>JAQOOI010000075.1:0-600000 GCA_028554645.1 Omphalotus guepiniiformis
GCAGATGCGTATTATGAACGAGGAATGTATGCTGGAAAGCTCGGCCTGGTATGATGGAGGTCCTGGGCTGGAGATTGCCAGTGTATGTCTGTTTCTGGCTGACTAAGGTTCTGCCAGTTCTGATTTTCTTCACAGACTAGCAGTGTATATTTCTGCTACAGACTGCTTCCTGTTTGCGAATGCTTGATGAACTTAGGGAAGCGGCAGAAATATATGAACACGGTGAGAATATCTGTTTCTTTTATCCTCCTGTGCTGAAGCCTTCTCAGTGAAATTGGCCGATCCGACCAACAATGAAGCCAAGATGAAGCTGGGCTGAGGTCTATGAAATTCTGAATGAACCTAGGAAAAGCCCTCGACCTGGTCTATCAGGGTGAGCTTCGCATCTTTTCAAGTATAATGGCAGCTCCCACTTATGCACCGCCAGTCATTGACTCCCGTAGAAGACGGGCCAAAGATCCTTTTCAAACTAATTCTGCAAACACCGCTGCTCCTTCTAGTTCCCTATTCGCCGAGGAGCGCCCGAGTAAAAATAAGGCAGGGTCTCGACCTCAAAATCGGTCTCACACAAGCTCAGTTGAAGGAATTAGAAGCGGAGAAGGAGAAAGAAGTCAAGAGGGGATACAAAAGATTGAAGGAAATTTGGGAAGCCCATGATGGCAGAGCGAGAGGCGGCGTCTACTGCCGTACGAGAGGGTTCGGAGGTTATACAGAAGCTGATGGAAGACGAGACAGGAGGACCTGAAGGCCCATACGAGAAAGAGTGGATGCTTGAGGCTGAGAAATTGGTTGATACATTTAGGGAGACTAGGAATCTATTTTTGGCAGGGAGGGTGAGTTCTCTGTGGCATCACTTCGCTAGATTGATCATTGTATTGCTGTAGAACAATCCTTTCCGAGGAATGTTCCCCAAGAAAACGCGGACTGTCAGAAAGCCTAAAGATCAAGAAGCAGATGAGGACCGAATGGCTTCCAGACTGCAGCTTGACCTTCGTGAGTACAAAGGAAACTAATATGTATTCAATAAGTCTCACACCGATTCCTCACTTAGATAATGAAAAAGTGCCTCGAAAGTCAGCCAAAGCTGATGGTGTAGAGATCTTCCGTGGAATCTCGTTCAAAGACTGGTTACACCTGATTATTCAGGTAGGAGGTTTCCGCGGTTCTTCGCCATGCTTGGTAGTTAAAGTGCTATCCCAGTATTGTTTTATCCTCGTGCAGCGGAGTCAACACGATGTTGCCGATGAAGTTCTACGGCACATATTAATGTCGAATGCGTATACTGCCTCCGAATACCAGGTCTCGATTCCGATTGGCGCTGATTGGTCAGTTTCCACCTCACCATCTTTGAGTACGCACCCTGACGTTTCCGATTCAGCTTGTGCGATCTCAAGCCAGCACTACTCAGTAGTAGTTCGAACAATGCCGTAAACTAATATCTTCCAACCAGTTCAACAATGAGATGTACCGACTGCTCATGTCATCGCTTTCAAGTGGTCTGCGGCCCACGGATTGCTTCATCACATCCACGCTTCAAAAGTTCTTGCTGCGTGAGATGAGACTTAGTGACGCCGCTGTTAAGAATCCCGAAACACTGAAGTGGAATTCGATTACTAAGAGGTATGCGCCTGTAGCTGCAGGGAAGAAGGACAAAGATGCGGCCGATGATATGGCTGATGATGATTCTGAAGCTGGGGAGGTGGTAGCAGATGGCAACAAGGAAACGTCAAATAAGAAAGTTGTTCTGCCAACCAAGAATAACCCATTACTTGTTGCGATGTATGGGCAGATGTGTGTGGCGGCGAAGAGTTATCAAAGTGCAATATGTAGGCTTTCTTCTATCATTCATTCATTGAGGGGTAATGATTTTGAATCTATTGATCAGTTTATCTGCTCCATGCATACGACTACTGCCCCGACGACCCCATGATCTGCTTATCGCTTGCCATCGCATCCATTGGCCGTGCAATGCAGCGTCAATCAGACAATCGACATCATCTTATAGCACAGGTCAGTCCTGACGTTCATTCTTCAAGCAGCCTGGCTTGATATGTCTAACTATAAGCTAATTCAACTTTCATAAAGGGTATGGCGTTTTTGTCTCGATATCGCGTTCTACGAGGTTCTGAGCCCGAACGTTTGAGTGAGGTGGAGTATAACTTTGGGAGAACGTTTCATCAGCTTGGTAGGTCGCTTCTTCGTTGATTGTTGATTGTTTCATCGCTTCAATCTTGCCCGCATGTGCTGACGCCCGTGCCATCTTTTCGTGTCCGCCCGAATGTAGGTTTACACTCGCATGCGGTCAAGCATTATGAACGAGTTCTGGAGCTTGCTGAGAGTGACCCGTCTAAAGTGCGTAGGTTATATGACGACCATTCCTTTTGTGTTGCTAATGAAGAATGTGTTGTTTGTAGACCGGGAATCTTTCGAGAGAAGCAGCATATAATCTTTCTCTGATATATGTTATGACTGGAGCAATCCCTCTGGCTGAAGCGCTTTATCGGCGATGGCTCTCTTTGTAGTTAGTTGGAACATCAGTGAAGATACTCTATATCTGCATTAGTATCAGATAGGTGTGTAAGGTACATGTATAATAATCTAATTTGGTGTACGTGTAAGATAGCTTGTGGTGTCAACACAGCATGGTACCCATCCAAAGTGTTTACGCCCTTGCTTTAGCAAGGAGCGGGGGGCCTGCTAAAGCGGGCAGGGGAGGCACTTAGACGCACGCACAGAGAAAGTAGAGGTTGTAGGTTAGGGTAACGTCGTGGACAGTAGCATATTCACAGAACTCAGTCCTTAGCCGAAACATTCCTTAGCCCTCGCTCAAGGCCACCCTCCACAGTCAAGTCCGGCGACAGCAGCATATGCGGTATTATTATGCGCCGAACGAAATGCGTGGAGTACCAACGTACCATACCATCAGGGCGTCTTCGATGTATAGCGATAGTGTCATGTAGCGTCATGCTCTGTTTGTGGATGTGGAGAAGGAAGCGAAAGCCAAATTCGATGTTTGGAGGTCTTGGACTTGAGGAAGCGTCGCTGTTCCGCGGCCTACCCTTATGATGATGAGGTTGAATGTAATTCCCTGAAACAAATAGTTGGTCTTATGTATACTCGGATTGTCGAGGGGGCTGGGTACTTGCAATTATCTGGATC
Organism: Omphalotus guepiniiformis; assembly: GCA_028554645.1. Classification (NCBI taxonomy): domain Eukaryota; kingdom Fungi; phylum Basidiomycota; class Agaricomycetes; order Agaricales; family Omphalotaceae; genus Omphalotus; species Omphalotus guepiniiformis. Next base: position 3,160 of record JAQOOI010000075.1, read on the forward strand.
ATCTGAAAACGCCACAAGAACTCGTTTAAAACGGCGTTGGAATGCTGAGATCAAGGTGACACAACTCATGCAATCTGAAGTAAGGTAGGCTGCGTTATTTGAAGTAACATACGTTCCCAAAACAATGATTGCGGTAGCGGTGTATATAAGACCAGAGTCAAGAAGGATTCTCATTGAGTTGTAGAGAGGACTCTTGGTTCTATCTGGAGACAGCTGTTTAAAAAAAGAGAGAATTGACCAAATGCGTGCAATGATTAGAGCTACGATAGGATGCGAGACGGACGTGAGTTACGACTGGAGAGTGAGGGTTATTTGATTGGCACGTACAGGTGGTAATAATGTTCATAGTGACGGTGAGAATGCTCATGGCTAATACGTAGGGTGCAAACTTGTTCGAAGTTAACAGCACGTGTTGGTTTCCGATAGTTGTTTCGAGATATATCGCGATACACCCGCAGACTACAATATGAGATCATAGTTAGTGTTGTTTTGAGGTGATACTATTAGTCAGTGAATATTACGGACGTACCAGTCTCTGCTAGCATCATAAGGGTAGGAATGGCGATCACCCAATAATTCCGGCCGTAGACTATCCAACACCGATACAGCTGTGCATCAGAAGTCAGGCGCATTGGTAACTGGTCACTTGTCAAAAGATGCTCACTCAGCAGTATCGTATCACCCATGAACACTTGCGCGACGAACGTCACAAGCTTCAAGATATTGACCCAATACGACAAGTTGGCAAAATCTGCGACCGTGTCACCTCGAAGGGTGAGGAATGCTCGCATGTTGAGTCTGATGCCGCAAGCTAAATCCAATGTAGCGAAGAACAACATCCACACAGCTGCGAAGATCATGTGGAAGTGAATTTCGTGCCATCGTTTGAGGCGACCGTCTTTGAAAACGAGGACGCAGATGCAAGAGAAGAACGTGGAGAGGTAGAAGCCTGCGGAACCGTGGCGGTTAAGAAAAATTGCGGTGAACTACCGAAAGGCTTACTGATGCATGGAGTCAGGGTTCAGTTATAATGTTTTTGAGTAGAAGAATTGACTCACCCATAGAAGATGGCTTCTGCGATCACGCTTGCAAGCTGAGCTTCATCAATCGGGAAGCTAGATGAGGACATAGGGAAAGCAGCAAGGGAGGTGCTCTTCGTAATGATATGAGACTCTTAGGTCGATATCAAAAACAAGAATTAGAGAAAAGCTGAATTTACGTACACGGTTTGTTGTTGCATATATCTTGCTCATTTCGAGAGTGAAGCTCGAAGAGCACGGAACTTGCTTGTTCGGAAGAATCAGCAGATACAGAATATGAACGTACCGGTTTCTATTCAGTGTCGAGCTTACATCACTTGTGCATCTACTCGGAGTCCTATTGTTGGTCCTATTATCGGTCCTTGAGTCTGCGGTCCTCGAGTCTGCGTTCCCTTGTTTTCTAAGTTTTCTTGAACCCGATGTCAAGAGTGCGTGCCAGCATTTCTTATCTTCTTATCGTGTAGTTCAGTAACAAAAGATGCAAGTTATAGAGGACGCAGAAAGGCTCACCTCGAACTCAGTCCTCTAGTCTTCTCCGCTTCTGACTCGGTGACCAGGATCCATCAGGTCTACAGTATAGGGTCATTTAGGCATGCTCACTAATATGTTTTGCACACGCTGCAGAATCCAGATCGTTTTGACGCGCTATGTCATGCACGTGATCCTGCGCGTCAGGCAACGCGTCCCGTTTTAAGCGGCGAATGAAAGCGCGTTGATTGAATTCTGTTGGGAGGAGCATCACGTGTAGAATTCATCTTGTCACTTACTTCCATGTCGGTATATCCATCATCGCCCATGTCAAGGACAGGAAGATATAGTTATGAATGCTCGTCCCCGCCTTCATCTTCCCCCCCGTCGACCTCACCGTTCCGTCAGCAGGAATACCCATGGCAGCAGCAGCCGCGCATATACTTAGACAGCAGTCCGCGTATGGGTTCGGGAAGGAAACGCGTTGATTCCATACCAACGGATTACTCTGTTAGGTCCCAGGAAAAGGAAAGAGGTGAAGATCAGACGCGTCTTCAACTGCCGAGCTTTAGGTCTTTGTTCGGCCCAAAGGATGTCTTTGAATTGCCGCCGTTACATTCACCGCGTACTGTATCCCCTGACGGGTCTTTGGAGATGCATTCAGATTACTGTCGCTATTCAGAACCCAGATATTCTTTATCGCCGAGGCGCGAGCTCAACTTGCCACCTATGTTAAGGAGTCGGCACGATTCCGTTGGTTCGTCTGATACCATGGACTCACCTACTTATGGTTCATGGTCACCATCCGTATCGCCTTCCATCGAGCGTTTCGAGTACCATGTACGTCTGTCGGACGAAGGACATGACGAGTGGGGCCATTCCGTTGGCAACGATGACAGGTACCAATACAAGCACCCTCATCGTAGTCATCAATACTATCGCTCTCACTATACCCAGCGTTCCCTGACACATCATGATGAACTCCCTTATGAAAGTTCTACTGTGCCGCACTCTCATCTCGATCGAGGTGGTTCCCCGAAAACGAACTTCTTTTCTCCATCAAAGTGCTCCCCGTATCCTCGTCGCACTTTCTTTCAAGAATCTTCAGAGAGAGGTCGTTGGCAGGACGATGATGAAATTGATTACAGTCCTATACCTAAACGTTTTTCTGCTTTACAAAAATGCAGTAAGGCCGTACAGGCATCGGAAGTACTGTCTTCGTATCCCCAGACAGGTCATCATTCGACGAGTCAGTTGTCTGTCGGTACATCTACCTCGCCGCTTCCGCCATCTTCCCCTCCTCGTTGGGAAATGTCTGTTTCCTCGCCTTCTCGTGACCGACACACATTGCCTACCTTGGCAGTGGGTGCACGAGCGCATCGCGGAAAGGAACTGAGCCCAACAAATGAGCTGCCCGGGGAGGTCGGAGATGAGATTGATGTTCGGAATTCAAAAGGGAAGGTCAACAGAGTCGTTATGCCCGTAAGTCGTTCTACACTCGATCCTTTCGTCTGTCTGCATTCATCACATTTCTAATATAAATGCTATAGATACACGCATCATCGGACCCAAGTACTTCGCTCTCACATAGAAAAGCTTTGATGGATCGATGCGATGGTGCTCAGTCCCACAATAGCGGTAGTGTGGGTCCAGTGCTTGAGCGATCATCACAACCGCCCACCGACCTGTTCGTCGTTGAAGACCATGCGAAAAGCTGTGGTACCAACGCGAGACAATCCAGTGCCGAGTGGACACAGCAATCAGATTCAATACATGAGGTAGCGTCTAATTCAGGTAAGGTTTGCCACCGGAAACGTCTACCCGTTCCTTTCACCCTCACTGTCTCCATCCATCATCTGTCCATCATGTCTGCTTGTCTTCTATTTGGATCTTTTTATACTATCTCTCATCATGCACTTGTTCATTGGCCGTAAGGTTGATATTGATCCAATGATTTCATCTATTTACCAGGAAAATACAAGACAACCAGTGATATCGCAGATGAGGCAGGCGGATCCAACACGCCCGCTGCATATCGAGACCTGGACAAGCGTAGCGCAGGAAGCGAACTTCATACTCCCGAGCCTACTCGCCTCTCTGTGGGCGCTCTTACGGTGGACAAATCTCATGCTGAGGTTGAAATCAGCCCCACGGAAGGCGTCTTTAAAAACCAGACTTTACGATCTGTTTCCCCGGTTTCATCCACATTCACCCCAGATACTAGCGGCATATCTATGGCACCTTATGATCCTGAAAACCCTTTTGTAGCGAAAGCTTTCGCAGACGAGGCTGCGGCGAACCTGTTCAAGGATGACATTGTTGTGGACGTCGTTCCCAGGTCGCCTCAGAAGGGCAAGGTACCGAGGATGGTACCATATGTACTGTTGAGCTCGCCCTCAAGAAGAGTAAAATGTTTGGACTCCTCCCCAAGCTCTGGGAAGCAGCTATCGACTAAATGCGTCATAGACTCTGAGGAGCACTTGACACCATCTGTCAAACCCGGAAAAGGTGGTGCAGTCGCTACTACCACTCCATTCGTCGCATCCACCACTGTCACCTCTGTTTCTCCAGCTACATCTACCGGTGTCGCTGTCCGCAAACGACCCATCTCCAGGTTGACCTCGAAGCCCGCCACCTCAGTCCCTCATAATCATCAGGACTTCGGACTGACAAATACATCAACATCAATCGATGCTGTTCCCGCATCATCGACTCCCCCGCGGGTGACTGTCACTATAGAAAAAGTTCCGATGAAGCCGATTTCGCATTCAATAAGGCCCGCAACAGCGGGAACGGGGAGTAAAGATACTTCGAATTCTTCCGGTCCTGGTAGAGGTGCCGTTGGCGCTAAACCTGCGATGGCGATGAAGAGCAAGGGGGTATTGAAGTCGCGGACGAGCGAGGTTTGTTAATTCGCTGAATATGAAGAAGCGTGCTAGTGCAGGTGATAGAGACACAGAAAAGAGAAGTGCGGACGATGCGGAGGGACCGGTGAACAAGAAAGCCAGGATAAGCAATAATGTGGATATTAGTGCTGTCCCTTCTATCGCTGTTTTGGAGCGGGGGAAGGAAGTTGAAATCGACTCTTCAACTGGGAAGGTATCCAAGCCCGCGAACTTGAGGAGCTCGAATAGGTCAATAGAGACTGAGGAAGAAGAGAACGCAGACGTGGAGATAGGTGCCAGCGCAAAATCCAAGCCCTTGTTTTATCCGTCGTTCTCTCGCTCTCCTTCCCTTCCACCCTTCGAGACGAGCCTGGCAATCACAAAATCCTTCGCCTCCTCTAGGAGGGCGAACACCCCTCTCTCTTCTGTATCTGGGCAATTTGAGATGAGCTTGGCAGATGCTATCACCGGTGTTGCTGCTAGTGCAACTATTATCGATGATGATGGTCGTGGTACATATCCTACACCTGTATCTTCCCCGCCTAATTCTGCAGCCTCTAGTCCTTCGACGCTTTCTAGTATCCTGAGTAGTGTCCCGTCCACGCCCTCGAGCTGCCGCTCCAAGAAGTCGTCCTTTGAGATGAATTTGGCGGATTTGATTTCGGGTATGGGTGGTTCGGGTGGGGAGGATCTTGATGAGGGGGTGCAGGTGCCTGTGGTTATCAGGCCGAAGCCAAGGTCGCAGGTCATGGAAAAAGGTGTGGGGAGGGAAAGTAATAAGAAGGATTTGGAGGTTAAGAAGAATGTGAAGGTCACATTGGCGAAGAGTCGCCCGGAACAAATCAATGACTCTGAGTCAGAGCGCGAGTCGTCCTCGTCTAGTTTGCCCGTCAAGAGGAAAGCGAAAGCTGTTTCTGTTTCTCAGAAAAAGAGACAGAGGAGAGAAGTTGCTCCTGCCATACAAAAGCAGGGATTAGCGCCGCAGGGTCAGCGGAAGGGGGATATGCGGTTGAAGACAGATGTGAGGAAAAGGAAGCAGAGTGTAGTGAGTGTGGTAGGGCGGACGATAGTATCTGATGACGAGAGTAGTGATGACGAGGAAGACAAGGAGGAAGAGCACCCGATACGTGCATCGAGAGCAACGAAGAGCAAGGGTGAAGTTGAATCCCGCTCGAAGGCGGGTAGCAGATCAACTTCAATTTTAAAGACTAGACCTCGTCGAAGAGGAGCCGTCTCGGATTCCGACTCGGAAAGGTCAGATGCGAATACAGAATCAGACTCGGATTCGGATTCTTCCTCTCCGCCGAGAACAAAATCGAATACTAAATCGAAAGCCAGAAGCAAATCTAAGACGCGAGCGAGATCACCCGCCAAGAAAAACAGCTCATCGTCGAAAACCCGGCCGTCGAATCACACTCTACCGCCTCTCGCACCCCTTGACACTGCGGTAACGGGACTGCTGATTGAGACAATGGCGCAGTCCCGCGCTTCGTCTCATCTCGCGAGAACGCTGTATAATGCGATCATGGAAAACAAGAGCCGGAGGGTGGAACTGGATGGGCTGTTCAAAAAGTACAGTAAAGAAATACAGAGAAGGGTTCCGGCTGAGTTGCTTGCGGGTGAGCACGACGGGGGGAGGAGACGAAAGGGAGGTAGTGTGAGTGAGGAAGGTATTGATGGGATGAGCGATACGGAGGTGCTGTGGGTTTCGGAGTTTGAGAGGGTCATGGAGGAGGGCGCAAAGAGGTGTGGAATCTTTGGGAAGGTTGAGAGTAGTGCGAAGGTCAGTGTTTTAGTTTATCCCTACTTTCTTCATCGGTCGCTGACTCTTATTGGAATAGGATGACGCCGACCTACCAATCCCGTTCTCTTCGAGATACTTTTACGTTCCAGATTGTGATCCTGACGGTGACCGTGCGTCGTTGATCTTGTCGATTATGCCGAGAGCGGGAAAGAGGAGTGTGACCAAGACGTATAAGCAGTATTATTGGAAGCCTCTTGGGAAGGTATCGAGGTGGGAGCCCGAAGACGAGCTGTGAGCATATGTGCTGTGATTGAAAAGAGGATGATGCTATTTGAAAGATGATTGCTGTAGATGCCCAAAGAACGTTTGATTTAATATGTTCAATGTGTAGCTTTGCTTTATAAACTGTTGTAATTGTAACTGTACACTTTTAGCTTTCGAAAGCAAAGCTTTGGTCTATTCAACATGTAAATTATAGTTACTTGTGAAAACTAGGAATAAACCTTGAACACGGTAAAAATCTTCATATTGAAATGCAGGTTTACAATTCTTCAGCTGTTCTTCAGTCTAAAGAAATGAAGAATCGATTAGTGTTAAGACAAGATACTAAAAAAAAGACACTATTTGCATTTATATTAGCCCACCGCGAGGGTCGAACTCGCAGCCTTCAGATCAGGACGATCGACCCGCCTTAAAAGTCTGACGCTCTATCCGATTGAGCTAGGCGGGCTACTATCGCCATTGATTTATGTTATATATGTGTTGTTATGTTTTATATGTAGAAGGTGTTCTTGCCCATTTGACATGTTTCACAGTCAGTCAAAGTCTTTCTGTCAAGCCAAGAAGGCTAGGTAGGGCCGAGCGGAAACTGATGACCGTTGCGTGCGAGATAGAAGGGTGTTCACGCAACTCATACTACCTGATCTAAGCACCTAATGAATTGCAGCTTCTGTGAATGTATTCAAGGTAGTATCGCGAATAAGTTGTAGAAGCAGTGGAGTAAGAGAGGGCGAGAGATGGTTGATTCAGCTTTGGCTGAGAAAAGCTTCGCCCTCTCGCGTAATGTCTGGACTTCTCGATCGGATCTCAGACTGTCCCATGAGCCAGGTATAAATGGCAGCGTGCCAGCCGAAGATGGGACATTTCATTTCTCCCCATTCACAACCTTCTTAGTCCTTCCTTCGTCGTTACTCTCTTCGAGCGAGCTCGCCCGTTGGATTAGAGTAAAATACCTTGGTCGGTTTTGTCTTAGCAGTAAGTTTGTTTTGAACTTTTTCATTCTCTCTCGTGGTTGTAAAAACGTTCCTTTTTGCATAGTTTACTAGCTGTGATGGCGATCCCCAGTGCGGGCTCTTCCAAAGAAGATGCCGGTTTTATCTCGGGAGCAAAACGTAGAAGAATTAGCCCATGGGTCAAGTTTGGCATTCCCGTCGCCATCGCCGTGATACTCGCTGCTGTGCTCGGTGGAGTTTTAGGCAGTCGTGCGCACAAAAACAGCAGTAGTTCGCAAAATGCGGCAGCGGAAGCGAGTTCGTCGAACGCTGCTGCTGAGAGTTCAGCACGGAGTGCGAAGACTGCTATAGGACGATTCGCTTCAGCGACGGACAGCGAGTTCATGGTGCCCCTATACCCATCCACTACCAACCCCGCCTTTTCTTCACCCACATTCCTATCGACTTCATCGTCATCTAACCTTAGTTGGCCATCAGATCCATTCACGCCTGGTACACCAAATCCGACATCTTTGCGTTCCGACCGTCCCCGACTAATTGCGCCTCAGTATAAATGGGCAGCACTTCCTGCTTTCATTGCGGCTGATCCTTACCTCAAAGGATGGAACGACACTATATTCAACAACGCCTCTGTCTACGACCCTCTACCGCCTGTGGTGTATCACATGGACGGTTCATCTGGTATTTTAGACAATTCCCGTGAAGTTAAAATGCGCATAAAGGCATTCGCTTATGTGTATCGAATGACGAACGACAGCAAATGGGTTGACCGTGCATGGGCTGAGGTCTCGAACACATTCTCGTCGTCGTTCGGTCCTGCAACTGATAAATGGAACTCTGATCATTTCCTTGATGTTGCCGAAATGGCGTCTGCGTTGGGAATTGCCTATGATTGGCTGTACGATGCATGGACTGGTGATCAGCGTAACCAGATCCTCGGCGCTTTGAATACTTACGCGTTGGCACCCGGTGTCGCTGCGTACAATGATCCTACCGTGACTTACGCGTGGTGGAGGACCAACACTACTGGCAATTGGAATTGTGTTTGCAATGCAGGTTTGACTCTGGCTGCACTCGCCGTTCTCGGTGATGACCAGACTGGCAACGCACAAACTCTCCTTGGGCTTACAATCGACAACGCCAAGTCGAATTGTGCTCAAGGTGTGTGGAGCGACGGTACATGGGCTGAGACGGCTAACTACTGGTATTTTGGTACCACCGGTCACGCCGAGATGTCGAGTGCTCTTATCACTGCTACAGGTAGCGATTACGGCTTGCTTAACACCAATCCTGCCAATCCAGACCTGTACAAGACGGGTGATTTCCACATGGGCGTCTTCGGTGCCACGTCTCTGTTCAACTTCGGTGATCATGGTCCGAACAAATTCAGTTCGACTGCAAACTCGATGTTCTTATATGCGGGTGCGTTCAATAAGCCCGAGTATGCGTTGTTCCAGCGTGAGCAGTGGGATGCAGCGGAGCCTTGGAGTATGTTCTGGTATGAGCCACAAGTTGCGGGTGCGTTTTGGGATGGACGTGCGTTGGATATGAATTTCGACAATGAGATGGACCAGGTTAGAGAAATGTTATTACAGTTCTTCAACTGCTAATGGTGATTTTATAGTGGGTGTCGATGCGTTCGTCGTGGACTGACCAACACGCGCTCTACGTCGCCATGAAAGCCGGCTGGAACCAAGCTCATCAAACGCACAACGATCTCGACGTGGGCGACTTTGTCCTCGACGCCCTTGGCACGCGGTGGGCTGGTGAGCTCGGTTCAGGCGACTACAATTCACCAGGGTACTTCAACAGCGGAGCACAAGATGCTGAGCGGTGGACGTATTACAGGAAGATGACGGAGGGTCAGAACACGATTTGCGTCAACCAGGCGAATCAGTTGGTCACTGCTGAACCCAGAATCCTTGGGTATGGATCAAGCGGGACGAAGCAGGGGGAGAGCACGGTGTTGAGCCTAAGTGAGGATGATACTGCGTATTGGGTTGCGGATATCAGCTCGGCGTACCCTACTACCGCCGCTACGTCTGTCAGGCGAGGTGTGAGATTACTCAATGGAAGGAGACAGGTGTTGATCCAAGACGAAATAACTACAAGCACGTCCTGGCAATGGCGTATGCACACCAACGCTACTGTATCGATATCTTCATCATCGCCTACTTCCGCCACACTCACACTCGACGGCCAAACTCTCAAGGTGGATATTGTTTCCCCTTCGTCCGGGGCAGGGTTTAGCACGTCGGAGGCTGTGAGGTTCCCTGGTGACCCTACGCCGCCTGAGGCTGATCAGGAGAATCCCGGAGTGACGGTGTTGATCGTGCAGATGCAAGAGGGGACGACGACTATGGAGGTGTTGTTTAGCCCTCAGTGGGGTGATGGGGGTAAGGAGTTGGGTGTGGGCGATGTGAAGAATGTTGAGTTGGGTAGTTGGAGTTTAACGAGTCATAACTAGGTGGACTTTTCGGGGTGGGGTGGATGAGCACTAGCATGAAAAGAACAATTTTTTTTACAAACCTAGCGAATAATCAGCACTCTTTTTTGATGGACTTCTATTTGTTTTGTTCATTCGCAGTTAGTTTTTGGATCTCTCGTTTGTTGGATTCGACTCGTGTTTTTTTTTGTGTTCGTCGTCGCCACTGTATACGAGAATTGTTGGTGGTAGTTATTTCCCTTACACAGACGCATACACTCACATACCATTCACATACGCCTCTGACATGATATGCATTCAAGTACAGTATTGTAATTCGTAGATATTATTCATAGACTTGCTTTGGATTGTATTTGATACAGGAAAATATTTTATGATCACACTCCAGCCTTGTAAATACTAAGTATCCTCTTTTCGTCACCAAAAACCATCTCGAGTCACCAGGCCTGCAGGTCGCGGGTGTCTCAAACAGCAATGGCGCATTGTATGTGAAGCGCAACCTGCAGACCGAGCAAAGAACTTGGAGGAGAATTCTCGGATAGTCGTTTCGTATATCGAAAATCAGCTCCGAGATGTACATGCACTTGACGTGTGAGACGGAAGGAAACACATGGGTCCTACGTAGGACTGGCTGCTGTTGCTTTCATACAAGCTCCCAATACAGTCGAACTGCCAGTGCATAGACATAAGTCGAGAACCAAGTGAAAGCCGCAGAGCGTGTTTCGATTCAGCGAGAGCGATGAACTGTTCTGCCTTGGTTTGGGTGTTATGGATGACAAGATACTCCGATGAGAAGAGTGTGTGGCGAGAGGAGGTGTTTACTAGCGAGACTGAGATATTTGAGAGAAGTTTTGTCGTCGCATTGCGGTAAATATTTCTGATAGAGTGTAGGAGTGAGCACTGCGATCAGTGTTGTTGTATGAACAACTCACTTGCTTCCGGTTTCGGTTTCAAGCCAAGTTCAAGCTCACGGCTCGTCGGAGAATCTTCATGACTGTTTAGTTCCTTGATATGTGGTCCAGCAGACATTCCTGGCTATTTATCTGTATTCTGAGCCATGCATCGCACGCGAAGAACCGAGTATTTGATGAAGGAATGGAAGAATTGTTGCAATTGGGAAACATCATACAGAATGACAGCCTGTGAAGTTGGAAGATCGCTTTCAGTGTCTTAAAGAATAGTATAGTTCTAGAATACGCACAAAGCCTACTGTAGTGACATGTAGGGAAGCAACGTAACGCATAACGGTGGCCCCGTTGCGTTGCCTATTTTTCGTAATGTAACGCATAACGGTGGGGAGGTTGCCTGAGAGGAACCGTTATATTGAGGTAATCTGCCCTAAGAATTCATTTTTCGTCGATAAATGTTGCTAAAATTCCGGCCCATAACGGTGATTTTTAGGGCAGTTGCTAGCATTGCGTGAAAAAAAATCGTAACGGCCCTCCGGGCCGTTGCCTCCTTACATGTCACTACAGTATATTCAAAATGTTCGGCGACTCGGGTTGAATGATTTGATAATTGGGGGAGCACCTCCCCAAGAGACATCAGTGCGAATAAGATTGTACATGAATAGATACTCTTACTGTATATTTAGCCAGAGGCATAGAACGCATTCAACAATTGCTTCAACACGATAAGTAGGTGAACAGACGCACGCTCGGCGCTAAAACACTCAGGCAGGCTGCAAACCTCAGCGCTAATCCGTGTACGTTTTCTGCTTCCTTCCATCATGAATATCGAGGACACCAGAAAAATTCAACAACGCTTACATACCTGATACCGCTGTCTCTTCAATGAACCAGTGCCCTGCCTCCGAGTTTTTGCGAATCAATCGGCACTTTCTGTTTTGAATCGAGTCGATTCAACCGGGCATGTTTCCAAATTCCCGCACAAACTCTCCAACTGTGCATAGAGGCAGATATAGGGAGATCCAGAACTGCTTTCAACGGAGACAGATTATCTTTCGGTGTTGACTCGTACGACAATATAGCCTGCTTCACCGGCCTAGCAGAATATGCGTGAAGGTTCACAATAATGATAACACTGAACCTGCTAAAGTACTGAAACTTCACTCGTATCTGATGTCGATGGCGAGTCTGAATACCTTCCTCACCGCTTCAGAATCAATAGGGTTCGATCCGGCCGGGCGCAATTTCGCATGTAGGAACATTGAAGATCAGACCCCATTCCCAGTCAGCGCGAGCTTTACCACCAGATCCACACCGAGTCGCCTTACAAATGTGAAAATGGAATTCGGAGTCTCTAAACAAGTGGGTTTTTGATATACATATGAAGTCCAATTTCTTGACAATAATTGTCATCTGCTCTAGCTTGCATCAATCATACAAGCCTGTTCTGTTCTGTTCCTGCGTCATGAAGTGAGGACCCGGTCTGATTGATAATCTGCTCCAAGGTATGTTACGATGTACCCTGTAGAACGCTTATGCGGCCGTTCTTTTTTTCTTGTTTATAAACAGCGTCCCCGACTCCACGATGCTTGATAATTCACGCCGCCATATGTGTTACTCATCTGGACAATTTCGCGCTTGTACACCAGATATAAATATCCGGCACCAAAGCTCTTCATCCTTTCACTCACCCACTTGTCTATCTCACTATCTCAAACCCTCAACTAGATGTCCCTACCTGAAACTATCAAGGCCCTTCAAGTTCAGTCTGATAAGACTGTGAAGGTGATTGAGATCCCTTTTGTCTCCCAAGATCTCGTGAAAAACCTTCCTGAAGACCAAGTTATTGTGCGTATCCATCAACTAGACTTGGACTACTCAGAGTCTGTGCTCACCAAACTCTTGATCGAATAAGATCCGTGTCCGTGCAGTGGGTCTGAACCCTACCGACTGGAAGGTACGCTATTTTCTTTCCGCCTTTAAGCATGCTCTTCAATGTCTCTTTCCATTAGCATGCATTGGGTTCGTTGGGAACTCCGGGAACAATCTCAGGTTGTGATGCTGCTGGTGATGTCGTCAAAGTTGGCTCTGCAGTCAAGCATTTGAAAGTTGGCGATCGGGCGGCAGGGTTCACGTAAGTGCTATCCTCTACATTGTCCTGGCGTTCAAGTAATCGGAATCGTTACATAGGCACGGTGGTGCGACGCAAACCGAAAATGGTGCTTATGCAGAATATGTCCGTTTTGTCTCGGCCGTTTGCTTCAAACTTCCTGACGAAATGTCATACGAAGAGGCTGCTTCCTTCCCTGTATGTTCTCAATTTTTGCTTAGGGATCTCCGGCGGCTGAACGATATCATGGCAGATTCCTCACCTCACTGTAGTTCAGGCGTTCTACGTGCGTTTTTCTCTCCCAAAACCTTTTTCACCCAATCCGAAATCGGAGTACATTCTAATCTGGGGTGGTTCTACTGCTGTCGGTCATCACGCCATCCAACTCGCCTCGCTCTCCGGCCTCCGTCCCATCGTCACTGCGTCGCCTTCTGCTTTTGGTGAGATCAAAGCACTCGGTGCCGTGGCTGTCTTCGACTATAAGGACCCGGAGGTCTCGAAGAAAATACAGGCAGCTGCTGGCCAGGATGGAGTCATCTATGGCTTTGATACCGTCTGTGAGAAAGGAAGCACGGATGCCTGTGTTGTGAGTGAACGCATATCCATGCGCTCTCAAAACTTTGAACTCATTGCAAATATCTTTTCAGGACTCAATATCCTCTACTCGAGGCGGTCACGTCGTTGCTACTCTCCCTATCTCTGAAGAAATTCAGAATCGTCGTAAAGACGTGAAGGTTGAGTTTACGCTCGTGTACACCGAGCTTGGTTACGAATTTGTGTTCGGGCACCAATTCACTTACCCTCCCATGCCTGAGGACAAGGCTCGCACTTTGGAGCACGTCTCCGAGTGCATGCCTCGCCTCCTCGAAGGCTGGGTCGAGGGCAAGGGCGCCACCATACTCAAGACCCAGAAACTGCGCAAATTGGAGGGCGGTTTGGGCAAGATCCAAGAAGGCCTGGAAATCATGAGAGACGGGAAGTACGCGAGAGAAAAGTTGGTATACTCTATTTAAATGCTTTAGCTGGGAGTTTACTGTAAAATTACTCGTAAAGAAATTCAAATCACACTAGACATCGCAGTCAAAGTTTAAACGATTTGTGATTAATTAATTTGGAACGGATGTACAAGGTAAGATCATTCAATTGCATGCTACCAGTCGTACAACCACAGACAAGCCCATTCAATATTTAATTTCGTACTCCAGCGTTTTGAACGCTAGAAGACCTCTTGCATCACAAAGAGGAAACCATCTCCTCATACCTGGTTTAATCACAACCTGAACAAGCAAAGGGAATCGGCATGGCCTCTGCTCTTGTCCGTCCCTTCCTTTCCCTCCACAAGTGACCGGCGACTCCTCGGGCTGTGAGTCAGAATTTTCGCCATCGTCTTTGCCCACAACCCTATCCACTTCCTCCCACTTCCCGCACTTATCCGCGCCATCAAACAGTGTAAGGAGAGATAACCGGGCGAGTGGTGTGGTACGCGGGACTGAGCGAAGAATGTGGAGGAACTGTTCGATGTGGGGTTCGTACGTGTTGTTGCCTGGGAATGAGAGATTGAGGGTGTGGAGGTTGGATAAATTTATAAGTGTTATAGCTGATGAGGGAACATGATGAGTAGTGGATAAGAGGAAAGCTGAAAAAGGGGTGCTTACTACGGTTGTGTACTTCTTCAATAACATCATCGATAATACGAAAGTCTAACGAGAGAGATGTGAGTGTGATGAGAGAGTCGTTCAGCAATAGCTGGGCCACTCTGATTGGGGGTAAATGGTCCTTGAAATAGGATATCGGTAACGAAAGCTCTCGGATAGTCGAAAGTCGATTGCTTCGGATTATATCGAAAATTAGCTCCGAGGTGTAACTGCCTCTTTGAGATCCTACTTGTAAGGTGCGAACATTCTCAAGTTTTATACCTGCTGGGATAGAGTCTCGACGGACAAGACATGATTGCCAATCCCAAGACTCTGGAAATTTAGGCATCTGTCCTGTACACCAATCGCTCGATCCATGCAGGCACAACTTCTCCAAAAGCTGGAATCCGCAAATGAACTGGACTAAATCAGACTTGACGTCGTCCCAATGAGGCATGTCGTCGTCACCAAACTGACTTACTCTAACCGTCTGCAAATCAACATCGAGCGAAACCAGCGAGTCGCGAAAGGCCGAAAGGAGCGTTTGTCTCAGCATGAGTAGCTGTTCCGGCGTGAACCCAAGGATTTTTACATGGTTGACTATGATATGCCTCTCTACGATGTTCTTTAAGAACAGATGAGGCCAGTGACGCACTGCGAAAGGGTCACCCTGTAAATCAAGCTCGAGCACCAAGTGAGAGCCGCAGAGAGTGTTCAAGGGCGATTTGACGAGAGATGTGAACTGTTCTGCCTTGGATTGGTTGATGTAGATGGCAAAGCACTCCGATGAGAAGAGTTTGTGATGAGAGGAGGGTAGGGTGAGTTTACTGGCGAGACTGAGATGTTTGAGAGAAGTTTTGTCGTCGCAATGTGTGATTATTAGTTCGATGATCTCAAGGGGTAAGAATGGATTAGGAGGTGAGGAAATGGGATCTGGTTCTGAGTATAGTGATGGGTTTATATGCGATGAGTAGTAACATTGTGTGGAAACTCACTTGATTTCGGTTTCAAGTTCACCGCGCGTCGGAAGACATTCATTGATGTGATTCGTAGTTTCTTGGTCCTTGAAAGTATGACGATTTATTCCTGGCTATTTATCGGTTTTCTGAGCCAATGTATCGCACGCCTATTGAAGAACCGAGTATTGCCGAGGAATAGCAAAAGTGTCGCAGACGGGAGATGATAGTCTAGTTTGATGTAATATGAATATCCTCTTGCTTCATGTTAGGGTGCAGAGTCTGTTTGACCAATTTCAATGCCATAGATAACGGTATAAGATCTAGAATACGCACATAATACTTTGATACTTATTGAAAAGGGCTGAGTCATTTGGTGAAAGTAGAAGGAGAGCCCCTATAGAGCCCAGACCTGCGAACTCATGTGATCATGTGTGCGTTGCACTGTGTGGCGTGTGCACTGTGTGGCGTGTGCACTGTGTGCCGCCCTTCAAAGGCTTCAACTCATACACTGATACATATATCATATAGGTCTTCTCATACAGTTACACTGATCTTTGGAAACGTTTCAACTTGCGATAATTTCCAATCCACTGTGTTTTGAACGAAATTTCCTCATTTACCGGTACGTTGATGTGCTTGGTATGGGGTATGAATGAGACGAAGTGCTAACTAACTCGAATGAATCTATCAAGCACTCTAAACACACACACAACACACAAAGACTTTTAAGTTCGTGGGGTTTGGGGGACCAACAAACTCTGTGAAGCGAATAAGGTTGTTGTAAGAGGAACGCGGAGACACAGTCAAAACCGACGCGGCACAGATAACTCTATGCTACACACCACTCAAACGAACTAACGCGTAACTTTAACCAATCACCGCGACCAGTGACTACAAACGATACAACAACCAGACGATTGTTGGGAGATGCCAGACGACTTCTCACTTAGTGGAGTTGGGTATAGGAGGATTTCAGAACTGCCAGACGACGAGTTCAACGAGTGACCAGACGATCCACTCTTATTCGCACTACACACACAGGCTCCGCGGTACCAGACGATCCCGCTTGTAAACACTTAGGCACACTGACTTATGAACTAACGCGGCGGTTAACACTTTAAAACTCCTAATCACTCAGAGGGACTTAAGCTTTTCCACACACAAATGCTATTAGCTCTATGGGGGGCTCGGGAACCTCCCCTTCCTTGCCCAGGTTCTATTTCTTATATACAGTATCTCTATTTACATAGTACAAACAAATGTCGCGATACTTGACAGTTATGAGCTATATGGTGCATATGGTGCACCGCGTAAGGTAGGGATGAAGTATAGTACGCGGTAACAGGGTATCCTATATCGGGTTATAATCTTGCCGCTTTTTAGAAAGTATCGCGGTAGTTCGCTAACGCTGTGTCTCCTTACGTGTTCTACTTCCGCGTCGTCGGAAGTACTTCGTGTTACATTGTACGTCTAGACCCTTCTGTGGCTCAACAGTGGTCATTAGATATGACTAGTGCACGGAGCTACTGCTACCTGGTTTCTAAGTCTGGCCTTCTGAGTAGTGCCGCGGTACCTCGTTACCTACGCGTTGGTTTATACAGTATTGGGGCCATCAAGTTATACACGTCGGACCTTAGAACAAGTGCCGCGACGCTTTACTTGAGTGCATACTTAGGTAATACCTACACTGAGAAGACCCATTTAGTGCCGTTCTACAGTCTTGTACACCTTTGTACACATATACTAGTGGTTGAATGTGCGTAATACACCGCGGAACTTAGGACTATACAGTGTACTTAGTAGGTTTGTACTGGAGTGATCAATCCCGCGAGGCCGAAAATGGTAGTGGTATTCCCGCGGTCGTATCATCTCCCCCTGACTAAAATATCGACTGTCCCAGTCGCTGGGGTCCTACTCAGGGTCTATCCCGGAAAGGCGCATCAACCTCCCTTTTCTGGATATCACAAACTTCTTTCTGACTCATGTAGCGCTCTCCCTCCTTCTTGTCACATCACATGCCATCACGTTACCTTATTGGTAAATCGCCGCGTCTCTTCATTCCTCATCGTCCGGTTACGTTAGTTCCCGGACATACCGGTTATTCAGTTAATGGATTGCCATCGCTTCTTTGTCAAAGCTGTATGTCGTACCCTGAATAAGTGTGTAATACATCAAACTTTTGCTCTCGCGTCTTCTAGGAATGGAACTCGATACTGGCACCATTCTGAGGACCCCATCGCCGCGAGGTGTATATAACCTTCAGCGCCCGGGTGTCGAACTTCAACTTTTTGCTCCCTCTTTCATCACTGGTTTATGCCTATCAAGGCTGAACCCCTTGACTATAACTCTTTAATAGTAAGTGACGCGGTACTTTTTGCGTGTCTTCTTTGCTTAGCTCCGTTTGATAGGCTTTTTCTCCTACTGCTTCTGAGGCCGCCTTTATTATGCCTTCTTCTCAACCTTCGACTTCACGCGTACACAAACAAAGACGACGCGACGCTTCGCCTCGACCCTTTTCTACTTTGCCTTCCGTCCCGGACAGCTCACAGCGGTCTATATCCGCCGCGGAGCTTATCTTGCTTGAACAGATCCGTACCGGGCAACTTTCCGTTCAACCTTCCGCGGTACTTCCCATTCCTTCGAACATTCCCGAGGCTTTAGCACCCGTACGCCGTCGTCGAGAGCGCCGTGATAAGGCTTTGTCTGTTCTCAAGAAACGTCGTGCTCGTCATCCTAGTCAATCTGCTCTGGTTAGTTCCGCGTTCGTTTTATCTGTTGTATTTAACTAACTTGCGGTAGCTTACTCCCGTTACCGCTGAGGATCAGGCAAAATTCGCCGATGACTTTTTGGCGTTCCGTGACGAGACCTATTCGCTCCCTCCCGCGACTCCTGTGCCTACTGCCGTTGCAACTCGTCCGCGGCCTCCTCGTACTTTGTCTGACTTGGAGCGCCAACCCTGGCCCACACGTCTAGTAAGTACTCCTTTGTTCCTTGTCTACTAACTCTTCTTCTCATTCTTATCCTTAGTTTGACGACGAGGCGTTCGAGTCTTCCAACGAGGGCTCTCCTCCTGCTGCCAAGCGTCGCCGTGGCCCTTTGCGCAAACGAGTAGAGAGTGATTCTGAGGCTTCCGCGGAGCCTGATAACTCCGTTGGTATTGTGGCTGCTGTATCCTCAGTGACGCGAGACTTGCCTCCCACAGCGCCAACTCCTCGCTTCGTGAGTAATTCCTGTTATTCCAACTAGTTTTACTCACTCTACTTCCCAGTCTTTTTCTCGTTCTCCCCCTCCTGTGGACTTATCGCAAGGGTTCACTGTTACTGCCGCGGAACCTTCGGTTCCTACGAACCTTATTCCTGTCACTCCTACACGGTCCCCACTGGTGGAATCTGGTCCCGCGCCTCTCACTCCTTCTGGTGTCTCAGCCGCATTTTCTCCTCTGACTAGTACCGTACCCGTTCCTCCTGCTGTACCTGTGCTACCTTCAACTTCCGCGGTTCCTTCTTCTGTGGCAGGACCCTCGACTTTCGTGGAGCCTCCTGCTACTACTCAGGTTGGAACCAAGGTGAGTTCCTTCCCTGTTTAAGCTGCTTCGTTGCTTATTTCTTTTTCAGGGCAAAAGAAAAGCTTCGCGGAAGTCTAAACTAGCGACAAAAACTACCGCGTCAACTATTCAAGAGGCCGACCGCTTTCGTACTCCCTCTCCTCGCCCAGGCGACCTCGAAACTAGACGTCGGTTCCTTCGTGAAGTCGAGGGTTACCCCCAATATTGGTACGAGAAAGTTTTCCCCGCCGCGGAGCACTTTGGTGCCTTTATTCCTCACAACCTTCATCCCATCGAGAAGGGGGACAAAGCCACCGCGGTGCCTACTACCGTTGGTGGCTCTTACGAAGGAGGGGTCCGCTGGTATACGGCTAACAACATCCCCGCAAATGGTTTCATTAACTATGACCTACCGGGTATGGTACCTCCGCTGATGACAAGTCACATTCGCCTTCGCCAGATTGTGGCTTCTTCCGTGAACCTGGTAAGTTCTTCGATACTTTTTCTTCTTACTTCTCTGATTACTTCTTAGCCCTCCATTCGCTGTGGGTCGTGCATTATTCACGGCAAGCCTTGCGTCTTCGTCAAGGCTGGGGAGTCATGTAACGAGTGTCTTAGCAAGAAGGACTCCGCGTGCACCTTTCGTTATGGGATTCGCAAGATCGCGTTGGAGGATGAAGCTTTTCACAACCGCGGACTCTTTTCTGCGCGCCGTATGTCTTCTCCCTTACTACTTTCCCTTTTCTCTGATCTTTCCTTTAGATGCTATGTCTCTGCAACTTGAAGCGTCAATGCTTACTGACCGCTTGAATGAACAAGTTGCCGCGATGCACGGTATTCAGAAAATGGCTCAAGCCAAGATCGACGAACTCGCGGATGTTTTAGTACAGGGTTACTATAACTTCGGTCGCGACTATTTGACGCAGGTCCGCCTTAGTGGTGACCTTGCTCAAATGATTGTGGATGAGAAGATCCTGCCCGCCATCGAGGCTGGGCAGCTCAAATCAATCAACGCGGCATCCGAACATCAGGCATATCAGAAATAGTGGTCCCTGCCTTCTCTGTTCATTTTCTTGCTCTGGTTCCGCGGAAGTAAAAGCTCTTAGTCTCGTAGTGTTTGTAGTATCGCGGAGCTTGTTTTTTTTTTCTTTATTTTATTACTTGGAAATGTTATTAGCTTTGTCTCGAGTGATTTTAAACTGTGTGACATTTTCCTTGTTCTATAAAATCGAAAATATTCAAGAAATTCTACGCGGCACTTTTCCCAAATTCACGCGATTCTACGCGGTACTAAACTGTACGCGGTGCTTTCTATTCCTACGACCCTTCCCCATCTTTGAAATCACAACTGTCCCCAGTTGTTCAGAACACTCGCGACGCTTGGCAAAGTACCATATGTTCCACCGCGTCAACTTTGCAGGACGGCGCGCGGACTTAGAATTCTACACTGACAAGTTTCCTCGTAGTCATGACTGCCCTGGCCTGGTATAAAAGGCCCTCCAAACCCTAAGTTCTTCCTATCGGATTCACTTATGTCTACTGATACTTCTTCTGTTGACGTCCAGTTTCTCGTGGAAGAGGTAGCACCTCTTTATAAGTCGTTTAGCGAGCGTCGAGCCAAACGTGGTGCTGACGATGCTAATCGCGTCGCGATGTCTTGTGCACAAAAACTCGTAAGTTTCCTACTGCGCTGACTCCCTTCCCGTGCCTTACTTCGCTCTTTTTAGCTCGAGCTCTGGAAAGCTCACCCTGATGCCGCGCTGGCTAACGCTGACATTCGTACTTTCACTCTGTTCTTCTTTGAACAACTGCCGCGGGACCCAGTTACCGCGAAGTATACACCAACTCATCATTTACTTGGTCCGTACCGCGGTAAATGTGTTCAGTTTGGTAAACCCAAGGAGGTTCCCAAAGTCGCCGCGGCTGCTCCTGTTCCAACTGCTGTAACCCCAGTGCCCGTCAAAGGCAAAGGTCGCGTTCGTACTAGCCGCCGCGTAAGTAATCAGTTCTTTTTCTTGAATAACCACTGGTACTAAAACTTTTTCCTAGATTCGCAAGCGTATTGCATCCCAAGCTCGTATTGATAGTAGTGACGAGGAGGTTGACGACGACGCGGCGGGTAGCGATATTGCTATGGGTGACGATGAATCCCCCTCTATTGCAGATTCCACTACTAATACCACGGTAGGTCGCCACCCTACCCCGAGCCAGCTTGCTCTGTTGCTAAAACTATGTACCTCGCTTCAGACTCTCGACCTCGCAGCAGTTGAAGAAGTTACCCGCGTTGCCCCCTTTACTCCAAAGGTTGAGCCTAGCGTCGCGGCAGTTAAAAGGGTACGACCACGATTCCTTCTCCCAATGTTATTCTGACTTAACGTTCCTTTCATAGCCTCACGCGTCGACTAATCACCCCGTAAGATATCTCCACTTTTCTGAGATACCACGCATGCTTATTACTTCACGGCAATACCTTAAGGCCGTTGCCGCGGTGGATAAGAGTACCATCAATCCTCCTGCCAAGAAAGCTAAGATGGAGGTGGTTAGTGTCGCGGCAGCTCCTCCTACTTGGGCGCACAACTTCTCTATGCTCGATCCACCTCTGGCACCCCCTAGTACGTGTCACGTTTTCATACTGCCGCTAGCGACTTTTCAACTAACCTATCTTTTGGTAGACCCTGTCTCCACTTTCTCTAACTCGATTGTGCAGTCACTCGTTGATCGTGCCAATCTCGCGGTGCTCGAACCCGTTAGTGGGCCTACTGATCGTAGCCTCACCATGCTGGAGTTCGAGACTCGCTCTAAACTTATCGCGGTCAACCATCAGATCAGTCTCCAGCTCCAAATGCGGGATTTGCTGATGAAGAGCTACCAGAGCATCGCGTCGCAGCAGAAGGAGCTGGTTAATAAAACTAACGTTCCCCTTATCGATATGACTGGCGACGAAGATATGCCCTCCGTGACTGATACTTGAACTGCTTCTGGAACTTTTCTTGTGCTTCCGCGACACTTTTTAATCTTCTTGTCGTGAATAGAGGTACCGCGTAACTTTCCGTTTCCCTTCCGCACTTGTATTCAACTATCGCGTAAACTTATTTATTTCCAATTTGTCGCGTATATTTCAACATAACACGTACAGATCATACACTCGTTTTTATAATAAAACTGCCATGTGGCCCTATCTCTTGAGTGATTTACTGAAAGATCTTCGGCTTCGATATCCAGTGCTTCGCGTCGTATACTGAAACGTCCGCGTGAATTTCACCATCTAGGTCCGCTTGATCGTGTTCTACGGATAAATCTTCTTCTTCTTCTTCTAGACCTTGTTCAATTCTCAACAAGCCATCTTCTGACAAACCAATCAGCTCACTTAGGTTCTCGGGGAGTTCAATGTGCGACCGTGGCCAATATGGAATTACGCGGAAGGCTCCAATTTTATTCTGGAACACCGCACCATTTAGGTCTGCCACAATGTAACTGCCACCTGTGGTACGCCTGAGTACTACCATAGGTCCTAAATAGCGCGGCTTTGTTTTAGAGTTCAAAGATTTTTCAATCTGAGTATTCCTAACTAAGACCAAACTACCTGGCTTAAACACGTAGTCTTTAATAACATACTTATACTCTTTTTCAAACCTCAACAACCGTGACCTTTTCTCACGTGTTACGCGTTCCCGCAATTCAACTATGTGCTTCGCGTGCTTAGCTAATGCTTTCGCCCGTAGTCCAATTAGTTCCGCGTCACTTATGAAATGATCAGGATATTCTACAAGCCATGTTGCCTCAACGATATCAAAAGGTAGCGAGGGGTGCGCACCAGTTACTGCGAAGAATGGGGAGCACCCAAATCTCTTTCTTATGGTACACCTATCAGCCCACATTACTAAGTAGAAATAGTAAAACCATTTTGAATCGTCACCTCCCGCGGCCTTTATGAGACTGTGTCGCACATCATAATGCGCGTGTTCCACGATACCGTTGGCTTGGGAGTTATAAGGTGATATGCGAATACCGCGTACGCCATATTTCTTCTCTAACCATTCCAACGCCTTTAGAAAAGGTCCGCCATTATCTGTAACTATCTCTATAAGACAGCCCCAGCGGCAGATAATTTCTTCCCATAACCACTGCCCAATCGCTCTTGCGGACTCTGCTTTCAACGGTCTTCCTTCCATCCAGCCGGTTAACGCGCACCTACCATGTACAATCAGCTTGTAGCCATTCGACGCCGGCATATACATGGTGTCAGCGTGAATTTTCTGAAAGATTGACGGTGTCTTCGTCTCGGTAGGAGGAATCCTGATCTTTGTCTTTTGTCTTACTTGGCACGTATGACAGGTCTTCACATACTCATAGATGTCTTTCTCCATTTCAGGCCACCAAAAGCGTTCCATAAGTAAGGATTTAGTAGCGAAGAAGCCGCGGTGCCCCAGACTATCATGACAAGTATGGATCATGGCGACGCGACGCGACTTCTCAACTACCAGCTTATGTTTTGCCTCAATTCCACGTCGATAGAGTTTTCCGTCTTGTATAAAGAAGTTCCGCGCTATCCTTAAAAAGTTCTTGAAGCGTTTGTTATTCTCATAGCCTACAGGCCTCTTAGAAGTGTCTGTTAGCCATTTGAAAACCTCCGCGACTGTTTTATCTTGGTTTACCGCTCCCTTCGATCGCTTAGACTCATCATACTCTGTTTCGTCAATATGCTCTGGTGGCTCCTCGAGTTCTGGTACTTCACTAGCCAAGTTCGCGGCTACAAACTGTTTTACTTCTGGTATGTCGCGGAACTCTCGTTCTTGCTTATAAGCACGCGTCAATTCTTCCTTAAAGTCGTCTACCGACGCGGCTAAACCAGTCATATAATTACTTTTCCATTCCTCTTTCTCATCAACTAATACTTGCGCGTAACCATGCTTAGAGTCAATCTTATCTACAAACTCCTCTAATTTATAGGGTTCTTGAACTTCACCATCTTCAGGATTGTCATACTCATCGTCTCCTACTTGCTTATCCCGCCGTGATAGTCCATCAGGTCCGTGAACCTTGCCTGGTACGTGCTTCAGTTTAAAATGAAACATCATGATCGACTCTATCCACCTATTTATCGCGGCGTTTGGCATTTGATCCGGATGCTCTAACATGCCTTTAATGTACTTCGCGTCAGTTTCGATTATAAGGTTGCGAATACCAAACAACCAATACTGGCACGCTCGTAACGCGCGATACAAACCAAACAACTCCCGTTTCGGCTGTGAAAACCTAGCTTCGCGATCACTTAGTGTAATCGAACCGAATCTGGAGTAGAACCTTCGTCGCGGATTCTCTGGATCCACTTGACAAATATAGAACCCAACCGCTTTCCACGACGTATCTACTGCCAATATAACAGGGTCTTCCACATCATACTTTAGTGGTCGTAATGCCTTGCTATTCTTTACTGCCTCTTTCAACTTTGCCAACGCGTCACTTTGCTCTTGTCGCCATTCGAACGGAATATCTTTACGCGTAAATCGGGTTAAAGGCTCCGCGATCTTTGCATAGTCTTTGACGAACATTCTTACTAGTCCCGCGGTGCCTAAGAATGGTCTTATATCCTTCTCTTCTAGGATATTCTCAGGTCCACCCCAGTTGGTAATAGTTTTCGCTCGTTCCGGGTCGATCTCTCTTCCTTCTCGTGTACACCTATGTCCGACCACGGTAATCTCGCTTTTACACAATACAGCTTTGGGGCCTGAGAAAGTCCCACCACAGTACTTCATTCTTTGAATGACTCTATTCATATTGGTGAAATGTTCCCAAATAAACCTCCGTATCCCATCATTACCAGGAATGGTCTCGTACGTACCATCTTCACTTTGATAAGTCGTTTCAGGACCGCGTACAGGAACATCATCGATGTATGGTTGCGTAAACTCCGGGATCTCTTCTTGTAATATGTGTGTTACATCATCGTGGAAGATTGGTACTGAATTTGTCCATCCCATCGGTAGTGTTACTAACCTCAGGGCTCCAAAGGGAGTCTGGAATGTAGTTAAGTCTCGCAATGCTATTGCCAACTCTCTTTCATCATAGCCAACATATAAATCTAGAATTCCTCCACAAGCTCTACCACAGAATTTCTCCGCGAGCTCTTCAGTAGCAGGCGGTATACCAGAATGTGCTATTGTTACCACGTTCAACGGTTCCAAACTATGTACTAGTCGAATACTCTTTCCGTCTTTCTTTAACACCGCGAACCACTTCGATCGGTAAGACGAGTTCGATGGTTCGTAAACTCCCGCGTCAATCTTTCGTCTAACTGCCGCGCATACTTCATTAAAAATACCAGGGGGAATAGGAATGTTCCTCTCAACCCAAGGTGTATGAGGTATCACGGGCATCTCAACTGAAGGAAAGAAATCTGTTCTGAATCTTCCGCGTTCACTGTCGTCCCACGCGAACCCTTTCTCTTGCTGCATCATCATATGATGCATCAACTTCCGTTCTTCTGGCCAAAGGAATTCTTCCTTATGTATCTCATCTATTATCTCTTTACATTCCTGAGTATACCTACCAGTCGGCGTGAATTCTGGAGGATTAGGCGAAAGCTGCGGCATATCAGCCAATGGATCTCCTTTAATCTCTCTTATGATTCTAAACTTCGATGGTAAATCTCCTAGAACAGGGCGTGTTTTCAACGCGACAGGTTTGTATTTCTTCCCTGCCAAGATACTAATTGGTTCGTAACGTTCCTTCCACAGCCGCGACGCGTGCCTCCTCACTTGATCTTTCATATCAGGGGATACATCAAGCATCGCGATGCTCCTTACATCAAACAGGGGAATTTGCTGTAACTCTTCTACGCCGTCTTCTAGCTCTACTTCTTGCACCGTGAAATTTGCTTGAGAGTACGCGGCAGGATTTTGCGCTCCATACACCGAACTCAAATAGGATCTCAATACGGGTCTCGTCGTTTCTTTATCACTTTTTAGATCAATATACTTTTCCGCGGCAGATAAGTATAGATCGCGTAACTCTCGCTTCTCAAACTTTGATTTTTGCTCTTCGTTTATATCTGCAAATACTACATCACTTATGCCAATGGGAATACCTTCGTCATTTAATTCAAAAACCACCGCGGCTTCTCCTTGATCTGGGATCAATTCCTCGAAGCTGCTGAAAAACCCTGAGTCTGTTCCTTGTCTTTGCTTATAGGTACAGAACCTTTCCCTCTCTCATAGGTAGGTACAACAGCTCGCTTCTTAGTGTTAGGGTCCTGAATAACGAGGTCCTGCGTTCCATCTGCATGATTATCCACTAAACTCTCCGTGATCGTGTCAAAAGGCCGTCCCAGTAGCAATTCATATGCGGGGTCTCGAATTACATGTACTTGTAAGTACACGGTGATTCCGCCTAGTAAGAATGGTACATTACGCGCCAATCCCAAAGACTTCTCAACACCCTTGTTAGCCGATTGCATAAAGATTACTATGTCCGGGTCCCACGATAAACCTGCTTCGCGAGCTCTTTTCTCCGATGTAGAGATAATCTGTGAACCCGAGTCTAGTAGACTTTCGATCTTCGCGGTACCATTTACCAAAGGATACACGCATCGAAGCGACTCTGAATCTCTTGCCACGTAGATCTGAATTGGGTTATCTTTGCTTCCCAGGCTTTCCACGTACTGTTCAACTGGATCGCTAATCACAACCGCTCCTGCTGGAAGATCTCCTTCCGCCTGTTTCAGAACAAAAACTTCCGCGGTGACATTAAGGTCAGCTAACGCGACTGTATTTGCTGTTACGTGAACCTCTCCTACATTTTCCTCGCTAAAAGGTAATAGGGGGCTTTTGGCTAGGATCTCTCTCAAACCTCCCGCGGTCTCTTCAGGCTTCAATTTGACTCTTGACTTGATCGTTCCTCTGAGTGAAATTTCTGATTCCACTACTGTTTCTTCCGCGTCAGGATGTTTAGTTAACGGAATAACAGGAGACTCCGCGGCCTTCTCATTCCTTGTCTTCCAAATTATCCCCCTCGGGTTCTCTAACCGCTCTTTCTGAGCTTTCAGTTTCTCTTGCACAGTTGGCGAATACGACACATCAGGTACGTTTGCGTAAGGAACCTCTGGTACGCGGCTCTTCTTCACTACTGTAGGTAGTGGAGGCATCTCGACACCATCGAATCTCAAACGTTTTTCTTTCCTGACTAACTCCTTATACTTATCTTTCTCTAGGCTCGCGTCCTTTTCAGGTTCCGCGTCCTTTTCTTTCCACAACCGTCGTTCATTACCCTTGTTTTCAGTATCATTCTCAGGTGCCGCGGCCCTAACAGGATTTTTCTCTTTTGTAGGGGCCTGGCTTTCCATCCTCGAACTTACCGAAAACCCTCCTCGAACCTTCCTTTCTCATTGTTACTAACTGCCACGTTACTTATTGAATCTCTTGCCGACCCTCGAATATAGGCCGCGCTGAGATTGGATTCTAACACCCTTTCTTGAGCACGCTTCGCCTCTTCATATTCTTGCCAAACTCTAGTGTACTGTTTATTGTACGACTCGACCTCCTCTAGTTGCATCTGTAGTACCTCAACCTGAGAAGCTTGTACTTTCTTTTCAGACAGTCTTCGGTCCACAAAGTCTTTCTGAGGAGGCCCATTTGGAGCTTTCTGTGCTACTGGCTCTCCATCTGGCATACAAGTGATCCCTTCTTTCAAAATGATCTTTCCATCATCTACGTACTGCTTGCGTACCATACATTGCCCTGCCATATGTCCGTTTAAGCCACAGAACCAACACGTCGCGGCTCGAAAGTAGTCGGGACGGTTGTCATTCAACGCGGTTCTCCCATAGTCCCGCGGCGCCATATAGGGTATACGTTCTGGATGCCTGGTACCGCTACTCGTTCCAGGTGCCGCGAGCTTTAATTGCTCTAGCAGTTTACCCATCATTTCTTCTTCTCTCGCGGCTCTCTGGGTAAGGTTCTTTGTTTGAATCGTGATTAGATCTTTCAATTCCGCCACCCATCCTTCCGTTTGCTCATGCTTCACTTTTTCTACCCTCTTTCCTCTATCTTCCTTCGCGGACCTTACGTTCCCAAGACTAATTACTTCCTCAACCTGAGATCTCGCGTTAAATTCTGCCTCGTCCAGAATCTCTTCTGCTGTATAGGCATCATCTCTCGGTCTAGCCTCTGCAGGTGGGTTCGCACGCTTTTGTAACTTCAAAGTCAACGTGATGGATCTCCAAAATTCATCTTCAAACATTCCGCGGAGGACTCTGACAATTTCTCTGTTAGTATACAACGCGGTCGTAGTGTAGTGCTTAAGGAACGGCCTTAGGGTATTCCTCATTCTTAATACATCTTCGAGATCTTCCATCGTTATATTCTTATACTTCTTCGCGGCTCTTTCGAATTTTGCGAAGGAGAAAGTTCCCTCGTCCGATCCTCCATCATAACTCTTCAAAATCTCGTCGCGGAACTCGATAAACGTCCCTTCCTCTTTCTCGTACGTAGGCAACGCCTTCCATTGTTCTCTTATAGTTGCGGGTAGGTAACGCAACGCGACTGATTTCTTATCCGCTTCTTCCTCTATTTTGAAATCTTGGATAATATCCTCAATCTCCCCCAGATAGTCTCTGACGTCGTCTACATCATGATCGCGACGCAAATCTGGTGCTCCACGTTCTCTTCTCCTCGGAATCTTATCCATAGCCGGCATTTTTATGATATTTTCTTGAATTATAGGTAAAATAGGTGCAGAGTTCGGTGAAATATGTAAATCAAATAGAAGTGTGTGGACTTCGGATAGTTCCTCGTCCGAATGAGAATGTCTATCAATAGTTGGTGGGACTACTGAGTTTCGACGCGACGGTGGGTCTGGCCTAGGAAATTGAATTGAAGTACCTTCTCCGTAATCAGATAGTTCTTCGTCAAAGTTCCGCGACTGTCTAATACTCGAATCTTCCGCGTCAACTACGTTAATCGATTCTCGGGGTTGAGCAACAACTTCAGGATGCGACTTCCTGTAGCTACTAACTCTTTTGATTGCCTTTGCACGTGCTAACGACTCTCTGGTATTCTCTACCGTTGAAGGCCGTGAACTTCGCCTAGACGTTTTGTCTGATTGTTGGTTAGACAACCGCGACTATAACTCTTCGGTCTCGTACGAAACCTAAAACACTTTACTTAGTTTATTAATCAGAAACCCCTCGCGGTGGGCTCCAGATGATGTGCTTGGTATGGGGTATGAATGAGAAGAAGTGCTAACTAACTCGAATGAATCTATCAAGCACTCAAAACACACACACAACACACAAAGACTTTTAAGTTCGTGGGGTTTGGGGGACTAACAAACTCTGTGAAGCGAATAAGGTTGTTGTAAGAGGAACGCGGAGACACAGTCAAAACCGACGCGGCACAGATAACTCTATGCTACACACCACTCAAACGAACTAACGCGTAACTTTAACAAATCACCGCGACCAGTGACTACAAACGATACAACAACCAGACGATTGTTGGGAGATGCCAGACGACTTCTCACTTAGTGGAGTTGGGTATAGGAGGATTTCAGAACTGCCAGACGACGAGTTCAACGAGTGACCAGACGATCCACTCTTATTCGCACTACACACACAGGCTCCGCGGTACCAGACGATCCCGCTTGTAAACACTTAGGCACACTGACTTATGAACTAACGCGACGGTTAACACTTTAAAACTTCTAATCACTCCGAGGGACTTAAGCTTTTCCACACACAAATGCTATTAGCTCTATGGGGGGCTCGGGAACCTGTCCTTCCTTGCCCAGGTTCTATTTCTTATATACAGTATCTCTATTTACATAGTACAAACAAATGTCGCGATACTTGACAGTTATGAGATATATGGTGCATATGGTGCACCGCGTAAGGTAGGGATGAAGTATAGTACGCGGTAACAGGGTATCCTATATCGGGTTATAATCTTGCCGCTTTTAGAAAGTATCGCGGTAGTTCGCTAACGCTGTGTCTCCTTACGTGTTCTACTTCCGCGTCGTCGGAAGTACTTCGTGTTACATCGTACGTCTAGACCCTTCTGTGGCTCAACAGTGGTCATTAGATATGACTAGTGCACGGAGCTACTGCTACCTGGTTTCTAAGTCTGGCCTTCTGAGTAGTGCCGCGGTACCTCGTTACCTACGCGTTGGTTTATACAGTATTGGGGCCATCAAGTTATACACGTCAGACCTTAGAACAAGTGCCGCGACGCTTTACTTGAGTGCATACTTAGGTAATACCTACACTGAGAAGACCCATTTAGTGCCGTTCTACAGTCTTGTACACCTTTGTACACATATACTAGTGGTTGAATGTGCGTAATACACCGCGGAACTTAGGACTATACAGTGTACTTAGTAGGTTTGTACTGGAGTGATCAATCCCGCGAGGCCGAAAATGGTAGTGGTATTCCCGCGGTCGTATCAACGCGTCGGCTAACGTCGGCAACTGATACGCGCGTGGGGCGTGGGAGGAAACCCTTAAAAACCGCAGGATAAGTAGTGTGAGAATTGAGAGCGAGAGCGATAATGATTTAATGTAGACATCCTCGACTTCACGATACTGTACGTACATGCATATATTACTGGAAGATATCTAAAGGATGCCCGGCCTCGGAGATGCTATTTTACAACCTGCTAGGGCTGGGTTAGAAATTCAAAAGTAAATAACAGGTATATTTATTACACTGTAAAAAACATGTAAATAACATTTATTACACTAGAGGTCTCAAAGTTGCATGTAATAAATTGTAATAAATCTACCTCACCGACAAAGGCAATTTGGTCAGTTATGCAGTTCTGGACGGAACCAAGGCTTCCAATCTTTCAGTTTGACCTGCTTTTGCCACTTTTGACCGCGCCAGCTTACATAAGTAGCTTGCAGAATTCACCATAGAATTCCCCGGATATAGCAATATCTGACTAATTTTCTGATACTTGACACCACGGTATCCCTCCTCCAACATGCTACTTAGTGACCTTGATACTCAGTCTATTCAGGGCACTCAAAAGAAAACAGAACTGAGTAGTTGGGGCATTACAGGTAGTGATTACCAAATATTACAGTTTAAAACATGTAATAAATTACTTGTTTCTTACAAAAAAAGTGTTTTTTACTTGAATGTAAAATACATGTTAAATACATGCCATTTGTTTATAACTTGGACCCCCTAGAATATCTTACGTTTATAACAACCTCAAAATAATTTCTAACCCAGCCCTACAACCTGCTGTATTTCCTTTCGGAAAAAGCATCAGACTCTGACCGAGAGTTATCATGTATTTTCGCTAGGTATTGATGATGGGCGGCTTTCGTCAATTATTGCAGTGACCGGCAGAATCATGGATTTACAAAGTTGCATTTGTTCCTGCATTCCAAGAGTCAAAAGCGAGAACGGCCTGTACAACTAATTAAGTATTGGGTTGATTGAAGCATTGTCAGATGCCAGAATACCTTAGTACCCCCTGGAACGTGCTCGTACGGATTTTCATGTATTTGTAGAACGAACCTCGAAGATTGGAAACATCAAAAAAAGGCAGCGATTTCAGTGGCAGTGCTGAGATATCCTCCCACGGTCACGTCGCCGCTCTCTCCACCACAATGCAAATTGCGATTGTTCTTGTTCTTCTTGTTCTTCATCCTCTGGACGCTCTTTGAAACTGTGTCCGAAATGAACGAAGTAACGGAAGACGAGAAAAAGCCTTTTCTGGATGGCGCGCAAGATGAAGATTCGCAGCCTGATCCGGATGAGCAGCTGATGCTGGACCAGGGACATGGTCGAGTCTGGCTAGTCAAGGTCTGTTTAACTCAGCCAACACGCACGGTATTCTTCACACAATAGTCAAGATACCAAAATTCTTGCTCGAGCGATGGCAAGCTATCAACTCCGAGGACGTGCATCTCGCAACTCTGCGAATATTTGATGACCCAGCACCTGGCCAAAGAGGCCGTATCGTCCTATTTCTTCCACCTCCCAAAGACCCGAACTCACCCAACGGTACTGTTACACACCGTTTTGGGCCCCAATTTGGCCCCAATAGCGCAAACAATACGTCTGATGCCGAACCTGATTGCTACGAGCTCGAAATGTTCAGTTGGAATGTCGAAAACCAGGTCGTTGTCGCGGAAAGACCGAAAGATGCTTCTTTTGGTCTTTCTTCTTCACCTGCGTCTGCTGCACCGAATCCAAGAGCACGGACGACTATCTTGACTGGACGAGTAAGACACGACTGTACTCTTCGCCCAGCGTTCAGCAAGGCCTATCGGAAACAGATGAGGGAACGCCACAAGAAGTACAACACGCCAGTCAGACAGATTCAGATGATTGAGCAGGCTGGAATTTCGGGTGGCCGTGGTGGTATCAATAGGCTTAGCAGCGGAGTCGGAGTTGGAGCAGGCTCAGCTTTCAGCGACCTCGTCGTGCGTAACTCGTTACTCTTCTTCTCACCGATACTAATTTTCTTTTCTTTTAGAAAACCAAGCAAAAGCCTGCGAAAGGTGCTTTCGAGCGTATGGCTCGTATGCCCAGAAATCAACTTTTGGACTTGCTCTTCCCCTTATTCCGCGAAACACCACATTGGAGTATTAAAACATTGCGGGAGAAGGCGCAACAGCCAGAAGCATTCTTGAAGGAAGTGCTATCGGAGATTGCATTCCTCCATCGAAGTGGCGAGCACAATGGGCTATGGGAGCTCAAGGACAACTTTAAGGAAGATGGGGTAAGTCAACAGCTTGTTTTCTTGTTACCGCTTTTCATTTCCTGTCTATAGGTCAAGGGTGAGCATGTGGCAGGTGGTAGTTCCCTAGGTGGTGATGATGTCAAAATGGAGAATTTGGATGACTATGATGAGGACGACGAGGATGATGATATGGAGGAAGTCTCATGAGGGACGTTATCGTATGGACTGCGCAGTTACGCTTGTCAGGTACTTGTATTGTATTTTCTATAATCAGACCAATGAAACACTCGTGTATCTTCGTTCGCCTTTGTGCGTACAGTGCTCAAAGAAGATGATGCTCGATACTCATTCTGTCCTAGAGATGATCATCATGATTCATTGTTACACTACTTTCAGCAATCCCGATCAACCTGTTAGTACAGGTATGTACGTTGGGTCTTTTTGTCTTTCGTGCCTTCTGAATGACTCTCAACTGCAGGAATCGGTGATGTACTTACGTGCCACTTAGCGCTCGGGGCATTCAGTGTAGAGCGCCTCATAGGCGCTCATACGTAACCCGAAGGCGTAGAGTGCTATACTTACGGCTGCTTCGATCGTGCAATGCTGTGTGCACGAGGCCAAACTATTGTCTCTTTGTCCTAGCGGCTGTTACCAACAAAGCAGCTGGCCACCCCGTGTATGTATACACCCCCACTCCACCGCCTCTCTTTAAGTTTTGGCCGCTGCTTCGTCGCGATCTTTTCTATTGTTCTTGACAACTGAGTCCGAGTCGCCGATCGTTGTGCACGTTGAGCGGGCGGAGAGCCTATCGGTATATATCCCTTCTCGTTTTTTGACTAATGTGAGATCCTGTTCTCTCTTCTCTCTTCTCTTTCACTACCACCACAACCTAAACCACCCCATCTTCTTTAGCTGAACGTTAACCCACCACCACCCGTTTCTCTAGTTTTCCTTTCCAAGGTCTTTGATAGATCGCAGCGCTTTTCACTATTTCACTATCCTATAATGTCTTTCTTTCTCTTTCGACCAGCAATTCTTTTCCTCACTGCCATGTTTAACGCGTTCTTTGTTCACGCGGAGATTCCTTCCAATGGCAATGGTGGTGGCATGGGCATGATTATAGGGCCAGACGCGAATGGGAATTGCTATGAGGGGTGCGTAGATTGATTAAACTCCTCACCACCACCTTTCTCACCTAGAGCTGATCGAATTTTATAGGAATAGCTATGCAACTGGGACAATCGTTCCGTGCCCCAATCAAACACACGGCACATTACCCAAGGGTGCTATTGCTGGAATCATACTAGCTATCGTTTTTGGTGAGTTCATTCACCCCTCCCTCGATTCATTGGGGTCCGTACTGACTTTTGCATTTTACATAGTCATTATATTGCTCGTAGCGATACTTCTTTGGCGCAATCGCGTACGAGTCGTGTCCGACGACGCTGCTAGTTCGCTTTTCGACTTTGTTTCGCCCAATAATAACAAAAGGAAAAAGGGTATGCGCGACACTGCGCGATCCGATCTCCATATCCCACCATTGACACCACAGTCACCGAATCCTTCCCTTAGAACTGTTGTGGGGTCAGAATCGTCGATTCATGAAAAAGAAGGATACCGTGGTACTGTTGAAGTCGAACATTCTGTTTAAACTTTTGCTTCGACGAGTTCCGAATTTGTGTAAGTGACTGATCCAACCCAATCGAAGGTTGGTGGCATAGCATTGATCTTAATTTCTTTGTATATAGCTTGACTTGAATAAGGGTCACCCCCCCGCGTCTAACGGGACTGATCGCACACACAGCTTTGCAAATGGCAAGCTCTTCTCCCTCGTTTATATGTTTCATTTCAACTTTGGGCACACCTGCGTGTTTTTGGTATCTTGTAATATCTTCTTCAATTAATATCGAATAGCATGCTTAGATCCATCCATCCATCCATCCATCCACACTCTTTCAACGCATTCATGTATGTAGTATAGCCTCAGATTCAGTGTATCTTGATATTTTCATCATACCCAGTACCCTTACCCTTACCGTGCATATCTAATCGTATATAATCCAGTAGTGGACAATATCTTTTCCCTCCATCGATCTCGTCCTGTGGCCCCCTTCGGATTGATTTTCGGTTGAGCGGCGATAAAGGAAGCTAACTTGAGAAATGAAATGAAAAAGGTTAGAACTACTTAACGTGGCTCCACTCCACGTAACTTGCCTCCTGTTACGCCGAGGCGTTCCAGGGCGTTCCTCACCTTTCTGGCTGTGAGCCTGTTGTATCAATGTATGTACGTCGAGGAACCCTGATGAGATCTTCGACTCTGGTTTCAGATTCGATGCAGAAACTCAAGGTGTGGTAGGGGTAGGTGAAGAATACTCGACACTATCTATACTTTGCTTTATGAACTCATCCTTCCAGCCTCCATCAGACGTGCTCCAGGAATTTGACCCCACACGTATTTTCAAAGTTCCCGTATCTCGACAGGCTTTCGAGTCTGAATGACCCCGAGAGTAGAACGGGACTAGGAAAGAATAAAGGATTTGAAATAGGAGATGAGGTACTAAGAAACTTATTCGCTCTCAGCCTCTTCGTCACTAACATCTTTTCAAGTAACTTGAACGACGAAGATGATAGATAGGCTTAGATTCATTGTACTGCTATATGACACGTCTGCTTATCTGGTACGTTCCGAGTCTCTTCCTCCGAGTCGAAGCCCATTGAGGTGGAAGACTTTGAATAAATTCCTTACATACCAGCCAATGAATGTGTTCATTGTCGACAGATGATAGAAGGAAAGAAGAATAAGTATAACCGTGGCATTGTCGTGGGTG
This sequence comes from Omphalotus guepiniiformis, assembly GCA_028554645.1. Lineage (NCBI taxonomy): Eukaryota > Fungi > Basidiomycota > Agaricomycetes > Agaricales > Omphalotaceae > Omphalotus > Omphalotus guepiniiformis. Next base: position 38,651 of record JAQOOI010000075.1, read on the forward strand.
TAAGACTGCAAGTACTAGTAGACGCTCGTCGGAAATACACGCTTGAACGTGACTCGAGCATACAGGAGCGTGACCGATCGTGTTTTTGACGCGAACTCTATCTTCTACACCCACTACCAGCAGGAACGAGCGTCAGAAGAGCAAGGAGAGGCTCAGGTAAGATAGAGCAAAAAATACATATGTCCTAAAAGTTAAAAAGAGATCATAGCCTGGATGTTTCATTCCAAATGACAAGCGCTCGGTCCACACGCCGTCTCTTTCAACGACCAGTCGGTAAGCTTCGTCATATTGAAAACGACTTGCTATAAAATCCTGTCAATAGGCCTCCCACACGTAATTGGCGACGATGTTCACGATGACACGTCATTTCGAAGAACGTCTCTGCCAATAGGTTTTGCTCCAAGGCCTGTGCTGGAACAAAAAGTCTAGGAACAAGACACATTATCCGAGTGCTTATACAAACCCTATGGAGTTGGCCTCGGAGAGGCTCCTTAGCGATAGGCCTGAATAAAATTCCAAAGATATCGTCTATCGTCTTCGGATCTGCGAGTTCCGAGTCTCGATTGCTGGGAGTTAATAGCTCCCTACTATGTACTTACACTCTAACAAGAGTTTGTCCGGTAAGTGACCTACCCGGAGCCAATATTCTATTCCTAACGTTCCTTTTATCGTTAGTGTCTTCTCAGTGACGTGGTTGATATGCAACACTTATCGCCGTGTCTTTGATCAACTTCAACGTCGTACCTCTCGAAGGGCGAGCCTGCACTACTTTAGTGTTATCATTAGGCCCAGGCATGTAAGGTTGGTTTCATTTAATGTTCTGTCATTGATTTGGTCTCTGATTATATTTTTCGTCCTCGTCTCTGCAGCATCTCGCCCCGTGTAGAATTGCACGTTAGCTGTCTTGATCGAATGAGCAAACATTCGAGCCATTCGATTTCGATTTACAATTCCATATATGATCGCCGTTTTTCTGCTCGGAAGTTTTCCCAGGAACAACTGTAAATGCAAGCCTCTCATGGCATGGTGATTGCTTCCATGGGTGCCTTGGTGGGCTCCGTGCAGTGAAGAATTCCGCGGCTCGCTCCGACTTGGAGGGTTCCCAGTCACCACAGTTGCCAGGAAAGGCTTGTCAAGTAACAATTATAACTGGAGCGAATAGGTAAGCTTGTCATGGATTTCATCTCCTCGAGGCACATTGTAATAGGCTCGCTCTCTCAGACCGGCAGAATCAGAAGACACCGACAACAAAAAGGCTGCGCTTCCTACGCCACGAAGATGTTCTAGGAATTAGCTGGGGTTGCTTAAAACTCTATCAAATGCAATGTCATTTCATGAAGATGACCTCACGACTTGTCAGCCCCGTTTCTTTCACCATGGATTTCTCCGTTGATAGTTATGTTCCGGGTGACGTTCGGGCTCACATACTATCAGTGTTCCCATCTGCTTGCTGTAGATGAAACGCTCCGAATCCGTGAAGGGTTGATTACATGTATGAGTGTTATACAATGAGTTCTTACGCGCGCGCGAATTTCTCTGCATTGGCGCTGAATCTCAACCTCCTTTCGGCGAGAACATACAACACAATTGGTTTCCATACATTTTCTTGTATCTACAGGGTTGTCTTGGTTGAAGACAAGCTGAGAAATATCCAGCCCTACAGCCGAGTTTCCTTACTTAGGTAAGAAAGGGCCCAGAACCTGTCAGTATGTCAACACCGCGCTGACCGCAGAAAGTTCAACTTTTGAGTTCCTCCTTCAATTATCACGGCACACGGAACAAGTCTATCAAAAGCTCTCTAGTACGAGAAACATTATAAGCAGGGAAGCCGATTTACTCGTATGCTCCAAGCCTGAAAGCCTGTGGATTCAATGAACGCAAACACGGATTCGCATCAGTGGGGCAGAGGTATGTTTTGTGCCGTATTTCTGTGTGATTTCTCAGATTTTGATTCACAAGCTTTTTAAAAAAATTCTGTTTTTGACTTCTCTATTGCACTTGCACTTGTTGGACATTGCTATGATGATGCGCGAAACGTTAATCATGTAGTGTTGATTTGTGGTGGAACAGACTGGTATGGATAGTTACCGTTCTTGTGAACGTGAAGTTTGTCAACGTTTTCTCTCCCTAGGACGCGGTTAGGACGAAGAGATCGAGCTGGAGGTCCTACGAATGATGAGGAAGAGCCGTGAGTTGTCTTCCCTGATTCCGGTACAGGATGGGAACCCCCCATTTAGCATTTGCCCGGGGGCGTGTCTCCTACCCTCGCTAGACCCACCATGCTAACGCGGATCGTAACAGACACCCTGACCTCCTCGAACCGCACATCCTACGCTCACTTGGCAATGTCAAAGTTCGCTCTATCCATGCTTCCTGTACCGGTTGTCATTTTGTCGCGATAGACGTCGACGGAAATGCGTGGTTATTTGGTCGAAATGGGTCTTCTTGCCTCGGTGTTAGCAAGAATGAGGATGGGAGTGCTATTGACGCGATCTCGGAGAACGCGCCTATGAAATTAAATCCTACTGACGTCGGCGCAGCTAAAGGTGTAAAGTTTGTCGACGCCGCTTCAGGACGGAATCATACATTATTAGTGGGGAGTGATGGGCAGGTGTGGACTGCTGGTACAAATTCATTGGGACAGGTACGGATCTTGTCATCACTCTGTATCGTCCATTCACGTCCGGTTTGCTATTTCCAGTGTGGTCATTTCCCTTGCCCAGAAGTTACAAGTTTCAAAGTCGTTCAAGGGCTATCCCATGATGGCGTACTTGAGCATGCGATTAAAGTCTCCGCAGGGATAACTTTTTCGCTTGTACTCACTGAATCGGGAAAAGGTGCGGTTTATCTTTCGTTTCGCGTTTCTAGTGGCTGGACTTAGGACTTACTGCTCTCCGCGTAGTGTTCTCGTTCGGTAGCGCAGAAAAGGGCCAGCTAGGTAATGGTACCACCGGAGAGCGCATCACAACCGGAAATAAAGTCGCGTTTGACATCGTACATTCACCCTGTGAGTTTTCCTCCTCTAAGGTATTCAGCGCTGGTGTACTGACCTTTCCTAGACTACATCAGGGAACTAGACGGGAAGAAAATCGTGCAGATTGTTTCTGGACAGCAACATAGCGCTGCTGTCGATGACGAGGGGTTAGTTCTGTTTTTATTACTTGTTCATGACACGGCTGATCCACCAAATCTGCAGAGTCGTCTATGTTTGGGGTTACAATGGTTATTGTCGACTGGGTCTTGGAAACCAAGTCGATGTACTCAAACCCAAAGCGGTCCCACAGGTTTGATTCCATTTACTCGTATACGTCTAACGTTTCTTATAACGATTGCGTGCGTTACTGTAGTTCTCTGGACCGAACAAAGCAACGATGGGTTCATACGTTGTTGCCGGACCTTCTAATACTGTTGTCATAGACAGACAAGGGATGTATTGGATGGCCGGTAAATGGAAGAACAGCGGAGAAGGTATGTCGCTTCAAGTTCATTGCAAGATGGGTACTTACCAAGAGGATTTGTTTCACAGGCTCATCTGGCTCTCCGTACTCGTCCTTCCGGTTTATCCAAGATATCATGGCCTGCAAAATAAGCCATGCCGCTTGTGGCGGTGTAACGCATTGGGCGATCACGCCTGACGATGATGGAGGTATGATGACTGTTGCTTGGGGACAGAATGCTTCCAATGGTATGCAAGGTCGTTTCTCGATTGCGTTTTTTCTAAGCTCTCATTGCATTTGCTGTCTTGGTGCTTGTTAGGCGAGCTTGGATTGGGACCAGAAGAGCCAAAGAGTGCCACTAAACCGACGAGGCACGCACCTCTAGACGGGATTGAAGTGCTGCAGTAAGTGGATTTTTAATATTATTCATGCCTCACGTCCCAAATATACGCGTCATTCAGAATCGCAGCAGGACAGAATACCACACTGTTCCTCGTCAAGCCGCCTACGCCTAATCCTATCGCTCCAATTGAGAACGGCGACGCTAATGGTGAAGAGGAGGGCGACAAGTTTTCTAATTTGCCTAGACACCCTGAGGAGCTGGATGGCGTACCAGATTTCTGCCTTGTTTGCAGCAAGGACAACGGGGATGATGACCCACCGCTGGAGTGTGATAAGGTATACTGCTATTGTTTTGGATGCTTGCTTGCGGTGCGTATACTGATGGATTATCTCGGTCGATAGTGTGACAGTCCATACCACCTGGCTTGCCTCAATCCTCCCCTCAAGTCTATCCCTCCGGGTGAATGGTTCTGCCCACAATGCCTCAAGGACCCTGGCGCTCCTTTATCCGGATATAAAGTCACGAAGCCTACCCCACATGGCCATTCGTCAGCTACCCCTGGTCTGGCAAATGCGACGTCCAAATCAGCCCCTCCGATTAAGAAACGCGCCTCCAAAAGACAGGAAGAGGACGAGGATATGGATGAAGACGAAGAAAGCGAAGAGGATGAGGAAGTTGCAAGAGGTGGTAGAGGAAAGAGAAAGGCTCCTGAATATAGAGGTGGAAGTGGTGGTACGTCGAAAGTTTCTCAACGTCGTTACCGCCGAAGAAGTATCTCTAAGGGTGTTTCTTTCCTCCATAGGCGCTAAAAAGAAAAGACAGTGAAGAATTTTGCCTATATGGGCATCACCTTTTTCCTGGGTCGTTCACGTTTTTTCGTCAGAAAAGAAAAAACATGAGTGATCTGGTGGTGTCTTGCAACTAGCAGATTCCAGCGATGGGTACTTAGCAACCCCTTACATGGTGTTTGGCTACTAGCAAACGCCTTCGGGCCGTCATAGCTTGGGTGCGTATGACATTCCGAAAATCGACTGGAGTTGATGCGAGTTGATGTGGCTGGGGGGTCATGGGTTGGATATTGGATGGAAAAAAATAAAGGGGCGGGCTGTGTGGACGCAGCTACTACAAGAGCCGTTGGTTGAGCCAAGGACCTATGATCAATATTGTTTGTAACTTACTGCTCTGTGACTTTATTTCTTTTTTGTTTTTGTTTTCTTGGTTATAGTTACTGCTATCCTCCGCTCTCTCTTTCTCCCTCTCTCTCTTTCAAATTTTTTTGTTTTGTTATATAAATCAAATGTATTGCGGACCAGTACCGCTCGTTATAATTCAGAGCTCGGTTCGCTAAGTTCCGTGAAAGGAAATGTATATAGAACGCAAGTAGTAGCAGTAGGTTGTGGTAACAGTAGTAATACTAGATTGGTATGGTAGATTGAGTACATACAAGTGGAATTACAGAGAAGGTCGGTAGCCATAGTCAGGTCAAGTCAATGGTTTCTCCCGTAAACACCGGTCGACTGCCCTGATGCTCGTGTTTTATCTTTGTCCTCTTTCGCTGCCTTTTGAATTGCTTCGCTTGCAGTCTGTCGAGCCTGGCCTTTAGAAAGACATACGTTTAGTGAAAAGAAATTGACGTAGAGTCAGCGACGTGCCTTTAGAAATTCAATCTCTTTGACTTCCATCTCCTCTTCATCTTCGCCTCCAAGTGAACTCTCCTCCTTTATTTCGCGCTTACCCTCTCGTGGTGTAGGGCTATTGGTAGAATTACTACTTGTCGGCAAGTTGGGTGACGCTGAAGTTAGACAATTGATCAATAAACTCGATGCTATTAGAGATAGAATTGACGAACGAGTGCTGCCCATTTCCCTTTTAGTATCATCCTCGGAATTTGCGATGCGTCGCTTGGCTGAGTTTCTCGAGTAATGCGAGAGCACGGATGTAGGATCATCTTCCAGTTTAGTTACAAGAGAGAGTAACAGATCGTGTTTGGTGGGACCTAGGGAAGGTCCAGGAGGAGAACTTTGTCGTATTATAATAGGAGCTATTTCCATAGCTCGTAACATCTCTAAAGGAGCGAGTAATGAAATTGAGCATGTACATGTGAGAGAATGAGAGGGTAGACAAACCGATTGGCCTATAGCGAAAGCGAAACCTCGCGACGGGGAATTGGGATACTTGAAGGACTTTGATAGCATCTCGAGATTCGCCTTGGAGAGCATGTCCAAATCTGCGCGCATTCGTCCTTAGCTTTGTGAAAGGATTGAGGATATTGCCACATACGTCGTATGGTGTTGAATTCCCCGCTTCGCTCTTTCATGTAGTATCTGTTCCTTGGGCGCCGCCCTATGAATGAATGGTTCGGGCTGACGAACTTCCACCCTGAAAATCGCAAGTTCTATCTCTCCGATGGGTTGTGCCACTGATTCGTTAGCAACGGAATCGTCATCTACGAGATTCTGCTTATCATTCAAAGGTTGGGGGGTGTATTAGCGGAGGACTCACCTGTAAGAGTGACCGGTGAAAATGTGAAAGGCTTGATTGTGTTAGAGGATGTCCGCATGCCTTCTTTGCAGGCGTAGTCTGGTTTGTTCAAGTCCGTATGGATGACTTTTCCACCACATTTTTGTCCGTCAATGAGCACAAGCCCGTCGGTAGCAGAACGTCGTCGTGAATCACGCCAATGAACTTTGAATGTCTAGCTTGATGATTGAGCAAAAAGTCAAAGAAACTTGTTAGGAAAAAGGAGACAGCGCTTACTCGTCCAACTATAGATGGTATCCAACAAAAAGTCGTGTTTGACTCGAGCGAAATGTCCACTTGATATTCGTCGGCATTTTCTCCCTCAATTGTTATCCAAGCTGCAAATTCTTTGAAAGAGAGCACCATCTAAGGTATGTCGTACAGGATGTAGAGTCTTGGAGACTTGGAGAACAAGCAAAAGGTGAATTTGAAAGATAAACATGCTCTTGAAACATGAACCGTGTTTTTTTGTCATAAATGATTATGAAGTTAAATGAGAAGAAAGGAAAGGGGCTTGTTGTACCGGCGCTTATCTACGACTACTACGGCTACATACCATCACTCGCTTACTCTCATCATTCATGACTTCTCCGAAAGATTTATCGGAGCAGCGAGGTAGTATGGCTTTGCGTGCTAGATATCGAGTTTCACCGGTGAAAGGTATAACAGCTATAGGAAATTATCAATCTCAAGGCAATTCTGTTCTGGTATCTGGACCTCCAAGCACACGCGACATTTCCTCGAACTCGAGAAGGCGTCTATACATTCTTATTGGTGTCTTTATGCTGCTCACAACATTTCTAATCGTGTTCAATGCCTCCTCTCGGTCTAAATATTTCCTCACAATTCCCCAGAGCAAGCCAATCAAGATCAAGTCTCTTCCTGCGAATGATGAAAATGCTACGAGAAAAACTCTACCTTCTGGTGTCACTTCTGAAAAAGATCACTCTAGCTCTGCGTATCGCCCTTCTCGTACAGTTCCCGTCATTGACAGATCAGTTCTGCAGCGGTTGAACCAGCTCTCAAAGGACAAAATACCTATCAGCGACAGTGGACGCACTGTTTCTTCTGGCCTCAGGAAGTATTCTTCTCCAGGTATCACAGACGGGCAACATGTTCCGCTTGCAATGTCTCCTGATATCTGTGGCGATGACACCGCTACACCATGCCAATTTCTCCTGGCTCTCCGAATCGTGGAGCAAGAATCCAAAGCACGTATGCACCTCCTGCAAATAATAGAACTCGCAAGACGTCTTCGTCGGATCTTGGTCTTGCCCAATGTCGGGAAGAGTAGGCTTGGACTTTGTTTCGGATGGGATTTCAAGTCGTACTACGATCTAGAAAATCTGGTTCAAGATCTACAAGAGGAAGTCAGGGTCGTGAGTTTGGAGAGGTTTTTGAATTGGGTTAAAACGCGGCCCCCTCTGTCTTCGCCTCAAGGACAATTGCTGGTTCTTAGTCGTAAAGCGCATCAATATCTTCCTGAAAGTGCTCTCACTTTTATGCATGGAGGGGTCGTCGTGTCAATCGACCGTGAAGTCGCTTTCAACGACTCGCTTCTCCCAGGCTGCTTCAGCGATCGTTTGGGTCAGTTGCTTTCTGATCGGTTCCCGCCAATTTTTATTCATCCTACGAAGGAGTTGCCAAAAGGTCAACCTATTGGAGAGCAATTGCTTACTGCACTAAGCACTGAAGATGTGAAGCGCGTTGCTTATGCATATCCCGAAGGCACTACTGACCCTGGACCGCCAGTCCTACCCCAACTTCCTCTTACAGACACAAACACGACCGTTCTACAGACGCAACCTGACGTGCTAATTCTGGACTGGGAATTCCGGAACCCGATCTTCACACCATCCCCTCACATTTCAATCCAATACTCTCCCGCTCTGGTTCATCTCGTAGATCTTCTCGTTCCATCAAGTCCATATCTAATGGTTCATTGGCGCATGGAAACTGTACCACCAGAAGCTCTTCCTACTTGCGCCCATTCTCTAATAGATACTCTGTCAACTCTCTTGCACACTCCCGGCATCGCCGACGATATCAAAAAAATCTGGTTTGCGAGCGATTACCCTTTTCCCATTTCTTTTTACAACGAGACTTCAGCTGAACCTCAATCTGCGTTTGTTGAGGATAATCATATTGATTCCGCGTATATACGCAAGTCTGGCACATTCAAAGACATCGGGAAGAAACATGAAGACGCTGTAGGAATTTTTCTTATGGCGTTTCGACCGGGCGGGGAGTTGGATCAGTGGGAGGTTACTGATTTGAGCAGTGAAATGGTAAAGCTAGAGGCCGAAAAGATGAACGAGCTGGATCCGGAGTTTTTGAAGGATTCGGGTACGTTAGGAATTTTGGATAAGATGATTGGAATGAGAGCAAGTTTGTTTGTCAGTGGTGCTACGGGATGTGGAAGAAAAAGGTGATCGCGGCTTTTTTTTTGAAGTTTCTGATTATTGTTTCTCACTGGTTTTGGGACACCCATTTGCAGTTCATTCACGAAGCAAGTAATCGATGCGAGAAAACAGGTCGATCAGCAAGCGCAACACGGATTGAGGAACACGGTGGACTACTTTGGGTGACGAGGGAGCTCGGACAAGAGGGAGCCTCAGGCAGGGGTTCGAAGTATTAATTAAATAACATCGTAATCCGTGCATCATTGCATGTAGCCACCCTCCAAGCAATCCATTTCATATAATTCAATACACGGGCCTGACTCTAGTGAAGCGAAACGTGGAATGCTAGGCAAGCATGCATCCAATGAGAGCTGCGCTCAGTCTTTGATTCGAAACAACCCTCTCTCCCCTCTCTCCCGGGTAGCGAATGGAAAGTGAAATTCATGTGTGCTTAAAGAACATGAAACATGAAGCATGGAGTGTGTAGACCTGCTCGCTCTTTACTCCCTGGGAGCACCCCGTCCAACACCAGAAAATTGGGGCCTGAACTCGCCAGGGGCGCCCTCTTCCTTCTTCCTGTACTCTCTGTCACCACGAGGTGCCCGGTAAGCACCATCTCCTCCACCAGTACGAACGGCAGCCGGACGAGGTGGGCGAGGAGCCTTTTTGTGGGTTGCGGGGACGATTTCAGAGGGGAGGTGTAGCCTAACAGTATAGGTGAGTAAGGGCGTGATCTTTTAGTACCTTCTAGAGGTGATGAAGACGCACCATTCTCGGAGGAAATCAACACCTTCTGCGGTGAGAGTGTAGTAATACCATTGCCAAGAGAACTGAGTCTTGACGTATCCCTTCGAGGTCAAACTCTGCATAGCCTTGATAACTTGGAGATTGGGAACGTCTAGCTCCTCATGCTTGGGGGCATTGAAATCCTTTTTGGCGACAAGCACGCCCTCTGTTGATCCCTCAGTTAATCTTGGGCTATATGCATAGATCTGGTTGGCAACACACCCTTGAAGAGGTTCTCGTAGATGACGCGACGGTTATCCTTGGGAATAATCATATTGTTTCTGGTTGAATCAATAACAGTCTTTAGTCAGATAAGCTGTAAGTAATAGATATAGGAGAATACGCACTTTCAGAGTTGGTTTGGAACGTGAACCGCTGAAGAAAAAGAAGATGCAAGTCAGTCCATCGCCCTCGTAAAGTCATCCAGCATGCAAACACCCAATCCAACGCCTTCCAATGAACCAAATTTCTCCGGAAAACTTGGAGAAGAATCGAAACGATGGTGAGAGGGGATTGGTATACTCACTTCGCGAGTTTTGTCGAGGGCCGTGCGGGAGTCTTGACGTCGGCGAGAGCTTGCGTTGTCGATACGCTTTCTATGGATGTTTCTCACGAGCATTTGGAGAGTTTGGATTTGTGTGTTTTCGAGGAGATCAGTACATACGACCATACTCGGGTTTCATCTGCTTGCTCAATTTATTTTGGCTCAATTTCAGTCTCACTGTAACGTCTATTGACTAGAACGCTGGCCACTTGACTCTCTTTCACGTATGCACTTGCACAATGCTTCAGCCTACTCTGTTCTTGATGTGCGAGAACGTCTCTTATCGAGCCTTAGCCCAATGTTTCAACTGTATTGCAATTCCCGCCATTTCTTCTGAATTGAGGATGATGATTCTGGACTGTGAACGGAGTACCTTCGGATACATATCAGCTTAAGCTATTTGTATCTTTCAATTGTCGCAAGCCGGTATATGCGCCATTGCAGCCGTTTTCTCCCGTCAACACAACTCCTGGCGCAATCCTGGCGTGCGCATTCGTTGGACATGAAGCCATGTCTACTAGTATTTGGTGAGCAAAACGACGGATTCGGGTCTTATCGTAAGTAATCTGTTCTTATTTTGCGGAAACTTTCCTAATAGCGTCCAATTGAAGCTCTCCCGACGTTTCTCCAGCTTCTGTATATTACCTTACATAGGTGGAAGTACAACCCTTTTGGTGCGCTTGTCGCATTGTTTCATAAGAGATGTGAAGCCATGTCCGTCCCGACGCGCAAAACTATGCAAGATCTCGGACCGTAGCTATCATTGGATAATCTATGATCAGGTGGTGCACCTCCCCAGTTCGGAGTCCCATGTCATATAAAAGACAAAAAGTTCAACCGACTTGTCTTTACTCCCAAACACAACGTTCCCCCCATGGCTGAATTCGAACCAATTTTGTTGACCTTACCGACTTTCACTCCTACGTTGGCTTTGGAGGTGCGTTTGAATGACTCATCTGTGACTGATTTAATAAACTGATTAAAAAATCGATTCAGATTCTTCCGTACGGATTGACTTTTCATCGCATCTTTGTGCAAGTCGATGGTCGTGTAAGCTCAACCACCAGTGGTTGCAATATCTGGCCGCCGACGTCCTTCCACAGACCCATGACATCGTTATTGGTCCCGAGGACCCTCGGGGTCATATAACACAAAAATATACCAATACTATCATCGGGCGATATGCGAATAGGGTACCTGTTGGCACACATGCTTTGGAACGTAATGGAGTGAGGGGCGAACTTACTGCACAAGCTAATGGTAAATTATATGCTACCGCTATCTCTCTCCGAGACACGAAAATACTGACGGGCCGTAAATTAGAAAGCCCCCGTGTTTCACTTCATGGCGGACCGGTCGGATTTGATTCTCTTCCATGGCAGTTGCTTACACCAGATGCTTCAACGCTTTTCTCAAAGGCAGAACTTGCGCATCTTCCGACGAATTTATCAGCGACAACGTATGGTATCTTCCAGCTCGTGTCTCCGGATGGCGATCAAGGTTACCCAGGGACCCTAGTGGCAGAAGTATTGATAGCAGTTGTCGAACCAGGCGAGCAAAAAAGGAAGATTCTGCAACCCGGTGAATCTGCTGTCGGTGAAGAATACGACTTGGGGAGTATTGTGTATGTGTATAGGGCAAAAGTAGATAAAGGTGTTACTCCCATCAACCTAACACAGGTGCGTATATATCAACTTGTTCAGATTGGCGATTGATGAAGGGTTTCCATTCAGCACTGGGGTTTCAACCTTGAAGCAAGTCTTAAAGAAGGCGATGAAACACTCTCGGTCAAGAATCATAATCTAACGATGAAGGTGCGGTCCTCTAAAACGTATCACATATCATTTACCAGGTACTCATTAATATTCCATCGTACAGGCTAATCGCATTGTATCTCGTGATGCGGACTCTTTGAACACCGGAGAGTTCATCCTAGTTTCCTCGGCTCCAGAGCATGACCACAATGGCAAGAAAATAGGCGAAAAATACCCTGAGGCCGGTTATGGTGACTATCGGATTCATGCCAGTAGCAATGCTGCCTATCTGATGATTTTGCGACCGTAGACGACTTTTACGTGTTCGAATCACGCAAATTGAAAAACCCCAAGCGCATTCCGCTCACGTCTTTCACACCAGAGCTAGATCTCGTCAAGGACTTGCTGAAACCTTCCAACGAGCCAAATGCTGGAACGGGCGATCGTCCCGAGCCGGTTGTGGTATTAGCTTCGGAGAAGTCGGGGTTGAAGCTCGCGTTTGACACAAATCGTACGAGTCGAGTTTTGGCTTATGGGCATTCGTAACACACCCCTCTCTTTAGAATCTGGAGCGATGTTTTACTCCAATGCTATGGCTAATCCTGCTGTTGGTGCAAGGAAAAAGATTCATGGTGGATCAGGGATCAAGGATCAAGGAGACTCTTATACTCCTGGAAGTAAGCTGTTCCTGCAAACCCATGCAGATATTTACTGACGTTCTTTCCTCCGGTCTAGCTGCTGCGTTTTTGGAATTCCATGAGATCATCAGTGCTTTCCTTGATCCAGCGAATAAGGACAAGGAGGATTCGTTGTTGACTTCTGGCGAGCTGTATAATAATTATGTTCGTTGTGATGTCAAGTTTAAGGAGCCTAGTCGTTGAATAGTGAAAGTATGGGAGGCAGTAACATCAATTTTAGCTTACATATCTACATGTAGATTATTCTTCGTCAAATTGTACATTAGTGTTGATTCAATTGTGCAAAGGCATCGAGAACAGAACTTCATGAGCATGGATCAAATACATTGTTGATGTTAACGAATACAGATCGTTTAGAAATAATGAATAAACAAGACATATCCTCGCTTCAGTCAAATTTGTACACTGAAAAGGATGCAACTGAGTGAGATATATCTTCACGGATGACAATCCAGACTTACCACATGCCCCACTACTTGGCTTGGTAGCGAAAATAACATCGCTGAGCTCCTCCCCTTGAAGCCCCTTATACGGTCCATAAGTTTCGCTAACCTTCTTAATAAACGACTCGACGTTATCTTCCGCAACAAGCGACACCGTACACCCTCCCCATCCCGCACCTAAATGTCCCGTTCACACAGTCAGAAAGACTCTCTATGACAATGACCCAAACGTACCAGTCAACCGACTCCCAATAGCTCCTGCCTCCCTTGCTAATTTCGTCAACTCGTTCAACTCAGGACATGAACATTCATACAACTCATTGCAGCTACTTTGAGATTCGTTCATCAATCGTCCGAGTTTCTGAATGACATCTACGGGTGAAGCTGTTGTGTCAAGGCATACTTGTCGGAATTGAAGTACGCGGAGTGCTTCCGAGTAAACGTGTTTAGCGCGCTTGTATAATTGGAAATGAGAGGCTTCGACTATTCGGGAAAGAATGAGCGAGACGAAGATAATGGGGGATAGCACAAAAAGTTTTGTCCTACCTTCTACCCAAGACAAATAAACTTCATGAAATTCCTCACTACTCATCCCTGTCATCTCAATCATTTCTTCCATCGTCACTCCAAGTTCCCCATCCGGCTTTACAGTAGCAGGTTTCAAACATTCCACCTCCTTCTCCATCCTCCCAAGAGCCTCAACAAGCCACTCCAAAGGCATCTCACCATCCTCTTCAACCTCCCCAACAAGCCTTCCCACAACTTCCCTAAGAGTGATCTTTTCATCCTTCTCGACGCGGAGTTCAAGTCGCCGCGCAAGAATTCTAGCAGCGGCAAGTGTCTCTACGACTCGGAGGTTGTAGTTCCTCTTGGCTGTGACGGCTTTGTCTGAGATGACGAGTGAGTTGGCGCAGACGAATACGGCACCGGGAGGAAGAGGGACGGGGGAGGCGGAAAGGGTTGGGAAGAAGGTGATGTAGAGTGCGGAGGAGGGGATGGATATTACTGATGCGGCTTGATCCATGCTTAAAAACGAGTAGATGAGGATATAGATGAAAAAGACTTTGAATGCATCACTCACCCGCCTGAATTGACGCCTGAATAGAGAGAGGGAGGGAATCAATTCGGAGTCATTGTAATCGAAACATAATCCTCACCGACTCGCTTTTCATTCCCAACTGCGATTTCTACCAGCTCGCCTTTGGTGATGTTCTTGCCTTCAGAACTGAGATTACTGTCCAGCTAAGTGGTGGTCAATTTGCGGTACTTCGTATCGGAACGAGAGCACACACACCTTTCCATTGACAGCGAGAAACACCAAGGTGCTAGCTACGACCATTGCAGCGCTAGACGATAGTCCCGAACCAGCAGGTACGGTTCCAGTAACCAGTAGATCAACCGGCTCGGGGCGATCTGAACCAATAAAGTAGTTATTGAGTACTCCCTAAGTAATCATGTCAGCCCGGGAACGACTCAACAATGAAGAATACCCGTACATAATAGCCTGCCTTGACATAACTCTCCCACCTCAGCTCCTTCGTATTGATATCTAAATGCCACTCCTCAACATGCACCTGGTCATCAGCCACACTTCCTCGCCTTTTAGGAGCAGGAGCGAAAATCTGCCGCTTGTATTTGGTCTGGAGGTTATCTGCAACGACACTTCCTGGTTCTTGTTGGGATTCATGTGGTTGGGTTGATCCAGAACGTGGAGCACAAGCAATTAATACATCACGTTCGATGGCAGCTGGTAAGACACCAAAGAGGCAGTAATCGATGTGTTCGCCTGTACCCAAGGGTGAATTAGAATTTGTGATTACAACCAACTTGTATGGAATGGAAATTGGCACCTATCAAACTATAAAAACATCGTTATTTTAACAAAAAAAAAAAAAAAAGAAACACAAAAACCTACTTGACTCTTCCCGGCGCACGAGCAATATACGCAGGTTTCCTACCAAACCTCTTCTGAAACTCCTCTGCTAGATGATTCCACCGATCTGCGTGATTCAGTGTATCACCAAGATTACCGTAGAGTTCATTGAGATTGGTATAAATTGGAATAGGCTGTTGGGCCGACATTTTCAATCTTGTTCACCGAGCGATAAGAAGGCAAGATCGATAGAAAGAGAGAAAATGTACTGGACCCATGTCGATTGCATGTGGAATCCGTGGTGAGCCAAAACTCTGTTGGTTGCCGGGCCGGGATAGCCGTAGGTCCGTCCGCCAATTATTTGTCCGCAACTACTCCTGAACTACTCTTCAACTTTACGCCTCCCCTCGCCTCGACGTTCGACTTTTTGTCACCGAAAGCTTTCATGCAAGCAACCCGAAGACACACACTCAGTGTTTTGAGGATTTCTTCTTCTAGAGGATATGACTCATGAATTCTTCGAAATTTCCACCAACGAGTTCTTCGAGCGATATCTCAACGTTCCGGGAGTCAACGACAAAGTCGTAGACCAATGTTTGCAGCGCCTGCGTGCTGGTGGTCATGTCCTCGTCACTGATGCTGGGGAGCATTGGCAACAGTTTCCCAAACGACCTTCGGCGCTTTCTAAAGCTGATTTGAAGAAAGTCAGATCAAAACAGCATCGGAAAGCTAACGAGGGCGCCGTCTTCAAGGGATTGCAGACTGTAGCTGAGGTTATCATAAACGCGGCAAGGAGCGTAGACCCCAAAAGTTTCGGAGAGGACAAGCAAACAACCGAATTACTTTGCGTGGGTGAAAACAAGGTTGTTGACGAGATCACTGGAAACACTCGGGAGCCCGACGCGTGGTTCAGGCTTCGCAATAGCTCAATACCATCTCTATATTTATCGCCCAGGGAATCCGGCGCCCCTGAGGAACAGAGAATAACGTATATGGCGGACGCAGCTGCGTATGGGGAGTTTAACTTGAAGGATGGCAGTCTAGAATTTGAAGATGTACGTTTTTGTTCATGGTACAGAGTTATTCCTTTCTCACATTTTGCTTAGAATATAAGAAAGGTGATTGATTCTGCAGTGCACGGCATGAGCAATGACCCATGTCGTCGACATATTTATACAGTGCGTATGATGAGGTTCATGTAACGTCTCACCAGCTGAGGATATTCGTGCACCTCAGTTTACAGTTGAAGACGCGACTACTCGTTTGTGGTTCTATGGCAGATCCCATTCAGTTCGGACGGAACCTTTCGACTTCTGCAAGGTATGTCGCAGACAAAGATTCTAGAATTTAATATCATTGACATGGGTTGTACATCAGGACTTCAAGACATTGATACGAACTGTGCTCTCGTTCTGCTTTGCATCCAAGACAACACTCGGCTACGATCCCACAGTAACGCGTATAGTGGACCGCGAGAACCGCATTCAATATGTGTATGCGGTCAAGGATAAATTTTATTTGACGCGGGAATGGCTGTCGGAATTCCGTGCAGAACCTATTCCAGGGAGGGCGACGAGGGTCGTGAGCGTGGTCGAATGCAAAGACTGCAATGGGAACGATCCTGACGAGAGTATGCCGGCTGTATTGAAGGATGTTTACCTCAATGTCGATGCCAATAGCGAGATTCAGCAACAGGAGGCGATATTCAATGGTCTCAAGGAATTCGTCAACAAACCTGATAACGAGGTTCTACAGAGTATGTCACAGGAAGAAAGCACCAAGATTCTGGAGGATATTCGTCAGGAGAAATACAAGGACTACTTTATGACGATTCTTGCGGATGAGCTTGTCAATATCGACGGTGTCCCAGATATGTCTCCTTTGCCTCCTACTGAGGGAGAAGTCGTCGCATTGACCGTTTTGACCTGGGACCCTTTGCCCTCCATCTCCCGCGAATCTAGTGTTCATGTGGTGGCGAGCTGCTCTGTGAATGCTTCGAAGACACGACGAGTCACTGCTCGCAGTCATCGACGTGTCGTGTTCAAAGAGCACTGCCAAGATGTCACGAGTCTCGAAGATCTCAATGAAAGTTTTCTAGTTTTGGAGCATGGCTTACAAGGTACGAATTTGGTCCCGCACCTTGAACCATGCTAATACCAGCATATCAGCACTGCAATACCTATATCTTGCAGGATACGTACATCGCGATGTGAGTGCGGGGAATCTGCTTTTTCATCAAGGCAGCAAACAGGGGAAGCTATCCGATCTGGAATATGTCGAGCCTTTCCCACCTCAACCAGGAGAGGAAAGAGATCGCAACCCCAAAATTGTCAGCTTCTTTATCTGACCCGAAACCGTGATAGCTAATGAATGTTCAGGGGACGCCGGCGTTCATGCCTGTGGAGATGCTTCGCGGTACTTATATTGCACAGTCCCCCAATATCACGGAGGAAGACTCACCTCCTCGACACAATTTTTTTCACGATGTCGAATCTGTGTTCTGGGTACTCTTGTGGAGTGTGTGTAATCGGATCCCCACCGATATCCAGCTGGATGACCAACAGTTGCATGCCCTTCGGAGCTGGAGTTCAGAGCTCTTCCCCTACACCTCAGCATGTTCCCCCGAACGCTTGGCAGTTATGACGCACCCGGAGGTGTATGTGGGCAGACAACTTCACAAACGATTAGGCCCAAGTATGGTACCTGTTATTACGCAAATTTCCAACATGCAGAAAGTCCTGTGGAGCTGGTATCATTCATGGGAACAACACTGCCTACTCCAACACAGACCTACGTATGCAAGCTGCCATCGCGAAATGCGAGAGTTTCTTTCAAGTGCTAAGACAGGGAATCCGAGAAAGACAATGCTGCTTGGGGATTTGCTCAGAGAGCGGGAGAAGGCTACGGAGACGATCAACGAACAAGATGGTCATGCGCGGCTGGAGTAGGGGCGTCAGTGCCACTGGGTCAAAACGAGGATCCGGCGGGAAGTCATCCAAATCTTTCGCGGCCACAGGCGATGTTGTAGCAGAGCAAGGGCAAGAGAAGCCAAGTAGGATCCTGGGGCACGAGCATATATGCAGGTTTCCTTCCAATTCTGTTCTGAAACTGCTCTGCTAGATGATTCCACCAATCAGTGTATCATATATCACCAAGATTACCCTAGAGTTCAGATTCGTATAAATTGGAATAGGCTGTTTTAATGTCTTGTACGCCGAGCGATGAGTTAATGCACGATCGATAAACTAGCAAAAGAGAAAATTCAAACTCATCAACTACATACTAGTGCACTCTGCACTGGTTGCTGGGCTGATCATGAGATGGCCATAAGTAGGGTCCGTCGCTACTGTTTGTTTTTCGCTTGTTTGTACCTCGCTTGCCTCTCAAGCTTGCCCGGAGCTTGCCTCTCGCCTCTCCTTTTCGAAAATCGATTTCACGACACATAGGACGGATCATAGACGAAGTATTACACCAAACGAAAGCTAACGTGACTTCTCAAATTCGCTCATGGATAGTTTCGAATGAGTTGGACAACATGCCTGCGGTGCGCCTGAACCAGCGAGAGATGCGTATCAGCCGCCTTCGATGATATTTGGTCAAAAGCCCTATAACGTTGGTCCAGGGCGAGCTAGGTTCCAGCACGGCTCACGCTCAGGGAATGTGGCAACAGCGGGAACATTACACAGACCACGGTTGTCAACAGCCGCACAACCGACCGCACGACATGTACAGAGGGCGATGCTTGCGGTGGCGGCTGGCTATACAGTATTGGGCGCTGGGCCTTCAGATCAGGTGAAAACACCGACCGGAACCTGGCAGAAGTGGCGGATATGGGGTGGACATGTCTTCAAGTGTTCATGCGTCTGGTGAATTCAATTCCATTTCCTGCCTAGAACTCCTCGTGAACCGTAGATGTATCTAGATCTCCTGCGATGAAGTGGGCCACACAAGTTATTTATCGATGTTAGTCGAAAAGGTCTTGGCTGATTGCCCTGTAACCATTAAACCAAAGGTGCTTCAGGTTGTGCTGGACGTTTGAGGCCAAAAACCGCCGCTCAGCTTGTCACTCAATGTTATATAACGTTCAATAGGCGCCGCCTTTTTGACCATCATATTTTGGTGAGTTCTCCGGAGGTGGCTCGTTACCGAAAATTGCTGTACATATATAAATGACCATTACATGTGTGTCTAATTCTTCCTGTCTACAGCGTCTCGCAAGATGCCAACACATTCAAAAGAATGTCTTGTTCCTCCAGAGGTTGTCGAAACTATCATCGACTTCGTCAGCCTGGATCTTTTCACGCTGAAGTCGCTGGCACTCGTATCGAAATCGACGTGTTATCGCAGTCAAACTCATCTTCTTTCCTCGATCTCTCTATCTAGTCCAGGGACCTGCCAAAGTTTTTACGAGCTCCTCGAAGAATCTCCTCGCATTGCTTACTATGTGAAACACCTTCGCGTCACCGACCCCTCCTGGCGTGGGCCGAAACCAAGCTGGATAACAAGCGATACAAATCTTCCGCTACTCCTTGATAATCTTGTTTACGTAGAATCACTTTCATTTGAATTTCCATCCCGCACATGGTGGCTTACATGGTCAGGGTTTTCACCTGCCCTCAAAGCTTCCCTCGCCCGTTTCTCTAAACCAGACCAGCACCAAGAGCGGGCAGCGCTTCGTACATTGAGCGTATCAAATATCGACTCGTTCCCTTGTCTATGCGAGCTCATCCGCTTCATCTCTTCGTGCGCTACGCTGAAGCGCCTCTCTCTGCATCGGGTGTACGGTGTTCCTCCTTTAGGGTTCGACTGGCCAGGGGACGTTGTTATTGGCAATGACACTACCAATGATACAGTGCCGCTCGGCCCTCAACTTGATTTTTTATCTATTTCAGAATGGCGCAGCGTACCGATTGACGCGCTTCTGATGAATCGTCTTCCAATCTCTATCGGACGGTTACGCAAGTTTGTTTGCGTCCATGGTGAATCGAGGGGGTCGTTGCTGCAGCGATTTTGGAGCAGTGTGGGTGATACACTTGAGGATATGACGATTGTTGATTATTCTGCACGCAGTTAGTAATATTTTTTATCATTTCATGAAAGATCTATTCTCATCGTGTATGCGCACTAAGCATCATTAAGCCCAATCGCAACTCTTCTCACAACTAACTCACTCCCACTCCTCACCTCCCTTAAACGCTTAACACTCCGCTTCTCAATTATTCCAACCTCCAATAGTGGCGAATGGTTCGACTACGATCTCAGCAGCGTGTACGATTTGCCCGCCCTACAAGAGCTGCTCGTGATCTTTGAAATCGGATATACAACTTTTGACATCAGAAATCTACCGAAGGCAGAGGACACGCCATGTCAGTGGCGTTCTCTTGACGCTCTGTTGAGCAAGCCCCTCCCACAGGATCGGTGTTCTAGCGCTCTTGGGAAAGATAATAATAGACGGGTGGAGTTTAGGGTGCCGGGTGGTGGTGGGTTTTCGAGGGAGAAGAAAGAGTCGAGATATGCTGATGCCGAGGCGGCGCGGGTTCACGCTGGAGATGGAGATGGAGATGGAGAAGGAGATGGAGAAGATGGATGGCAGCCGCTGAGGGTGTTCGTTGAGGAGTGTTTTCCGGTTTTGTCGTCGCGGGGATGCTTGAGATTTGGGTGCGAGTGAAAGCCGAATCTCCGAGTGTGGCATTCAAGTGGGGTTCAATGGGATGCCGGAACGACAGGAATGAATGCTGTACGCCAGTATGTACGTACGATTTCAGGCTGCACCTTGAATCTTGCATCAGCGCCCTGGGGGTCTCGGTCGTACGCATTTGAACGGGGTAAAGTGGTTTAACGAACCTCAGTAAGCAATGGTGTAATGTGTTTATCACTAGTTTCTGCTTCTCCCGTTCATGACCGTTCTGTACTGTACTAGTACTACAGTAACATAAGTAGCAATTTCGACTGAATTGGTTGCGATTTCAGCGCCAGGTTCACCTCAGCTTCGTTCTTAGATACTAATTCTATCACTGGCTACCCTTTACTCTGAATTAGAGAAGGACGGAGTCGGACCTGTATGATACTTACGAGTGCAAGTATGTATCTGCTGGTGAGCAAATAACAAATATGTGTTCGCCTGAGCTATATTTACTCACAAGTATGTCATATCTTTAGACTCCACTGTACATCCGGGCATTGAAACCGAGGCCGAAGACTCGCGTAGTAAGTAATGCGTCCTCCGAGTCGCAGAATTCCATTTCTATCTTCCTTAGAAATGGAATACTAAGTTATCGTCTTCACATCATCCGGGCTTGAAACCGAAGCCGAGGACTCTCTCGTATGTACTCGTAAGTAATGCGTCCTCCGAGTCGTCACGCGGACACAGAATCTCAGGCCTCAGGAGTCAGCTCTATCTTGCTGCATACATCTTTAACTAAACGGTTATCGTGATCTTCATCGACCTTGAACGCCGCGCCACCCCCATTTCAAGTTATTCATAATGATCGTGACGATCCTGGAGCTCCAACGATATCGAGAGAGTCCCGACCACTCGCTCGAAGAAAGGAAGGTGCCGAGCCGAGGTGTTTTCTTTCAAATTGTATGTATGTATCCTATCCCTTATAGTTATACTTACTATCTCTAATACTAGATCTATCCAATCGGGCTCGGGCTCGGGCTCGGGCTCGGGAACGATGGGACATTTCTACTGTAAGTAAAGGTAAACCCAAGTCAGCAATGCTCCAAATGCTGTTCAAGTTTTTCCCTATTCTTACATACCCATCCAAGCCACTCCAAGCCACCGCTGTTTATACTTGGGGCCTAGACCTCGCGCGCGAGGTCTCTCCGCCCTTTTGTCGTTTGCAAGACTCAGTGACGGGATCGGAGCGATGTCTCGGTTTCTTTACCGTCGGCCGGGAGCCTACTTGTACCACCGACAAAAGACAAACGACAGACAGAAATGGTCGAGACTCGAAAGTACTTGTGCGAGTGAAGGCTTTGACTCTTAGCACTGTGAATCATTACGGGGATGGGGGACCCGGTGGGGTCTTCAAAAGTTGTTGACGTTGGATATAGTTGGAGTCGGTGTAGGTAAATCTCTAAGCTCCTGAGGCCTGACTGAGCCTGAAAGTAGCGGCGTAAACGTGGGGTGGGGTGGGGGTGGATGTAAAATGCCGGAATCGATGTGGGGCTATTGAAGGATTGTGGAATTTGCCGCGCTCCGTTTTGCATTGGATGAACGAGGATGAACGAGGATGAACGATGCGATCGCGATCGTGCGGCGCGCTAGCCTTTGTGATCGAAGATCGGGTGTAGTTGGGATGCGGGGTTGATACTACTGCCAGAGAGGTGAGACATCGTTAAATCGTTCAATTGATCGTTGGTGGGTTTGGTGGGTGGGTAAGGATGGAGCTCGACGGTACTGTTGAGGAGTTGGGTTACAAAGTCGTCGTATGTACTCTTCATGATTGGACGAGGCGAACGCGGACGAGACTGCGGGATCAGCTATTGTTTCTTCAATCAATACTTACGCAGCCTCACGTCGATGGAGGTCAGAGGTCGAGTTGATCATTGTGTGGTCATTTAGACTTGGAAGTCGTGTAGAGATTCAGTGAGAGATAAGAAAGAAGCCGGTATACGTATACTGTATTACTGACATCGGACAGACTCAGTCACTCAGTGACTCCGTTGAGTCGGTACGAGGCCCCTTCTGACATCGGACAGACTTTGACTCCGTTCGGTACGAGGCTTCCCTGGCTGTGTTCCTCGTGTTGTGACGGTGTTCCTCAGCCTCCTTCTCCTCCTCTTAATAATATGTATTACCTTCCGTGTCTTTCCTTGTCTTGGAATCACTGGCATTGCGTGCTACATTTTATAATGCCTCACCTAAGCATTTACTTCAAATCACCGTGAATGTGATTGAAAAAGAGGTGATTCGGGTACAGTAACGATATGATAGAAGATAGATAGGAGGCAGATAGAAGAGAAGAGAAACGTTGCGATGTATGTAGTACGTACTACGTACCGGTGCTGAAAATGTTCTGTCGTGCGGACACTGTCGACGTCATGATAGACATGTAGATATGGAGTGTAATATGAAGCGAGATTCGGAATACGCACCCTGGTTGACCTCGCGATCAAAATGAGGATTTACAAACGACTTCGGGTACTGTAAGTACTGGGTGATGTCGTCATTCGGCTAGGGGGGTACTCAGAAGAAGTCAGAAGAGCAAGCACAATGAGGAGGCAGGCTGAGGCAGGTACCTCCATTGGACGAAAATTCAAATGAGATGAGTTACTGACTGATGAGTTGTGTAGCAGGACCCCGGAATGCCCACCAAAATGATGGTTTGTGTTTCGGACAAATTGTCGAGAAATATTCGAAAATTACGTTTGACTTTCGGACAAAATGGGCCTTCGAAAGCGAAAAAGTAGTTTGCTACGCTCGGACAAATTTGCTATGAACTGGGCAGGTCAGCGATGATGAACGTACCGGTTGGGCTTCTGTCCTGACCTCTGACCGCTCAATGTTTCACACAGTGGTCCAAAAATGACCACTGTGTACTGTAAGTGGTCCTCGAGGCTCGAGACATGTCGTTAGAACTTTGCCAAAGCAAATTCTATCTATCCTCGCGCGGAAAATACTTTCCGGCATCTCCCGGCATCTTGGGGGCCACTTGAATTTCGGACATTTTCAGCGATTTTGAAAAATTTTTGGTTAGGACATTTTGGTTGCGCTGTCAAACATCCTTTTGGTGGGCATTCCGGGGTCCTTGTGTAGCCTATGTGATTGCGCGGCAGTGCCGCTTTCAAAACAGCAAATTGAAAGCCTGTGATAATACATCTAGAGTTTGTGCTGTATAATTATAGTGAACATATGAGCATGTGGACATTTGGACATGTATCTACGTTGTCACGGTCTTCCTCCTTCCTCCTCCTCTTCCTCTTCCGAGTCATTCCGTCCTTCGTAAGTATTGTCAAGATGTCATGCTGCAATGATCTACTCCTGAATTGCGTGCTATACCAGTACTTCCATACCTACTGCTAGATAGTGAATGTGATTCAGATTCGGGTACATCCGTTGATAGAAGAATCAAAGAACAGAAGAAACAGCTACATACATACATTGTATTCATGTATTCATTTACTACTTACCAGTAAGGTCTAATAGGGTGTGTATATGGATGAATATCAGTATCGCATCATCACCGAGTGACCTTCTTCCTTTCTCTCATGTTCAAATCCTCTCCACTCAACACGGAGACGGCAAGAGAGAATTCGAAGCAGCCTTCGCTGCGCATTGCAAGCGGTGATAAGACACTTTGTCGTTCAAGACACGTTAAATCTGATGAGAAAAGACAATTAGAACAACATCGCATCCATCCCCGTCGTCTTTCCCGTCCTTCGAGTCCAGACCCCCCGCTCTCCTCTCCTCTCAGCGCAAGCTTAGCTCCACTCATCGTACGCACTGAGCTGCACTGAAAGTCTGAGACTCAGACTCAGATAACGGGGCCTAACTTTAAATATTCAAACTCCGCGGATCTGATCAGCAGGCAAGTTGAAGAATTGATCAAAATGATCAAGGTCATTTGACTATCGGTCCTTACCTTTTTTGGACGTATAGACTCTCACGATCGGTCGAGGCATCTAGGCACGAGGCGTATTGGAATTGGATTTTGGGGAATCTGGAATCTTAGATTCGCAGACGACGACGGACGACGACGACCAAAGCAAAGGCGACCAGCAACTATTCAACGCGAAAGGCGAAACAAATACAAGGACAAAGACAAAGGCAAAGGCGATTGTACTACGAAGAAGAAGACAGCAAATTGACAGCAACGAGTGAGAGAGGTGTACGCTAAACGAGAAACGCGCCTGGAAGCAACGACGGTTCAGACGACGAACGGCGATAGAAGTTAACAATGGCAGACACGGAGGGAAGTTTGTATGGGTTGAACTACGATAGTTCGTTCTTGGATTCTTTACCTTCCGTTGATATTATTCAGGGTATGTCAATTTCATTCTTTCTTCCTGTCTCTCATCTCACATACCCATACTCAAACGTAGACCCAATGCCCTCAACCAAAATCCGTACATTATCTGCAACCCAGTTCGAGTCATTGCAACACCAACATGTCCTCTCTCACCCTCCAGACTCGGTCTTATTCCCGTTCTTACATGGTATCGAAGGCGATAACGAAGCTCAGAATCTCTTCTTCGCGACGCAAGGTCAACAAGCGGTGCTTTGTAACCCAGAGGATATAACTACACGAAATGGCTTCAACTCGTCGAGGACGAGGGGGTCAAGAACGAAAGTACCGAAATACCGTGGATTGATGTGGGTTATATGTGAAGAAGATTTGGAGAGTCCAGAAAAGGACTTGAGGGTGCTCGTTCATCGACCTAGTGATCTTGCGTCGTCGATAGAGGGGCGGTTTGGTGAAGGGGATGATGGAGAAGGGGATTCGAGTGAATCGTATTTCGATGAAGACGATGAGTTGGATGATGATGATGACGACGATGAAGACGATACGTCCTCTGAGTCGTTTGGAGATCCTGTTTCGCCTTCGAGTACGTCTAGCCCGTACGTCGGTGTTGGTGATCCGCTCGTTAGACCTGGGTTTGAGGAGATGGATGTGGACATTGCGTATACGGATGCGGGGGACGACGTACAGGATTCTATGCAGGCGCATACACGGTCACACGAAGGACACGAGCATGGGGTTGTAGAGATTGTTGGTGTTGGAACTGATGGGAAACACATGCATCCTGTTCAACATCGTGTGCCGGGGTCGACGCCTGCAGCTGCGCCAATGCCGATGCCGATACGCACGTCGGGGTTGACACCGTCGTGTGAAGGCGAAGGCGCGCCGTCTGCGAGTACATCGATGACGTCGATGACGTCGGAGTGGGAGGACGTTGAGATGAGCGGGGGTGGGTATATGCGCTCGGGGCGTGAGAGGTATGTGTTGTGTTCCCGTTGGTTGTTGGTTGTTGGTTGTTGGTTGTTGATGACGGTGGTGGTGGTTTAGGTCTGTATCGTCCCCGCCGACGTTGGTACCCTCGGTTACTACTCAAACGCAGACTCAGACGGAAACTCCTACACCTCGTTCACCACGCTCACAACATAAGCACACTGCATCTTCGTCTTCGCGAAAGGCGACGCAGGCACCTCCGCCGATTTTGACATCTTCGTTTAGAGTGCGGGATTTGTTGAGGCGTGTGCCTGGGAGTGATAGTGCAGGTGGGGAGGAAGACGATGGAGATTGGGAATTCGTACCGCTTCGTGTACCGGAAGGTATATCGTTGAGGAATTTTGGTATTCAGGTTGTGAGTGCACGCTTTTTATTTATTTATCCTATTCTATCCTACAACTAATTCACCCTCCGTTCGCCCTTCTAGCCGATCCTAGCATCACTCTCCGACATCGTGATCTATTCACCTACTCCTCACGGAGCCGCGAGGTCTGGTAACGCTGTTAGACTTGCGAAGAGGTTTGTTAAGGCTGTTGAGAGGAAATGGAGGGAGAGGGTTGGGGGCGATGCTGCTGCTGAAGGAAACAACAGCAACAGTAACGAACGCGGGCAGGAGGAAGGAGTGGAAGACGGTGAAAATCCGCTTCGATATAATGTATTCCTGCTTGATGCGACGGCAGAGGAGATAAAGAAGGAGATGTCGCATTTGGTTGTTAGACTTTGTATGGAAGGGGATGTACCCGGGAGTTTGGGCAATGGCGGGAGGAGTGTCGGGAAAGGCGGAGAGGCAGAAAACGAAAATCGTGTTACGCAAGACAAGGCAGCGGCTCAGACGGACGGAGACATCGTCATGTATTCCACCGATTCCCCGCATGCAGATGCGGACAGGGAAGCTACAGATAATGGACCTATGGATCTAGGGGCGCTTCCACCCAACACAGTCGACTTTGCACAACGCGAAAGAGACGAAATGCGGGATCTTACGCGTGCGTCTGAGATTGTATCGATTTTTCCGGAGGGACATAGGTTGGCATACATGAATCCTGAAACCGAGCCTTTGCGGCATTCCAGTATGCGTTCGGAGTTCGGGTCGGGGTTGGGGTTGAGGCAGAGCCGTGGTGGTGTCGGCGGTGTACGACAAGGGTCAGGAGAAGGAGGAGAGGAAGGCGAAGAGGTTGATTTAACTTCGACAAAAACCTTTTGGGATCCGAGTGTGGGACAGGTATTCCTTGGGAATGCGAATGATGTTCCGTTGCCTGTTGATGGGGTTGGAGAATTTGGGGAGGGTGATGGGAGGTATTGTGCGTTTTGCTATTGCAGCGACAGCAGCGGGGGTTGTTTCTGTACCGCTAATGAAGTAGAAGGAGAGAAAGACTCGTGGACACGGGCGTGTTATCCGCCTGGAAACTCACCAGAAGAAGGATACGGCTACGACGTATGCATCGAATGTCATGATTATGCGCCATTTCCTACGACTGCGCATTTAGTTGCGGCGGAGGAGAAGGTGAAAGTCTTGGAGGAGAGGTGGAGGAAGAGTGTTGAGATGAGGAAAAGGAGGAGGAAATCTCAACGCGAAAGCAGTCAATGCGAAAGCGAAGACACCGGGAGCACTGAAAACACTGAAAGTGGAGACAGCTTCCCACCCCGTCCACCACCCCATCCAAACTCCATTATTCACCTCCCGATGCCTAGTTCACCACCTAGCACGACTGCGACTATGAATGCGCTTATGCCGGTTGTGAGGTTTTTGCAGAAGTGTTTGATGCCTCCCGAGTCGGAGAAGTCAGAAAAGCCAGATCGGGGAGGTGTTGATGATCGTAGTCAGCAGCAGGGCCGCCAGGCGCAGGGGGTGATGTCGAGAACGATGGAGATTGCGCTTGGGTTGAGTGGGGATGGGGATGGTACGAGGCAATCGTCGTCGTCGTCGGGGGAGACAACGACAACGACGCCGGCGACCACTGCGGCGACGGAGAGTAAATCAAGGAGATGGTCATCTGTTTCGTCGTTGATACCTTCTTTCCCTTCCTTCCCTATACATTCTTCTTCTTCTCCGTCTGCTCCTCCTCCTCCTCTAGCGAGTGCAGCGCCGTCTTCACGCTTACGCTCCTTTACTTCTCCCGCGCCTCAAGCCTCCTCCTCATCTCCTTCTCTTTCGTCTAACCCCACTCGTACCCGTACACCAACTCCACCACCACCACCGCCCACACGGACCCGAAGCCGACCCTTAAAAATCCTATTGTATTCCTCTGACGGGTACACTGAGAGTTCCGTCCCTGCGTTGTGCTTGCTGATGGCGATAAAAGGGTTGAATTTACCGAGGGCGTATTTAGAGTTGCAGGTTGGGAAGAGGAGGAGCTTTTTTGTATATCAGGGTGATTTGGGTGTTTTGAGGAGGGTTGAAGGGGTTATCGGGGAGGAGAGGAGGGAGAGGGAGAGGGAGAGGATGAGGAGGGTTGGGGGTACGGGAGGGGGAGTCGGAACGCATATGAATCCGTATGTTGCTGCTGGGACTTGGGGTCGTGCGTCGAGTGATTTGGGGTCGGTGCCGGGGTATCAAGGACAGAGGAATGGTGTTGTTCAAGGACCTGGGAATGGGAATGGAAATGCGCATGGGTACTCACATGGACATGGACATGGACAAGGACAGGGGCACGGGCACGGACACACGTCAAGGCCTGCTGCGAAGAGTGTTTCGTTTGCGCAGTCGCCTCTTGCGGTTGTTCATCCTGGACATGGGTATACGCACGGGAATGCGCAGGGACACGCCAATGCCAACACCCACGCTCATGGCCAAGGGCATCAAAGAGCTGCTTCTGAGGTGCCCACGACTGGGTCTACGGATGAGTCTGGTATGAGTATGGGGGGATCAAAAGGGAGCAATACGTTACCGCTATCTTCTTCTGTTCCGAGTTTGTTGGCTTCCGAGGGGGTGTTAAATGGTGGTGTACTTCCGGTACCCACTCGACGACCGAGGGCAAACACTAGCCCGTGGTTACCTAGTTTATTCGGGGGTGATCACCAGTCGTGGTTTAACGATCCGAGGTTCGATGGGAGTTTTCCTAGTCGGGTGCTACCGTTTTTGTATTTGGGGAATTTGTGAGTTTGTCTTGGGTTTTTTTTCAGTGTTTTGTGGGTTATCTGACGACAAAATGCAGAGCTCATGCGTCAAACGTTTATATGCTTCAAGCACTTGGAATTACACACGTCGTATCGGTTGGGGAATGCGCGCTTATACCTCCTTCGAATGTGAATATGCATTATAATCATACACATAATGGGTTTACTGTCCACAATGACAATAACAATAATGGCAGCGCCAACGTCAACGCCAACACGTTCCATATACCTGGTCGTCAAGCACCCCCGCCGTATGGCTCCAACGCGCACTACGTCCCAGGCAAAACACCGAATCACCAAGGATCGTTGTGGATTGAAGAGAGGGCGGGGAGGATCAAGGTACTTGATATACAGGGTGTATGTGATGATGGGATCGATACGCTCGAACCGCAGTTGGAGCCGATATGTGAGTGGATTGATCAGGCGAGGAAAGAGGGTGGGCAGGTGTTGGTTCATTGTAGAGTTGGTGTTTCGAGGAGTGCGACTGTTACTGTAAGTGCTTTCGTTTCGAGTTCTCGAACACGGAACTAACGACTCTCATAGATCGCATACGTGATGAAACACCTTTCCCTCCCACTCGTCGATGCGTACTTGATCGTACGATCGAGGAGGCTTTCAGTGTTGATTCAGCCTAATATGAGGTTGTTGTATAATCTTCTTGGGTGGGAGATTAAGCTTGCGAAGGAGAGGGCTTGTGGGGATGAGGGGAGGTTGAAGAGGGAGTTGGCGAGTGCGTTGAGTTGGCCTTATCTTGCGAAGGAGGTGCATGCTCTTAATGAGAAGTATTTGGTGCATTGAGTGTAGCTGCTTTGGTTTGTTGTACACTTTTTTTTCCCCGTCACTGTTCAATCCTCCTTTCTTTCTTTCTTTCTTTCTCGATTCTTTGTGCTATCGTTCAAAATTTCGTTCTCATTGTCATTGTCATCGGTCCATCAATCTCCAAGCATTAACCCTCATCATTGTCTTTTCTATCTCGTATCTCTCTGTTTCTGTGTCTCGTGTCTCGTGTCTCGTGTCTCTCTGGTGTGTCCTGTTTCTGTTTTCTTTTTTGATTGTACGATTATTCCATTCATTCGTCGTCGTCGTCGCCGTCGTCTTCCTTTCAAGTCAACTCGCATCTCATACTCACACCACATATCAATGATATTATTCTGTGTTACTTGGTGGTACTCATGTACATACATGCATACATACTTACATGAAAATCTGAATGTGCTGATTGGATTCTAATTGCTTCGATTCAGTGATTCTGGAGTGGTTCATGGGTCGAGTTCAAATTCAAAGCATGTGATGTGAAAATTTATATGGCCGACTGCAGCGAGCAAGTCACCGCTCAACTATCCTGTTTACAGTCAACATAGTTCCGATGCATTGAACATCCGTTGAGCACTCAGACTGGACTGTGATCTTACTGAGACAGGAGAGCGGTCCGGGGGCAGGTCATCTGTGACGTTGGAGCAAGCATTCTCGTTACGGTCCTATCCGGCAAGAAAAGCTTTTTCATATCTGTGCATCGTATTGCAGGTCGCTGCTCGTATTTGTTCTCAGCTTCGACTGAACCCATGATTTAGAGGAGTTTATGGCACTGACCGAGTCTATCCGATACTCAATTGCAAACGCACGGGTTTCAAGCTTTCCGAAGTGGAGGAGCCTGAGCTCGAGTCTGTATCGGAGGAGTCTGCCAGTAGTGTGCAGATCAACGACTCCAGCTCATTTCCAAGGTTTAAAAACTCTTTGCACGCCGGCCTACCACTTTCGAATCTCTGATCCTCCTCGGGTAAGGATCCTCCTGTGCTTTGTTCGTCATGTTCACTTCATCTCTCATGATAACTTTAGGCAACGATTATGAATCAAACGCGAGGTTTTGCTGACTTGGCACCCCAACCTCAGTATGAACCCGGCACCAGGACGACTGACTACGAGGACCTTATGCATGGCCCCGGCGAATTAGTCGTTGATGAGTTCCTTGACCCTGACCCTGACGCTCCGAAACCTAGCCATAAATTCGCAGGTTTACTCGATCGAACAATACCTGGAAGATTTTATTTTTTCTCATATAACAGATATGTCGTTGTCGATGTTAATCCCTACACAAACGACAACACTATCGTATGGGGCCCCAAGCTGTTTATTGAAGATTGGCCCTCGCTGCTACGGGTGAATTTTGGAGAAGTCGATGCAGTGTTACCGAATCCGAAGAATAAGAATGAGAGCTACATGTTTCTCTACGATAAGGTGGCTCTTCTTCACTTTCAGCCTGGTATGGGTTTTTGCGTATATATGTATGGTTGCTGTTGACTTACTTGCGTTTACGGTAGATTTTCGAGGCAACAACGAATGTCGTCCAGGGACCTACCCTCATTAGTGAAAACTGGCCAGTGTCTCTGACAGCTGTGGGTTTTGATACCGTCGATGCGGTTCTACCCAATCCTACGGACGACAGCCAGGCGTACTTTTTTAGCGACACCATGTATGCGCTTTTGAAGATTCACAGAGGTATGGATTAGTTGCTTTGCTTCATACTTTTAGTTCATCTTGTCAGATACTTAGGCTCAGATGATGATGGTATCATCCGCGGACCTACCCCGATTACTGAAGGATGGCCATCGATAAAAGAGGCGGGTTTTGATAGGCTGGACACCGTGCTCCCGAATCCAAGTGTCAAACATGAGGCCTATTTCTTTCGGGGAAAAGAATGTGTACTCGTCAATGTGACGGAGAGTGAGTATCTCGTTCTTTTGATTTTCTTTTCGTACTGAGAAGGATGTTTCTGTCATTACATAGATGGCAAAGACGATTTCATTGTGAGCGGACCTCACGTCGCTGCTGATGTGTGGCCATCCCTTGCTCAGGCCCGCATCTACTCGAGGCCATGGTAACTAGAGATGAAAGCTGTTGAATTTAAGCAAAGAAAGCTGGTAATATATTTTTGTTCGCAATGTACAGAGAATGCGGATAATTCAGGTTGATTGGCGTCGGTATCTTAGGGCACCTACTCTGCGCCGTGGATTGCAATTCGTTGGTGCCCAGCATGGTCATAGGTCGTCATGATCATGCGTACGCATGCGAGACATTAGCGCCCCGAGACAAGCGGCATATTCTCGTCTTACAAACCCAGTACAACCCAGCACAACCCTAAAACTGCTTCATAGTATGGGTCTCGTCTTGTGTTCGTTCATTCGTTCATACCTGCTACTGTACCCATGATTGATTGACAGGCAGCAAACTTAGAAGAGTCACTATCCGATACTCAGACGTGCGGTTATCAAGCTTTCCGAGGTGGAGAAGCCTGAGTCTGTATCGGAGGGGTCTGGTGTGCAGACCAACAGGTCCAGTCCAAGGTCTCACCACACTTTGCACGCCGGCCTACCACTTTCGATTTTGCAAAAACTCTGATTTCCCTCGGGTAAGGATTCTCCTGTGCTTCGTTCGGACTGTTCGTCATGTTCCCTTCATTTCTCATGATGTTAATAGGCAACTGTCATGAATCAAAAGCGAAGTCTTGTTGACCTGGCATCCCAACCTCAGTATGAACCCGACACCGGGACGACTGACTCGAGCGACTGCGGCTATATTGACCTTATGCATGGTCCAGGCGAATTAGTGTATGATGAAATGCTTGACCCTGACGCTCCGTCACCTAGTCGCAATGTAGCAGGTTTATTCGATCGAACAAACCCTGGAAGACTATATCTTTTCTCATATAACAAATACGCCATTGTCGACGTTGAACCCAACACTAACATCGATACTATCGTATGGGGCCCCAAGCTGATCTTTGGAAATTGGCGTTCGTTCGAACAGTTGGGTTTTGTAGCACTTGATGCAGTGTTACCGAGTCCGAGGAATAAGAATGAGGCCTACTTTTTCTGCTACAATCAGGTGGCTCTTATTCACTTTCAGCCTGGTTTGCTTCTTGGTTCTTTTGTATTTGGTTGCTGTTCACTTACCTGTTTTACGGTAGACCTGTTAGGCAACAACAACGACTACGTCGTCCGTGGTCCCACCCTCATTAGTAAAATTTGGCCAGTGTCACTGCCGGATTTCGATACGGTCGATGCAATTCTACCCAATCCCATGAACGCCCACGAGGCGTACTTTTTTAGCGACAACATGTATGTACTTATGAAATTTCATCAAGGTAAGGATTATCTGCTTTGTTTGCTTCATACTTTTTTTATTCAATCTGACCGATACTTAGGCTCAGCTAATACTATTATCCACGGACCTACACCGATTACTGAAGGATGGCCATCGATAAAAGAGGCGGGTTTTGATAGGCTAGACACCGTCCTCCCGAACCCAAGTGTCAAACATGAGGCCTACTTCTTTCGGGAAAAGGAATGTGTACTCGTCAATGTGAAGGAGAGTGAGTATTTCTTTTTACTTCCCCCTTTTCTTTTCAAAGGAATTCGTACTGAGAAGGATGTTTTTGTCATTATATAGATGGCAAAGACGACTTCATTGTGAGCGGACCTCACGCCATTGCTGATGTGTGGCCATCCCTGGTACCGGCTCGCTTCTACTTGAGGCCTAAGCGACCTGTCGAATCTGAGCAGGAAATTTTGTAAAGTGTATATTTGTTTGCCAACTTATGTGTTTGATATGTACAATACATGTTTACTCGACAAAGTCACTAATCGACCTCTCGTGAATGTTCACAGTTCCAACACCTGCGAGAAGGATACCTGGGACTCGATCAGTGAACGCTATTCAGCAAGCAGGTCTACATAGTCCGAAACCATGGCTCTCCGTGTATGGCATGTTAGGCTGTCCAGCTAGCCTAACCTTCTCCCGGCTATAGCCCTTCGGATTTGACAGACAAGTCGTCTAGTCATACATCGCTGTTCAATGTGGCAAAGTAGCGCACGCTGCGTAGTGCAATTTGTTGACATGGTGGAACGGAGTATGTAGGGTTAGGGGGATCCGTAAATGGGTATCACCACCGTGCACAGATCGTACACGGATCAGTCTTCCATCCAATAGTCTACCTGGTCTTAAACACGAAACAACGGAGGAGGTCTACAGTACCGCGCATCAGACGTCTTTCTGCTTATACACATACCATATGTGCACGGACCGATGGCTGCACGCCCTCTTCATGAATGTTCCACGACGAGTTCCCAGGCGCGGATAGTAATGCAGTACCTCGAGTCTTCGAGGGGACTAACATTGTTCAACCGACGACGACTGGCATTGTTCGCCAATCCATCAGAGTGTGCCAAACGATCAAGCGTACTTTCAACAGAAACACCTCGTTTTCGTATTGAAAGGCGTACTACGCCAACCTTCTCCATGCAAGCTTGCGATCTTCCGGCATGTCGTCAGGTATATTATATGCTTCCTTCGTCGCAGCCACCAGCTCAGGCCGCATGATCGAAGTGATATGCGCTTCGCTCGAATTAACGCCGAGGACGATTACGAGGTAGTTCTTGATGAGCTTTAGTTGGGGAAGAGTTTCAACTCTAAAATTTTAGTTTTTTTAGACTTCAGGCCTGCGAAAAGGAGGCGTGACGCACCCAAGCTGCTCCGCGTATCCACGATCCCACCAGCGCGGAAGCGCATATGAAAATCGGAGCTCAATTGGGTGGCAATTGTATATTTTGTCAACTTCGGTAAAGACGAGTCTCCAACACAACATGTAGCGGGGTACCCTACGGCCGTTAACGAAGGTATTTGCGACCGGTGGGCGTTCGGTGGCTGAATAAAGCACAGGAAACCCGTTTCTGTGAAGGGTGCCCATTAATTTTTGGGGGCAGCCACAAAGAAAAACTTACATAGGTTCACCCGTTTCCAGCTTGCTTCTACTATAAAGCCAACTCATTAGCCACGCGAAGTTATCAGAATAAACCGCCTTACATGTAGTCTCTGCGCATCTGCGCGGCTGTCATGGGCTTTGGCACGGTGTCTTCGTGGCTCATGATATTGAGTGGTGGTGGTGGTGGTGGTAGAAGGATAGCCCCTGATAGCCCTGGTCTTGTGATCATGTTAGTCAGTGACCCGGTCCGCGTGACGGACCGCAACAGTAACCTTCTCGGTAAATCTGGCTGGCGAACTCACTGTCATATGCTATTGCTATGTGTTATGGTAGATCCGTAGTACCAATGTATACATCTCAACTTCCCCCTCCTTCCATCTTGATCCCAGATTCCTGCTTCACGCCAGGCTCTGACTTGATATGCATTATCTTCCGTCGTTTTTTCATAGCCTCGAGTTGCTCCTAAAACTATCGATCAAAAAAATTCATGCAAAAGACCTGAATCTCAACGTACTTGAAGGGCTTTAATCTGATTCAGGGCATTTTCGATTTCGTCATTCTCCTCCTCCTCGTCAGTCTCCGTGAGGTCTAGTACCACATCCGTAGGTTCTGGTGGTCTTTTTAATTTAGGTGGTGGAGGAGCTATTCCATTAGCTTGAAGGATATCTGGGACACGGATGAGATAAGTCCAAGTTGAACGTCGAAAAGACTGACCGAGGGGCCGATATCTGAATGAGAAGGTTGCGAGTTTTGCTATTTCTGATGCACGGACAGGGTTGTATTTTTTGCACTTGATTTCTTCACCAAATCTAAGGGTTGACTTTAGGAAGGTCATATATTGAGCATGTAAAGAACACACTGAATGTGGTGGCGATTGGCCGTCTTGGAACGTTCGTGCAATTTGGTAGACTGTGGAGTAAGGGCGTCGCTCAACCTGAACAGACGAGGCTCTGTATTATGTGTCAGGACAACGCTTATAATTTCCACCCTGATCTCGCCCAGGTCCGGTTGTGAGCTGTCCAAATACTGATCGTCGTCTAACGATGAAAGGCGAATTGAAAGATTGAGAAGTTGAGACTCGAATTAACAAAAAAAATATTACCTGTAAGGTCCAACTTGGAAAAGACGAAGGGTCTCTTAGTCGTTGGAGAAGTACGTGCTGCAGCTATCGAGGTCAACTTAGACAGCTTATCCGACTTGTCAACTAAGTGTTTGACTGCCTGATTACCATCGACATACACGCGATTGCACAAGTCAATCTTCGGTATGCACTTAATCTTCACGACGAATTTCTGCGTATAGCATAAAAATTTTCATTCTTTGTGCGTAGAGTGAATGGAGACCCAGCAGAACTTCACCTTGTCGACCTCAGAGGGTAACCAACAGCTGGCGTGGTCGTCTTTTATGACCGCGTCGTAGATGGGAAGTTCGACACCGTCGACTGTTATTGAAGCTGAAAAATCTCCCAGCTGTAAAGGCATCCTGAGAGACTTCAAGCTTCACGTTTGACATGACCGTCTTGTTCGTTGATGGTCTCCATAGCTTCCTCCCGCTCTCTGAGTAAGTCCCGAAGCAGCGTGGTCTTCCTCGGATTTCTCGTCCTCGCAGCTGCAATCATCGCCCGCATTTCGCGATGACATGTAAGATATACAGGTCTGTGTTGGAGCAAGGACTTCTGCTCCCATGCATAATACCATTCATACAAAGCAGACTGCATGTCAGAAAGTTGCAGTACAACGTCTGCCATACCCTCGCCAAAGATGAGCAAAAGTTCATCTTCCATGTAATCTGTGATGGTTATTAGTTTCCACCGTTCGACAGAACATGTCGTGCTGCAAGGGAAGATCTGTGAATTCCAGTGCCGAAGTCGACGCAACTTGTAGACATCAAGTTGTTCATCGACGGCGATCCAATTACACACACTCCACAAGAATACCCAAAAAACAGATTCGACATCATGAAGATAATTGTGTCCAACAGATTTGTCTATTGGGCCTTCCTGATTTTCCATCTTGACACGACGTCGGTCGGCGGCCCGTCTTGGGGGCTTCGTAATGTAACCGCCGGATTGTACCTCCACAGGCATAAAGGCCGGCGTCCCCTGAGCATTCATTAGCTATTGGAATTCCGGGTGAGATAAACAAGCTTACTATTTTGAGGTTGCGGTCTCGTTCCTCTCCAGGTTGAGGTGGGAAAGGCTTGACATACTCCAGATCGGATAGCTTCCCTCGTTTGCCGCCGCGATCGAAAAGCAGGTTTCCCCCACTCACATCACGATGGACGTATCCTGCAAGATAAAGATATTGCAGTGCTGATATATCGGTATCAGTACAGTTCAAGGAGTCATACAAATCTCATACCTTGTAACCCATCTTGTAATACTTCAATCACTTCGTTGAGATCGTCAAGACTTGTAACATCTTGACAATGTTCTTTGAAGACGACACGTCGATGACTGCGGGCAGCGACTAGTCGTGTGTCCGAAGATTTGACGGTGTAGGCCTCCACGACATGGACTTCGTTGGAAAATGAGCCCGTACTCGCACTGCTTTTGACCCAAGAGCCACTCGGCAAAGGGTCCCAGGTCAAAACAGTCAATGCAACGACGTCTCCCTCAGTAGGAGGCAAAGGAGACACATCTGGGACACCGTCAATGTTGACAGGCTCATCCGCAAGAATTGTCATAAAATAATCCTTGTATTTCTCCTGAAGAATATCCTCCAGAATCTTGGTGCTTTCTTCCTGTGACATACTCTGTAGAACCTCGTTATCAACTTCATTCGCGAATTTCTTTAGACCATCGAATATCGCCTGCTGTTGCTGAATCTCGCTATTGGCATTGACATTGAGGTAAACATCCTTCAATACGGCCGTCATGCTCTCGTCAGGATCGTTCCCATCGCAGTCTTTGCATTCGACCACGTTCACAACCCTCGTCGCCCTCCCAGAAATAGGTTCTGCACGAAATTCTGACAGCCATTCCCGTGTCAAATAGAATTTGTCCTTGACCGCATACACATAATGAATGCGGTTCTCGCGGTCCACTATACGTGTTACTGTGGGATCGTAGCCGAGTGCCGTCTTGGGTGCAAAGCAGAACGAGAGTATGGTCCGTATTAATGTCTTGAAGTCCTGATATACAACCCATGTCAATGAAGTATAATTTGGAATTTTTGTCTGCGACATACCTTGCAGAAGTCGAAAGGTTCCGTCCGAACTGAATGGGATCTGCCATAGAACCACAACCGAGTAGTCGCGTCTTCAACTGTAAACTGAAGTGCACGAATATCCTTAGCTCGTGGGACGTCATATGAACCGAATCATATGCACCGTATAAATATGTCGACGACATGGGTCATTCCTCATACCGTGCACTGCAGCATCAATCACCTTTCTTATATCCTAAGCAAGACGTGAGAAATGCACGGCCTTTATCATGAACAAAAATGTACATCTTCGAACTTTAAACTGCCATCCTCCAAGTTAAACTCCCCATATGCAGCTACGTCACCCGTATACGTTATTCTCTGTTCCTCAGGGGCGTTGGATTCCTTAGGCGATGAATATTGAGATGGAATTGAGCTGTTACGAAGCCTGAACCACGCGTCGACCTCCCGAGTGTTTCCAGTGATCTCGTCGATAATCTTGTTTTTGCCCGTACAAAGAATTTCACTTGTCTGCTTGTCGTCTCCAAAACTGTTAGGGTCTACGCTCCTAGCCATTTCTATAATAGCCTCAGCCACGTCCTGCAATCCTTGAAAAACCGCGCCCTCGCTAACTTTCCGACGTCGCTTTGATCTGCCTTTCTTCAAATCAGCTTTAGAAAATGCCGAAGGCCGACTGGTAAACTGTTTCCAATGCTCCCCAGCATCCGTGACGACAATATGACCATCTTTACGCAGGTGCCTCAGGCATTGCTCTATGACCTTGTCGCTGACTTCCGGAACATTCAGATAACGCCCGAAGAACTCGTTAACAGAAATTCCAAAGAATTCATGAACCATTATCCTCTAGAAGGAAAGACCAATTCTCTGAGAGTGTGTTTTCGGGTTGCATGCATTGAGGTCCTTAGGCGTGACGGGTCACTGCAGCTTGGGTGTTGTAGTTAGTCGGAGAAGTTCTACGTATTGTGCTTGTGAGAAGAGAAGAGCCATTTACTTTACTAAAAAGCCGAATTTACCTTGTTTCAGTCGCCCGTTAGAAAGCAAGCGCTTGAGCGCTTGGCCGGAGTGTGAAAATTTGATATCACGTAATACTAACGGACTTGGGGTCGATGGTCGATCGCGCTCACTGCTCGAGTCTGTACAGTTGTCTGTACTCTCTGGCTTATCCTTTGGACTCGTGCTTTTCCAAGATACTGTTATACAATCTCAGCTCAAGCTCTCTAGTCAAATCCGTAACATCATATTGCATATCCCTGGCGTACTGGGTCGTTAAAACTTAGACGACTTAGCTGAAGCTGAAGCTGGCGCGGACGCTCCTCGCCATGAGTTAATCAACATGTATATTACACTGCCAAAACATGGGTGCAGTGTCAATATCATTAGCCTCCTTAGCTATCCCCCTTTAAGCAAGTTCCCAGTCTCATCAACTGCACTGTCCCTTCCCTTCCTCTGCTACATGATCACCCGTTCTAGCGAGAGATGAAGGCTTTCCGAGCCCACAGGAGGCCTGCTAGGATCCAGCGACTTGCTCCCTCACAGCCTTTCCCTTCCTTCAGCTGCAACCATTCCGTACTAGGACAGGAGGATCGTCACCGACACTGTCGTTGATGGTCTCCATATCTCGGCATTGCTCCGAGTCTTTGAGTAAATCCTTCAGCAGCCTTGTCTTCCTCGGAGTTCCAGTCTTGGCAGCTGCAATCATCGCCCGCATTTCACGATGGCATGTCGCATATGTAGGTCTCTGTCGGAGTAACGAGTTCTGCTCCCATGTAGTGTACCGTTCAAACAAACCAGACTGTATGTTGTAAAGCTGTTGTATAACACCGTCCATACTCCTGTCAAAGATTGATACAAGCTTTCGAAACAAGGAACCCTTGAGGGTTATAACTGCCAAGCGTTCGGTGGAACATGTCGTGCTGGAAGGGAAGAGCAATGAATTCCAGTGCCAGAGTTGTTGCAGCTTGTGGACATCGAGTTGGGTATCGACGGCGATGTGATTACACACACTCCACAAGAATACCCAGAAAACAGATTCGATGTCATGAAGATGATTGTGTATAACATATTCTTCTGTTAGGCCCTCCTGATTTTGCATTTCGCGAGCATCAGCGATCTGTATCTGTGGCCCTGAAAGATATAGGGCGCAATGTGTCTCCACAGGCATAAATGCCGGCGTCCCCTGAACATTCATTAGCTATTGTGATTTGGGTTGGGACAAACGACCCTACTCTTTTGGGGTTGTGGTCTCGTTCCTCTCCTGGTTGAGGTGGGAATGGCTTGACATGCTCCAGATCGGAAAGCTTCCCTTGTCTGGTGCCGTGATGAAAGAGCAGGTTCCCCCCACTCACATCACGATGCACGTATCCTGCAAGATAAAGATATTGCAGTGCTGATATGTCGGTATTAGTACAGTTCAAGGAGTGGAACCATTTTCGTACCTTGTAGGCCATGCTCCAAAGCTTCTATAATTTCATTGAGATCTTCGAGACTTGTAACATCTTGACAATGTTCTTTGAACACGATACGTCGATGACTGCGGGGGGCGACTAGTCGTGTGTCTGAAGATTTGACGGTGTAGGCCTCCACAACATGGACTTCGTTGGAAAATGAGCCCGTACTCGCACTACCTTTGACCCAAGAGCCACTCGGCAAAGGGTCCCAATTCAAAACGGTCAATGCGACGACGTCTCCCTCAGTTGGAGGCAAAGGAGACACATCTGGTACACCGTCGATATTAACAGGCTCATCCGCAAGAATCGTCATAAAATAATCCTTGTATTTCTCCTGACGAATATCCTCCAGAATCTTGGTGCTTTCTTCCTGTGACATACTTCGTAGAACCTCGTTATCAACTTCGTTGGCAAATTTCTTTAGACCATCGAATATCGCCTGCTGTTGCTGAATCTCGCTATTGGCATTGACATTGAGGTAAACATCCTTCAACACGGCCGTCATGCTCTCGTCAGGATCGTTCCCATCGCAGTCCTTGCATTCGACCACGCTCACAACCCTCGTCGCCCTCCCTGAAATAGGTTCTGCACGAAATTCTGACAGCCATTCTCGTGTCAAATAGAATTTGTCCTTGACCGCATACACATATTGAATGCGGTTCTCGCGATCCACTATACGCGTTACTGTAGGATCGTAGCCGAGTGACGTCTTGGGTGCAAAGCAGAACGAGAGTATAGTCCGTATTAATGTCTTGAAGTTCTGATATACAACCCATGTTAATGATATAAAATTTGGAATCTTTGTCTGCGACATACCTTGCAGAAGTCGAAAGGTTCCGTCCGAACTGAATGGGATCTGCCATAGAACCACAAACGAGTAGTCGCGTCTTCAACTGTAAACTAAAGTGCAGGAACAACCTTAGTTGGTTAGAAATAACATGAACCGAATCATACGCACCGTATAAATATGTCGACGACATGGGTCATTCCTCATACTGTGTACTGCAGCATCAATCACCTTTCTTATATCCTAACCAAGAGGTGAGAAAATGCACGGCCTTTATCATGAACAGAAACATACATCTTCAAACTCTAGACCGCCATCCTCCAAGTTGAACTCTCCATACGCAGCTACGTCACCCGTATACGTTGATCTCTGCTCCTCAGGGGCGTCGGATTCCTTGGGCGATGAATATTGAGATGGAATTGCGCTGTTACGAAGCCTGAACCACGCGTCGGGCTCCCGAGTGTTTCCAGTGATCTCGTCAACAACCTTGTTTTCACCCGTGCAAAGTAATTCAGTCGTCTGCTTGTCCTCTCCAAACCTGTTCGGGTCCACGCTCCTAGCCGCTTCTATAATAGCCTCAGCCACGTCCTGCAATCCTTGAAAAACCGCGCCTTCGCTAACTTTCCGATGTAGCTTCGATCTGAGACTCTTCAAATCAGCTTTAGAAAGAGCCGAAGGTCGTTTAGGAAACTGTCTCCAATGCTCCCCAGCATCCGTGACGACAATATGACCATCTTTACGCAGGTGCCTCAGGCATTGCTCTATGACCTCGTCGCTGACTTCCGGAATATTGAGATAACGCTCGAAGAACTCGTTGGTAGAAATATTGAAGAATTCATGAACCATTATCCTCTAAAAGGAGCGACGACCAATTCTACTTCAGGTTCTGAGAGCGTGTCTTCGTGTAGGTCTTGGTGTATCCTTCAAGACGTGACAGCCGCTGTTTGAATCGAGGACGAATTACGAGGAGAAACACAGTTCAATGTCATTGAATGCATGATCGCGACGTGAAGGTTGGATGTCACAGGTGTGACCAAGTGCCCCTAAGTAAAAGTCTCCCTGCATAAGAGCGGCAGTACTCTGGCAGTGCGTCACAAGAAAAAAAAGCCTAGTATTGCTCGGTATAAAGTACACATATTCATACAAAGCTAAACTTACAAACCCCCTAAACTGATCACGGTACATGATAAATAGGTAGTTGAGGCAATGAAAAAAATGTCCTGGTTTGAAATAATCGATGCGCGTCTCTGGCCGCTGACCCAAAAAGTGACCATAATGGAGAGGAGAGAGAAAAGGAAGAAGGGAAGGGGGTGGAGAGGGACGGACAGACAAGATACGCCGCATGTGCGTGCACTGGCAGCAGAGAGGGAAACCCAGGAAAAACTGGTGAATGACCCAAAGTAAAGAAGGCCCGGCGTCAGCGGATCGAGACCGTAAAGTTTACCTTGGGTCGTTGGAACCCAAGTTACACTGAGTTCATTAATTGTTCGCTCAACGAATCAACACCAATCGTTCTCTGAATCCGACCACCACCTCTTCTCAGATCCCCTCACATTCCACTCCGCCACACTGTCAGTCGTGGCAACATAGATGTACCCACCTGACGGATCAAAACAGGTACCAGCAATATCTAAATCCTGCTCTTTCCCATGTCCACCCACGTCAGTGAGTCCAGTCGATGACTCTTGTTCAGCTTCAAGATCAAATTGACCAGGAAGCATTAACCCTTCATCTTCATCCATGTCAAAGTTGGTAACGAGATGTTCCGTCGCATTTCTATACATCTCTTCGTTCGACCACAACCCCCACCTGCTCGTACCAGTGCTTCCTCCTCCCGGTCCAGCGGAAGAATTCGCACCGGTCCCAACGCCAGGTGACGAACTCCTTGATGGAGCATGAGACGATACGCAGTCCCATTCTGTCTCCGGCTCCGGCTCTTGCATCTCAAGCTCATCAACCTCCATCCTATATTCATCTTGATCGGAATCGTCAAACAGTCCGCCTTCCGGGTCACCCTCGTCATGAGTTACATCGCCTCGAGCCCCGACACCTACGCTGACGCTCCCCACACGTCGTGCGCGAAGCCCGTGACTTCCCAGCAATGCTTGGACATCATCCTCCACTTCCCTATCTCCTAGCGGCGGTATGACAACTAAATCTTCCATGTCAGCATCACGTTCACGTAGCCGTGAACGCCAGCCTGAGGACGTACTCGAACCCGCAGTCACCGAACTTCCGTTACTAGACTCTGTTGTTCTGACGGGAACCCTGAAAGTCTCTTCTAGAGCAAGGACCACGTAGGGTGCTTGGGAAGACTCCCTGTCTCTGCGGGAGCTGTGAAGGTAAGAGGGAATGTGGCGTGAAGAACCCGGATTCACGATAGAAGCGGCCAGAGCTCGGGCACTGGATGCCGGACGTTGGTATGGTCGAACGTGAGACCGCACTCTGGTCTGACCTGCCCTATAGGAGGAACCGGTGATTGTGCGACGACGAGGTAATGTCCGGGA
The DNA here is from genome assembly GCA_028554645.1 of Omphalotus guepiniiformis. Lineage (NCBI taxonomy): Eukaryota > Fungi > Basidiomycota > Agaricomycetes > Agaricales > Omphalotaceae > Omphalotus > Omphalotus guepiniiformis. Next base: position 82,192 of record JAQOOI010000075.1, read on the forward strand.
AGACGGGAGTGAAGTTTTTGGTGCAGAAGGAACACGGACGATCTCCTCGGTCTCAAAGGTCCGGCCATCAACAACATGCAATAGAGAGGTATGCTAAAAATCAGCCACGATCATGAGAATGGGCAATGTAGTATTATGTGAGAAGTTAATCGCACCTCTGTAAATGTCATTATTTCCTTCCCATGACTGTTGCATCCTCCACTGCCAAATTTAACATTCCTCACGCTCCAGCCAGGTGCCTTGGAGTTACCCCTAGTCCACTCATAGGGATCATCCGAAAGCCACCCGCTTGCCATTCCAGTCCCAGAGTTGCCCCACCCGTCGGAACCGGAGGGTAACCTCGATTTGTCAGTCTGGAAAACCTTTAACGGTTTTGTACTTCGGACATCCCATACGCAAACGACGCCTTCTTGCGATGCCACGGCGTACTTGCTTCCGTCGCGGGAAAATGTGGTGCTGAAAGAAGCGGCCAAAGAAGTAGACGGTAACGAAAGTAGAGAACGATCTGGAGGAGGGACGCTGAGTGTCGCGATTGGAGAAAAAGATAAACGAGAGCCGCCAGATATCCTATGAAGGAAAACCTTTGATGAGTCGCCGACAGAAAGGAGAGTTGAGCCGTCAGGAGATATTGAAGCTGCAGAACCGAATCAGTAGCGAATAACAGTTTGTCGACAGCAACTTACAATGGTTTACCGGAACATTAAGCCGTACAGAACCCGCCTCTTTAATCCTTGAAAGTACGGACCCCCGAACAGCGACAGGAACATCGAAAAACTTGACAGTGCAGTCATTATTGCTGACAGCAACCCGCGGCTCGATGCTGCTCTCGTTTGACCGAGTGAAATTAAGCGATGTGAGCATGAGAGAATTGTTGATAGACGCATGTAGGCGGTCCGCAAATCGCCACATAAGAGGGCCAGTGCGGCGCTGGTGCGTCGATTGACGATGAAGTGACAAGTGAAGCTCGGCTTCTTGTCCACCAGCCGCCAGGATTGTATAGTCCGTCCCAGGAACGTGTAGCGATGCTAGAGTGTTTGGTATAAACGGGAGATCGACAATAGGCCTCGGTGATGAAACAGGTAATCTCAGCGAAAATATACAGCGAGCAATGACCATTTGACGACGTACTGATCCTGACACAGTAAGATCTTGCTCGACAATGGAATTTCGTGTCACATAATTTACTAGACCGCGTTCTCTAGGACAGATGACAAGATCGCGGAGCTGGCTGGAAACTGGTGTTTAAGTTCCGTGAACATGGAGACAATTCTCGATACACTCACACATGGCTGATGTTGACTGCGGCAGGTACAACAGCCGTCGGTGTCGTCGATAATAGCAATGAAGTATTTTTTGTCATCGTGCAAGACGATGAACAACAGGAATGAGAGGTGGTGGAGGGGGTAGGAAGGGATGCGTGCCGGCAACTAAGTCACCGGCAATTATCGAAGTACATCGAAGTTCCCACACTGTATGATCTCACTGGCACTTCACTCATCTAAGCTCGTGTCGTCGTCGCTGCGGTGATTATTGGACACGCATGTCGACGACTTGGAGTCATTACTTCACGTTCAACAGGTTATGTTGTACTGGAATATACGATCTTCTCTACATACAGGGCCTTTTCTATCCCATTGTGTCGTTACATGTGTGCAATCAAAACGCGGAAACGCCGCTGCAGGTGGAAAACTACTGACAACCCTTTTTTATCATTTCAAAATGCCAACACTTGGTTCTAACTTTACAAGAACGGATACCTCCTGATACGTCCAGTTTAGCAGAGCTCCATAGGAGGCTTGGGGCGGACTTAGCGGGATGATACGCTGGTATGCGCCACAAATGTCCATCGACGTAATTGTCCAATGAAAATAGGAACATTACAGGCCGAGCGAGTCGACACTGAGACTCTACTGAGTTCGCCAGGTCTTCTTAGCTCACGATATAAATTACATATGGCAGTGTACGCAGCATAGATCGCCTAAAGCTACTAGAAATTTATGGTCCTTCAGGCTGCAAAGCTTGAAGAATTCGTCACACGATGGTCCGAGTCGTTCTTTAGGTTACCTACTATGTATACCCTTCGAGACAGAGACTTTTGAAGGGACGTGAAGCAAGGTTTGTTGTCAGTACAATTGCAGCCGAAACTCTTCGCTGCCGTATGTACAGACCTCAGCTGAACTGAGTTCACTTATCATGTGACGAAGCTGATACAGCGGAATGGGCAAAGCAAGTTCTTTCCAAAACCATACAAGGCTGTCCAAAAATTCTTTTTCAGCTTGAGTTATTCTTCGCGCAATGGATCGTACATTTATCATCTCTATCAAACTGATGTCTACATCCCGCTAATTTGGAAAACCTTCGTCAATACTGGACCGCGATTTTTTTTTGCGACTTTCTCGCCACCATCCGGCGACAATGTTCAAACTTTGACCGTCTCTTTGCCGCCTTGTGCTCTGCTACAGACCCCTCCTTAGGTAATCTAACAAGACCTTGGCTCCGCCTGGTTGTCTTGGATGATAATCTAGATCTTCGAAGGGAGGGTGAATAGAATCTTGGAGCCCGTATGTCGACTCTTTTGACTATGTTCATCCAATCTTTCTCCAATTCAGACAATGAATTTTTCCATCAGGAATGTGTGGAACCGTTTTGATACACCATCTTCAATGCACGAACAATAACCTGAAACATAACTTCACCCTAGCGAGCGTTGGCCACAAATTAGTGGACTCTGTGTGGCAATTCAAGTTATGACTAGGGTCGATCCGGGCTTGTTTAAAAGGGTGGCTTTCAGAATGAATCCTTTCCTTCACAATCTGAACTTTCTATCCCCCTGACTGAACCTCAACAAGCTTCTTGACGAACGCTGCTCCCACTCTTTCCCTGTAATGTCTGGACACACTACCTCTCACTTTGAAAATCAACAATTTCAAAGATTCATTCCTCCTCCAATGTGCAAAGTAAGTCACTCCACTGTTTCTGTGTCAAACGCAGGCTCAGCTTCTGTCACCAGAATTGCCATGTCAAACCGAAGAATCCACCCCATGAATTCTGCGACCGTATATGTGGTAGAACGTATTACGGTCTTAAGAATCCCGAACCCGATATGGATGAAGGACTCTTGTGCGCGGTGAGTGATGCTCTCAAATTCTTACTCTATTCAGCACTCAAGGGTACCTTTGTCGACCGCCAGATCTGCCAAAAGTGGCCGGCGAATCTCCCAGAGTCGAAATTTTGTGGGCCAGACTGCGTCAGTGCCTTCCACAGACAAGCACGCCTCAATGCAGAGACGAAAACCCGCTACCCGCCTACTCCGGTCCCGAAAACCTTTTTCGAAGCACCATCTCGTACTGCATCGCCCCGACAGCCACCCCGACAGCTACCACATATTAATGTTGTAGCTGCGACGCCGCCTACGAACCCTACGCGCCCCTCTCTGTATCAGCCTTCGACGAGGGCGACGTCTGGCTCACCCATGTGCATTGTTCGTCGCATTCTCACAATCTCTGTGCAATTTTATATTGATTCATCGTTACTAGTCTTGTAACATTAAACCTGTTGATCCTGATTCTCCATGCTTTTGCGGCGTAAGATGCCTCAGTCGCTGGCGCAAGCTCGCTGGCGTTGCTATGACGTTATGCATGGTTCGTCTTCTCTTTCGATGGCGGGTGATTTAGTCGAATTCATCAACCGTTTACCATTGATTTAGGCATGCCTGAGCGACCCACACATGCGGTCTTCGTGTAAAGCGTGCAGCCAGACAGCCAGGGATGCGTATAATACGATCCTTGAAGGAGCGAAATCGTGAGTACCTATTCACCTTTACTCATGTCATAATTCTCATGTTGACTCTCAAATCGTGCAGGTTTCCCATGAGAGCTCACTCGTGCCTATCGTGCTTTGTGAATCCAGTAGACACATTTAGCCCAATCTGTTCCTGGTGTCTCGATCATTTCAAGCAGGCTCGAGTTCCAAAATTCGTCCCTGTTCCCGGAGACCACGCCATTTTTAAGAAAAGTACGTGTCTATTTTGTATTCATTGCCTGCTCGAAAGTTGAATTATTGCCTATAGTTAGTGATCGGCTCCGGGAGTCCTGGGATCACGAGGTAGCGGGCCGTTTTCCAAGGCTCAGACAGGTCTGGGCTGTTGTCAGTGACAAGGAAAAGACGAAATATTGCGAGAAATATAAGTAAGTCTTCAAATCGAGATTCTCGTTCGAGAAATTCAATCACTGACGCTATCCCCTTTCAGGCGTCGCATCGAAGAAAAACGTGGTTCGGCGCACGAAAAGCATTTGTGGTTTGGCACAGTTCGACAGTGTGACGCTGCTGAAAACAAAGGTTGCTGCAGCTCGCCTCACTGCTTACTGTGCAGATTTATATGTGGCGCGACGGAGGATAAGTTGTATCCGTATATGAAAGCGTATGGTCCAGACCAGTAAGTGCAAATCGATATGGTGTACCGTCGGAATCGTCAATTAACCAATGATTTGTGAAGATTTGGAGTTGGTTTTTACACTGGGCGTTCGGCTTCTAGGTGCGTCTGAGTCCCTAACGTAGAATTTTGTGACGGATTATTGATGTGTTTCTTCTAGTGCCCACGTCAGATCCGGAGGGCCTAGTAATCCTCTACGTAGCATTCTCTTGACAAAGGTCATGACTGGAAACTCGTATGAGGCGAAACAAGATATCCCTGGATTTAAGAGACCTCCTTCGGGTTATGATTCGGTGCGTACTAAAGTAGTGGTCCTACTTGAGTTATTCAAACTGACATTCGACTATTGTTCCTAGGTACATGCGCGAATGACTGTTGAATATGGGAAGCGGGTGGTTGATTCGCATCATGTGGTTTATGAGGCGGACGCTATCGAGCCTTGCTTCCTTGTTCAATATACGTAGCAGCTTTGTTATATGCCCTGTATCCTATCTAATGCATTATAAATAATTGTTATCACCATGGATAATTTGCAAGGGGTGGTATTGTAAAGAGATGTGAATGTAAAATCCTACGTCCTGCTCTAAGTATATCGCAGGTCGCTAATTAATTTCGTTGTCCGCCAAGTCTGCTGCCGCCTGCTGCTGCCACATCCTATAATAGAGGCCGCCTTTCTTCAGCAGTTCCTCGTGCGTCCCCTGTTCTGCGACCTCGCCATCTTGCAAAACAATAATTAGATCAGCTTCAACGACCGTGCGCAGTCTGTGCGCGATGAATATGCTCGTGCGGGATTTGCCTAGAAGCGTGCTATTGATGTTCTTCATCAACTCAGCTTCGGTATGTGCATCGAGTGCTGATGTCTGTCAATGAATAATACCCTATATCAACATCACGCAAAACGCAGCAAATAAGAAATCGAACGTACCGCCTCATCAAAGAACATAATAGGTGGATCTTTTAACAACACTCTCGCTACCGCCAACCTCTGCTTCTCTCCACCACTTATCATCAGTCCTCTCTCTCCAACCTTTGTTTTATACCCTTCAGGCAACCTCATAACCGCATCATGTACATTCGCTTTCCTCGCAGCTTCATAAACATCCTCTTCACCCTTCTCCAAATTCCCATACCGTACATTATGCATCACATCTGCATGAAAGAGCGGCGTATCCTGTGGTACAACACCTATACTCTTCCGTAAACTGGCAAGCTGAACTTGAGATATGTCCTGATCGCCAATAAAGATTCGGCCAGAGTGCGGATCGTAGAAACGGAAGAGTAAACGAAGAACGGTGGATTTTCCGCAGCCAGAAGGGCCTACAAAAGCGACTTTTTTGCCGGCGGGAATTGTGAAAGAGAGATTGTTGAAGATTGGTCTGGAAGGGTGGTAGTGGAAGTTGATGTTTTCGAAACGAATTGAGCTCCCATTAGCAGGGACGTTCAGAGGTAGGGCGTTAGGTACATCCTAGAGAGACAATGAAATCAGGTTGAATTGACTCGGGGGTAGGACATTAAGCGTACCTTGATTGGCGGATGCTCTTCGCGAAGTTTAAATAGAGTTTCCATGTCTAGGAGATTCTGTTGAAGTTCACGGTATATTGTTCCTAGGAAATTTAAGGGAAGCGAGAGTTGGAAGATGAGTTGATTGATCATGACCAGATCTCCAACTGTCATCGTGCCTGAAGATGATTGAATTAGTGGTATCAACACGTATCCCGCAAAACTCACCATTCATGACTCCTTGAGCTGCCATCAACATTGTCATAGTCAGCGCACTAGAGAAGATGACATTTTGTCCTGAATTTAAGAACGCTAATGAAGTCGTAATTTTGACCGAAGACCGTTCATATTCCTTGAGGTGCTTGTCATACTGAGCAACTTCAAATGACTCGTTATTGAAATGCTGTAAACTGAACTGCTTGAGTATGAAGAAAAACAGAAACAAGAGCAGACAAGCGATTAACCTTGACGGCCTCAAAGTTGATCAGAGAGTCAACGGCAGAGCTCGCAGCTTGGTTATCTGCCTTGTTGGCATTTCGTCGAAATTGAGTTCTCCAAGATGTAGTCTTGATAGTGAACCAAGCGTACGCTGCAAGAGTTCCAGCAGTGATTGCGGCAAAGTCCCAACCGAATTTATAGGTCTGATGTTCATTCATTAGTATTAAGAATATTAAGAAGTAAATGCAGCGCACCAAGATACCGCACACCATGGATATTTCTAATGCAGTGGGTGCTATTCGGAAAAGAATTGCTTGAAGCAAAAATGATATACCCCTTCAAAGAAATCGTTAGGACGAAACGAGTTCTAGACAACCTCAGAAACGTACTTGGTCCCTCTGTCGATTGCCCTGGTCAGACCACCAGTCTGACGTGCCAGATGAAACTTCAAATCCATGTGCAGCAATTGTTCAAAAGTTTCCCGCGCGACCTTGCGCACTGTGCGTTGTCCAATGTTTGCAAAGACCGCATTGAGGAGTTCGCTGAAAACTGTGGCACCGACGCGGGCCAGACCGTCTATAAGGAGGGATGATTAATATATAGTGCATCTGAATGAAAGAATGGGAGACGTACATCCCAGAACAACCGTGCCCGCTATGGTCCACACTGTCGCGCTGGACGATGGATCCAAGGGAATATTCAGAGTATCAACGACTTGTTTGAATAGAAAGGGAACTTGAACATTCAAGAGCTAAATGAAAGGATTCTGTGGTTGGACTTAAGTCCGTTCTGAAAAGACTCGCAACGTAGAGCTGAACACACCTTCCCCGAAACCAAAAACACAAACCCTAGGATGACAGTCCCGCGAGTTTTCCAATCATTCTTCGGCCACACGTTGGCCATGAGATGTTTGATTATCCTCCAATTGCTCCGCCGTTCCTCTGCAGCGGTAACTTGTTTCTCGGGCTCCACAGTAGGAGGAGGAGGAGAGCTCGACTTCGAACCGGGATTGGAAGTGAGTACATTGGGCGCAGGCTCAGGCGCTTTCGGTGTAGATGGTTGTGGACCGGAAGCAAGATGTTGGTATCCGTAGCGATTCTCCAGACAGAGGCCTCCTACTATTCTTCCTGCACCTTGTCGTGTCCGGACAAGGGGAAGACCCTTAAGAAACGATGAAGCAGGCGACCCTGGAGACAGACTCGCCCGGCAAAGTGTTTGTCGGTGAAGAGCACGTCGAGCAAGACTACTCATCATCGTGGCTGTTGATTAGCCTAGCCAGCCAGCTAGCAGTTCAAAATCTTTTTGAGTTTCAACAGAGCCAGAATTCCGAAATCAAGCGAATTGTAAGGGAGTTCGCGAAGCTTGCGCGCGCTGGCGTCATCATTCATGCTTATTTATCTTATCTGATAAAAATCGCCCGCCGGCTTTTCGGACGAGATGCTCAACGTATCACGTCCGTTCCATGTCCTTTCACTACTATGATCACTCTCTTGTGGCTTTGAATGAATTTGTATGCATGAATATTTAAATAGAGAACAGAGAAGATAGCCTCCGGAAGCGCCAAAAGTAGGGATGTTTTCAGAAGTTTGATGCATGCCACACGAATCTAACTCAGAGTATACACATTGACTGGGAGAATACAATGACTTTAAGGATCATGAAGTTCTTGAGAATAGATCTGACCGTCCTTCTCTGCCCATGCTTAGACTGATACTGGACACTGGACAGGACTCATCCTCCGGTTTATACGGTAGATTGTCAAATCAACGGGGACTTTAAGCCACTGGCAAGAGGGCTAAGTTAGCCATATTCGTACCACCCACACTAGCAAGTTCAACTAGTAGGAGGATGCTAGTAGTAAGTAGTACACCATGGCCAGCACCCGAAAGGTTCACGAAAGAAGGTAAACACGTGACCGATTCAGAGCGTCAAATTTAAAGTTCAAGTAGACGCCCGTCGTAAGCGGCTTGCTCCTGGACCTCAATGTCGTCCTCTTCGCCTTCAAAGCCAGTTAGCATACGACCTCGTCGTGATTCTGCTTCTTCGCAGCCCATCTCACACAATGGCACTCCTGATCTAAAGATAATCAGAGCTCAGTACGCTGCTACTGGTACCCCCCCTCCTGGTCTGCCAATCCCTCCCCGAAATATCCCTTTTAGAACGGCGTCGCCAGCTTTGTCTTCGACGCCTACAAACAGATTAGGTGTATCATCTTCTCCATCTCCGTCGATTCCTGCACCTCAACCTGCACCTCAACCTGTACAACCTTCTACATCCAATGCTACCGGGTCCGGGTCAGATAGTCCCCTTAACGTCCCCGTTGATATGGATGGGTTGGCGGATGAAGAAAAAGCCCGGATCTTGAGGAGGCATCTTGTATCGAAGGAAGAAAGAGAGAGGGAGCAGGAGGCACTTGATGTTCCTCGTGCTGCCAGCGCGACTTCCAGACGGTCCTCAGGGACGGAAAGAGCAGTGCCCAGGGAAGAAAGCGAGCCTTTTCCTGTACCTTACGCTACACCAGGTGCAGACGTAACGTGAGTAGTAGTAGTAGTTTAATTCTCGATGTGCAATTGATTTAAAACTTCTCCCAGACACGATATCTACAAATGGCATTCGAACGCTCAACGACAAGCGAGACGCGTTCGGTCTGCGTCTTTTCATGCGCCCAGTACCTCGACTCCGAACCCCGCGTTCGAACACATACATGAACCTGGAGGATTCAGACGTAATTACGTGCTACTGCGTGCAAACGAACAGGGCATCGAGGATCCGCGGATATTAAATAATTTCATCGACTTTCTCTACTTGTTTGGCCACTTTGTGAGTATATGCATGTGTTGTGTTGTGTATGAATGTATCAACTAATCATCTGTACTAGGCCGGTGAAGACCTTGAGGAAGATGAAGAGGAGGACGAGGATAAGGATCAAGATGTAGAAAGTGCTCTGACAACTGGCCCGCCTATAGCGCATGCACCGGCAGCTGGGTTCGGGGATGTTTCCGAATCATCCCCTCTTCTTGGACCAAAGTCTCCTATGTCGCGTTCTCGCTCACGATCCAGAAGAAGAGCATCCTCAATGTCCACGGGAAACGCCACAGTCACGCAAGCTGTTCTTATGGCACGCTATGTTCACACTCTTTGACATATTTTCAAACCTGACATTAATCTTTCCACAGCTTCTAAAAGGGTTTGTCGGGACTGGTGTTCTCTTTTTAGGGAAAGCGTGAGTACGAGCCATCCATTGTTGTGATCTTTGTCTGACCCTTGTTTAAGTTTCTTCAACGGAGGAATACTATTCTCATCTCTCCTTTTCATTTTCATCGCTGTCATTTCATTACATTCTTTCCTTCTTCTGGTCCGTGCCAAGTATGCCGTACCCGGAAGTTTTGGAGGTAAAGATCCTTCCATCTTCTTGTTGTTACTCAAACCTCTGATCAATTCATTCTGCCGCAGACATCGGTGGTGCTCTATATGGCAACTGGATGCGCCAGCTAATTCTCACCTCTATCGTCGTTTCACAAATCGGTTTCGTTGGCGCGTACATGATATTCGTTTCAGAGAACCTCCAGGCTTTCGTCCTCGGTGTAACATCATGCATCAAATATGTCCCTGTCCGCTATTTCATCATGCTGCAATGCTTGATTTTCTTGCCCTTGTCGCTCATCCGGGATATTGTTAAATTGAGTACTACGGCGCTTGTAGCGGATGCGTTTATCCTAGCGGGGTTGATCTATATCTTTGGAAGCGAGATTGGATTGGTCGTGCAGAGAGGAACGAGGGAGGTAGCGTTGTTCAATCCAAAGGACTTTTCGCTGTTTGTTGGGTAGGTGGTCCGTTTGTCGTCACAAACTACATGAGTCTTGACTTTACTCGTAGGACTGCGGTGTTTTCCTTTGAGGGCATCGGATTGGTGAGTATACCTTGACTGCTAGTACTCTGTAACATGTTTTGAACTGAAACCTGTATTTGCAGATCATCCCGATCGCGGATGCGATGCGCGAGCCACGCAAATTTCCAGCCGTTCTAACTGGTGTGATGGCCTTTCTACTGTTCCTCTTTGGTGGAGCTGGCGTGCTCGCATACCTCACCTTTGGAAATGAGATCCAGACAGTCGTGTTGGTCAATTTAGATCCGAAGAACAAGATGGTACAAGCGGTGAGTTGCACCACCCCCTCCCCCTTCTTCCCTCTGGTTGGAACAGTAAACTAGAGCTAATGCTGATACACGCGTCTTCTCTCTCCTTGTAGGTCCAGTTCCTTTACTCTCTAGCGATCTTGCTCTCTGTACCTCTACAACTTTTCCCTGCGATCAGGATCATGGAGAACGGGTTATTCACGCGGAGCGGGAAAGGCAACGTGAGGGTTAAATGGGAGAAGAATTGCTTCAGATTCGTGACTGTCATGGTCACAGGAGTCATTGCGACTTTCGGAGCGAGTGACTTGGATAAGTTTGTTTCGTTCGTTGGGTGTTTTGCTTGGTGAGTTCTGTTTTCTCTGGCGTGCTCCGAGTGCGTTGTGTTTTGTCAACTAACGCGTTTAATATTATAGCGTTCCGCTATGTTACGTGTACCCCGCGATGCTGCACTACAAGGCATGTGCACGGACGACGAAACAGAAGGTTGCGGATATCGCGATGATTGTGTTTGGGCTTGTGGTGGCTGCGTATACGACTGTGATGACGGTTAGGTTGATGTTAGCGCCCAAGGAGGGGGGAGGAGCGCCTTTTGGTATTTGTGACCCACCAAATTGAGAGATAGAGAGGTGGGTTGGGGTTGGAGAGGCTTGTTTTGGTAGAGATGGGTCTAATTTCTTGAGTGTAGCTTGTAGACCTTTGGAGAGAGATATGGAACAAGTAGGTTTTGGACAGTTTAGTAGAGGTATTTTACAAAGGAAGCATGGTTAGGATTACATGCTTAGTTTTTTTTTATCTATAGCAGATAGTAGTTATTGCAGACGGAATTTCTAAATGTCTAGTACTCAATGAGAATTTCGTATGTTCGTATATAACTTGAATGAAGTGCTGCGCCCTGAGTACCGATAAGTTTGTGCTGCGCCCTGAGTACTGATGAGTACCAAGTAACTACCACTAAAATACTTATTGTTATCTGCTTCCCTAGGACCCAACTACGCGCCACAGTCTCAGGATGTCATTATAACATCCATCCTAGGATTATGCAAAGGTCCGAAAATATACCGATATGGGAATTGTCCTGGTTGTGATGATAGACCCCCAGGTCCCGGTTTCGTAAGTTTGATATCGCGCGCAGGAGCCTGAGGAGCCTTTCAAGGAGAAGGATCTAAGTTTATCCATGGTACGATGAGATGGGAACATCAGAGGCCATCATCGGACGAATTCTGCAATGCCCTTGCGGGGAACGGCCAGGGTACCCTAGGGTACCGTGTCAACGTTTCAAGTCTGGGTGGGATGATTGGTATGGATGAGCTGATGGATGGGTAGTGTCTTGGTGATATGCTTGAAACGCCCCCGGAAACTTGGACTACATACTACCTAGCTCGCGTCGAGGTATTTTCTGATGTACAGTACAGATGCCAGCCACACTCTGATTACAGCAATCCTGGAATCGTTCATCAGAAAAACCTAGTGACAATACAAAGAAAATAGATGAGAGATTACTTAACCTGACTCACAAAGGATACTTGGATGAAGGGCCTCGAATCGAAGGAAGGAGCGGTGGCGAGAGAAGCGTCAACATTTTCACGCAGAGTTGATGGATTTGCAGTTAGCGGCGCAGGTGGGTTACTATAAGTATATGGTCAGCGACAAGCGGAGTCAGAGCGGATTGAAGGTTCCGACCTTGGTAGAATGTTTGACACTTGTTTCGGGTGTACTTACTGGATTGTGGTATTCGGCGTTTCGGACTTTGCGTATTCTGCAGAAGGAGAAGAGCCTCGTGGAAATGATACCAGAGGGAAACATGACGGTTCATGTCGATTGTCTAAGTATGTCAGTGTCATTCAAGGTACCGTTTTATGTGCGTGGATACTGGACTAGTCCTTGTAACAGGTTACGGTTCACGAGGAGTTCCAGGCAGCATTTTCAATAGGCCTAACGTCCGCATCCGATCACCCGAACCTTCCATAGAGTAGCATAGAGTTCATTCCTAGTGTTCTGTACCCGGCCGGTTTCGAGGCACGTGCTAGTGCCAGCGAGTTCGTTCGCATACTGTCTATAGACTTCGATGACCATGTATATGTGAGTAGCGCACACGGAAGCCACGACCTTGGAGGCTGAAGCTCACTGTGCTGCTCACATTACATATGTCAACTTATACTCTTAGCACCGGGATAGACTGCTATCACCCAGCTGGCTGCACTTTTGACGTCAATTAAATCCTTTGAACATGACACACATATACAGGCCAGCGTAATAGGATGTTCAAGATATGAATAACGTGCTGCATCACTACTAAGTACTGCATTGGACAGTTGAACATTGAGACAATTTGCCTTTTAGGTGACAGCATGCCACCACAGGTGCCAGTAGATGACGAGGAAATGTCTGGTAAGCTTGGGAGCCATGTACCTCGAGGACTTGACTTATAACAGAATAGCTGTCCAGCAGACTGAAGCCCAACACACTTTCAACTCTATCGCACTTCAACGTTCTCTTTGTGTTCAATTCACATATGTCAAATAATAACATGACTGGAAAGAATGGATATAAAGACCGACGTGTGTATTACAACTGTTCTGCTTCACAAAATTGAGCCACTGACTAAAGTCACTGGTATCACAGCACCTCCAGATGACCCTAATGTCAATGAAATCCTTCATGACTGTCATCGAAAGGGAATGACAGATTACCGGCAAATCTCACTATATCTCAAAGAGAAACATAATATCATCTTAGGGTTGGTGATCTTTATTCTCATTTCATTCAGCAGCTTACTTCATGTTCAGGCGAACATCAGTGTATAGGCGGCTAAGGAATCTAGGACTATACGCCAGCGGAAAGACAACGGAAATGCTTTCCGGGACCGTCAAGCGACAGCTTGTGCTAGATCAAATGGCGAAGGACCCAAGTAGCCATAAAGGGCCATCCGGAATCAAGGAGGATCTTGCCTTTGATACTGGCATACATCTTACACGGTAGAGTTTTTGAAAGTTGTTCACATTGAACTTGAATGCTGACATATGGCTACTTCATAGTGACTATATTACTGCAGAAATGAAACGACAAGACCCCGAGGGATTTGCCAAGCGAGACCCAACAGCAAAAAGAATACCTCGGGTGCCACTAACTGCTCTGGGACCAAACCATGAGTGGTCTGGAGACGGCCATGACAAACTCTGTAAGATTGGTTTCCCGATCTGGGGTGTTCGCGATAAATGGTCGGGACGATGGATGGGCCTTTGGGTTGTTCCAAACAATCGTCTTAAAGTGGTCATTGCATATCTCTACCTGCGATTGATACACAGAGTGGGCGGTGAGTTATCGTTAATGTAGCACTGTTGCCGCAACTTATATATTGATCAACTTATCTTTTTAGGTATCCCATTGCAGTTTTCAACAGACTGCGGGTCTGAAACAACCACAGTCTTTGGCCTTGGAAACGCCCTTCGGTGAGAGTACCTTGACAACAATCATTAAAGTAATAACCTCTCAAAATTTGATTTGATATTCAGAGAATTGTTTGCTCCCGATTTTGCGGCCAACGATGCTGAGCTTCCAGCACATAAGTTCCTTCGGAGTGTTCATAATATTACTATTGAGCGTGGGTGGCTTCAACTGCGACTTAAGTGGGGTGAAAATGTTATGATAGCATGGGAGCGTGGTAATGGGATTTACAATCCTGACGATCCAAGAACGGGAAATGCACAATAGTAAACCAACTTATCTCAATGCTAATATCTTTACTAATTACCACATTCCTTTTCTAGCCTGCTCGTTCAGTGGCTATGGCCACCTTTGATCCAGTCTGAGCTAGACACGCAGGTGGAGAAGTTGAATAATCACCGAGTTCGCTTTGACAAAAACAAGATCTTGCCATCGGGAATTTCAGCAGAGCTAGCTTACACTCTACATCGTCAGTACGGTGTCGAAGACTGCTTAATACCGGTTGACCGATGTTTGGTGGAAGCAATGATGACAGAGCTTGGCGGTGACGACCTCCTTAGGTTCACGACCGAAGAGTATGATGCTACAGCCTCAAGAGTCTTCCGAGTGCTGGAATTGCCGCGTCCGACTCTGCAAAATATTTGGCACATATTTCAGTCAATGTTACCTCATATGTTATAAGACCACGTATTACTGCAGAATAAAACTTGTTTATAGTTTGCGGCCTACAGTACAACACAAATTTCGCAAACATATCAAGAAAGTTTCAAGGAGTTTTCACGGCCAGACTAAAAGCCAATTCGAAGAGGATGCTTCGCCTGAGTTGAATCAGACTCAATGCGCTGAAACGGAGATAGTCTCAACGCTTTACAAATGCGATTGCATTTGTGCTGCTTCCGAAATCTACCAATAGCAGATTTTCCTCCGTCCCATGGGCCTGAATCTCCAGTAATACTGATGATAGATATTAGCACTATCACAACATTGGGAAATAACCACAACCCACCTGTGTGCTTGTGGGTCAAACAAGACAATTGAGGCCCCCGGTCCTTCAATTCCTATTCTCGGCATGTTTAGACAAACAAGTATATCATTAGTGAGAACTTCAATACCTTGAATATCGACAAAGACCATGTCTCCCTGTGAGTCCTCTAGAGTATGATGCGCAAAGGCATCCATGGCCAGACCGACAAAGTCGTTTTTATTATCTCCAGCTTGATCGTTGCCAGAAAACTTGCGCTCTTGATGTGCACCACTCTTTGAGATAAAGGAAGTAGCAAGAAAGATGTTGTGAAAGAAACTACCGCGTTCGGCCTCCTCGCTATCGTTGGGATCAAAGGTCAGGGTCTCATTGCCGGGGCTTAGTTTGCCCACGAAGGCATGGCTCCACTTAATCTCTAAGTGAAGAGATGTTAGCTGAAAGAACTGAAAAGTAGATAGATATCCGCACCAGGAATGACCGTCTGATACACGCTTGCACGCTTCGCAAAAGAGGTGGCAAAATACTCTCCCACAGCATAGAGGGTAAGTTCGTGCATCAATGATTGTTCATTTTCTGGGCCATCGGAAAGTTGAATTTTGCATTGTGCAATTGCTACGTCTTGACCCTGGTTTTTACCCTATGATTTTGCCAATAAATAACAAATTAGCAACGATGATAGAAAATGCACCTTAAAGACTAGCTTCGTGAAGCCTTTTCCAATATATCCTCCTTTCGGCTCGTCACCTGAAGCATACTTGTACCAGCCCTGCGCCGCTTCAATCAACGATTCCTCCTTTTCCTCCACCAGTTTGGGCTGACCATGTTCATCGCATACTGCAATGATTTTGAAAAAGAAATGCGGGCTATACACAACCTCATGTGTAGCACGGTCCCCAATCCAGTTACTGCTGTAAAGTGGAGCGGGAGCAGGTTTTTTTGAAAGCGGAGCCACTACTAAAAGATTTCACGTTAGCCATATCAAGCGCACTGCTAATAGACATCACCATACACGAAACAGAAGCACCCCGCTTTGTTCGCTGAGGTACTTTAATGGGGCTACTAGAAGTAGCTTCCTCATTGTCAGTAATGCTCTAAAGGTAGACGTGGTCAATCGCAAAACAATGCACATACAAAGAGATAAACATACAGATAGTTCGCTTGCAGTGATGGTGATGCGCAGGAATATCATCCGCATATTCTTGTCTTTTTCCGTCAAATAGCGCTGCTGCTCAAAATGTCTGAAGAGTTGACCCAATGACTGGTCAGACCGAACGTCACTATCCAGGTCAAAGTGGATATTTGTGAGGGCACCAATACCAAGCTGCGGGCTAGTGGATGATAATCAATGTTTGAAAATCCATGAGTACATATTTTACGCACTTCTCAAAATTGTAATACATATCATCTTTCTTAAATGCAGATTTGAGGAACGCAATTCGGACCCGGGTGACGATATCCTGAATACTTGCTTTGGCCATCTCAGATGATTCATAAAAATGGCGGTTAGGTGATAGCTGAGACTAAATTCCTGTTAACGAACACTTTCACGGAGTCGAGAGGAATACTACACTACCTTGAAGGGTGAATTTCTCTTTTTCGCCATTACATGAGCAGTACACAACCATAGCTGTGCGTCAATTGTTATTCCATCAAGCTTTGCCTGTTGTTTGATCAAGGCATTGCGCGCCTTCGCCTCGCTTGCCTTCACGAGATTGTTGTTCCTTTTTGACGGGGCTGGCTGACCGAGGCGGTGTTGTGAAGCACCTTTCTCAAACTGGTGGGCCCGACCAATCACATTACTGGCTGAAATAGCTTCCAATACATCAACAACAATCAACTGAAAAGGTAGTTTCATGCTTACTGAGGTCGTCATGATCGTCTTGTCGACAGGTTCCGCAAATACGATCATCCTTGAGCCTGGCATAGAGAACACTACACTTGGCACAGTCGACTTCTGCCTGAATCACCAGCTTGAGCAAACAGAGAATAAAAACTTGAGAAACCACGCACCTCGATTATGTCAAGTTCAACTTTCGTCAAGTTCGGCTTGGCTTTTTTTTCTGCACCGCACGCAAGTATCACCTTCGAGCTTGGGATAGATTTCAGAACACTTGATGCACACCCCCATGTCTTGCTTGCAGCAGAAACACTAGACGGTGAAAGAACAAGAGGTGGAGAAGTGGATCACGAAAAATTCCAGCCTGAGAGTGAAGACAGAAATATATTGAGAATATGTACAGTTTAAGTAAGTGGCACTGGCGGGCAGCACTGAATTGGCACTAGGCAGATCCCCAAAATGCAGGCGGGCAGACGGCTTTAAAGATCAAGACAGCGGATGAAGTAGGCAGTAGCAATCGTGAATGCGAAACTTTCAGCCACCAAGAGATAGAAACCACCGAGATATGGAGGATAGGCAGGTGCGTGCAGAGACCAGAAGAACAACATCATAGCACGATGGGTGGAGTCTAAACTGGGCACAATTGCAGAAGCTAAAGAGTCAGTTCTTGTGTAAGTGAATGAGAAAGAGTGCGCACCTTGATTGTTCCGCGTTTGCATAGCTAATCTGCAGTTTGGATATCGCTTCTGCACAATCCAGCAGCACAAGCCTTAGCTGCAGTTGACGAAGTTGCCAAGTTTCAAAAGATAAGAGGAAGAAGGGACTCGGATAATGCAATAGCTAGCCACCTCTCAACTGGTCATCTTTCCCCTCAATTCATGTAGCAGAGCGGCACTCGCCGAGATGCGGGACACTACAGAATTTCGGAGAGAGTTGCCCAAATGGTGGTGGGTGCTAAAGCATTGTGCAATGCTACTTTGCTTCGCTGGCAAATGAAGTAAGCTCCAAACATCCATAAACATCAGACATTGCTGCGATTGCGCAACTATTTACATGCATCACATGGGCCCGGGTCATTGCTAGTAAGAATTGAGAAAAACATTGAAAACACAGGAAAATCATTGAAACTGAGAGACAACGGGCCAAACATCCAATTGGTAGTATCTAGGTACAGGTCAGGCATGTGGCGTAGTGTGGAAATTATATGCCGAAGCACAAAGGATTTCTATTCGGCCGATCGGGTGCGGATGTTAGGCATATTCAAATTCCTGCCTGGAACTGCTCGTGAACCGTACAGGTACAGCACAGTTCAGGCAAGGCAAATCAATGCGTAAATTGATTCAATATAGACCTTGATCAGATCAAGATGCCCAGTATGTTATCTTGCATGCCAGACCCGCGCGAACATTCGAAGGGAAGACAGTTTCGTTAGATGGAAGGATTTGAAGCATGTGCATAGATGATGGCAGGAGCAATTCAAAGCTGTTCTGAGGGAGTTCAAACCAAAACCGGCGTTGCCTCCGGAATCGGCCCTCGGCCCGGCCACGAGGCATGGACATATTAAATTTACGTGTATTTACCTTTTTTCCGCTTCGAATTTCGTTATAATACATACCAAAAAACTGGACAGTCTTTTAGTGTGGGCAGGTCGCCGCGGGCTAGTAGATTCACTCGTTTATTTTCTTACCTTTGTTCTCTGTCGACGGTGCAAGTTCTTACATTCCTTTGAATATTCGCGAAAGGAAATAGGACGAAAGCGAGCGCGGTGGTTCATTTTTTGCGCCTTTAATCCCCCCCTAGGATCGGATCAGAATTGAAGCTGTACGGGCTTCGTCGTTTTTTCTCTTTTTGCTCTGACTGCATACGTTCATTTCCAATCCCATGGATGCGGCTGAGCTTTCGCGTTGGACGCGGTTTGCTGCGAAGGGGGGAATAGGGAAGTGTACCGCGGTGCAAGACTGTATAGCGGAAAGTAATGAGGACCTGATGTTTCTCAAGGTGTGTTTCGATGACTATCATTGTTCTAGCTGGCGTATCTGAAGTTTCAACGCGAAATAGGACGATGAAATTACGGTGTTGATGCAGATTGTAGATGCAGAAGGAGTGTTTCTGGGATACTGCGAAGGTGTTGTTGGCCGGTTTCAGTCCAAGGACGTTCGCTTTCACTCAAAACTCAAGAGACCGGTGATGACCAAACGAGTTTCGTCGATGCTTGCGGCAAAATCACCTACGCCGTCGTCGACTCCTTCGATGCCTAGCACCCCTGTCACTCCTACTCCTGTTACTTCCAACTTTGCCCATACACATGCTCCATCAATAGCCCACTCGGTCCAATCGGTCGAGTCTTCGTATTCGACTCAGTCGGGGACGACGGCGTCCTCGGCACATATGGATTTCGGTCTCCCAAGGGTCTTGTCCCCACCCTCAATATATGACCAACTTCCCAATGTGTCTTCTTTCGCCCAGGTCGTCACTGTCGATAATGAGAATGTAGCACCGAGAGCAAAGCGGAAGTCATCTTATATCTCTACGCTCTCTCGCCGGTCGTCTGTCTCTGCCCCCTCCACCTACGCTGGTGATGAAACAGATAGAGAGGAGACAGAGAGAAATTCAGTTGTGTCTACGGCATCGAGGTTGTCCAGAGCATCAATAACGTCGGACGGGGAAGTCGGCATTGGCTTGTCTCTATTGGCTAGTCTTGGTGGGGAGAGCACAGACGACGATGATAGTGACAGCGATGCAGAAGGAAATACTACATTTGTTCAACCGGCGTTACCTCGACAGGTTTTAATACATTCTACACCCTCACCTTCTCCTTCATTGGGATCAACAGCCTCGTCTTCTTCAGCATCCTCGACACCACTTGCGGCTTTCCCTCGTCCTCCGTCAGGACATGTGTTGCTAGGAGTAACAGACGTGCCTACGTCCCGCGATCCTGAAAGCCCATTTGGTACATTTGGCCGAGCGGTAGAGGCTGCGGCGGAGAGTGCAGCAGGTGCTGGACGCGGTATGAGAGCTCTTGTCCAAGGCATTTTTGGTGGATCATCGACAGCGACACTTTCGCCCGCACCACCGACTCAAGCAACGGCATCGACGTCACCGCCGACACTAACACCTGCACCTACGAGTACGTCAGCGGTGCATAAATCCACGGAAAGCACGGCTACTACTTCTGAGTCTGATGAGAGTTCAGGATCGAGTGAAACTGAAGAAGGAGGAGGACCGTCTACGGCACATGGACACGAGCAAACATCTTCCCAGGTAAATCTGGATGGGAATGTGCGCGGCGATGCTGAGACTGAGGCTGAGAAGGAGGTAGGTGCCCCAGAAGACATACACACAGACAGTGATACCGCTGCTTCTTCACCGCCTCCAGTGTCACCTACCTCGCTCAAATCCTTCAAATCGACCTTTAGGTTCCCAATGAGGACCGAAGGCGTTAATGGTTATGAGGACTATCCCGGTGGATTGGGGTTGGGTACAAGTTCTGGTGCTCATTACTCTGATCGGCCGACTTCGTCGTCAAGTGTATATCAATCACCTCCTCCACATCAAGACGCGATGCATGAATCTACCTCATCGTTATCTATACCTGCTGTTCTTGGACCTGGAATACCTACTTCTCAAAACCACAATCCGACTGCGCTATCTACTTCATCTAGTGTTAGCACTACCCCTTCTTTATCCTTACCTTCCTCCAACTCTGGACCCTCTTTCCCAAGTAATACAACGTCTTCACCTTCGACGCCCTTTTCCAGTTCGTTCTCGATTAGCAGCGGTCCGCCCGGCGGGAGTGGGGACGGAGAATACTGGGAAGGCGCGTCGGATATATACGATAATTATTTTTATCGGTATTCGGTTATGTCGAGGATGAGTGGGATGTCAGGAGGGAGTGCGGGGAGTGCTGATAGGAGGGAACTGGCGAAGGAGTGGGAGAGGGTGAATGGGTTTGGTTATGGAGAGGACAAGGACAAGGACAAAGGGGTGGAAGGGGAACAGGAGAGGGAAAAGGATACGGAGAAGGAGAGGGAGAGGGAGAAGGATACGGAGAAGGAGAGGGAGAGGGAGAGGGAGGAAGATACGGAAGTCAAAGAGGAAGAGGCTGATGGGGGGTTGGGAAGTGCAAGCACGGTTGTGCCTACGCCGACATCAACCCCACAACAACAACGCCCGCCACGTCGTTCAGACTCGCTGACGATGCAACGCGCAGCGCACCATGTACATTTAGATTCAATGTCGTCGATGGCTTCAGTGCTTGAGGAAAGGATTGGACAAGGCACCGATGGAGAGGACCACGATGAGGATGAAGTTGATGAGTTATTCAATAAACTCGAGCAGCTCTCAGCGAAGCCCACGATGGGATTTTTGGCGGCCCATGCGAGGCTTCTAGAGAACGATCGGGATCGGGAAGGGGCTGCGAGTGGGGACGGAGATTCGGATAATAGTGATTTGGTGAAAGAGGGTGAGGGCGACGAGAGGGCGACAGGGACGACGAGAGCATTGAATGTGGTCAAGAATTCGCCTGTCAGTCCGAGATTTAAGAAGAGTGACATCGTCGGGTATGGAAGTGGACAAGAACAAGATTCTCAAATGGGCAAGCATGATTCGCTAGGTTCGGGTGCGGGTCCGAGCAAAGGCGCTGGGTCTAGCACGGCACGGCGTCCCGCCCCTTTGAATTTCGGTTCTGGGAATGGCCATGTAGAGGCTGGTCGTAATCACAATAGCCTTAGCGCTAATGGACCTGGACCTTCGCCTTTGCTGCATACGCGCTGGGGTAGTCCTGTGAGTTCTGCAGGTGGAGGGAGTGTATATGATGATGGTAGTGGAGGGTATCCGACTCCACACTTTAGTGCTGGTGGGAATGGGAATGGGGAATATGGGAGGGGTTTGGGGAGGTTTAGTAGGTGAGTGTTCTTTTCTTTGTTGTGTGGTTCGGTATCCTCAGTTATTGAATGTTGGCGGGCGGAAACGTTAGACCTGATCAGGATGCGAACAAAAGTGAGTTTGATAGTGACAATGAAGAGAGTGAGGTTGGGATCGATGTGATAGATGAGGATGGAAGTGAGAATGGAGAAGGTAGGATTGGGATTGCAGCTGGGATCGCCGGTGCATTGAGGGAAGGAATGCAGGAGGAGAAAGAGAAAGGCCAAAATCGAAATGCAGGTGTCGACGGTGACGGTGAAGAAGATATGTCGCTTGACACTATGACTTTAGGCCATGGCGGGGGTATCGTCATCGAAGACGACGAAGAGCTACCATCGCATGCTGTGGATCCGAACGAAAGTGAACTGGTAAATATGAGTTTGACTACCGTCGACTCTGAATCCGGTGTGAATAACTCGTTCACGGGAAGCAAGAGCTCGGACTATGACAGTGACGGTGACTCTGATATCTCACATTCACGGTCCAGCAAAGTTTCACGGAACTCAAGGATGGAATTGGCACCACTTGTCATCACAAATAATTCTACTGCTCCTACTAGTTCTGCTTTGCAAGTTCCTTCCCCAACCTCACCTACTTCTCATGCAACGTCTCCGTATTCCGTTGTTTCTCCGTACTCCCCAGGAGACTTACCCCTCGACCTCTTACCTCCTCCTTCACCTTCTACATTTCCTCCAGCACTCAGTTCTCAGCAGCTGTCGCCACCGATTCCGAAGCCTTCGTTGGCAGAGCTCAGGGGATACGAAGGTGATGCGACTCCTTCTGGCAATAACAATGGCGCTGTTTTGAGACCTGGTGCGACCGGACAAGCAGACTATGGTCAACGCAGGTCGCTTTTCTTACCTCATCCCAATGCACCCAAGGCACCTGTTGAAGGTCCTGGCCCGATGTACATCAGGAGTGTGGCAATTGCTGATAATCAGAACAATGCTCCACAACAATCTTCACAACAGCAGCCTCAGCAGCAGGGACGCGGCCCAGATCCAAAGAAAGTTGCTGCGAATGTGATTCGCATGGCACTCGCTGCTCCACCGCCTCCTGCAATCCCACCACAGAATATGCTTCCTCCCCCATCGTCCATGCCAATCCGTGGCGTGGGTTCGAAGAGAAATCCGCCTCCACCCCCGCCTGCCCCGTTCCCGCGTGGACCGACAATTTATGCCAGGGTAGACGTGGATTTAGGGAGCGCAACGGGGCCTGTGCCGATTACGTTTAGTATAGAGCCTATGGGGCCTCCGCCATTGCCCATACCGCAGAATGTTAACTTACAGCAGCAAGATTCAGTGATGCAGAATCCGTGGTCTGTGACCCCGCCGGTGGTGGAAAGGACACAGTCTCCGAATGCTGCTGGAGGCATGGGCTCAGGAGGAGTACGAAGGAGCGTTACGGCTCCTGCACATTCGCAGAATTCTTCGACTGAGACGATGGTGCAGGGTGGAAATGCAGGGGATGGGAAGCCTACGTCGACGCCGAATGGGTCTGGAGGTGGGAGTGGTGTTATCCCGAGGGCAAACTTTTTCCCTCAAGCTGGTACTGCGAGACCGAGGTCAAGAAGCTTTTCGGGTTTCAATTCTTCGTCACCGCCTGTGTCGATTCCTGGCATGCCGGGGGATAAAAATCAGTAAGTTATTTCGATCTTTTACGTGCGTTCCGAGCCAATGGCTAATTCATGGTGAAGACCAGCATTGCGTACTCGTGGCTCTTTAACTTCCCTTTCTTCCTCCCCTCTTCGTCCGGACACCTCTCCCGTCAAAAGCCCCCCCAAACCCGGTCCTTCGCCTCTCCGCCCCTCCTCATTAGATAAAATGCCTTCGTTATCCAAACTCCGTGGTCCTTCACCTCTGTCACTTCCACAAAACAATATCAAACTCCCATCGTCTGGCCTGGTAGGTGGAGGTATCAAGCCACCCAAAAGCCCGCTCGCTGTGTCTTCCTCAGGCCCTCCTTCGCCTATTGGTAACGGTCGGCCGAGCCAGTTGCGTAAAGTCACTTCAGCAACCTCTCTTCGCGGATCGACCAGTTCACTTGCTGGACGAAGCTCGATATCGAGGACTATTGGGGACGTTGGGTCAAGTGACGTACCACCGTTGTCCCCTGTGCTAGCGAGCAAGCCATCGATGGATGGAAGTCATACTCATTCAAGGCGGTCTACCAGTGAGCACGTAGAGTCAGATAGGGCTTCAACTGTAAGCTCCAGGTCGCAAGCTGCAGCCTCACCGCCTCCGCCTCCCGTGGGTCGCCAATCATCCATTAACCTGAGGTCTAAGCTTTCCTTACCCAACATGCGCCGGAGTAACCCGAGTCGCCAGGGAAGCGCGAGTTCTAGCTTGATACCTACTGAAAACGAGACTATGCAGGTGGAAGACATGGATTTCGAGCTGATCAAGCCCAATTTCGCACAATTTGGTGCAAACGGTCGATCAAGCGAGGATTCGGGCATCTTTCCTCCACCTTCAAGCAGAGGCAGTCAGCTGCCTGATTCTAGGCCTGATATCTCGAGCTTGCATCTTAGAGCTGAGAGTCCTGCGATATCTATCTCTTCGGGTACTTCGGGCACTTCACGAGGTGCAACCACGGGTGGCTTCGCGTCTGATCTGTCTACTTCCGCAGCATACCGATCCAAAGTTTCGAGCAAGTCTTCGGATGCGGAAGCTAATATGGATGCTCATCGACAACGCGAACAGAAGTGGATGGCGCTCATGTCAACCGTGCCGGCTTCTCAGGCAAAAAAGAACAAGAAGGTACGCAAGTTAGTTGGAGAGGGCATTCCTTCGTCTGTAAGGTACCTTGCCTGGTCGCATCTCACGGACAGCAAGTCAAAGAACGTAGCGGGCGTGTACGCGCAGCTGGTCAAACGTGCAAGAGTGGCTGCCTTTGCTGAAGTCGAAAGGGATGTGAACAGGTGTTTTGGAGAAAATCCACAGTCACAGGCTACCCTGGGACCGTTATCGAATCTGTTGCAAGCATATTTGACAATGGTGCCAGATGTGCAGTATTCGACGGGTGAGTTTTTTGTAGCTAGCGATGATTGTACGATCACAGTTGACGGGAATTTTGAAACCCAAAGGGCTCACTCTCATCGCCGGACATCTCCTGCTTTCTGCACCTGAAGACGATGCGTTCTGGATATTTGTATCAATGATGGACTCTGTTCTGCGTCCATATTTTTCGCCAAATTCAACTCAAATGGAAGTCGATGCCGCGCTGTTCAGCCGAGCCCTCGAAGCCAATGATGCTCAAGTCTCGAAGAAAGTTCTAGTTGATATGAGTATCAATCCCGCACATATATGTTTTCCATGGTAAACTTCCTCGTTTTTGATTGACTGTTGTGTTGGCTGAATCGTTTCTTCAGGTTCACTTCATTATTCGTTAGCAGCCTGCCGGCAGATTATATCAATAGAGCGTGGGACTTGTACCTCTACGAGGGTATGTGTTTTGTCTTATCCCTTCATCGTTGGCTAACTCCTCTCCGCGATGTACAGGCGTCCCTTTCCTTATCCGCATCGGTTTGGCTATTGTCTACTGTTGCCGTCGGGCTATCCTCGAAGCGACTTCCGAAGAAGCTGTTCTGCAATACCTGAAGCATCCTTCAGCAAACTGGCTTCCACCTTCTCCTGAAGCATTCATCACCCTCTCGTTCTCGTTCAAGGTCAAGGACGATGATGTACGCAAGCAACGTGTCAAGATGGAAGCTCAGGTAAAACGTCAAGCTCAAGCACCTCGATTGGCGTCCAGTGCTAGCGCTATTTCTCTCCCTCGTAGTTGAAGTCGCCGAGCATAGTCATGTATCCTCTTGCCGTGAAAAGTATGCAGATCCATGCGTATTTAACGTAATATCTCATTCTCGACTGTTGGCTTTTTGTTCTTGTTTTCCTTACTATGTCATGCCATTACATATGTCTTTTCTTCATTCGCATTCAAGTTAAATTTGTTTATGGAATCATCGTCGAATCTCTTCATACTTATAGATACTTATTTCGTTCTTGTCGCTTTCGTCGCATTTTCTCCAAGCAATTATATATCGTATCGTACCGCACAAATAAATACAAGTTATCCTGGCATCTGATTGATGTGCTGAAAGTGATGTAGCTGACCAACGAAGTTCCAGACCATACGGGCAATTAGAGGGAGCCTATACCACCACGATCTGGCACCGCAAACCGGTGATTGGAATTTTATACTTCGCTCAGCACCTTGCACCGATACAGCCCTATCTTCACCAGAATAGTCAAATATTCATTGGCTCGCGGTGCCAGATTCTGGCCATTCTTCTTTCCCGAGATCAGACCTCCGAGACTAGTATCTACTCGTGGTGGTAAAGGTTGTCGTGTTCAGAGGCGCGAATTTCAGCAACTACGCGTTACTGAACAGCACGCTTTCCACCCAATTTGCCATACTAGCACATCCCGGATCTTTATCACAGTCACCCTCAATCAACCACCGCAGAGCATCGCGAAGGTTCGCACCATGGACGAGACATCGCCAATACTCTTCATCGAGTGCTTTAACAGTCTGTGAGAAGTGTCAACAAGTCAAACAAAGGGTGCTGTTATTAAAGTTAAAAGACAACCTACATCTTCATACAAAGCCTTCAACCTTTCACTTTCCTCCGGGCTCTCGTAGAGATACGAAAGCCAGCGACTTTTCGGATTCTTATATCGAAGGTCTTCATGAGGGCTGGGAACGATCCATGTAGGATAGCTTACTGCTAAACAGGCGGGTAAAATGCTGTGATACTCCCAGTCAACTATTCCTGTCACACATCCGGATACGGGATCGAGAAGAATGTTGTTTGGACGGACATCGTCGTGACACAATGCAAATCGCATCATATCGGTATCTTTAGATAGGGTTTCAATCACAGGACGAATGCCCTCTGAAAGACGGGTTAAACGACTACAGACAAGCGCGTGAACCTCTGAATCATCTTGTTGAGAGGAGCGAATTCGGCGAGATTCAATGATATGGTCAAAGAAAGTAAACAGGTTGTCACTCTCGTCCACGTCGAAAGAGTGCGTAGCGGTGAGACTAACATAAGAGCCGATTTCTAGCGTGGAGTTTGACCACGCAGATGCTGAACCGAATCTTTGGGGAACAGAAAGCTTGAAGATTGGGTAAAAGGCTGATGCGTATGAGGTTACGGACATATCCTATAGAAATGAAGTGGGTGAGTGAGCGTGTTTCTCAAGGTAGAACTACACATATCCTTGGCTGCAACATCTAGGTGCGGGTAAGCATGCGCCGCATCGAGACCTGGGAGCAGAGTCGATATGACCGTCCCGTCCTCCTCATTCAAGAAGAGGATCGACGGAATGGGGGCTTCGACGACGGTGTTAAGCCACATAAGAACAGAAGTCTCCGCGTCGAACTTTCGTCGATTCCATGACGCCACACTCGGGTCTTCATGGTGAAAAGTTGGGTTACGCATGATGGCAGAAGTTCCATTAGCCAATGTCAACTGTAAAGTCTAAGTACCTCATGAGTATCATTCATAATATAATGAGAGTTACTTTTCACTCACACCATTGTCTGAGATTGCACGCAATCTCGTTGCTACAATCTCGCTTCCCAAGGCAGATCGTGCAGCGTCTAAAAGCGCACGTCGCTTTGAATCAATATTGTCACCCGAGACGGATGACCAGTCCTCATATGACAGTGGTTCCAAATCTGTGTAGACCAATTGACCATCTAGATAAAGCGGATACAGTTCAACCATCCTGTATCTTCTTGAATATACTGCGCCACACAGACTTCAAGAGAGAGATTGAGCTGCAAAAGGCTTCTAAAAGTATGTTGGAAAAGCAACAGTCCAAAGGCTAATACAAAGAGTACACACTCGAGAAGTGAGCGGGTCTCGGGTGCACTTTTGAGGATTTGCGAAAAGATGGACTTGGTCGTATGTACAAGGATAAAAGTCAACTTACTTGCCGGATCGGCAAACCTGGAATTTTCAAAGCGCATCAGTATTACGTGATCTCAATTTCCTGCCTCGAATGCTGCCCTCGAATGCCCTCATCTATGTTGCTCGACTTGAGGAAGGAGAGATGAAAGGGAGAGTAGGGAAGCAATCACGCAAGAGTGTACTGGGGACAAAAAATCGTGTTTGGTCGCCAGAGCTCTCTCGCGAGGCACCCTTGAGGGGGACGCCAAGCTCAAGTCGGCACAGGCACTACTAGGACGTACAGTACATGAGACGAGAACAAGAAGGAAATCCAAAAAAGTGGGAGAGAAAAAAGAGAGCTCGCTATCGAGCTCTAAAACGGAAAAGGACACTAGCCTTCGAACATGACTTATCGTCATCGCGATGATCAAAGGAACCACACCCACGGCACTTGTGAGCACGGCCGTCAGGGCAGGGCAAGGTAGTGCAGGTGCCTTTATTGAATTTCCAGCAGGGCTGTTGATCGACGGGGATAGTGGGCTTAGTAACACCAGATCGGCGGTCCGACCTTGAGGAAGAAGCTGCCGCTTTGTGGGGAAGGCGATGATGCATTAACGTGGTGAGAAGCTCGTGGTCGGAAGGGCCCCATCGGTCGTAATACCCAGCCAACATATCCCGACGCCGGAGGTTGTGATACGAAAAATGGTAATCCACCACAAAAGGCCACTGGTACATGCGACTGAGTTCATCTAGATGATCCAAGTATTGCATAGCACCAAAGCCGATAGCGCAGCCAGCATCTGCCTGCCCAGAGATCTGTGCGTACGAGACCAGAATCCGAAAATAAGTGCGGAGAGGAGAGAAGAGGTCGACTGGAGTAGGGTAATCCTTGTGATTTCCAGTACGTGAGGCCAGAGCATCGTCGGCGACAAGGCGAACGCGTTTATCCAGTTTACGAAGGTCCCCTGGCCGGAATTCGTGTCGTGTGATATCCAGCAAAAGAGAAGCTTCCAGGTTGGGGAAGACATCAAAAAGGGACTTACTGGGGGTGGAGGGGTTTGCGAGCTGTGGCTGAGTCTGCATGGATCGGGAAACATTTGAAGCTGCCTGCGCCTGGAAAAGGATTTGCAGTACGCCTGCCAGCTGTTTCAAGGGAATAGAGGCTGGTGATGCCGACGCGTTTGCGTCAGAGGAGGCACCTGCATTGCCACTTATACCATCGCTAAGCATAGCTGAAACTGGGGGAGTAGGAGCAATGGGAGCCTGAGTGTCGGGGGAAAGAATGAGCGAGTTGCGGAAAGATTCTGCCTATAAGGCGGCACGAGCAGCTGCCCTAGGGTTCTGAGATTCGTCGAGGAGCAGCGGAGGGCCGGGATGTGATACTGAAGTGTGCAAGCGAGGCACGGAGGGACTTTTGTACAGAATTAGAAACAACCACTTCACTGACGGATTTGCGGTTAAAGCGAAGGAAGACACGACCGTCGCGAGCAAGTGAAGCAGTATATCCGCTGGGAGACGCAATGGTGTCCTAGAAAATGAAATAAGAGAGCTCGCTATCGAGCTCTATGTGAGATGAAACAGAAGAGGACACGAAGAAAACCTAAGACCATCACGCCGCCTCTATATACCAACATCGTCAAAGCGCTACCGGTCAACGAGAAGTCCAAGCATCGAATGGAACAGCCAGAGCACGTCGTAGACGACCGCCAGCGAAAGTCAAAGTGAAGAAGACGAGCCACGTGACCTGGTGGCTCGCGAATGGCGATTGAGCAAGGTAAATTCGGCCTCTTAGTAAATGGCTCTCCTCTTATATGCACAACAAGCATAACTTTTCTAATTTCTGACTACTATCAACACCCAAGAAAGTCGCAGTGAACGTCACGCCTAAGGACCTCAATGCATGCAACCCGAAAACACACTCTCAGAGAACGGCACCTGCATAATCATGGTCATATCGTCGCACGGATGCTGGGGAGCATTGGAAACAGTTTCCCAGTCGGCCTTCAGCATCTTCTGAAGCTGATATCACGGCAGTCAGATCAGAGCGGTATCGGAACGTTAACGAGGGCGTGGTCTTTCAAGAATTGCGGGACGTGTCTGAGGCTATCATAGAAGCGGCTAGAAGCGTAGACCCTAATATTTTTGGAGACGACAAGCAGACAAGTGAATTACTTGGCACGGGCGAAAACAGGGTTCTCAACAAGATCACTGGAAACACTCAGGAGCCCGACGCGTGGTTCAAACTTCTTAATAGCTCATTTCCATCTCAATATTCATCGCCCAAGGAATCCGACGCCCCCGAGGAACAGAAAGCAACGTAAACGGGTGACGCAGCTGCGTATGGGGAGTTCTACTTGGAGGTTGGCGGTTTAGAATTTAAGCATGTACGTTTTTGTTCATGGTACAGGGTCAAAACGCGGGAGCTTATTTCAGCTGCTAAGACAAGTACTCCGAGGAAGACAACGCTGCTGGTGGATTTGCTCAAAGACTCGGGGCAATAAAGAGCTACTATGCGAGTTCATCGACGAAAACGGCGGTAACGGTCCTTTTATCGCTGTGTGAATTCATGCTGCTGAGGGAATGGAATGGAAAGGGCAGCGCTCAAGGCATACAAAGTAGCGGGTATCGGAAGAAGAACAGCAAGGGAGCAAGTGGCACCGGATCCCAGCAGGTATCTCGGAAGAAGTCTTCCGATTCTCCCTCCAAACGGACGATAATGTCGCACAGGAAGGGAACACTCAAGTGAAGGGTCGTGAAAGATGACGGGACACATCGAAGCCTTATTATGGTGGGAGGTCAGTTACCGCGAAGAGACCCGAGTCGAGACCCAACCCCCGCGATCAAAGCTTTATAGAACATCACTTCCTACTCTCAAGCTTTGCACTGAGAAGTTTCGGCAATTGTAAAATTTTCACTCGTCGAGTGACTCATGGGATGCCGGAGCTTCCGCGTCAGGTCGTCAAGTCATTAACGACCCGCTCGCCTGGGCTATCCATAAGGTCTTCGCAGTTGCTCCCTAGTCGTCTGGTCAAATCGTCGGCGCTCGGCAAAGCTGGCCTTTCACAGATTATGTGATGATGATTCCTGTGCCGTCTTAAACACTATGTTCGTGTTTATAGGCTACTGTTTCTGAAGGCCATGGATTTTTTGTATTTGGGCACTTCAACTTCAGGAGACTCAAGCATCTGTTTTATCACTCAGCTGCACTCGTTTTCGCTATACGCCGCCGGCGCTGGCCCACTTCAAGTAGGCTACCTACTGTCACTGTTGACAATCTGATGCACTACGCTCGCACGGGTTGGGATGATACCCAGATGAAATTTGATGAACATACGGCGGACACCATACGACTTTGTGGTGGAGCCTCCAGCTAGGCAAAGCGAGTCGGGAGCACTGCCCGCTGCGCACTGGAGTCATCTGCCGTCTCTCTCGGATCGTTCCAACGTCGAGTCTCACGCGCACGGGGGAGTCTCGTCAGCAACTGATACCCAGAACCTGTGTATACCTCAATTCTCCGACATCCGAGCTAAGTATTGTATCTGTCAATTTTCCGACATCCGACGGGCCGTTCAGACTAATACTGACAAGGATCTCTGGGGTATATTATCTTTCAAGAAGTCTGGTGTTTGGACTGCGTTCTGTCTACTACGACTACGGATACGACTACGGTCCACCATCGTTCGATTCATATCTTTGCACCTATCCACCACTTGCGCAGCCCTCGACCTCAGTTCTGTCACTTTGCGCAGTATATCTACCACTGACTCCGTCTCTGTCCCCTGTCGTTATTCTTGGCTGGGCTATATAAACTACAGCTGGAGGTTCAGCATTAGCACCACTTATAGAGCACCTTCATTCACTCAGTTAATCTAATCTCTCAAGATGGAGGACGAAATCGCAGCTCTCGTCAGTTATTTCGTTCTGTTTGTCTAACACCTTCATTCATTCATTCCCTTACTCTCTAGGTTATTGATAATGGATCTGGCATGTGCAAAGCTGGATGTAGGACTATCCGCCACGCATGATGCACTTTGATCTGAACTAACTTGCTGTCTTTCTAGTTGCTGGTGACGATGCTCCTCGTGCTGTCTTCCCGTGAGTCTTTTACTGTCTTAGCTTTCAGAGAGAAATTGATGATGTTGCGTACTCAGATGCATTGTTGGACGTCCGCGGCAACAAAGCGTAATGATAGGAATGGGAAATAAAGACTCGTTTGTTGGGTATGCTCCTGTCTTTCCTTTTTCTTCTTTTCTCAAATTGCCTCGCTCACTATCTTCCATAGAGACGAAGCTCAAGCCAAACGAGGTATCCTCCAGCTGAAATACCCGATCGAGCACGGGATTGTCACAAACTGGGACGACATGGAGAAGATCTGGCATCACACATTCTACAATGAGCTTCGCGTAGCACCCGAAGAACACCCTGTCCTACTCACCGAAGCACCTCTCAATCCGAAAAACAACAGAGAAAAGATGACTCAGATCATGTTCGAAACTTTTAACACGCCAGCCTTCTTCGTTCAAATTCAAGCTGTGCTATCGTTATATGCATCTGGTCGTACTACGGGTGTGGTCATGGACTCTGGCGATGGTGTCACGCATGTAGTTCCCATTTACGAGGGATACGCTCTCCCGCACGCTATCATGCGTATGGACCTCGCCGGACGAGATCTCACACTTGCTCTCGTGAAGAATCTCACGGAAAGAGGGTACCAGTTCACGACTTCGGCTGAGCGGGAGGTAGTGAGGGACATAAAGGAGAGACTGTGTTATGTTGCACTAGACTTTGAACAGGAACTTCAGACGGCTGCTATGTCATCTGCTCTCGAGAAGAATTATGAACTGCCTGATGGTCAGGTCATCACCATCGGCAATGAACGGTATGTCAACTAAATGGTGTTGTCGAGATACGTTTCTGAACATTGTTATGTACTATAGATTCCGCGCTCCTGAGGCATTATTTAGACCACACATGGTGGGTCTTGAAGATTCCGGAATTCACGAGACGGTGTACGTGGTTCATTTTCTGCTGCTTATGCACCCCGTATTCATGGAGTTCACTCAGCTATAACTCGATACTCAAATGTGATCTTGACGTCCGTCGGGAGCTGTATTCGAACATTGTGCTCTCAGGAGGAAGCACCATGTACCCTGGGCTCTCTGACCGGATGCAGAAGGAAATCACAGCGCTTGCGCCTTCTAGTATGAAGGTATGTTACTCTGGTCTTCAGCGGGCAAAGAATTCTAGAATTGATTATCTTTCTTTCGTCAGGTCAAGATTGTCGCGCCGCCAGAACGAAAATACTCTGTCTGGATTGGTGGATCTATTTTAGCATCTCTTTCTACATTCCAAAACCTATGGGTTTCTAAACAGGAGTATGATGAGTCAGGTCCTGCGATTGTTCATCGTAGTAAGCGCCCCCCCCCCCTTTCATTCTCCCTTGGGTCCTTTGCTAATTACTGGGTCTAGAATGCTTCTGATTTGACAACTTCGTCATGATCTTTCACTGGTCATATATAGGATAGTGAATAAAATGTATGGGATAATACATCGATAGTTGTTCGGACGTTTCCGTTTAAATGTTGTGGTTTGGAACAAGAGTCAGAAATACAAGAGGCATCACATCCAAATCACTTTTGGATGAGAAGAGTCAACCTATCATAGTAAACGTTATCTTCTCTTCACTTTTTATACACTTTGAACATCTTTGAACATTCATGACTTCAGAATAAGCAGTAGGCCATGTGACACTCTTATACCAGCTTTTCAATCTCGCTTAGAGACTCTGGCAGGTTCTCCCTAGCTTCGACTTCCACCACCATGGGCCCAAAATGTCGCTGGCTGTCGTCGAAAGATAGGGAGTGCGTTTTAGTGTTCGCTTTCTCCCCTAGGGATAATGTGTCACTGGTCTCGAGGTTGTTGTTCATGTGCCGGTTCGCATGAGCATTTACGATGATGAGCGTCGAGACGATGCCCTAGGCGTTCATTTGTCAAAACAGTGAGCGTTTTAAGTATCAATCTCACTAACCATTAATTGCGTGAGGGAGTTGAACACAATGACCTTAAGCGGAGGATATAAAGTAAGTATCGTTTACCGACGAGTGTAACAAAGAGGAGCATACGCGAGCATTCAATTCCAGGCAAAAGAGGACTAGCACGACGATTAAGCAGCTCGTGATGAACAGGCTGGATGCCACACTACACAGTGTAATCGTTTCTTTCTTTTGAACAACGGAAGTATAGCAATAAAACTTTGGACTCACATCATACTGAAGACCCTCTTATACACACGCGTTGAACCTGATGAAATGATGCCGACATCCCTCCAAACTTGAAAGATTTTCGTAGCTAGATGGTTAACATTCCCACATGAAGCAAATCTAAAGGGACATGACATACCTATCAGGCCCGACACGCTCACGTTTGTCACTATTGACAAGATGAACATGGACGCTCCCACTCTGAGAATCTTGCCACCGTAAACGACTTCGTCTGGAGGGAGCTGGGTGAACTCATATATCGTGAAATAGCCGCATACTATGTATTCCAGAGATTAGTTGTCAGTACCGCAGATTTTGGAACGAGGAAGCAGAGCAATCTTACTTGAAGTAGCAATTAACAGTAAGACAGGTAGAATGATAGCTTTGGCGCCATGTGGAGACCAGACGAGGTAACATCGGTATATCTTTCGGGAACGTCAGCTCAGGAACTTGTCTTATCAGATGAAAGCGCTTACCACCAAAGCATCTGCCACAATACTTGAAAGAGAGAGAGGATTCAAAAGGGAGTAAGTATTAGAATTACAAGGCTTGAATTCAACTCGGCCCCTTACTTATCCGTAACATAAACCGCCTGTTTAACGGTGTCTATCCCGTTCCCAAGCCTCGCTAGATACATCTCCGCCCCACAAGGGATATCCTGATACTTGACAAACGCCACCCTTGCTCTCACCCATTCGGCTCCAATGTCCGTAGTCGACAAGAGGAACATCAAGATCACTACAATAGGTATGATTGGTTTGACGCGCATTGAGGGAAGTCTCCGCAAGCCTTTAAAGTCGAAGAGGATGTAGATGCATTTCACGAAGAGGCCAAAGTATACACCTATACCAAGCGTTCGGTGTAAGTGTAAGTACGCATAATGAAAAGTGTTTTTCTCGACGTGAGCACAGACCATATAGTATCAATACGATCTTCATCATGAAAACCAAATCTGTGGTAAGCAAACATGTTGGTTTACGATAACAACAGCTTTGACCACCCCGACTCAGCTTGCGTTCTCGCTCCTCGAGTCAGGTCGGTCAGTACTTACTGGGAGAGATGCGAAAGTTGCCTGGCAGATGCGAGAGCATTAGTGATTGTAAAGAAATAAATCGGCATTATTATATTCAAGTTGCCTCGACAAGTGAAATATCGTGCTTTGACATAATCAGAGGCTGTTTGATTGATGATCTCTAGCTCAAGCTGCCAGGGTTTGATCTAGCGTTATTCGCGCGTCTGGAAGGATGAAAGCACTGAGATTTGCCTCTGAGTGGGCTCAAAACCTTTCGCAAATCCTGTTACTTATACCTTTGCCGCCCTCACATTGAAACTTAACCGAACTCAGTCCAGCAACAGCAGTTCCACTGAGTTCCAATACCAACTTCGATAATAATTCACGTAAGTCAACAATTAACAGCTCGGATAGCTCGGAACAGCGGGCCAACACCCTCAAGAAATTTTTCATACAGCATAAGATGTACCATAACCTATACGGTATCAGAAGAAATGCATGGATGACTCATAAAGAACTTTACTCGCGGATCATAGAACGGCAGGGAGGAGACAGCAGCTACAGCACAACAGCACAATTCAACCCCAGCGAACGACAACTACAATTCTTTCATCTCCATTCCCAAGGAGCATCACAAACGTTGCACAAAGGAAGAAAGAAAAAACCGAGACGACAGTCGTACGATAACGCGGAAAAGTTTTTTAAAAAAGAGGAGTTATTTAAGGAGCATGGAGAGTGCTGAGGAAAGCCTCGCCAGCAGCAGACGCCTGCTTAGGCTTTTTAGCTGCCTTCTTCTTGAGACGCTCTTGTTTGACTGGAGGAAGACACGCATATATCCAGTCAATCGAGCGAATTACGAGGGG
Organism: Omphalotus guepiniiformis; assembly: GCA_028554645.1. NCBI lineage: Eukaryota > Fungi > Basidiomycota > Agaricomycetes > Agaricales > Omphalotaceae > Omphalotus > Omphalotus guepiniiformis. Next base: position 117,916 of record JAQOOI010000075.1, read on the forward strand.
TAAGAAAGAAAGGGAAAGAAGAAGAAAACACGCATATATCCAGTCAATCGAGCGAATACGAGGGATAAGAAAGAAAAAACACATACGAAGCTCGTGCCTGCGGATAGTCTTCGCGTACGGGTTAAGACGGAAGAGAACAGCCTTGTTGTTGAGCGGGTTCTTCTTCTGAGTCCAAGGGCGTTTCTGGATCTTCTGGCCAGCGGGACGTACGATCGACTGGATCTCAGTAGAGTTGATGAGACGAGTGACGTCCGGGTTCGAGATCTTTGCAGTCGGGAGACTAAGAAAAGTATAGTTAGATCGAACAGCAACAGAGAGTAAAATAGAAAGATTAAAAAAAAACACATACATGTAATCCTTCTTGAACACCGAAGCCTTATCGAACGTTCCAAACACCTCATCAAGCAACCCAAACGCACCCTCCGTCCAGATAACAAACCTTCCAAGATGTCCACCAGGCGCAAGCTGAAGCAAGTTCAACCTCTTAACATTAACAACCTCAACACCAGGTAAATTCCTAAACGCCTTGACAATCCCCTGATCCTCATTATAAACCACCAAAGGACCACGACGTTGCCTATGCCTACGGTTACGAAGTTTACCCTTACCAGCTCGCAATTTACGCGAGTTGGATACTTTGACGACGTCAGAGTAGGCATGAAGAGATTTCAATAACGCTACGGCCTCTTTAGTCTTTTTGAATGACTCGATGGAGGATGAGACGACGAGAGGGACTTCCTCGATTTGCTCGATTCTGTGTCCACGTGCGAGAACGAGGGAAGGTAAGGCCGATGCAGCGAGGGCGGATACGACGGCGAATCGGCGTTGGTTTTGGTTCACTTTGACGTGCCATTTACGCCAGGTTTTAGTAGGCGCGAACATGCGACCTCCACGGCACATGTTTCCGAAGGCGGCCTAGGAAAAAAAAGAAATTAATAATATGTTCCACAACCAAATAAGAGTAGGTGAACTCCCTCTCAACGTACCTGGCCTGAACGATGAGTACCTCCACCACCAACACGAGGGATACGAGCGACAGCACGTCCAGTACCCCAAGACTCTGCAGAAGTCTGATGTCCAGCTTTCTCGCTCACAGCGTAAGCCTGTCTCTTGTTCTTCGCCAAGCTTTCTATAAACCAAAAAAACAGAGTAATCCCTCCTTCATCAGTGCTGAAACCTCATATACGAAAGCAAAAGAACAACTGACTGTGAACTTGCGAGACGACATCGAGACGAATCGGTGCGGTGAGAACCGCTGGGAGAGGAAGGGAGGTGGACGCCTCTGAAAGCAAGGAGATCAACTATACTGTACCTATACAGCAAATACGTTCAACTCACCGCCAGAGGTCGAACGAACATTCACGGTAGGTCTTGAGGCCATCTCTTCGTAATCTTCTTGTTTACACCCTTTGGGGCCCTTGAGATTTTAGTATCAGCTCTTGTGGGTTATGCTTGTTTGGATGACCAGTCGAGATTTAGGCTTTTGCCGAGAAACTATATAGCTGGATAGAAGGTATTGATCAGCAAGTACAAATTAGCCGGTCCAGCTCCGGGCCGGAGCAACACCACACACCACACAGCAAGTCCGGCTACATGAATACCTTATTGCGCAGCGAATACAATCGGATCTAATTAGATACAGTAAAAATACAAAAATACAGCATGTCTGCTGTTTAAAGCAATTACACTATACCCCAACACAAATCATCAACGTCCCAAACCTATTCAACGTTGTAACGCCACACCCAACGTGATCCTCCACCGCTTTCCTCGTCTTCTCCGAAACACCATGTATCATGAACAACACTTTTCTCTCAGCATGTATCTGCCCAGTATGCTCAGAGCTTTCCTTCAATCTCCCATTCAACTCATTCCAGTCGACAGCATTCGTCCCAAAAATCTCATGCACCTGGCAATACGGTAGATCGATTATCACATATAACCTTCTCAAATTCCTTGATGTAGCATCGAGTATCCGCGCGAGGGATTTGAACGTAACACCTATACCGATTGAAGCACCGACGTCGATGCGTAACGTGAAGCTCTTTAAGCGCGGGAGATAATCTAGACTCGAAGGGTCGAATGAGGATGGGAAGTTGTCCTTGTGTAAGACTGGATGAATAGATCATAGTTGGTAAGTATCCTCGCTCCCATAGAAGATTGTTACATACAACGTGTCAAGAGATCTACCTCCTCCAATGTTCCCGCAGCTTTCTTCCAAAGCGCCCTCAACGATTCATCTTCAAACGATGTCTTGCATAAATTCAGCGTTAAAGCTCTCAAGCAGGTCACATCTACCTCGGCCTGGGCATCAAGTATCAGCCTCGCCAACGGGGCATTTGAATACCCCAGCTCCAGCGACTCAAGCGTCAGGCGTGGGGACCTCTGTTTCCGTTTCTGCACGCGGCTACCTGCCACTGTAGCGATCCCAAAATCCCTTTGCACCGCCTTATTCAGCGATAGATGCCTCAACGACTGACACCCGCTCAACATCCTCAGCAGTTCCTTCACCGACTGATCATCCATAATCGAATCAACCTCAAGCGAGATCACAGGACTCAACACTCTCTCGAACGCCTTCTTCAACTCCACCGAGAAACAATGGAACTGGAACTGCACACCCACAGACTTCAACTCCACTTTCTCCAAGTTCGAGAGTGAATTGAGGATCGACGGGAGCGTTCGTTCGCGATAAATCCACCCCAAATTCATCGCATCCCACCACATGCTCTCCGCATCACCTTCCCCAGGGTTAATAGACGGAATATCCCACCCATTCACGTAGTCCTCAACAACCAACTCCTTTACCAACCCCGCCAACCTAGGCGACTTCTTCAACAGCTCATAGAAAGTCCTACACGTATTGTCGACTCCTGTTCGTAACGGGCATTTCCAACAAAGGACAATCCTAGAGAATATGATCGCTTGACTGCGAGCGAGTGTACATCGCGAGACGGTTGTAAGCAGCTTGAGCGTTGAAAAGTCTCCGACAAAATGATCGATGATGGAGTCTATAAGCTCCTGAGGAAGCACTGGGACTGGTTTTATCGGTGGTACATAGAGCGTGGGCGTGGGCATGATAGTCTGGGGAAGGAAGGTAGAACCTATCTGTTGTACTTATATATACCCATTTTCCCTTATCAAAGTCGCATGATCTGCATGTTTACATCAGCATATTCCTTGTTTGGTAACCTATTAACCTTCTTTGGCGGTTGTATGTCACCACGGGAACAGAATGTGGCGCTCAAAACCGGAGCATACATGCAACTTGAATTGTATGCAGAATGGTGCGTTCCGAATCATCGGAAACATATACCGACAAGACTGATTCAGATGTCACGACCAATTGAGCAGCGAATGATTTGAGACTATGGCATTTGTACAGTCTGGGAAATACTACGCAGTACCAAATGCCTTCACTAAAGCACCTGCAGCATCCGTGATGAGCTGTGCACCAAGTTTAACAGCACTAGAAAGAAAGGTAAGCATTCAGGCCTTAAACCGAGAAAGAAATTAAAAACTCACGCTGTAATCAACGTTTGAACAAGAAAGGAAGATTCAGCCCATCGAAGCACAATTCAAAAACAACCAACGTACCATCCATGGCCATAATAGGATGCGGTCCTCCCTTATACACGACCGTCTCAACCTCCTTCACTCCCGCCTCCTTCAGCTTCTCTCCATACTTCACTCCCTCCTCTTTAAGAATATCAATCTCACCAACACCTATCCACGCATTCGGAGTCTTCGCCAATAGCTCCGTCGGCGCAAAAAGTGGCGAAGCATCCCATTTCGTCCAATCCTCCTTATTCGGAAGGTAGTTGTTCTTGAACCAGGTCATACGCTCGGGCGTGAGCCACGGAGTGTACTTGTTCTCCTCCCAGAGTCCACTGGGTTCGTCTGTAGCGGTGTTGTCGGTGACTGGAACGATGAGAAGCTGGAGGACAAGTGGGAATGGTAATGCGGGAGTGAACGATGGTTCAGCGGCTTTGAGTGCAAGAATAGCAGCGAGGTTTCCACCGCTAAGTAAGAGATGGAGGATGTCAGTAAAATTGCGTAAGTCCCTGGCTTGCTGAGAGAACTTACCTAGAGGAGCCACCTACGGCGATTTTGCTCAAGTCGACGTTAAGCTCAGATTTACCGTTCTTGATTACCCATTGTAGAGATTCCAGGGCATCGTCGACGGCAATGGGGTACGTATGTTCAGGAGCTAATCGGTAATTGACGGAAATTACAACGCATTTGGCTCCTGTACACATAAGTTAGTTCCGGGCTCTGACTGCCTCCGAGGCATATGGGGATTTCGGAACTTACGGACACACATGTTAGTCGCGAACGTAGTTTCGCTCGCGATAGTACCAAACGTCCAACCACCTGATACATTGTATCAATCCAATTCAAATCATTCACTACTGGACGAACACTATACACACCTCCATGGTAGAAAATGAACACTGGCCAACCTGCACTAGGTGCTTCTCCCTCCGGCGTAAATGCCCGCATATTAGTATAGCTCAAATCAAAATCCTGCGTCTTCCCAACTTTCAAAGGATCCGATGCACCTGGTACTGCAGGTGCATTCCGAAGTGCAGGATCCCAAGGTAGAGTATGAGGTGGTGTGATGTATTGGATGACTTTATTGTGGAACTCGACGTACTCCGGATCGAGCTTGGATATCATAGATGGATGAAGGGGCTGCTTTGGTGTTTGGTTGTTGGAGCTTGCCATGATGGATGCAGGGGGAGGAGTTTTAGAGATACGAGATGGAACATTTTATTTATACAAGTGCATTTGAATAGCCAGTCGCGATTGGAGATAGCGATCAAATGGGAAGCCGGTCCGGTGCGGCCCGAGGAGGACGGACGCGGTCGCTTTGCCCCGGCGGGCGCTTGCACCTTTGCCACTTCCACCTCTGCCAGGCGGGATTTACAGTTTCCATCCCATGGCATACCGTATCGCAGCCACATTCAAGACGCGTTTCTTTCAACTCATGCCCTCAGACACACAGCATGCACTGTCAGCTGCAGATCCATCTTACACTCAGCATGGTTAACAGGTTTTTACAACGTGTTTCTCTCATACTTAATGTAACCTGCAACGGGCTCAAGTAGTCTCCGTACGAACCAATCGCTATATACCTACCTCTCATTCCCAAACCCATAACTTGCGCGTAGAACAATCATGGCCACTAAATTCGGACAGGCAACCCAGAATGCTGCACTCTGCGATGTGAGTTAACCTGTGCTAGAGCTGCGTACTTGATTTTGACGTTTAGATACGATGGGTGGGTTCTATAGTTTTGTCATTCGAAGCAGAAGTTTCCACCGTACCACTACTGCTCTAAGACCTGCGCGGCTCAAGCGGGAAACCCTAAAGCAGGAGCAATGCCAACCGTTGGAGGTCCCCAGGGTTTCGTTTCAATTCCTTCGTTCAACAAGGCCCCTGCATCAACGAGTACTCTTTGTAACGTGCGTTTTCAAAAACGAACTTATTCTTACATAGTGGACGTCTACTTACCCGAGGGTTGCATTCACAGTACTGCCAGAAGAACCCTAAACATCCCGGACACGATTTCTGCGGTAAAGGGTGTGCTTCAAAGGCCAAGTCCGGCAGTGGAGGCCCACAGCCTGCGATCAATAATATTCCCAATCCAGCTGCGCCGGTCCAGAACTCGACATCCAAGAAACCTTTCAAGGCCTCGAACTCGAATAATGGGTTCCAAGGAGCAGGAGCAGGAGCAGGAGGACTCGGAGCGGGGAACGCTAATCCAGGAAGTGTAGATCCCATGCAGATCGCGAGTGAGTCTATAATTCCCGCTGTTGTACTGTATCTCGACGCGTACTCATGTCACTTGGTGGGTTACGTAGATCTCGTCGTGCAGCAAATCCAGACTCTGTACCCAAACGGGACAATGACTGCTCAAGCGTCTGCTACCACTGGTGGTGGTGGGCCGCTCAACACGATCGTGACTGCCACGAAGCAATTGTTGTCCCATGGAACGACCAAGGGCGTGAACACAGGTTTCGCTGCTAGCGGTGGCAATCCAAATAAGACTGGTGTCGGTGCCCAGACGTACTACCAAGCTGAACCAGCCGAATGCCTTATACCAGGTTGCGAGCAACCGGTGTACGTCGATGCGAACGGTTTTAAATCTAGTGCTTATTGCTCTATGCGTCACCGGGAGTGAGTTGACATTTCTCTTTTCTGTACTCCGCATATACTGAGGACCATCTCGTTTTTTTTTAGGGAAGCGGTGACATATGGACTGGTCGAACCTTGCATATTCTGCTTGAAGCTGCCGCAGAGCGAGAGTGATTACTTTTGCAGCAGGGAGTGCAGGGAGGACTCGATGAATAAGCAATTGGTCGATAGTGACAGCGACATAGAGTGATTATGAAGATGAACGGTGAAAGGTGTATTTAATGCTACAATAGTTCCATGTATGATACAGAGAGGCCTGAGGTAGTAATCACAATCAGTGATATATAATGCGATGCGATAGGAAGAGAAGTAGAGTGAATGATTGGATGGAAGAGTATTAAGGTAACTTTGCGCAGGATGAAATGCACGGAGTTGAAGAGGAGGAAAAGATTATTATTAAATTAAGAAGTGAGAGCATAGGATGTGATAAACAAAAACAGGAGCAGATGAGGCAGTGAAGGAAGAACAGGCGCAAAAAATGAGATCTAAGGCACTGACAAGGGTATAAAAAACCCCATCGATTAGTTGAGAGAAGTAATTTTAGACAAGACATGCTGGAAAGTCGCAAGAAGAGTAAATGAGTTAGCTCCACGTCGATCTAATAGTGTAAGGAGCTTGAGGCGTACCAAGAATAGGGCTCGTAGGTGCAGATCTGGATCGTGTAGGACACGCATGGAAAAAAACCGCGCGGCGAGTATTGAACGTATCCCCGCACTTCTTACACTCGTGCATTCTAAAACGCTTACATGTCAATTCCAAACGAAAGCAAACGAAAACGTGAAGAGTACTGACTTCTCAAGGTGAATATCATGCAGATGTAAATGATACGCCAAAGCATCTACATTCGCCAGAGTATCGCGGCAATACCGGCGGGGACACACCATCGGTGAATCTTCTCTCAACCCAAATCTGTGCATTTCCTCAACAGCTTCCTCGCGCTGAAGAAAAAGGAAGCAACCATAGTTGAATACTGTGCCCTAAATGATCGAAGGCATGCGGCGGAACTTACATGTCTTGCTACAGCGACCGCGCGTGAAGGACGGTGTTTGAGAACCGGCTCGATTACTGGGCTCGTCGGAACCGACCATTCATTGGAATCGGAGTCATCCCAGTGACTTTCGTCTGTTTCAATGAGTGTCGATGGAGAGGATGGGGATGGGGACGAGGAAGGTGAGGAGCAGAGGGTGCTAGAGGAGCGATCCGTGTCTAGGTCTAGTTTTAGGCCCGCACGGAAGCGTCGAGCAATCTCTTGCGCGGGAGATAGAAGTAACTCGGTGTCGGTGTTCCTCTTCAATCGCCGATTAATGAACGGCTCAACAGGCGCTCTGAACATCCACATACTCTCATCATCATCTATGTCTTCTCTCCGCGCCGCCTGAGCCTTGAACTGTGTAGCCAAGTCGAGAGTAGAAGGGAAAAATGTGGCATGGCGTCTCCTCACTACTTCATCATCCCGACGGTGAATGCTGTTGAACCCTAATTTGACTCGAGGAATAGCCATGGGAATTAGAGTGTCGGAAACAAGTCAATGAAAACAAGAAATACTGCTGAGGAGAGAATACACCAGAGGAAAGGCGATGGAGACACCAGTTCTGGGATACCCAGGATTTCTCCTAGCGTTGTAATATATAAGACAGTGTTCCGCTTTGACGGTGTACGACACATACCCTGGACAACGTACTAAGAGGCCCCAAGGGCCACAGGAGGTTGCTGTTCGATGGCCAAGTGGTCAAAGCACCAGGGAAAAAAAGCTGGCAACCACGCGAGGGCAAAGTTTGTCACATTTGTTGGAACAATTCTGGTAGCACAATGACGCCCTATAGAGGAAGAGGGCTTCAACGGGAAACTGATCCCACCGATACTTGGTTGGTCACAACACGATTTTACTGATCTTGCCTCGATCCAAGCATGCGGCATCAATGCTGCTAACCCGTTGTTGGCAATATAACAAGCGCATTAACAGCCATAATGAGTCGAGGTGCAACGTTCAACTTATGAATCGCCCTTGGAAGTCGCCGTTCAACTTGCCAGAACTTTGAACTTCACCTGGCGTCGATGGTTCATGAAAGGCGTATTCTGCCCGGTTAACACAGCAATATTGTTGGTTGAATGCGTCTGTTTTATATGACTGCATCTGGCTCGAGAATAAGTACAAGAGATGAGTTCAGCGACTGGAGGGTTCGTGTCCAAGCGTTATCAGGTCGCGACAGGTTGCCGGTGGGCCTGAGAAAAATTTGGCCGCCCGCACAGCCTAAGATAATGCAAACACCATCTGAGCATCGAATGAGGACTGCTACATAATACGTTCTATATAGATTACTTACCACCGTCCTTGTCCTTTCATACTATTTACATCCAGATGCAAAGCTAATCATCTTGAACTAGCCGTGCTTAGATATTAACATGCAAGATTACAAGTCGGTCGTTACAGAGATAGCTTCCATGACGCCGACATTGTACTTTGCTTCATTTGTTAGGCTCTCGTATGAAGGCATTGTTTCCTTATATATCAAACAGGTCCGATAGCAGCTCGAGAAATCAGTCTGAGCGCCGTTTCCCATTCCATTCCTCCGGAATCAGACTGCACAAACTCGGAGTCCAAACACCCCATATTTCATTTCTTCCACATAGATCTCTCACCGCATTGGCCAACATATATGAGCTTACACCTATGTTCTTCACGTGAAATCTGCCACAAACCCTTCCGATACGTAGACGCATGGTGCTTCGAAGACCTTCGACTGGAAACAGTTAATCATGCCTACGCCAATCACGCCCCTGGCAAGACCGAATTCATTGAAAGCCTCCGGCGAATATTTACCTTTTTAATGTTCCCAAAAACCTATTTGAATGCCTCTGTTTACCCCACATGCGCCCCTGAGCTTCCCCTCCATACCTCCACTCTCAGCGCTTGCCAGACTTACGAGACACCTTCGGTTCTTCTCTAGCCATGTCGCACGATTTCATCCCAGCTTTCAATGGCGGTGAGCAAGAAGATTCAGAGATCCAGGACATCCTCACGTCCTTCTACTTCACGGAAAGAGAAGTCAAAGAAGATGGTGGTGAAAACCCGTACAACCGAGAACCTTTGAGGAGGTTTGTTGCATCTTGCACGACTCAAATGCTAGTGACCAAAGATTTTCATGAATTAGCGAATCGACCGATGGCTGCGGAGAGCAGGAAGACGTTGATCTGTACGACCTATATGGGGAGTGCGACGATGAAGACTCGTCTCAGGAGGATAGCGAGTGCAGCGATGCAGATTCAGAAGCGTCCTCTCAATCCTACTCTCAAAATGCATCTGCGCCACATATCTCGCGCAGACCAACCCACGCACGGCAGGCGCAAGAGGACAAGCGGATTGGGAATGCTCTCGCTCTGTCAAAACGCTCGGGAGCCGTCAAGTCAGATCTCCTTGAAGAGCGGAGAGGGCGCTCAACAGCCGTGCCTACAAAGTTGATGCGATGGGCTGATGATGCGATGAAGCATAATCTGATAGACACAGAAGACAACAGAGATAAATGTAAGTTGTGTCATCTGTTTCTCGTCCCGAATAAGCTTAACCCTCATGACCAGTGCAACAGAATTCTCGTAAAGGACCGCCTTCACAAAATGTTGAAATACAGAGATGATCGGAGGTATTCTGTCACCCTCGAAGTCGCGTCGTTCCATATGTGTACCTGTGCTTCACAAGGGAATGACTATTCCAGAATGCTTGAGTTCCGTCTTCACATCGGTGTCCCGCTTGAGAGGATCAGGAAACGAATGCGCAGGAGTGAGTCGTTGCGTGGACGTCATTTCGCACCGGTCACCGGCGTGTTGGAATCAAGACCAGAAGGAAGAACCAGGAATAACATAGTGAATATGATGTGAGGAATGCCATAAGTCGATTAACTTGTGGAAAAGGTTTAATGTGACTCTGATATCCCATATCAAGCAAGGCTCTAATTGGGAACACGTTTGTCGACGAGAGTAATTAATGAATTCAACTTCGGAACTTTTTACGAAAAACTTAGCTTCGAGAACAGAGGACCAAGAATGACACGTCTGTCTTTTCAATAGCACCAAATTGCTATCTAATTTAAGCTTGAGGATCTGATGAAGCTGGTACTTCAGATGAAAACCTGCGCGGCCATCTCGCTGGTGACTTCAAGATACCAAGCTCTTTCCTCATCTCTTCTACGTTCTGATTCCATCGCTCCTCCCAGTACACAGTGATAAGGCTCTGCGCTGTGCTGCCACACTTGACCGCCCAAGGCACGTATTCAGAAAAGAGGCGCTCGCGTTTCTTTGCATTGAGACGAAGAGGACCAAACACGGCTGATATACCAGCTAGAGGAAGACCAAGATTCGCGAATTCAAAGTATTTGATCGCCAGTTCGGATTCGACATTCACAGAGAAATTGCAGATGCAATGGTAAAAGTCATGACATTCGCGATAGCGCTGCATGACGTAGGCAAGCTCTGGGTCGTCAATATAATGTACCTTATCGGGATGTAAGCATCCATTGGAGGAGAAAGTAGAAGATTAGATGGTGCTAACTGGTTCTCGTGAATCTGGAGTAACGCCAGTACGTTCAAGCCAAGTGACATAAGTGCGCCCCCAAGTATCCTCAGGAAGCTGCGCCAACGCGTTCATATCAACAGTTTTCGTATTAATCCTCGGCCGCTCCTTAAGAATTCGTCTCCCCTCAGGACTTGCTAACATTCTATCCCGTAGACGAGGAAGAGCGGGTCCAGCAGTAGTTTCTCCTAGGGCTGCCACCATATCTGTAGAGACGGGTTCAATCTCTGACTATCATTAATTGGAATAATACGCGAACCTCCCCTGTAAGGATCCATTAAAGACATGACTGCGGACCCAACAGCGAGGAAGGCATTTTCGAAAGAATTAAGTGGTATATGACCAGGGTAAGCTGGTGCTGTCTTCACAGATCGAGTAAGGCCAGGCTTTGAGACAATAGATCTTTTTAAAACCGGAGAATGTCGAGTAACAGCACTAAAAAGAGAGGTCATAGTGGAACGACTGGAAGGAAGAGCCTTGCACTTGACGAAGCGCCCGAGTTACCTAATCATTCACAAGCGCTAAAAACCTCTACTACCAGCGCTTGTTGAAGTTGTTCCACTTTCTTCTTTCCTTACCGCCATATGTTACAGCTCGGCCAATTCTCTGCTTGGATTACTGTTGAGGACAAAGAACTTGAGGTCCTCGACGTAAAAAGCAACACTAATGGCACTGAAATAACCTGTTGGATACCGTCTACGTCAAACAAGGTCTTTGGAATGCAAAAGCTTCAAATTTTCAATAGGCTCATTATAGGCAATGCAGGAGTTTGCAATCAATTGGAGACGAGAACATCTTTTAACGCCTATGGTGGGCGACGTGCATCTCGATGGCAACTTCGCAGGTGGCAGGATCATGGACTTGAACAACGGCCTCATCCACAAGAAGGATTCGTTTAATCAAACACAAACGACATGTCAGCGATTTGTGTTCGCAAATATAGAGTTTACGGGTGTGTACAGTCATTACTCGCTCTCAGGCATAGCTGGTGAACTCGCTGTCTTATAGACGACGACTCATACCTCAACAAGGCAAACTCGCACATAGGCGAGATCAGGCTGGATATTTATCAAGCGAGTATCATCGGGGAAAGTGAGATCACAAGCTTGCCGAGATTTCCTTCGACTACAAAAGTACACGAACGCACCAAGAAGGCTTTTGTCCATCAAATCAAGTATGTGTCTTCGCTTCTCCTCCTCTGCCTTTCAAAGGTTAGACGTCTCTCGATAGACTTGGAAAAGAGCAAGAATGTTCCTTTCGGAAGTATGTTGATGTGGCCCGCCAACGCAAGCTCGTCACGTTTATCTTCAAATATCGCCCTTTAGGTGGGAAACGAGAGGTTCTTCCCCTCAACCTTGCATCCTTATTTTGCTTCAAACCTAGATCGCCTCAAGGCTGACGGAATCGCTCCCCGAGAACTCATACCCGCAATGCAAAGTCAACCCAAGATCACAGGTAAACGAAAGTATATCGACGAAGATGAAGAAGAGCGACGCATTAAGTTGCTTGAAGTATGTTTTACCTTCTTTAGCACCTTGATATCTCCTTAAATCATTAACAGGAAGAACTGGAGGCTCTGAGGAAGAAGAAACGGAAACGAATTCATAGTCTTTCAAGACAGCAGCCTCGAGCTGAATCAACGTCGGCAAAAAATTCTCCGAGGACAGAACGGGAAGCTCTGAGGAAAAAGAGACGGAAACGAATTCATAGTTTTTCAAGACAGCAGCCTCGCGTGAAAGCCGAATCGACGCCGACAAAATTCTCCTCGAGTACATTCAAACCCTTCAATAATATCTTCAACTTCAAGCATGGATCTCGCAACGCGTAATTCGGCCTAGTGGACCTTACCAGTGTCTAACGCTATACATAACTCTCAACATCTACCTGGGTTCTTTTTGTGTTTGTAATTGTCTCCTTCATATTGGCATTTGGCATGGCAGCTGTTAGATTATTGTTTACTCTTTACGATACCTTGTACAATTCGTAGACTTGTGTGTGTTATTCATAGTCTTTTTGGTTCGCCTTTTTGTATTCTTTGGCGGGAACATTGAGTCGCAACTGGACAGTTTCTCATCATTTCGTTGGTGTCTGCGGTGATTGACGTGAGAGAACAAGAGTCACTCCTATATTATATCTCAGAGCTCGCCTGTCTGGCTGCATAGGAATAGGCGCCCAACAGTGCCATTGCAGATGTCGACGTCGTATGGTTGTGACGCGTTCCCATCTGCCACAAAGTAATTGACACTTTTGGGTTTCATTGTTTTCAATGTTTAAATACCGCCACTCGTCGCGACAGACGCAAGTCGAATCTCTCTCAGAATGCCATTACAGCTCGGAGAATTCTTCGCTTGGATAACAGTGGACGATGTCGAACTTCCTATCTATGACGCGACTACAAAGGATACCCACGTTAGCTGCTGGATACCCTCTGAGATCGACAAGGTGAGTTTTTGCGCTGCATTGACATTGACTTTACATAGACTGAAGAGTCGCTGTGTGCAGAAATTTGTCGTGAATATTCAGCTCACACCAAGGACAACTGCCATGACAGGCGATGTGTATGTCGATGGTAAATTTGCTGCCGGCAAATTAAGTAGGATTCAGGATAAGGCGGTCGAGTTAAGAATAAGTGGAGTGCGTACCTCTGAAACGACTATGAAAACTTTCACTTTTTCCAAGCTGGAGCTCACCGGTAAATGTTCCTCATCAACTTCCCTGAACCACCTCTCAACCTTTCATTCTCACACTTCTTTCAGACGATGATCAGTTCTTGAACAGCGTACAACTGGACCTCGGCGAGATCAGGGTGGAAATTATAAGCATTATCGTGAATGAAGATGAAGTTCCTTTGTCGAAGCAGCCGCCCGTCCAAGAACCTATCAAAATTCACGAGCGTTCCAAGAAAGCGATAGGCCACCATGTCAAGTGCGACCTTCTGCATGCTCGGGTGTTGCTTTCTCTGAGTCATCCCTTAGACTTGGTGAAGAAATAAGCTGCGAAAGAGAGACACATTCCAGAGTACGGGAAGTAAGTAAGCTCGCAACATTCTCATTCAGATATCGACCCCTCGGTCAGTCTATTCGTGTTTATTGTGTTCCTGCACTTATTTTATCCGCGTTACAGATATTCTTCAGGCCAATGGGATAGCTCCTCTACCTCCTAAACCGAATAATAAACGATCAGCATCTTCGGATGTAGTACTGGACCTCACGGAGATTGACGACGATGAGGACGATGAGGACGAGGACACTGAGAAGCAAATCAAAGCTCTTCAGGTGCGATTATCGTTTGGGTTTTGGCGTGGCTTGTTCTTCATCTTTATCAATCTAGGAGCAACTCAATGCACTAAGGAAACGACGTAAGACAACACACGTGAAGTCAGAGCCTGGGGTGAAGCAGGAACCTGGGATCAAGAAGGACGGAGGAGGGAGTCGAATTGTGCACCTCGGCACTGTGGATCTAACATAGCATTCTCTGGGTTCTTGTCCCAGAGTGAACATCAGAACCTACCTTGATATAGCGGCATTCAAGATATAATCAAAACATCTACCTGTATAACCCTGTCATCCCATGAATTGTATTTCTTTCCCCAGTTTCTTCGTTAGCCGGACTTTCGCTTCTTTGTTGTGCCTGAGGACAGTACTTATTAGCATGCACGCACCAGACCCATCACTTTCATCTGGTACCTGTTCATCGCGACCGACGCGACCCTGGATGCGACAGACCTTTGCCAGGCTTGTCTTAATGGTGTTGAACAGCGGTGGCTCCCTTTAATGATTCGCAGGCTGGGTATCGCTTCCAGTGGCATATCACAGCTAATTGCCTGAAGCAAACCCTATCCTCTCCTCGGAGATGACCATTTGCACCAGATGCAGTCAGGACCAGTAGCTAGGAATAGGCGCCCAACGCGATAGTCACAAGCTTTGCAGGTGTCATGTGATGTGACGCGTTTCCGTCTCAAAACTAATTGAACAAGTTTTCGGTTTCATTATTGTTTAACTTTTACCTCCACTCGTCGCGACGGACACAAATCGAATCTCGCTCAGAATGCCACTACAGCTTGGAGAATTCTCAGCTTGGATAACAGTGGACGACGTCGAACTTCCTATCTACGACGCGACTACACAGGGTACCCACGTTAGCTGCTGGATACCCTCTGAGATCGACAAGGTGAGTGGTGTGCTACACTGAAATTGACCTTACGCAGACTGAAGAGTCGCTGTGCGCAGAAGTTCGTCGTGAAAACTCAGTTCACACCAAGGACAACCGCCATAGCAAGCGACGTATATGTCGATGGTAAACCTGCAGCCGGCTGTCTTAGCATGATCACGGATGAGCCGGTTGAGAGGACAATAAGGGGAGTGGATACATCCACAACGACTCTGAAGCCTTTCACTTTCTCCAAGTTGGAGCTCACGGGTAAATGCTTTTTATCAACTTCGAATTCTTGAATTTTTCAACTGGGATCTTGTTTCAGATGATGATCAGTTCTTGAACAGCGCACAACAGGATCTCGGCGAGATCAGGGTGGAAATTATAAGCGTTATTGTGATCGATGTCTCAAGTTCTT
The DNA here is from genome assembly GCA_028554645.1 of Omphalotus guepiniiformis. NCBI lineage: Eukaryota > Fungi > Basidiomycota > Agaricomycetes > Agaricales > Omphalotaceae > Omphalotus > Omphalotus guepiniiformis. Next base: position 133,251 of record JAQOOI010000075.1, read on the forward strand.
ATTCTCAGGGCGTCTCTGCCCCAGAATCTATCAAAATCCACGAGCGTTCCAAGAAAGCGATAGGCCACCATGTCAAGTGCGTTCTTTTACATGCTCGGGTGTTGCTTTCTCTGAGTTCCTCCCTTAGACTTGGCGAAGAAATCAGCTGCGAAAGACGTAGTGTTTACCATATACAGAGACTAAATAAGCTCGCAACATTTTCATTCAAATATCGCCCCCTCGGTCAGTCTATTCACCTCTAAAGTGTTCCTGCACTCACCTTATCCGTGTTCCAGATATTCTTCAGGCCAATGGGATAGCTCCCCTACCTCCCAAACCGCACAACAAACGTCAAGCATCTTCGGACGTAGTATTGGACCTCACGGAGATTGACGACGAAGACGACGACACCGAGAAGCAAATCGAAGCTCTTCAGGTGCGGTTATCGCTTGAGTTTTGGCGCGGCTTGTTCTTCATCTTTATCAATCTAGGAGCAACTCAATGCACTAAGGAAACGACGTAAGACAACACACGTGAAGTCAGAGCCTGGCGTGAAGAGGGAAGGAGGAGGGAGTCGAATTGTGCACCTCGGCACTGTGGATCTAACATAGCATTCTTTGGGTTCTAGTCCCAGAGTGAACCTGAGAATTTACCTTAATATAGTGGCACTTAGGATATTATCAAACTGCATATAATCAAACTTATGAGCAATTTATTCAAAACATCTACCTGCACTTAGTAACCTTCGCAGGAAAAGTGAAATAATGAACACGTGATCTACTGTGAAGGACCTGCGTGTCCCAGGGTTCGGAACTCGACTCAGGGAGTAACAGGGAGTAACGCGTTTAGTGATGAATAAAGAAACTCCGTACAAACGAGCTTTCGCGTCTACTTGTTAGGAGTTTTGTAAGATGTAATGTGAGCTTCCGCGTCTACAATAATCTTACGATGTTTCACACAGTAAAGTGGTGCAAGTTGAGTATTAGAATTCGATGATCTCACTAGACCTTTACAGCTTGTATATATACGTAGAGAGTGAATGTTCCGGTACCGAGGAACAGTCATTACAAGTAATATAATAAAGAGTTGAAAAGGGAACGAAAGAAAAAGAAATGAAAAGAATATTCTAGTTTATTCTGCGAGAGATACACCGAGACTACTATGACTCATATATCCATCACAGAGCCCCCCCAGTCGAGGTGACTCTCTCCGTTTCCCAAACAGTAAGCGTCTCGATTACACCATCAAAGGTCTCATCATCTTCCGTGATATAAGCGGACGGAGCGTAGTTCTCAATATTGAAGCCTGCCTTCAATGGATCATACGCGTTAAGTAACCCATTCAGGACTCGGCTAGACGCTTGCGGATGGAAGACGAGTTGGTGCGGATTGTTGATTTCGGAATCGGGAGTAGGATGAATCGGGTTGAGATGATCGCGGGTAGGATGAGTGATGAAGGACATGCCAGGAGCGAGTCGGTCCAGGGTTTCTTTCTGGTTTAATCCAAAGAAGGAACCCCAATTTACCTCAGACCGAAGACCCTTAGACAAACTGAGCCCCACCATATCGCGAATCCAACGAACCCAATGAAGAAGGACGAAATGTAAAGAGCGGAACACCTCGTGAATACCCTCTTTCGTATTGGACAAAATTGAAAGGAGAGGATTGGTATGATTAGGATTGGCGAAAGTGATGTGAGGGAATGAAGAAGGGGTGAAAATATCCTTGAAAACCTTCTGTGCCCATTCAAAATGAATCACATCCTTTGGTATACTAGCCGGGAAGGTCACTCGTCGACCCGGATGATCCACACCGTTAGCGGCAGACAAGACAAGCTGTCCGATGGTATTATAGATCTGCCACATCCTAGTAGCTTCATCCGCTGCAATGTAAAAGAACTTTTCGCCGCTGGGAAGAGTGAAGTCGTCTATGTTCTTGTCGTTAACTGGTTCGGTCAGGAACGAGGCACCCAGCAGAGACTGAAGAATCCCTCGAATAGCGGCATCAGGATATGCTTCATTAAGAATCGAAATAGGGTCGGATTGGTTACAATGGAGAAGCTGGAGGGTCTCATTACAAGCAGCGGGCGGGTTAAGAGCTTGAGACATTGAGAGCGATTAGAATAAGAGTGCTTTAGAAGAGAGGTGAAGACTCGAAAGAGTTAAACGAAGAATACGAGCTGAGCTGTTGATTTTCCATCCTGTCGCTGGCTAGGCTTATAACATATGGCAAAGGTCTTTGTCTTGAATACTGGGGGTAAAAAAAATCATAAGTGAGAAACTTACCCCTCTATAATAGCACGTCGTGGCTTGCCTGCAGGTGGCGTTGTGGCGCAAGGTCCTACATCACTTCACAGAAGTCTGTCGGCGGACCCAATCGTCCAGTATTATCGGAGCATTGCGCAGTTGCTGACGAGTTTTCCATTCATCTTCACTTGGATCCATGCCCTTCCAACGGACCTTGAATTCCTGGACTCGCCGCTTCTTCACCTTTCTCCATCGTTCTCCTACGATTCGATCTATTTCGGTTTCGGGTAAAGCCTCAAAATCCTCCCGATTCAGACTCTTTTGAGGACGTGTTCCTAATTCTGAGGGTGACGAATGGTATGTCTCTAAATGTGCAATATTGATTATTGGATGAATGCCATACGAAGCAGGGAGACGCAGTTGGTAAGTTACAGGAGACAGTTTGCGTATGATCTCGAATGGGCCATCATACTTCATTAACAGTTTCTTTCCTCTTCCACGCTCCTCTCGAAGTAAATTGAGTGAATGAGGGTTTAAAACTACTAAATCACCTTCCTGGAATTCCCTAATTAATCTCCCTTTGTTGTATGCACGACGCTGGTATTCTTGAGCCAGGAAGAGCGCTTCTTTAGCACGCGTACGATCAGCTTCGAAATGCTCAACCATCAGCTGGGCTTCCTCATGTCGGACTTCGTCATTGTGTAGTTCTCCCCCGTCTGTGGATGGTCGTGGAATAAAGGAAGATGGAGCCATAATTGTGGATTCTGTCATTGGCATAAACCCATAGAGTAACTGAGCAGGTGCGAACCCTGTGGAGGCATGAGGAGTAGTATTGTAAGATAAAGCCAATCCATCCAGCTTAGAGGCCCAGTCTGTCCGTGAAGGCCCAACAAAGGCTCGAAGGGTGATCTCAATGGTCTGATTGAGGTTTTCTGTCTGACCGTCAGCTTGCGGGTGATAGGCGGTAGTCAACGCTCGATGCATACCCATGAGTCGGCAAATTTCCGCCCAGAAATCGTGTCGCCAACGTGTATCACGATCGGTAATAACTTGACGAGGGATGCCGTATTTAGATATAATGTGCTTGAAAAAGAGAGCTGCAGTTTCAGTTTCAGTGATATTCGTAGTGCACGGGATAGTTATCATGAATTTTGTAAGCTTATCTACAATGACAAGAACATTGTCAAAACCCTCCATGGTGCTCGGAAGTTCTGGTATGAAATCCATGCTGATGACCTCAAAGGGTCGCTGAGGGATGGGAATAGGTTGTAACAATCCTACTGGCGCATGACGGCGGGGCTTAGATTTTTGACAAATATCGCATGTACTGACATATGTCTTGAGATCCCGCGACATTCGAGGCCAGTAATATGAAGTAGCCAGCCTGTTATAGCAACGATGATATCCCCCATGTGCAGATTCTGTTAAAGAGTTGTGAATTTCTCCCATGATCATGACACGTAATGATTTCGGAACGCATAAACGATTGTTTCCGTGCCAATCTTCAAAATACAGTAGACCATCATCAGATAAAAAGTATTGACGTGTTGGTGAATTTACAACGTCAATACTGCTTCGAAGATGCTTGATGATTTCTGCAAAGAAAGGATCCTGAGTATATCCAGCCACCCATTTAGCGAGTTCTTCCTGAGCAAAACCTATCAGCAGATTGTAGGCAGTCGATGTGGAGTAGGAACGTAGCGGGTACATGAGAAGATCCTCCTCATTGTTCTGAAACGTGATGGCTGTCTTGTCAGAAAGCGAAAGATCATTCCCGGCCTCCGATTGGCAGCAACGGGAAGCCACCGTAAGCAATTTTTTCTCAAACTTTTCTCCGAGTTCCGCATACATGTTCCGAAGAGGGTCTTCGTCCGAGGGCGGAATTGATATCAGATGGGTTATGTCAGGGCTATCGTGAGGTGGTACACGGCGACGGAGGCGAGAGATAGGGTCGACGTTCGAATGAACCTTGCCAGCCCGATGGACAATCCGAAGTTTAGGGTATGCAGAGAATATCGTGCCCCATGTGAGGAGGCGGCGGTTTACATTCTGAAAGGTTGTGCTCCAAGTCAACGCGGCATGGTCTGTAATGGCAATAACATCTTCTCCCTCAATTAAGGGCTGAAATTTTATGAGTGCTTCTTTCAGCGCAAGGGCCTCCCGCTCCGTCGCAGAATAATTTCGTTCAGCTGACTTGAGGACTCGTGACCAGTAGCAAATGACCCGTTCGACGTACACCCTAGTGTCCTCGAAATTTGGGGCCCATGCTTGCGTGGAAGGTACGTCGTCAATCTCCTTAGAAGCATGCGTGACTAGACTTGGCACTGGTGCTCCGTCGCTATGAGCCCGAAGCAGCCGATCATATACTTTGGTTCCTTTCAAATCTCGGATAGATACAGATTGAACTTGTTGCAGAATTCCGGCTAGTCCGTAATCGCAGGCGTCGGTGTACAGCCTGTAAGGAGAGCCCGGCTTAGCGTAACCTCGTACAGGTGCATTAGTTAAGACTTGCTTACACAGTTCAAATGCCTCAGCATGCAAAGTCTCCCATCTCCAAGCTGTTCCTTTCTTGAGCAGCTGAAATAAAGGGTATGCTATCCATGCATAAAACGGGACATATGCGGAGAAGTATACCATCATGCCCAGAAAGGTTTGTAACTCGTGAGCGTTCCGAGGTTCGGCTAAGTCAAGAATGGCATCGATTTTCTCCTTGTGGGTGGACAATCCCAACCGTGAAACCTTCTGGCCTAGCAGCAATAACGAAGGGTATGCAAAGTGGCATTTGCCCGGCGCCAGAGTGATGTTAGCCGCGCCAACCGCTTGAAGTACTTGATCCAAGTGACGAAGGTGATCTTCGAAGGTGAGCGAAAATATCACGATATCATCGATATAGACCAGAGCAAAAATCCAGAGGAATGGAGCAAGCACACCTTGCATGACCCGCTGAAAGACGCTGGGACCGTTACGATAACCAAAAGGCATCCTTCGGAATTGAAAAAGCCCCCGATGGCAGCGAAAAGCAAGCTTCTGAGCTGCATCGTCAGTCATGGTAAGTTGCGTAAATCCTGCTAAAGCATCTAGAGTACTTAGCCATTGAGAACCCGTGAGAGCTTGTAGAATATCCTCCTGTCGTGGTAATGGAAATTCATCAGGTATGACCATAGAGTTAAGTCGGCGAAGATCAATCACCATGCGAGCCTTGTGGTTCCGATAAACAATGAAAACCGGTGCGCCCCAAGGGCTGTGTGAGGGTTCAATGACACCAAGACTCAACCACGAGTCGATTTGCTTGTCCATGACTTCCCTATTCGCAGGCGATGCTGGAAAAGGTGGTAATGAGACAGGCTGCGAATTCGGTTTCATGAGAATGTCAACCTTACCATCATAATTTCCCAGCCGGCCATCTAGCCCGAATGCCCGCTGATTCCGCTTTATGACTTCCTCTAGCCCTGAACGTTGTTCAGCTGACAATCCTGGCGCAATATGCACCTCCTCCAGAAGACGATTATGGCAGACCTCCTCAACGTGCACTTCAGCAGTCTTTGGGCCTCCCTCCAATGGTTCAGACGCAGTTGGATCATCCGCCTCGTATTCATTGCGTTGTGCTTTCGACGTGATGGATGCCTCACTACGAACTGCAGCCGTAGTTCCGGAAGAAGTCGATTTAGAATGAATGAGGTGTCGTAAGAAGAGGGCCTGTTGCTCTGCTCGACCTCGCTCGGCTACTGTCAAGTTATGTTGTCGGTCTAGCCAGGTGTCGGGATTGTGAGTTTTCCCTAGTGATTCTCCCTCCGCGACGACAATTGGAGCTTTGGAAAAGTTAGAAACCACGAGGTATGGGCGACTACGGTCAATAAGAGAATCAGCGGACCCGTAAATGTCATCAGGGTTACTGTTGAATCGCATGCAACGTTCGACGAAAAGATGATTGGTTTGAGGTGGAAATAACGCTCGTACTTCTATCTTCTTGGAGCTCTCGGGTGGAATTATACTTCGTTTTGTAGCATAGACCTCATTTTGTCCTAGTTTAACACGATTTCTCTTCCTCAACTTTTGAAGCTTTCGATGCTGGGCATGGCGCGGGAGTCGATGATATTTCTGTTTATTAACACGTATTTTGAATACATGACCGTGTTCGTCCAACGGCTCAGGAGATATTGAACTTCTAACCTCCAGTTCCCGACCAGTATTACCGAACTGAAGATAGTTCCGTCCATCACGTCGAATGATGGAGAATGAATACTGATCTTGAAAATCGTTACCTAGTATGAATGGGGTGGTCATACCAGTGACGACGTATGCTTCCACCGCAATCTTAACTGGTCCTTGAGAAGTGTGAAAATATAAGTCCAAATTTACAAAACCAGAAATGGAAGAAGAACCTGTTACCTGTACCAGATTTACTCGTTGACCCTGTTTTATCTTAGGCTTGCTTGATAGTTTTGCCAGCGCACTCTCGGCTATGAGGGTGATGTCCGATCCCGAGTCGATAATCACCTTAAGTTCATCTGTTAGATTGTTAATAGTAGCGGTAGCCTCAGTGGCATGCGAACCTAAGAACGAGCACCCAGGCGGACGCTCCATTAACTTCTTCATCTCTATCAGATTGTGCGTTGAACTAAAAGTTTGAAAGCTAGGGATCTGAGGAGAAAGGGATTGAACTTCTCGAGCCAAACGTCTTCGACTTCGACGATTGAGCGGCGGTTTAGCTGTATATGCCCGGCACGCAGATGCCTCTCTTACTGGTGAGCCTATCTCTTGTATATCATGTTCTTGGAACTTCCCCTCCGGTGCTAAGTGCTGCGATAAGAAAGACTTAGTTTCGGTAGACCGGAGGGGCTGCTCAAAATCCTGCCCCTCGTAAAGACTCTCGTACAATTCTTCGTACTCATCCTGTGCCAATAAATCGTTAGTCGCAGTCTCGCATAGTCTAGCTCGAGCGGTCTTCTTACCAGAATGTCTGCACTCATTATCCCAGTGTTGATCACTTCCACAATGACGACATGGTCGCGCTCCTTTAGATGCTGGCGTCCCTCTTGTCGAAACATTAGAGTCGTCTCGCGGGAACGGCGGCTCAGGGAGGTCGCTTCGTGATCCAACCAGAAAGGCCCGTCCAGGAGCGTAGGTGGATCGATTTACACGTTCACGTTCATCTCGATATCCTCCAAACCGAGGGCGTTCCAAATCCAACAAAGTATCTTCGTGGAACTTGATAGCTGATTGAAACTCCAAGGCCGTGTGATAGTTCTGGGTGGTCAGAATGGTAGCCCAGGATGAAGGAGCTCCCTCCATGACTTCGGATATGAGTTCTGAATCATCGAGGTCATAGACGGTGGTAAGGAGATCAACCTTCCGGATGTAGTACTCACTAGGGGTTTCTTTAGTATGCCCAGCTTCCCTGTATCCTGCTCGGTTAGCTTTTCGTCGCATCGTCTCGGTCCATCGACGATTCATATAGTATCCTGAAATCGTTTCCCTTAATAGTTTCCAATCAGTTTCTACCTCTTCACGATGTTTCCGAGGTAAAGAATAATACCATACCTCTGCAGACCCTTCCAGACGTCGTGGAACAATACTTCCCAGCTGCTTTCGCACTTCAACGCCATACTTTGCAATGTCGTTGATCTTATTGATCCATCGTACGATGATGTTGGTGTCCCCATCCCATGTCGGCACATTATCCAGTTTTAGCTTTAAGTCAAACTTGAATTGCGCTGGAGAATTCGTGTTTCGCCCACTAGTCGATCCCCGTGGTGCGGTAGGAGGGTTATTCCGTGGTGGTCCAGTTCTCCTGGGGCGGCGTCCGCCATTGGGGTCATCATCACTTGAATCATCTCCAGGGTCTCCGCCAGGAGCAGGTGCTCCACCCCCTCTTCTTGGTAACGTGTCGTCATCCTCTTCGTTACCAGTGTCCTCTTCGTATAGCGATTCGTATACTCGAGTTGATGAAGTGGGGAGCTTGGAGCCTAACGGAGCTTGCCTTGAATACGAAGTTTGCCCTCGTGCGTTACCGAACGGCATACTTGCTCGACGGTTGGCTCGAACGCCCGCGGAAATCGAGTATTCTGGACCGAAAGATCGATTTGGTTCGGGAGGGGTGAGGTCCGGCTCTTTAGGGTTGAGCGGGGTTGTGTGCATGTTACCGAACTCCTTCTCGAGCTCGTCGTACAACCGAGGTCGGCCTGTAAGGAAGTCGTGGATATCGGCGAGACGTGTTAGATAGTGTTCGACTTGAGCTCGATAAGCTATAGTAGTGATTTCAAAGTCATTTTCATCAAGAAAGTCGACGCCAAGACTTCCAGCTGCCGTAGGCCAGATCGGAAAGTCGGGGAGTTGCTGTCCAAAGAGCTGAAAGGAGTTCTTAGCCTCCGTACCTGCCTTCTGTAAAGCGTAGCTTAAGGATGCAAAAATTCGAGAATCGAGTGAGTAAACGTACGTTCGCTCGTTTCTTCCTTCAGATTCGACTTCCCCCCTAAAGAAGACGGTTAAAAGTTCCTCCAAGAGACGAAAGATTCGCGGAAAGATGTTGTGATATAGGTGCCGTTTCGCAAATTCCATTTCTGTTAGAGTTGGGAGGTTGTAACGAGCCACCGCATATTCGAGAGCCTGTAGTCTTCTATCCTTCAAAGTCTCATTTCCATTTTGCTTATAGAATGGTCGAAGGGTCGGGATTACTGAACAAATGGTTGCCCTGGTGCTGGTAGGAACTCGTTCATGCTGCCTATTCTCCAGGATGGGGTGTAATGGTGGAAAAGTGAAGGTTTGATCAGGGGACTCCCTAGAAGTAGCTCCTGACGTTGTTTCTTCGTTCATTTAGAAAAATCCGATTAACGTGTAGTAGAAAAAAAAAAAAAAAAAACGAATAGTATTGAAGATGATGGTAGCAATCAGAGTGGTCGAGTGACGCGTGCGTTTATGTAAGTCAAGTTCCCAGTGTGTCCACCAGTGTGAAGGACCTGCGTGTCCCAGGGTTCGGAACTCGACTCAGGGAGTAACAGGGAGTAACGCGTTTAGTGATGAATAAAGAAACTCCGTACAAACGAGCTTTCGCGTCTACTTGTTAGGAGTTTTGTAAGATGTAATGTGAGCTTCCGCGTCTACAATAATCTTACGATGTTTCACACAGTAAAGTGGTGCAAGTTGAGTATTAGAATTCGATGATCTCACTAGACCTTTACAGCTTGTATATATACGTAGAGAGTGAATGTTCCGGTACCGAGGAACAGTCATTACAAGTAATATAATAAAGAGTTGAAAAGGGAACGAAAGAAAAAGAAATGAAAAGAATATTCTAGTTTATTCTGCGAGAGATACACCGAGACTACTATGACTCATATATCCATCACATCTACCTATTCACGCGAGAGACGCGTGCTGGTGGCAGCTTAGACGCGTGCAAACTTTTCCGTCATGTCTTCCTCTGAACTACAGTGAGCCGATGGTCTTACAATTTTTACACGCGCATATAACTTCATTTACTCTTTCTATAGAACAACTGTGGGACCCTCAAAGCCTGCTCGTCGTGCGCCCAGAGTCGAACGACTTCTACTTGGTGGATTCATCATCACCGCCGAAGAAGGTATCAAATGGGCTAATCGGCTACGAGCCTCTCAGCCTGGAAAGAGGCCCATTGAACTCTGTGGACGCGACGAGGGACGACTGCTTATTACTCTGGATCAAAGAGTCAAGGAGCTTGGTGGCATCGAAGTTGATCTTTATGGCGAAAGAGATCCTGAACCGGACGAGTGCTATGACTATCTTATTATTGTTACGCAGTACAGCGCTGGACGATTCAAGTGCGTGAAGGGAAAACCTCAGATGGAGCCCAGTCAGAAGCTGGTACCGGGAGAATTTGAGGAGTATGCAAAGGAGCTTTTGAAGCAGGAAGGTATGTCTGCCCCTTCATATCGATGGTACATGATGTTTACAGTGCGTGATGATGTAGGTATCACACATTCAGAGTTCGAGACGATTTTTGGTTGATGTCGAAGTCGTATCCCTGTGTACAGTATTTCTTTCCCCAATCGAACTTTAGCTTCTTCGTTGTGCCTGAGGACATTACTTAGCATGCACGCCCCATCATTTTCAAGTGTTACCGATTCATCGCGGCCGACGCAACCTGGACGCAACGGACCTTTGCCAAAAGCGTGGCGGCTTAATGATGTTGAACAGCGATGGCTCCCGCTTCCAGTGGCATACCTCACTGACCTCTCAGCTACTTATCTGAAGCAGACCCTATCCTCTCCTCAGAGATGACCACTTGCACCAGATGAAGTCAGGACTCGGTAAGTATGCCTGGACGGATTTGAGGGACCGCGGACTTGGCCTGCGCCGGCGCATCATGATTGTCATTGATCATCATGCATATTCTGGCAGCCGCCTTCTTCTTTGAAATCGCGCGCACTACATACTACCATTGATCTTTTCTTTGAGGGAGCACTCGTTCCTGCTCTGTTGGCAGAAAAAATTCGCTTTTCAGATGTCCGTATGGTCAAGACTCGGAGGCTTTCAGAAGCCGAACGAGGCTCGAACTCATATCGCAGAAAGAACAAAGCAGATTATGTTAAACCTTCGATGGAAATTCGTAGCTGGCCATTGATGTTTTCTCATATTTAAAACGTCTTTCGCTCTTCCTGCCCCTTCTTGCCAGTGTTCGCTGAAGAAGCCGCTTGCGTCTGACAATCTAGATGGCAGTTCTTCATCCGGGGCGGCAGTTGGCGCTTCCTTGCTGACTGCAACAGGAATAGGCGCCCAACGCGATAAGTCACAGGTTTGCAGATGTCGTGTGATGTGGCGCGGTTCTATCTTATCTAAACTCTTCCACTGATTGACACTTGTGGGTTTCAAAGTTGTTTACCGTTTGCCACTCGTCGCAACGGACGCAAGTCTAATCTCGGAATGCCATTACAGCTCGGAGAAATCTCAGCTTCGATAACAGTGGACGATGTCGAACTTCCTATCTACGACGCAACTACAAAGGATACCCACGTTAGCTGTTGGATACCCTCTGAGATCGACAAGGTGAGTATGTGCTGCACTGGAATTGACTCCCTTACATAGACTGAAGTGTCTATGTGCAGATATTTGTCGTGAAATTTCAGCTTACACCAAGGACAACCGCCATGGCAGGCTATGTGTATGTCGATGGTAAATTTGCTGCCGGCAAATTAAGTAGGATTCAGGATAAGGCGGTCGAGTTAAGAATAAGTGGAGTGCGTACCTCTGAAACGACTATGAAAACTTTTACTTTTTCCAAGCTGGATCTCACCGGTAAATGTTCCTCATCAACTTCGCTGAACCACCTCTCAACCTTTCGTTCTCACACTTCTTTCAGACGATGATCAGTTCTTGAATAGCGCACAACAGGACCTCGGCGAGATCAGGGTGGAAGTTAAAAGCATTACCGTGAAACGAGATATTCCTTGGTCGAACGAGCTCCCCGTCGAAGAATCTATCAAAATTCACGAACGTTCCAAGAAAGCAATAGGCCACCATGTCAAGTGCGACCTTCTGCATGCTCGGGTGTTGCTTTCTCTGAGCCATCCCTTAGATTTGGCGAGGAAACCAGCTGCCAAAGACCGGATTATTACAGTGTACAGAAACTAGATAATCTCGCAACATTTTCATTCAGATATCGCCCCCTCGGTCAGTCTATTCACCTTCAAAGTGTTCCTGCACTCGTCTTATCCGTGTTCCAGATATTCTTCAGGCCAATGGGATAGCTCCTCTACCTCCTAAACCGAATAACAAACGATCAGCATCTTCGGACGTGGTATTGGACCTCACGGAGATTGACGACGAAGAGAACGACGAAGACGACGACACCGAGAAGCAAATCGAAGCTCTTCAGGTGCGGTTATCATTTGAGTTCTGGGGCGGCTTGTTCTTCATCTTCAGCAATCTAGGAGCAACTCGATGCACTGAGGAAGCGACGTAAGACAACACACGTGAAGTCAGAGCCTGGGGTGAAGCAGGAACCTGGGATCAAGAAGGAAGGAGGAGGGAGTCGAATTGTGCACCTCGGCACTGTGGATCTAACATAGCATCATCCACTCTGATTGCAACTTCTTCAATGCCCAGTTTCTTCAGTGACAGTCAGTCAAAGTCATTGTGTCTGTACACAGAATCAGCATAGAAACAGTCGCGCTACGCCCATCGCTTTCATCTAGTTTACTCGCTGTGTCGCTTTGTCGCTATCCTACATTGCTTTCGTCAATCTCATCCTTCGACAAGTACTTACAGTAACTTTCTGAAATTCTCTAACAGCGAACTAGCATGGAATACTATTGCTTGATAACCCGTATAGAAAATCGCCTTTGAGAGCATAATATTTTCAGCAGGTCCTCCGGAGAGTGTGCAAAGGTTTTTGGCCTGGCTTCTCCATGATTTTCATCACAAATTCAGCAAATGTAAGTAGCTGCTACTAACATGTTATTCCAGTGGTGTAGTAGCATGGTCTTCAGAAGTATTTGCAAAATAATATCCAGCTCACTGCTTGACTGTCGTGAGGAATCTTGAGAGCACGATCCGAGTGTCACACGACGCGCAAGACGACGTCCAAAGTCCCTCTCCCATGAGCCTTCGTATCTCAAACCACTACAATCAATGGCATTGATCAAGAATCTTGATTTTTTCCCGGTTGTGGTATAGATCTCCATGGACTTATGTTCTTAGACTACAGCTGTCGATTGGACATACTCATGTTTTCCGGTTTATTGGCGGATTCATGTCTTGGCATATATGTACGTTGATTTCAGTTCCAATTGGTCAGGACTTGGAGGATGATTGACCAGTTGAATACATGAAGAGCCTAGGATAGATGTCCTTTTATATGCCATCATCTTTGAAGGAGATTCATACCTGAATCGAGAGTGAAGACGGCGAGATTGCTAGTGTTCCCTGTTCATTAGAATATTTAACATCTTCGCTCATCTTGCCCATCTTGTTAGCTAGTGTTCGGAGCCGCGAGCCATGAAGGAGCTTTGAACAGCGGCTTGCGTCGCCAAGATGACAGTCCCTCGTTTGATACTGGTCATGGAGCATGGAGGCGCACTCAAGCACGTATGTACGTCTGGCAGTTCATGTATGCGCTCCAGACGATACTGATGCTTATCATTTTTCACGTTTGCACAGCCTGGGGTACAAGTCGTCTAGAACCAGCCCTGAACCAGCCGGAACATTTGATATCGTTTGGCTGGCAGCCTCAACGACGCTTCCTGTTTAGATGTTGTATGCTACTTCTAGGCGACAATGCGACGAACAAAGAGGCCCCCGATTAGTTCGCAGTATAAGTGATAGCCATCTTGGGGTTGGAATGCCACCAGTGAAACCTGTCTTCCGTGATCGTATGGTGGGTCTCACTCCAAAATATCCTACTTTTATGGTCATATAGTCGGTCACTCAATCATCCTTCACGGCATTTACAGGACTCGAGGTTTAAAGGAGCAATAAGTGGCTCTGCATAGATGGGGTGGTAAGTATATGATTACAGGATGCATCAAACTAGGGGAGCTTAAAGCTGTGCATGTCTCAACTGAGCGGCTATACACGGCTACACGCTTAGTTCGCTATATATACGCGCCCACCAAAAAGATGTGAATATATATACTTCCACCTTTTACCATGATCGACTCAAAATCCGAATCCTCCCAGCCAATGCAGCAAACCATGCAGGCTCCTCCTCCGCAATATGCGCCCAATGGCAGTACTACTGGTAGTGGTTCATATCCTCCACAAAATCCTCCCCAAAACATTAGTATGCCTGCTCCGGCCCAAGCACCAGTCACTCAGAGGTCGCCAGCACAGATAGGCGAAGAGTATAGGGCAGCGCGTACGTGTTTGGATTGACCATTTCACCGTATCAATGACTCAAGACGAAATTTCTACAGTGTTTGCGCAATGCGCCCAGGGCGTTCACGATCCTAAAACAAAATACGGCCCCTGTGGAATTATCACTGCGATTATGTGCTTCCCTTGCGGTCTGATTTGTCTTTTGTGAGTTATCGTTCACTGCGTGGTGGTGACTGAGCTCTGATGAACGGGATTTGTAGCGCCGACACGGAGCAGACTTGTGCACGGTGCGGTGTGAAGTTATCCAAATAGGATAGAAAACGTTTTCTGGCCCCTATACCCCTATTTTTGCACCATCTGTTATTTATGCTCACTCTGTGTATACTATTCATGCTGCCTTTTCGCACTCAATGATGTTGGCTGGTACTGTATCTATCAAGCTGCCGTGCGCAATTCGGGCGCTGTTTAAGAAAAGTTTGCGCTGAAAATAGATTACAGTGTACACTGCCTCTACTATCAAGTAATGCATAAGTACAAAATAGCGTTCTAGACTACGAATAAGTAATGTGAAGAGGAAGCGTGGCACGAGTTCAATAATGGAAGGCCACTAACTCAATTTGATCCCACATTGCGAGCACTTCTTCTCCGTATCAGTGCTATGAAAAGGGCATTGTCAGGGTAATGAGCAGATGCATGAGCATGAACTACTTACAATAGACATATCAAGCCACATGGGAAGCATACAATGGCAGTGATTATACCACAAGGCCCGTATTTAGTTTCAGGCTGATGATTGCCTTGGGCACACTGAGCAAACACTATATCGTTATGAGAGACTTGGACAATGTCTTTGAGGAAAACCAAGCACGTACATACAGCCTTATACTCTTCGCCTGCTTGTGCTGGAGTTTGAGTCGCCTGTGGAGGCATAGCCGGTGCTGGTTGTTGCGTCAGCGGAGGATAGGGCCCATTCGGAGGGGCCTGGTTCTGAGCAAAATAGGCTCCGTTTGGCTGAGAAGGATCCACATTCGAGGGAGAGGGCTGTTCCACGTATGGTGGAGAAGAATGGTTGCCAATTCCATCAGAGGGGTGACCACTTGGGGTCGAGGCGTGTTCTTTCGAGTCGGCCATTGAATCAGGGAAGGGAGGGGTAAAAGGAGGCCAGTGACCAGAGATTCAGTAAGTATGCCTGTCTTATATCTCACGAATGAGTACACAGCACCGAAGATCAAGATATACTTGGCCCGTTCTGTTCGTGCACATTTGGTGCACATCCAGTGATCACGATGTGCTGTTACGGGGGTAAGCAAATATTAATGGATCAATAATAGCGCCCATAGGTGGAGACGAGACTATTTCTCGTTCAGTGCACGCGGTGAGTTGCGGACTCATATGCAGTCGAAACGAACACGAGGGGTCAAGAGTTTTTCTTGACGCGTTTATGTACAAGTACGGCGCGTGTACGGAAGGCATATAGCGAACAACCCGACTGACAAGGGTGCTCGGTACGCCCCGAAGCCAAGTAGAGCCAAGTGAGAGCGAACCTGGGCGGTCTCTTTCGAGTTCGATTTAGCATCAAACATCCCAGGACGTCGAACAGATTTTCGATATGACTTACAAAAAAAGCTGAATAACTGGAGTTCAAGGTGACAGCAAGGATCTGACGGCACAAAGGCCCTGCAAACCCAATCAAGTCGTGACAAGACTTCGAGTTGGCCGCGGAAGAGATCAGATGCTTGACCAGTAACGATATTCGCTCAGCTTGAGTTTTTAAAAGGGGACCTAGATACCCAGTGAGTCGAGGTGGAACATGGCAGCGATGGAATCACAGAGACCGTCAAACTGTATTGAGATGCAGTGTCAGCGTAGTTGAACATCCGACTGGGTGGTTTCCTCGAGCAGTAAAGGCGCAGGAATATACAGGTGAAAGCCTTATTCAAGCTGAAAGTGTTGAATTATTTGAAAGTCAAAGATACATGACATTCACCGGCTGTATCACAGTATATCATGGACGTTCAAAGCAGCGAGCTATAAAGCTTATATAATATGTTTACTCTTTTCTTCCATGCTATTGCTACGCTGAACCTTCCAGCGTTCAACGTTCAACATTCATCTACCGATTCAGTACGAATAATTCATGAAGGGACGAACGCAAGTTTCCCTTTCTCAGCACGTCGGACCTTCTTCAAGGGAAGGTATACAAACAAGAGAATCTTCGCTTACGGAGGCTTGTTCAAAGCTCGTTACGGTCCAATTACGGTCGAATGTTGTTTCGCGCTAGATGGTGAAGGGGAAAGAGTCTATCGAAGCTTTGAAATGAGCAACGAAATGGCACCGATACATTCCACTGCCATGGACCCGAAGCACAGTCAACTGATACAATGGAAAGACCTGCTTTCGGACGTATAACGAGCGATTGATTTGCGACCGCGAACGAACGAGCACAAAGGGCTTTGGGAGGATTACAGCTCGGAAGAACGCGACGCTAGCAGCACGTTGAACGAGCAAATTCGAGATCGAATGGACCAAGAATGATCTTCATGACGCCGAATGGACCTACTGGATCTGTGGAAAGAGCTTGAACCAGGGCAAACTATTACGGCTAGCCACAAGCGGTATGGCTTGTGACGGTCTATGGGCGAGGAATCGACTATTCATGTATGCATGCGCAAGATGATATCCTTCTCATGAGAACGAAAATCTCATGCGAGATCCTGTCTGTCCCTCCCAGGGGCCTGGTCATCCGACTCCTCGGGACTCTTACTATAGTCGTTGGCGGATTAAACAATTAAGGCACTTCCTAGGTCCGACTCTGGCAAACGCTGGACGATGGATAAATTTCACCACTGGAAGCTGATAGCTGCAAATCTTCTGGAAGAGCGTAACACACGAGGACAGCTGTTGCAGCAGGGAGAAGACGAAGAAAATATCTACGTACGTGGGACCACAGCTCTTTGCACGCTCATTCGCTCGATCTTCTGACTTATAGGAATTCTTCACAGATAGACTTCTGTACCTTAATACACACATTGGCACGTTCGCATGCTGTACTCAAGCTGAAGGAAGGGACTAGTATGTCTTGTTCCCGCAGGCGCCGGATTCCTGGTACGATGCACGATGGTCAAATAGTCAAGGAGTCGTCCAATAGGCTAGATCCTGGGCCTGATCACCCACTCATCCGCAAAGGCTTCGTCTGATCTACGAGGATTGCGGGCTATCCGACTGGGTCTAGAAAACAGATGTCCCGAAAACAACACGACAGGTACCTACTTCAAGTTGGGGAAATCAGGGCGGTCGGACTCTGACTGAAAAGAATGGCAAAAGGTACTTGCTATCGGCCGTATAAAGAACTGCCAGCGCTGACAATGGTGTCTACTCAGATAACTGATCATTATGCGTTTCGCTACTTCAATCGTGTTCACTGTTTTCACGAGTCTCGTTACCTCAGCAACCTTCGTGGTACGCTAACGCCTTCTCTTGACCACTCAGTTAACATTGCTAACTTGGCGCTCATATTGGACTCAAAGGGCTGCGTTCCAACTCCTGGACCTGATCTTGTGAGTTCCGAAGCTGAATTACTTTTCAAAGCAAAAGCGTTTATGTCGTTGCTTAATACCAGGTTGGTCTGGGATTCAGTCGGTCTACAACCACTCTAATTCGGCGACAATTCTGTGATGGATTTTGCAATACCGCTGCAGATTGCTTGGAAGGCGACGCTTGTATATGCGTGTTCCATGAGGCTCTGAATATCAGCGTGAGTAGGCGATGATTTTCTGGGCAGGTTCCTCACTGAAATATGTTTTTTCTTCAGCGGTGTAATGTAGCTTAATTCAGAGAATGGATTTACAAGATGCTTCGTGATAGGTCTTGATACTAGAAGATGTTCGTTAGTGGCGCTTCAGCTGTACTTCAGTACTTCAATTTGGGGTCGCCGTTTGGAGCTATAACATGTAGACCTATCTTCGAGTCTTTTCTCGCAATTCTTTGCTTTGGCGCAAACTAGCATTGAAATACAATACATAGATATTACTTGGGCGGCTGTCCGAATGGCATGCTAACTAATGAAAAACATGAGAACTAATAGAGAACGAAAATAAAGACAGTAGACAAATACAACTACCATCAAATGAGGATAGTAGTATAGGATAAGGTATACACAGGACAATGAGACGATACGATACGAAAAACTAGAAAATGAAACTATACAATATATGCAAATGTCCTTTCATCACGCTCAGGCTTTGATCTCCACCTCCGCCTGTTCCCGCTCCCGCCGACCTTTCCTTCTCTTACGCAGGTTCATCAATTCTCTCATCAACTCTTCCTCCCTCAGCAAATCCTCATCACTGTCCTCCACCTGCCTCCTTTTTACCTCCTCATTCTTCCCTTCACCCTGCGACTTCGACTTCAAACCATGTATCCAAGTATCGTCCTCATCTCCATGCACTACATCACAGCACGACCTCGATCCCAAACCCAGCGGTTGTTCGCGCTCACTTGTATGTTCATACTCCTCTCCTTTCGCTTCTTTATCCCCACACCATGACGTACCCCTCGATTCAACTTCATCAACAGCCTCGAGTCCAAGTCCAAGATCAAGTTTGCCTCCTCGACGAAACGCTTCATATCCATATCCATACCCATACCCATGCCCTTGGTCATATCCATATCCATATCCATATCCAGGCCCAGATGCGTACCCACAACCATATCCATACCCACTTCCATGTTCCTTCTTCTCCTGCCCAGATCCGTACTCCTGTCTACCAGCATGTGAATCCCGATCCTGGCTCTCCACAGTTGAACGCCCTAGTTCACCATCACATAAAGGACCCCACTCGATTTCTGCTTCGATCTCTACGCTCAAGTCCAAGTACGATTTACAATCCGAGGTAGAACTGACGTTCGAGAGACATGTTAAAACCGAGGAGTTAGTTGGCTTGGGATCAGGCTTCGCGTCGTCCTCCCACCGCATATCCGTCTGCGTCTGTACCGGGAGTGTCGAATGCGGTATCCTGGTCTTGGACACGCTTTCATAGTCAACCTGGTGTACTCCTTCTTTGCTGTCCTCTTTGTCTATTCCGGCATTCGACTTCGGCTCCGCCTTGGGGATTACCTTCTCTCCATCCACTTCTGTATTCCTCCTTCGCCTCCGGAAGATAGGAGCGAAGAACCTTCTCCGTGCGGGAGTAGCAGTGTTCGTGTTCGTGTTCGTGTTCGTGCTCACGCTGACACTGGCACTGGCGGCGCTCGTATGCGTACTGCTCGTTTTTTCACTGCCCGAGCTGACGTTACCGCTTCGAACGAGAGCTATGAGAGACGATTCATGTGCGGGGATGAATGTGGGTTTGGGAAGTTTATGTGTGAAGAAATGGTGGGAGATGGATGATGTAGAATGAGAGGTAGAGATCGGAGGGGAAGTGGAAAAGGGAATGGTGGAGGTGGCAGAATTAATGCTAGATGGTACAGGCGCGGGGCGAGGAGAAACGTATAGTCCTCCTTCAATGTCATCGTTTGTTTTGGCGTTGGTAGCGCGCGGAGGTGGTACTATTTTGGTCTGGTCCGCTAGGGAAGAGGTGTGTGGAACGGAGGTGATCGGAGCGGGGTGTGACCCCGAAATCGTCTTCGCCTTGGACTTAGTGTTCGTGCGCGTCGTCGTGGTCGTTGTGATCGGATGGACAGTAGTGACGGTAGCAGCAGCAGTATTTGATGAATCAAGAGTTCCGTTCGTAACCAAGTTCAAAGAACTCCGTTTCCTCGGAATAGAGGATACCCATGGTTTCGGTATCGGATGAAAATCAGACTCGTGTTCGGGCTCGGAAGTGTAGCCAGAAGGGATGTGAGTTTGGCGGGGAAAGATGTTGGGTTTAGTATCTGGATTGAATGAAGGGGAAGAGATACTTGATATCGGTACAGAGACTCTCCTTTCTTTCTTCGGATTCTCTGTGTCGATACTGTTCTTCCTAGCACCGATCGCGATCCCGAGAAATCGATTTCTTTGTTTCGACGAAGCAGAGGTATGGTCCTCAGGAGGCGGTGGGGGTTGCATGGACATACGTCTGGGTGACGGTGTCGGTACCAATACACCTATAGAGCCTAAACTTGCAATAGACGATGAGCCACTCGATCTAGTCACGGACGTACTCGAACTCGAGTCGCTAAGATCGCGTATGAGGCTTGGGGTAGACAACGTCGACAAGGTACGTCTACGGACGGTATAATGACCTTGTCCTTGTCCATACTGTTTTCCCTTCCTAGTCAAGTCTGTAGGAGAATCATGCAAAGACAGCAAGTCCGGGAAGAGCTCAAAGGCTATCGCAGACGTAGAATCTGCTCTTTTGACATCTTCAGGATACTGTTCGAGACTTGGAGGCGGTTTTCGTTTTACTCTGTGAGTATTGGTGACACTGGTGGACATGAGGAAAGAGCGATATGCATGTTCATCCTTGCAGCTTTTTAATTTATCGCATGCTCCCCGCGAGGTTACAGCTGGAAACAGATTTCCATGCTCACGTGACCACATGCTGTATTCTTGATTTGTTTCAATTCGCCTCTTTCACTGCAACCCCATTCACCATTAGTATGCCTGCAGAGTGAACAGCGCCCAGAAAGGCTATCTGTCTGCGTCTCTAGCTTGATATATTGCAGGGCAACACTATTCATATTCAGTTACTTGCTTGGATGTCTCAATACCTCTATACGTCCCCTTCAAAGGCTCACTTCCACCGCATCGAGTTTCAAGTGTTACTGTGCGCGCGCTTCTAGCTTCCGTTCGGCTTCTGAGCGATCTGAGCAATTACACAATGTCTTTATACCCTTGTCTTTCGAGGTCCACCTCAACTGCGACTCTCCTTTCGCGAAGGCTTCTAGCATCTGGTGCTCGTACTTGGTGTGATACTTCTCACAGGAGTGGAAACTCCCTCACAGAGCCTCACAGAGGGAGCAACACGTCAGTAATCAAGCTCAGACGCGCAGGTCTCCTGACATGTACATTGGACGCCACTGAAACATACTTAATCTATGTTGCCCCACAGCTCGCCCTGACGACGTCTACGTTTACCCTCTAGAACTCCAGAACCTCGAGATAACGACAGTTTTCTTTT
The DNA here is from genome assembly GCA_028554645.1 of Omphalotus guepiniiformis. Classification (NCBI taxonomy): domain Eukaryota; kingdom Fungi; phylum Basidiomycota; class Agaricomycetes; order Agaricales; family Omphalotaceae; genus Omphalotus; species Omphalotus guepiniiformis. The sequence continues at coordinate 154,368 of JAQOOI010000075.1, forward strand.
GCCACGTATCAAAGTAATGATGTAACTCGCTCATCCCCCGGTCCTTCTTCGGGGAAGTAAACCTCAGGCCACACTTGCAATTCGTCTTGTGCCTGTGAGTAGTCTGACTCTTTGTTCTACTTGAAGTTGGGTACTGACGTCCGGACGATGTAACTCCGTTAGCTGCTGATCCCAGGCTGCGATAGTACATGTTACAAGTGCAGCGACTACGGACCATCCTATCAATGATAGCACTTCCTCCCAATTCAGGTACATTTCTTTCCCTCATAATTAGTGGTACTGTAATGCGCTAAATTCGGATTTTGCCTATTATCCCTTTTATCCAGCTATTAGTCTGTTAATGATTTGAGCCTCCGCACTTTATCATTATCACCGCCCTGCAGTAATAATTCGGAGTAGGACTGCATGACAGGAAGACGATCGAATGAAGCTTTCTTCGACCTTTAAGCAGTACTTACGTCGACGGTCGGGCGTAACTCACCAAGCAAGTATATGAAATGCAAAACAATCCAAGCGCGCAAAAGCTATAGTAACCTCGATGCCCGCAACGCAACACAGAGGACTCTGCTATCCCTGTGTCATTATGAATACTACGCAAGGCTCAGTAGGCCGAGGTTCAGAACTGCCTCGCGCTAATTATCGGCAATAAAACAACATTCAAATGAAACTGGCACACTCGTGTTGGCGAAGACCACTTACTCCAACATTCTCTCTATGTATGTTAACTTTCCTTCACATATCCCTCTCATGCTTTGTTCTTCTCCCGAGGTCTTGGCTTGGCATGTGGGAATAGAGGTCGTCAAAAACGGTGCGGATCTGTTTGTATTTGCTTTGATCGTATACAAGTCTCCTATTGCAGGACTCCAGGCAAGAGATGGGCGGCTGTGTGTACTGTATCATCAATTGCTTAGCAGGCTTGGAGGAGGAAGTTAAATTTGAATTTGACACGCGAACTGAGTGAGGCGAGTATGTTCTATTCTCAACTCGAGAGTGGTGTAATCTTCTGTAGGAATGAGACTCGGCATGTTACATGCGGCTTAATTTTGACCTGGAAGGTCGTATATAATACGCATCTAGCCCCCCCGGAAGCTCGGCTCAGCACTTCGTCCTACACCAACTATAGTGTAACACCAGGTAACACCTTTCCTTGTGTTAGGCTTTGTGGGTCGTCGCCAGGTCGTCGCTGCTTGTTTTCACGGAGTCCACACTCAGCCGAAGTTCGGTCCATACTGTGCGTCTTGGGAATGTGTCGGGATACGTACGCCGCATAAGGAGCCTTAGGAGGTTTGTACAAAGCTTTGAAGCAAATCACTTGACCTTCTCAAGTTGATTGCCGCCCTTTTATTGTTGGTGAAGTGCTCCTTCAAAAACGACAAAAGTACAAAATGAACTGCACCGTGAATCGTGCACTTGTACGAAGGATTGATGTCTTTCACTGAAGTACATGCACAGTGGAGACGGCGAGACTGCGAGTACTTGCGTCTACATACAGGCAGTGATGCATATGATTAGCCAGAATGCTGTGAAAACTAATTATGCGAGGCCCGAGCTCCAAAAATATCATTCAAAACGTGGTCGGGGACGTAAGGCAGAGAATTTCCATTCTTCTATTCAAATCGAAAATCAGAAAATGGGCTACAACTTACATATAAAGAACCCGTGAGTTCGAAGAAGTATGAAGCATACCTTTTAGGTTACGCTTTTGCTCTTAGAAACGTCTACGTCTGTGGGGTCCATGGTTCACCTTTTGCCATTCGCGCTTCTTGCTTTGCCAGCTTTTTCTGGGGTGAATGGCACACCCGCTCGTCGTGCGCCACTCACCGTACACGAGTCACGCGACCTGCCTAGCGCGTTCGTTAGCAAGGGCAAGCCCAGTGTCGACACGACTCTTCAGCTCAGGGTTGGACTCAAGGCGAAGGACAATGCGGGTCTTGAGAAAGTTTTGTATGATGTTAGTACGCCTGGAAGTGCTTCGTATGGGAAACATTTGAGTCGGGATGAGGTGAGTAAATATTGAGACTTCGTGTCGATTTGGTCTACATAACTACCGCTCGTTCTCTAGGTGAAAGCTTATGCAGCACCTACTGCTGATACTGTATCTCTCGTATCATCATGGTTGAACAGCAGTGGTATCTCAAATGTCCAAACAAGCGGTCCCTACGATGACTGGCTGGTCTTTTCCACAACTCTCTCGACAGCCGACACTCTCTTAAACGCCAACTTTGAAACATTCACTCATGAAGACACTGGTACAGATCTCGTTCGGACACTCCAGTACTCACTTCCTCAAGATCTTCTCGCGCATATTGATCTGGTACACCCAACAACGACATTTTCAGTTCAACCCTCTACCTCCAAATCAAAGTCTTCAACGTCAATTCCTGGCCAGGTTATCGGTTCTCCGAGTGCGACTGGGTTGAATAAGAAGAAGAGGACGTTTCCTGCACCGTCTTCGTGCGATGCCAAGGCTCAACCTGAACCAGGAAGCATGAACCCGGTTTGTTTACAACAAATCTACGGGATTCCATCTACACCCGCTACGCAGTCCTCGAATAGAATCGCTGTTGCGGGTTTCGGGAACGAGTTTGCCGAAGTAAGTTCTCTGCCCGACTTGTTTTGGTTGGTGCAAAAGACTTATAGTTGGGTCTCTCTGGACAGTTGGCTGACTTGCAAACTTTCTTGACGCAATACAGACCTGATATGTCACCGAATACGAGTTTCACTGTGCAGACCTTGGATGGAGGAGAGAATACTCAAGGTTCTGGATTGGGCGGTGCTGAGGCGGTAATATTTCGATCTTTCCCAATGCGAGCATCTTTATTGATACACGGGGTTTGGTTAGAACCTTGACATCGAGTACACTGTCGGTGTTGCTACTGGCGTTCCTGTCGTGTTTATCTCTAAGGGGAACGAAACTACAGAAGGATCCAATGACTTCTTGGATATGGCCAACTACATGAACGCTCAAGATGATCCTCCGCAGGTTCGTCCTAGACTCGCGTATCTTTTCACCTTAGCTTTGCCATATATATAAGACTTGTTTTTTCAGGTATTCACGACGAGTTACGGAAACGACGAACCTAAGATCTCCACCGAATTGGAAGTGTACGTTTCTATACCTCTAGCAATTAATCTCTTGTCTAATACGTCTTCATAGACGAATTTGCAATGCCTACATGGCCTTGGGCGCACGAGGAGTGTCAGTTATATTTTCTTCTGGTATGTCCGAGATCCTGGCTCTAGTCAAAGTAATGTATATCTGACCCTCAAACTCATCCTTTCAAGGCGACGGCGGCGTATCTGGCAACCTTCCCAACGATTGCACAACTTTCATCCCGGCTTTTCCTAGCACCTGCCCCTACGTCACCTCCGTTGGTGGTACCTACGGTATCCAATCAAACGAGACCGGCACATCGTTCACCAGTGGAGGTTTCTCCAACGTCTTCCCTATACCACCCTACCAATCCCAAGCAGTGTCTTCCTACCTCTCCGCTATTAATGGTACTAATGCGGGACTTTTCAACGCTTCGGGAAGAGCGTTCCCGGATGTTGCGGCTGAAAGTGTGAATATTGATTATGTCAATAATGGAGATAGTACTAGGACTGGTGGGACGTCAGCGTCGGCCCCGATTTTTGCGAGTGTTGTTGCGCTGCTTAATGATAAGTTGTTGGAGGCGGGTAAGCCGGTGTTAGGGTTTTTGAATCCTCTGTGCGTAAGGTCATTTTGGTGGCAAGACGGTGGTCACTCAATTCTGTTTTATAGGTTATACCAGAATCCTCAAGTAATGTTTGATATCACGAACGGTGATAACCCAGGATGTTAGTCGGTTTTTTTGTTCTCGGGAAGTTTGGATCTGAGTCGAGTTCTTTGTAGGCAATACCCAAGGGTTCCCTGCAATGGCTGGTTGTAAGTTTCTACTTTTTGTTCTGCTGTCCGCCATGTTTATATCATTGCGTTATGTTTCTTAGGGGATCCTGTCACCGGACTCGGCACTCCCAACTTCCCCGCTATGCTTGCGCTCGCAATGTCGTCGTAAGGAAGGACTCATCCCGTTGGAGAATTCGATAGGATGTCCTGTCTGGACCCTAATACGTTCAATCATTCAAACGGACTTTTTGACGCTCTTTTGTACATAACTGCAACCTGTAATCTTGATGGACCACTTCGTTATCGTAGTTACACAAATAATAGTTGTTCTCCTGCTAATGACTGAAAGACCACCCGATTGCGATAGAGAGTGTTGATTTTTTCCCCTTATGAGAAAATCGATGCATGGCTCGGTACACGCTCAAAAGGGTCGCCGACATGAGCCCCGTGTTCTGGGTAGGGGAGGCCGCCTCTCTCGACAATCACGTCTCCGATGCAAACTGTCATGGCTATCGTTGACCTCTTACGGAGGATGATTTGACTTGTCCCGAGAGAAGGTTTTCAGCGAGGAAACAACGAGGCTTACTCGTATTGAACTGCTGATTTCTGGAACGTTCGACCTCATCATATGTCGTCTAAGTAGTAGCGCTTTACTCTAGCCGGTGAAGTCCTTGATGAATTTGACGAGTAGGGGATGGTTGGAGATCTTGAGTTACTATATAGTCGGCCTGAAGGACTTCGAGCACGGATCATTTCGTGAATGGGCCTTGTTCCCAAACTCTTCTCTCGTTGAGACTCGCCAGGCATGAACGTTGTTCGGAAAAACGACTGCAATCTATCAGAAATTGAATAAGGCTGCATGCATTGATCACAACGCTGGGTGACTTACCTCTGCCAGCTTATATGCCCTCAACTTTCAAGGGGTTCCGGAACCCCATACCCTCTTTCAGTACTCGTGTCGGTTCGAAGAACTCACAATACCTCCTCCTGCTCGCTTACAGAGGCTCGTCTTTCGGAAATATACCCTTGAGAAAAACATACCCATCTCTGACGAACTTTGCTCGAATATCATCCATAGTGGCGCCGCCCGTCGTCTTGAGTAGGCCGAAATTAGGGGCTAATGATTATATAATCGAAGGTCACAAAATGAATCATCAAGCGGAGCTACAACAAATTAAATTGATTTGACCTCTTACCTCCGACCATCATGTTCAAGCTGTCGTTACGACTTCATTTCTTCTGTTTCTGCTCAATCTTTTCAACCTCCCAAGCATTCTAGCTTGCCCAGGACGTCTACAGGAGTTCCCTATAGCTGAGACATAATGTGACAGCCCCTGTCAGGGAGGGCTATAAAGGAGGTGCTGCTCGTCGAATTGCTTCCTTCACCTCTTGACCTCTTACCACTACCATCCCTTATCATATATAGGGGTTATTGTTGAACATTTTACTTGCTACACTAGTCGCATCACATACTACTTCTACTACTTCTTATACACTCTACACTATCATATATCGTTCGTTCTCATTAGATATGCCTGGCTGCATTACTACCTCCTATTCTACTTTTACCCCTAATCTTCTCGTTGATAGATTTCAATTGCTACAGCTTCTAGGTTCTGGATCATTCGGACAAGTCTACAAGGCTCTCGACACCAAACCCGAGTCTCCAGCTGATTCGCAATATCTCGCAATCAAGTCTATCGCAATGCCAGAGGACGGCTCCAGCACTGGCGAAGGGTACAGGCGTGAGTTCGACCTTCAAGAAAAGGTATCAGATCATGAAAACATCGTCTCTGTTCACGACATCTTCGAACAAGATCAACGTGCGTATATCGTGATGGAACTGGCCGACGGCGACGACCTGTTTTCGGCAATCGTGGACAAGGGGATGTTCAAGAGAAACGACGAACTCATCAAGTCCGTTTTTGTCAAGATTATAGACGCTGTCCATCACTGCCATCAAAAAGGTGTGTTTCATCGTGATTTGAAGCCTGAAAATATATTGTGTTCTTCAGACGGTGAGGAGATTCGACTGGTGGATTTCGGTCTCGCAACCGACCGCAGAGTATGTGCAGATTTTGGGTGTGGATCTGGGCCTTATAGGAGCCCAGGTAAGTTCGAGTTCTATTTCTATGCCCTCTCGGCGCTAATGGGCATCAGAGTGTATTGGGAAGGATACTGGGAATATTAGGTACTCGACGCTGCATAACGATATTTGGTCACTGGGCATTATTTTCTTCAACCTGGTCACTGGTAGCCACCCTTGGACAAGATCGGACAGCAGTGATCAAGGCTTTGCTGCGTACCTTCAAGATCAGAACTCGCTTCAAGAACTGTCGATTTCTAGAGCCGCACATGAACTTTTAAAACGCATTCTTAAACTCAACCCTCTGTCACGCATTTCGCTTCCTGTTCTGCGAGCGGAGATTCTTGCAATGGATACGTTCTTCGCTCCGGAACAAGCTCCAGCTCGGATCTCACTACCTGGACGTCTTCACGTGGATGTTAACGTTAATGTCCAATACGACTCCTGCACATTCAGCAGCGAAGGTGTATTCATTGAAGAGATTCCAAGCTGGTCTTCCATGGATTCAGACGAAATAGCCGCGAGAGTATTACACGGGAATGCGCCACCTGCGCCTGCTTTCATTATCGGATCGCTCTCCAAGTCATCTTCGTGCTCGAGTTCTAGTGGATTGTCGTCAGAAATGGAAGTGCGAGCGCAGGAGGATGCTTTTAGAACAGATATGGAGGTGCTCGATGAATACCGGGAGGTACAAGGACCACAATGCAAAGGTCCTGTGCCTGCTCGTGTTCAGCCTGATAAGCCGCAGGTTGTGGGCACCGTTCGGCGGCGACCGAACTTTTGGTTTGCGCGGGATTCAGACGAGATAGCCGCGAGAGGTTTACGCGGGCCCGGGAATGCGTCACCTGCGCATGCTTTCGTTATTGGCTCCCTCTCTAAGTCATCTTCGCCTTCGAGTCCTGGATTGTCATCAGAGGTGGAAGTGCGAGCACAGGAGGATACTATTAGGAAGGATTTGGAGCCTCTTGCTGTATGCCGGGAGGGACCAAGGCCGCAGTGCGAAGATCTTGCGCCTGCTCGTTTTCAACAAACCGATAAGTCGCATGTTGCACGCACCCTTCGCCGACGACCGAATTTTTGGTTTGCGCGCTCGTGAAGCCTCACTTGAACCTCATTTATCGGCTTCGACGACCTCTACTACAGCCTTAGGACCGACTTTCAAGATTAGGACCATCACGCATCATCACTTTCCACCTCATATCGACCTCTAACCGCTTCAAGATACCGATCCTCAAGACCAAACGATTCGCAAGACCAAACGATCCTCAAGACCAAACGACATTGCACATCTTCGGACACAGATTTACGATACTCTTTTTGAATGGACTTTGCTGTCACGTATTATCAATGGACCGTAGCATACATATATATCGCTCTTGCTCTTTAGATCATGTTTTATCAATGGACCGTAGCATACATATATATCGCTCTTGCTCTTTAGATTATGTTTTATCAATGGATCGTAGCATACATATATACCCCTCTCGCGTTATTTATCCTTTATATATGCAGTTAGTCTGTAGTATAGTAGCCATTGCTCTTGCTCTTTAGATATGTTTCATCAATGGACGGTAGCATACATATATACCCCTTTCGCGTTATTTATCCTTTATATATGCAGTAGTTTGTAGAAAAATAGCCGTTGCTATATTTGTGTATCTCAGAATCATTATATACCCCTCCGTGTCTCGAAATTTGTGCAATCAAATAAATGAACATGGTGCTTTTGAACGTCTTTCATCATCTACTCTACATTCTTGTAATCACATTGATATACAATAGTCCATTCATCCAAGTAATCAGCAAGCGATGAAGGAAAGTTCGATGTGGTGCAAGTCTACAGAAACACAGTGAAGAGCAAAACAATGTGAATGTGATGGTGGTGTATGATAGAGCCAGGCGTGGGCCTGCAAATGGCAATATAATAGATAGAGGAGTGGGTATGAGAAACAAATGAGAGTAGAGCTGTGGACGGGTCGGGCAGCGATAGGGTAGACAGGCCGAACGACGCCAGCCCGCTGATCGTCTTGTTGAATAGCCCAAAATGCCATCTACAACGACGCGTGAGTTCTTCCTCCAACAACTCTCCAAACCCTCATTCGGTTGAATACTCCGTCCCCTCCTGCATTCCATCCCCTCACTTTTTTTTCGAAGCGCCCTTCGCTTGTTTTGCGCACGCCTTGAGGAAAGCTAGATCCAAGCTGGCTGTGTATTTCGGATTGGACAGCATGATGATCTCCGGTTCAGAAAGGGTGACCAGAGCTCATTACAATTGCTTCTAACGGCGTTCCTACGTCAGAAAAATCCTGCCCCCTTCAGCTGATATCAACCATTCGTGATTTGTATGTTGAGCAGAGCGGGAAAAGCTTCTTGAACACGGCTATAAGAAAGAATTCACGTTGGGTGACAACAGTGTTGGGACGCAAGGAAAAGCTTACCATTAGAGATAGCATCAACCGTGCACCGCACAAATCGTTTCATGCATCTTTGTTTGGAGGTGGACTGGAATCGAGGAAAACAAGTTTGACTCCGTTGTCGGCGTCAAGAACGACGGTTCCAACGTTCATTCTGAGAATCTGAGAAGAAAAAAAAGGCTGATAAGAAAGATCGTTAATGAAACAGGCTAGTATTTATACCTTTCCTGTACCTTTCTACTCGTCATGCGCCTGACTATATGAATGAGATGCGATATCTGGTGTCATCCTCGGATACTTAAAGAAAGCCTTCAAAAGCGCTTGGCTTCATCCTAATGCCCTTCTCATACATTCCAAATATGCCCAGGGTGAAGTCTAGCTATAGGCACAATCGGACTGGTTGGCCATTCCCTTGAAACGTTTTAGGATCCGGGAGAGAGGCCAGAGCATCCAGTAGCTTGAGCGATGGATGTTGAACCTGATATGACGCTATTCCAGATTGAAAATGTCGAACGAATCTCGTAGTAAATTGATAGCACAGAGTGCTCAGTAAAGGAGGCGAGCGCGTTCACTGTTCAGGAGTACCTCAGCTCACGTGATGACTGCCAAGACTGGTCAAGAGTATGCGACAAGCATCTTATGGTAGAACTTGAACCTTTCCTTCTTTCTTTCAACTTCTTTCACCTGTTACAGAATCTCAATGGTATTCGAACCCTTATTTACAGTGCTAGCAGTGCAGCATTACAATCTCATTTTAGGATAATATCTCTATTCAAATGTTTTCTTGGGGGATCTCAAACTAAGCTTGAAACATTTCAAACAACTTCCGTGTTGGACATCCATCATGTGTCCATTATTCTCTCCAAATGACGATTCGATTTAAAGCGGGATTCGGCGACATCCACCTAACCCTCTTACTTCACTATGATCTCCAAGCTCGACGAACCACCTACGATTCAGTGTTGCAGACTTCCATTGGAACTCGTAGAGCTGATCATGGATCACCTACACGATGATCCGACGACGTTACGAACGTGTTCGTTGGTCTGTAAATGCTGGCTTCCTTCCAGCAGGTACCATGTCTTTGGCACAATCACACTTGAGCTATTCTCACAGCGCCTCCGTCGTTTCATCGAACTCCTCTCGTCGGTGCCGTCTTGCACGTTTTTCGCATCTGTTCGTCACATCGAGGTAGATGGCAAACACGCAAAGGACCCTTCTGATGATGAAAAGTCTTTTCAAGAACTTCTCACTGCTCTAGTATCCTCAATGTACTTGAGCGGCGTGCAAAGTTTGACCTTTCGAAACCTTGACTGGACCATTTACCCAATGAACGAATGCGCTGGTATAGCTTCCCAGTTCGCTAGGTTCACACAGCTCAGGCGTCTAGAAATGTTTCATGTTACTTTTCATGATCTTAGAGAAGTTATTCGGATTTTGAATGCCTTCCCGACTCTCTCGTACTTCTTCGCTGGCATTCACTTTTTGAAGTATCCGGAATATGTCGTTGCTGATGCGAAGACTCTTCGGTTTCCTCAGAATTTGGATGTTGTTGATATTAGGTCAGAGGATGGCGTTTCCAAGTCGTTGGATTGTCTCAGCGCTGCTCAACGAGACCCGCATTTGTCAAGCACCTCGTCGTTGAATATCTACATGCATATCCTCTAAGACGACAGGATTTATTCATGTGAGTCAATAACCGCCGATAGGAATTGACCTCATCCAATTTCAACGCAGTTCGTTCAATAACACATTCTTCACGTCGGCGACATTAATCTCTCAGCCAGACGCGCTCTCCGAATTCTTGCTTTCCACTGCGACATCCGATCGCATGGGGAGCCTTTCTCTCGCGGCCACCTTCGATGCTCTGGATAGGGGCCTTTCCCTGTTTCTCCATCATGAAGCATCCGAGTCGTTACTTTTTGTCGAGGATCTCGTCGGCCTCGCTATTGCATTCATCATTACGTCCGTTTTCGGCGTTCACGACGAGGGAAAAATTGGACGTGTACACTGTCTCAAAAGCGTTTGTTTCGTGTCACATGCACGATGTAACAGTACTCACTCAATTCTGCTGCTTATTCAAATTGTATAATCAAGATATTTCACTCAGAATGTATAATATGTACCATCCGCACAACATTCCTACCCTTGTAAACTTACACACAGTCTATAAATCGAAAATTCTACTTGTATTTCTTCACTGATTACTGAGTGCTCGAAGCCGAAATCCATTCATCCATAAGATTCCACACATTCCTCTGTTCTTCCGTCCACTCTTCCCTCTTTTCTCTTGCACAATCATCACATACCCCTTCCTTCTCCCAATCCACGCTCTTCATCGTCTCCATCACCTCGAGAGGCTTGCACGTCCCGCTATCTTCTAATGCGGGTATCACCAGTGACATCCACTGGCCTGCGATGATATCTGTACATGCCATGTGCGAAGCAGCCGGAGGAGTGAAGAGTATGGGTGTGAAATGGTCAATGAGGTGGTGCATTAATGCATGGCCTCTTTGGGTTATTGTATCAGCGATCTGCTTTGGGACGCCAGGAGGGAAGACTTCGAGGTGCGTTTGTGCTACTAGATAGTAGAGAAGAGGTTTCTGACACTAGTACAAGTGAGACTTTAATTGAAATTTGAACGGAATGAACCTTACTGCCACAATATCATTCTGCAATGCAAGCGCCATTGCTTCTTCTGCATAATCGCATCGAAACTTTGCTAGTACCTCTGGATCGCTAGGAAACAGCTTTACGAAACACTCCGACGCATGTTTGTGTACTTGTGGGAAATCGAGCTGATCAGGTCTCGATATACGTATTATAGAGGAAATCCGGTGAAAATCAGATTCTGGAGAGATAACGCTGAGATGAGTTTCGACATGGGATTGACTATGAATTGATGTATGGTGGGATGAACTCACTTGCGTTCATACAGGTGATCAAGGAGCACGACTAGATCTTTGCTATCGACGACACAATCGTTGTCGAGTGTGATGTACTTGCATCCAGAAAGGTCGAGCTCTGCATTAGGTAGCTCGAGTGGGACGTTCTTGTTCAGAAGGGACGATAAGACTGTTGAATGGGGTGATAGACGAGATGGATGAATTCTGTAGAGTACATCTAAACTTTCTTCGGTGCCCTTTTGATGAATGATAGTGTCTGCATCGTCAAACCAATAAATTGGATGCCTTTGAACCATCGACAACGGAAGTTTGTACTAGAAGAGTGACACAGCCACATATACGCTTTTTGCTCTCTCTCATCCCTCTGAGCTGTTACTGAGTAGCAACGTTTCTACTGTCTTTTAATCCACCATGGCTCCGAAAAATAAACAACCTAGCTCAAGCTCTTCTAAAGTGAAGGACGACAAGGTAGTCACTGAGCTAGGTCGCCGTCGAGGTTCACACTGACTGATTTAGAACATGCGATAGACTTTTGGAATGAAAAATGTTCGTTCATTGCCCTAACTATCCCTTCTTCTCGAGATATGATAACTAAGAATGGACAATGTGGACTTTGCTTTTTGACTAGAAAAACAAATCAGCCAAGGTACAGAGAGAAGTCCAGCGTATTCAAGCTCAATCTGCTACTGCTGGGAAATCAAGAGCAGCGCTTGAAAAAGAAAAGGAGAAGCAATTACGCGAGAAGGAAAAGGCTGATGAGGAGAAACGTAAAAAGGAGGACGCTGCGTTACTTCAACCTGTTATCACGCAGAAGGTGCCGTTTGGTGTAGATCCCAAGACGGTATTATGTGCATACTTCAAAGCAGGTCAATGCGGGAAAGGATCGAAATGCAAGTTCAGTCATGATGTTGATGTGGGTAGGAAGGTGGAGAAGAAGAACTTGTATGAGGATAGTAGAGAGGAAAAGTTGGCTGGTAATGTTGCGTTTGAGTTTTGGTTTTCGTTCTTTTTTGATTGACGTTGATGATAGATACTATGGACACTTGGGATGACGAGAAGCTTCAGAAGGTTGTCCTATCCAAGGCTGGAAACCCTCGGACAACGACCGATGTTAGTATTCTTTCCTATTTTCTTTTGTCTGGGAGGCCTGCAGTCTCAAACAATTTGAATTCCTAAGATCGTTTGCAAATTCTTCATCGAAGCCATTGAGACACAAAAGTACGTTCCGGTTCACCTCGATCGGTGTCTCCTAGCTCACGACCTACGCCGCACGCAGGTTCGGTTGGTTCTGGGAGTGTCCAAACGGCCAGAACTGCCAATATCGGCACGCTCTTCCGCCAGGTTTCGTGCTCAAGTCACAAAAGAAGGCTGCTGAAGATGCCGCGAAAGCCAATGTTATCAGCTTGGAAGAGTTTTTAGAGGTTGAGGTAAGCTCAGTTCTAACGTTTGCTTCTAATTGACCAAGCTAACCATGGGATGGGCGCGCGCGACAGCGACACAAACTCGGGACAAATCTCACACCTGTCACACCAGAGACGTTTGCAAAGTGGAAGAAAACTCGTTTGGATAAGAAAGAAGCTGAAGAAGATGCTGTACGCAAGGCAAAGGAGACTCAACATGCAGCGGGAAAGAATACTGGTATGAGTGGAAGAGATTTGGTTCGTATTTGTTTTACTCTCATCTCGGGGTATTTCTATCGACGCTCACCGTTTTCTTACTTAGTTCCAATACAACCCCGAATGGTTCGAGGACGAAGATGACGATGCCGATTCAGAAGATTGGGATTTAGAGAAGTACAGGCGGGAAAAGGAAGAGGAGGATTTGGCTGCTGAACAGCGGCGTATTGCTGGCCTTGCACTTGCGGATGGCTATGATGCTGAAGGAAGCGGAGGCGGAAGGTCTTGAATACGCCTCGTTCCTCCGGCTAGCTAGCATCACTACACACCACATCGTACGATTTTAAGTATGTCAAAAGGACAAGTTCTGAAGCCGTTTAGTCAATGTATTTTACACATAAATTGCATTCAAAAATACAACACGGTATACCAGAGAAGGGGCGTGTAATAAGACTAGACTAGTCGTCTTCATCGCTGCCATAGTCACCTAGACCAAGACCAGCTTGAGAGGTTTTTGGGGCTGCCCTAGTCTGAGTAACGAGATTGCCACCATTCCTTTTTCGAAGTTCAGCGAAATACTTCAGACTGTCAATCGTGTCTGAGCTGAGTAAACCTATCGGTTTTGAAGGTTGCTCCTGCTGTTGTGGTGGCGGTGACATATCGTCCTCATCCAACCTCCGTCGTTTAGCGCCACGCTCTTCCGTTGCTTCCTCTTCGTCTTCTTGATCATCCTGGATCAGGTTCCCATCTTCGTCCAACACATCACCATCCTCCAAAGCCCTGATACTCCGCATGGCATCCACCACGCGAGGATCTATCTTGTCCCGTATAGCAGCCTGACCCATGTCTTCTAAACGTCTCTTTTCATTCACTTTAGACACCGGATTAGGGTCCTCGGTGGCCCATCGAACGTTTAGAATTTCGTCGTTGTCTAGAGATTGACATGCCATGGCTTCCTTTGCGAACTGAGCGTGGAGTTCGGATTTGTATGTCACGAATGCAACGCTGCGATATTGCAAGACTTTAACTGCCCAGCCCGTCTCCGAGTCATCTGAAAGGGGGAAAAGTGTATCAGAACAGTGTAATTACCAGACCCAAATGAACGTGAACAACATACCTCGCTCAATCTCACCCCATTCCTTGAAATGCCTCCTCACAACTTCCTCCGTCTCCAAACCAGTCCCGGTCTCTTTAATCCTGCCAACATACAATGTTCTATTCTGTCTGTTGAAGCTACCAACACCACCCATATCATCACGATAGTCGGCGAACTTGTCGCGCGCGAAGCAATCTTTGGAGCTATCCGGTAGAGCAGTCGACGGGTCTGGTAAGGTGTGTAGATACTCGCATTCCCACCCGTACGGACAGCACCCTCGAGCGAAGAATAAACAACAATATTTCATCCCCGTAGTATTGGCGCGTGTCAATCCCGCATCGGTCTTGATATTACAACGCGTTTGGGATTTGACTTTACTAAACAACAAACATTCAACATTCACTTCAGCATATATCACAACGCAATAACTCTCATTGAGACTCACTTTGAATAACTATCTTCTCTATCCCCACCAGCCCATTTATTATACCAGATATCTGAACAAATAACGAGATTGAGTCAGTGAATCCAAGTGCAAATGAAAACTAGACGAACTGTATTCTTTTCCTGTTTGAGGAGCTTCCTTCCTTTCAACGTCACCGGGTTTGACTTGTTTTCTTGCCGGTTTTAGCTTTTTGGCTTTCTTGACTGGGACTGGAGGAGCGACAACGGTCTCTGTCCCGTTCGACGACATTGCTCAGAAGCAAGGATAATTACGATTACGTAAGCGCGTTATTACAATTTCGATCTCCGAATCGCAGGTTTTGAGGCGGAGTTTGGATATATATACGGTTAACCCACTACCAACAGCCTCGATTCGAACGTTCTGAATGCATTCTTTCATTTACTGTCCATTGCTCATGAAGGGTGAAGGGTTTCACAGATGAACAGATCTTGCGTTGGTTCCTCTAGGTTTTTGATTCTACATGTCTATGGAAACACAAGTTACGAAGCAGGTGATCATGAGAGGACTACTCCTTCGAACTTGCTACTTCATACTAATAGAGCTGCCCGCCAGAGATGGAATGCTTTCAAGGGACTATCACGCCAAGCCAAAACTCAGTTGGAATCGAAGTGAATCGCGCTCGCTGCTAAGTTGCGGCGTCATTCAATGGCAAGACGCATGTAGGCTTTCTCAATGCGAGAATACTCTCGATACCCGTGCCATTGTGTCTAGTGTCCTGAATACTTAGGTCGATGAAGTATCTCAACGGCTCGTCATCGTTATACCAGATGACCTTATCCCCATCCCAAGGATCCGTGAAGCGGGGCGGACGACAAAGATCTCTGGGATGGGAGGGGCTTGGTCGGGGGAAATGATTTCTAGGGCCCCTCCTCATCGAAGACTTGATCTTTTTGCTGTTCGTCGTGCGCGCTGGAAACAAGACCTTTGATTCGCAAAGTCTTCTACTCTCGTCGATGAGTGTTTGTGGGGAAATAGGAATGTGTGCGATGTGGTCATTTGATGCTGACGTTGTACGCCCCTTGCTGCTGTTGTCTGGATTGATAGGCAAAGGTGGAGGGTTTGGACCGGTGGTGGTGTGTCGAGCTACGCGTTTTTGAAGTTTCTTCAGGAAATTGCATGTCGGAATTGATTCGTCCTTCAATCTCCTTCTTTTTCAAACGCCTTTAAAGGTTTTTACACAGTGAACAAAGGCCACCCCAAGCAGCGACTGTGGTCTTATTGACATTTCTACACAATATATGCAACAATACGAGGCGCTTTGACCGTGTAAAGTGATTTGGGAGCGCTTCTCATCATACAAAGCGCTGGATATATGCAAGAGAGTAATGCGGCGATGATGGAAGGTGGAACCATAGGCCGTCATTAGTTCTGCTACCGTCATCCACTACCCTGACGCTCAAGCGCTCAAGCTTTCAGGACTTGAAGGAGACCTAAATCATGGCAGCAGTACGGTAGTCTTTACGGGAGGATATAGTGCGTGCGTGTCTACAACCCGTTTTAATGTCAATGGTTAACGTTAGTCCTGCTCCTCCAGCGCTACGTTAAACTACTTCGAGGATATCGATCAATTACACCTTATGATATGAAGCGCGCTGTCGCGAAAAGTTGCAGAAAAATTCAACTTGTTATTCATGCGTAGCGAGCGAAATTGAAGACTGTGATCTTCTGTAAGTGAATCAATGCCGGGAAACTAGTTCCATGAAGAATTCTAACTAGCATGATTCATCTACAGTAGACTACCTACAGGAACGTGGAATGGAAGACATGGATCTCCTTGGACACGACCTAGCGACGATATTGTTTCGATGCAGATTCATATCGCTGGTCACAGTATGACCATCATATGGGGTCGGCACAATTATATTCAATCGTCCCAGGACTTTGAATGAAAGAAGACTGAAAATGGACTCATGACATTCTTGATACAGGAGGATGAAACTGTTACCCATTGGGAAGCGCTCGATATACACCGGTAAGGCAACCACTGATAGATGTCTGGCGTTGAACGAGATTGTCATGCGGTCTCTGGTGCACTTGTGCTTCCCCGGTAGTCGTTAAAGACTTCATCATGATCTCTTTCTTGATAGACCACGCCGAATAACTTTTCTTGACCACATCTGATCGTGATGTCCTCTGGTGGTGATAGTATGAATGAATCTCTGTGTTGCTGGTGACAGGCTTGATCCCCTCATTCAGCGATGATGATAAAGTCAAATTTATGTTGCTATCAAAGTCGAGCTGACTTCCAGTGTATGCGAAAGCTACAAGCAAGCTGGTATTTCATGGACTTGTGGTTCGCGACCGATGGTATTGCCTGGGGCACTACGATTCAGCGGCGTCTCCAAGAAGTACTTACAGATGCCAATATGGAGGACTTACAACCTCAGCATCTTGATAGCAAGGTGTGTCTTTGCGAACTTCCTGGCGACGAATGCAAATGAGCAAAGCGTAAACTCATCGAACTTTCATCAGTACTGTTGCGCAAGCATGACCTGAACCCGCGGATGCGGAATCAGGTGTTGGATTGGTAAGTTGCTAGGCGTGTCGATTGGTAATTGCTGACAAGAAATCTCAGACTCGAGCCTCGGAGTGACTTGAAATAGTCATTACTCCGAAATAAAGGATAGTGACATGCAGCTATAATTAATTCCTGCATAAGTATTGACGCGGACGTCCGACTCTGTCCGGGTCGTTGTGTATATTTCTGAGTAAGACATAACTAAGACACCAAGCTTACTGGATGTGCCCTTGGTACCTACGAACGAACGGAGTCACGGCGTAGAAATATCATCAGCAAAGTGGATTCACATGATACTTGCTTCAGTCTCGATGTTTGAGCCAGGATCCGAGCAGTACTAGTAAACACTTAGATCCGAGTAGGTTCAGATGAATTTCTGAGAGTGATTACTGATTACTGTAATAGAAGCTCGGCCATCCGAAGTGGTACGTTACTTACAGCGTCAAAGTTTGTAGAGTCTGACCAATACTACCAAAAGTTATCTCGACGACGATCTTTCAAGTTGAAGGCAATGCTACTGAAGTAACTGAGCCTATGTAACACGCCACAGTATAGGCTACAGTTCCCCGCTCGACGTCGATCTTAACCAATCGGAGATGGGCCTGCTGGCAGTCAGCAAATGATCATGAAACTCAGTGCCGCGGGTCAAAGCGTGTGATACGGGAATCGTATCTCCGGGTACTCTGACGTTTCAAGTCGAACGGAGCTGTAAGTATCGATCCTGATTTAACTAATTTAAGTCTGATTCTCTTTGGGCCTTATAGGGACACTATATTTGGATTTCACGGATACTTACCTATCTTTTGGATCCTAGAAAGTATGAGATGAAAACTGACACTGTGATTGAGTGTCGAAACATTCAATGATACTTATACAAGGGCCCCTGCCGCATAATGATTATAAGTATCGGACCTCAAATTGCTAAACGAGCGTATACGTAGATCTCACCCAGTGCCTGAACACTCCGACTCCGAGGCGAACTTTGACACGACGTTCACAATGTACATACGCTCCCAGGCTTCCGAGGAAATGATTGCTCGCCGCAAGAATTGCGACTTCATCAGATGAACCTTGATTCGTCGTCCCGAAGAAGCCTAATTCAAGGCAGTTCAGCATATATATTATTTTGTTCGACTATCCAGTGCACCTATCGAATGGGTTAACCTGATAGCTGATATCAATGACACTTCTATTGAATGATCCACGATTAGGATGATGAGGTTTGTATACCTCACATGAGCAGCGGCTAGATATCTCGCACAGCACGAACCCAAACGGCCGAACCTGAGCTGCCCTCAATCTCAATCTAGAGATTCCCCATTCCGTTCCGTCGTTCGTTGAATTATAGTAATCTCAGACCTAATTCCCTTGAAGCGCTCAGTGGCGTCTAAACGTGATACACGCAGCATCGCCCCCTCCACTGGACCCCCGTCACAAGTGAGTTAGCATAGAGCCTGTCGTGAATGTGAACTGAGGTATCTCGTCTGAGTTCCGGTGTTGTTGTGAGGGGCTCCGCAGCAAATCTACTACGTGTTTCCCATTTGACCCTCCCAATCTGTTGAATGGAAAGATTTGTAACTTTCGAGTAGATCGAACTGCGGGACGAGAAGGCTGTTTCTCATCAAATTAGATCTGGACATCTGTGTATACATAGTACATACATACATAGGAATTATGATCGTTGTTGAAGTTGCGATCAGATTCGAGATGCTGTATTGTATCCGGTATACTGGCATACTGTATCTCACTGAAGTTGAGTTGAGCTTGTCGAGCAATCCAAAACATCATGATGTTTTGTTCTTCAACGGATCACAGAAGGACTCGGAGTTTTAGCTGAGTGGCATGGGTCATGAATATAGGTTGATTTTGATTCCCGCCGAGACCGAGAACACGGAGAAGAGTGAGAGGTGGAAGGACGGATTAAACATCTAGTCTCATTAGCCGGAGCGGTGGGCAAAAAGGAAGCCCGGCCGGGCCTGTACTGAGCTAATATGTGAATCTGTCCGCAAGTCAACGAGGGGCCCAAGAATCCAATGTTCAACCTGCTCACCGGCATACCCTCAGAATGGTGACAGCGTCAACTTAGTACCACTCGAGATCAACGTCGACGCGATCGTCAACGCCAATGAATGTACATCGATCAAAACTCAGGCTTCCCCCATTACTAGATCATCTCATCACCTGCGATTCTCGTCGAATGATGAATGAACGAAATGCCAAAAAAAAAACACCGCGGCGTAGACTCGGTTCGCCTTTTAGGGGTTTGAGAAGGATTTACGCGTTCAGTGCTCAGTTGCATCTATCGTCCCTTTCATGATCAGATCTTTTCGGACATAGTCTGTCCAACGGAGCAGCGGTAAAGAATGATTATCGTATATGAGCCTGAGATCCGGAAGACCGGGTCCCTATAGAAGTCTCCGTCGTCTCGATCCGTTCTCATATCGGTGTATGTCTCCTTTTATCCTTTTGTCCCCGAGTGTGCGAGAAATCAACACAGTGAGTTCTGACCATGTTGCCTGGTACTCAAAGGAGAATGCATGAGAGAGTACTTACGTGCGGGAGTGTTGCTAGGTAGACGACTCTTGAGACTTGAGCCAGCCTCCGAGGCCGGGTTCTAGTGTGCAAGCGCCCGGATTGTTGTCGTGTACGGTGTAAGTACTTGAACGGCTTCCCGGAGGAATCAGTGGCAACCCGTGCTTTGGATCATTGATTCGTTCAACGTATGGATGGATTGTGCGGCGTAACTGATTAAACTGTAAAGTTAGACCGGTTATGGCCATGTTCAATCTTGAATCGAGTTCCTTTTGCAGTTGTGGCTGCTAGTTACAAGTTACACTTAGAAACTGGTTGTGTGATTACAGTTACTTACTTACTTTCGAGCCAAAGTTGTCGTCGCTGGAGATTTTGACCATAAGGGTCACTGTAGGTATACGTGGATCATTGCCTGATCGCGCTGCAGTCACGGTGAGCTCAATCTCCAATAGTGATGATTAATATCCCAATTTTCATGAGTGATTTTGATCTGGGGGGTTGCTTTTGAATTGATTAAGTGTACACACCTTGGCATCCCTACTTACATATGTATTCTTTCCTTACGGACCATCACCTGAGACCAAGGCCGCACCCGATGGACCGCAGCCACGGTGTCGTGCAGGTATGGGGTCCGAGTGATTCTCATACATACACGAATCACGATAGATTCGAAACGGGCTTCAAAAGATGCAGCGTCCCTAGTTGTAATTTAGTACTCGGATCCGTCGAAACGTTAAACGAACAGTACCTACACCAAATCCATTTTCTTGCACACCTTCGATGCGGTGTAATACTGCGTCATAAACCCTTGGCGCAGCACAATTCGAATGTGTGCGGGGAAGAGTTATAGCTATAGTGAATTAATTCAGTACGAGGTCCATTGAAATGCATAGAAACACAGCCTTTTAGAAAGATGGGGCTGTGTTACTGCACCCCCGAGACCGCCGGGGGGTTAGCTCGATATTTGAGTATTTGAGTTGGATGTGGGTGAAGGGGAATGAAAATCGGGACAATTGAGGTAGCGGAATGTGGGAAGTTTCTAGGAAGACTTTGTCCTATGTACCGGACAGCTTAGGACGCGGTATGAAGCAAGAAACGGATGTACTGGCACTTCTGGAGCGTAAGTCCGGATTTACCAGGTACCTCCGGATTTATGAGTGCCCACAGGTGCCTGCAGTACCTGGGGGCCTGGTGAATCATGATGGAGACACTCAGAAATTGGATGGCCATGAGTGATGTGCATGATGGGTGCCTTGCGTTCTGTTTGAGGTAGGCATGTAGTCGTTTGGTGAGATCGTTCGGAATCTCAATAGAGATAAGCCAAGTGCACACCTAGGAACAAGATTTAGAGAAAAGTCAGTTGTGAATTTCGAATGAAAACTTGACCGATTCCGATATTCCGAGTCCGATGAAAGGGGCCAAGGTCACAAGTGCGAGTGTAATTGAAGACCTTGCAGGGTCTATTCAAATATTGCCTCTATAATTACTGAGCGCTGCTAGATCGAACGAACTTTTTCAAACATTTCTCTTGTCGTTTCTCCCATGTCTGATCGATATCGGTAGGAGGTAGGATCCGACGGTAGGCCATTTAGGAAGTTTCGCTGCGTGAGATACGGAGGAAAAAACATGTTTTTCTTTTGGCTAAACTATTTTGAGGAGAAAGAGTTAGCTTGTCAGACATATATCCAAAGTTCGCTGATGGGATGATGAGAGTCCGTGTTTCAGAAGAGGTGGTAACGGAGATGGATGATGGGGGACGGTGAACGGGCCGGAAGTTGCCGAGATGGACGGGGAGATATAAAACATCAACAAACAAGAACAGCCTTCCTGTACTGCCTCCTTCGTCGCCCCTCGCAAAGGAAGAAATGGAACATACAGCGTACATAAATGAAGACAACTCAAATTCGCCGCCTGTGACCTTTGCCATCGTCGCCGACGACAGCGACAATAATCCTTTTCCTACCGACCTCAACGACAACAACCGTTTCACCCCTGACATCGCCGCTTCCTATCACAACTCTCCCTTCAGTGCCAACAGCGATCTCAGTTTTGAGGACGAGTTCGATTCCAATTCTCGTTTTTCTCTTTTACCAGGTTACGATCCTTCCGAGTACGATAATCCTGCAGCTGGTTCGCTGCTCATGTTCAACGACAACGACTATCTCTCTTCCTATGACCCAAATTCGCAGTCCATGCAGCAGCAGGCTTATGGAGACTATTCATCGCCAGGTTCTTCAAACGGTGGTCCTGACAGCGCCAATGATGGCATGAGGTCGAGGGCATCTTCTGTCTCTTCAAACCACCAGCAGTCTCACCTTTCTCCACATATGCAAGCTCAGCATCTTACTCCTTCACCTCGTATGTCTGTTGCACAGTCTTTCGAGGGCATGTCTTTTCATTCACCAGCATGGTCTAATGAACCTCTGCCTGATCATCGCTCGACCGCCGGTCCATCCAGGTCTCTTTCGCCCCAGCGCGCTCAGCCTAAACCGCAAAGCCCGCCCAGGCTTCTCATGCCTGATGACGAGGTACCCACTATCAATGCTCCCGACGCAGAAGGTGGCGCTGGGCCTGCTTTGCGCATTGTACCCGCTACTCCTGTCAGTGGAGGTGGCGCAGTGACCAATGATGGCGCTGGCGGCGGGGAAGAACGGAATCTGCCCTTTAGAAACGGTACGCTCTCTATCTGATCCATCTTCATCAACCCGAATGACTCATTATCCCCTGTAGGTAATACTTTAGCGCCGTTCAACTCTTGGTCCCCTCATCACTCGCCGTCCCCTCATCCCCCTGATTCCGATGCATCCATGGACCAGCAATCCAACTCATACCGAACGAATTTCGGAAATAATTCCAACCCCAACCTTTCATCTCAAGCAGGTCCTTCCCGTCTGAACGCCAACAACTCTTTCCTCTTCCCCAACCCTGGTATGCCGCGTACTCGTTCCAAATCTGATGGTTCCCTTGAACCCCCTGCTTGGGACACTACCGCCTTTGACGACCCTTCGAACTCCGCAATAATGGATGACTCCGCAATGAACATGACCGACGTTTCTCCTCCTAATTCCTCTTCCAACGCTGGCAGACTAAACACCCAGTTTTCGTTTGGCGGGTCCCCGACGTCTCCTTCAAATTCCGCTAATAACGGATTTTTGACGGTAGAGGCGACTGGTGCTCTGCGGAGATCTAAATCTGACTCGTACAATCGGCATGTGAGAGGGTCAAGATCCGAGGACCTGAGATTTGGAGGTATGCCTGGTATGAACGATCCTCAGGCTCAGCAAGGACAAATGGGCGGCAATGGGCTATTATTCCCGCCTAGCGCCCATGGAGATTTCATTCAGCAGCAGCAGCAACAACAGCGTGGGCAGACGCCACAATTTCTTTCTCCACGTCCCCATGGGCACTCGTATTCTTACTCTGGCTCTGAGCAAATGCTTGGCTCGGGTCTGCCAAACTTGGGCGCAGGGATGGGGTTGGGTTACAGTAGCTCTGCGCTAGGTTTAGACGTGGGCGTTGGGATGGACAGTGGCAGAAGGAGTGCGTTTGGACATGGGCAAGGGCAGGGACAAGGACATTTCAGAAGGACCTCGTCTGGATCTAGGAGTGAGAGAGGGGTCAGTGTCGGGAGAGGTTGGATGGACGGTCCAGGTGACATGGGTGGCGAAGGTGGCGGGAGCGCAGCGGGTAGCATAGGGGGAAGTGTTAGAGCTTCGCCTTATCCCTCGCCGAATGTGTCACCGAGGGTGAGATATGATGAGTTACCTCCTACCGGGCCGGATGGTGACGGAGGTTTGGATTTCGGACTGTTGAGCGGGACGACGCCTGGGTCTGCATATTCAAATCAGCACTCAAGGGCTGGATCGGGTAGCGGGACGCCAGGTATGGGGGTGCCTACGCTTCCACCACATCTTGGGCTTGGCTCGTTCCCACAGGGTGGTCATATGGGTATGGGACGAGGAATGATGCCTACTGGTGCCAACAGCAAACCAGCACCATCCATCGTAACCGTCGGTGGCTCATCTGTCCCGCTGGTTGTCTCCAAACAGAATGTCACTACAGCGCGTACATCAAAGGCTTCACATAATCGGCGGAAACAAGAAGCAACGTTCGTTTGTCCTGTTCCGGGCTGTGGGAGCACATTCACGAGGAGTTTCAATTTGAAGGGACATATCCGATCGCACAATGAAGAAAAACCCTTCCTTTGTCATTGGCCTGGGTGTAACAAGGGCTTTGCGAGGCAGCATGATTGCAAGAGACATGAACAGCTGCATACGAATTATAGGCCGTTTACGTGTGAAGGTTGTCAAAAGCCGTTTGCGAGGATGGATGCGCTGAACAGGCATTGTGAGTCCTGCTGCTTCACCTCATCCTTAAGAGAGTAACATTCTAATTGATGGGATACTTGCTTAGTACGCTCTGAAGGAGGCGCAGAATGTCAACGCACGCTAGAGCAAAATGGAACGTTACCAGCAGGATTGACTTCTCCGCCCTCATCCAAGGCCACTCCGACGTCTAACTCCAATTCGTCCAAGTCTGCACCGGGTTCGTCGGAAGGGAACGGGCGCGGACGAGCGTCCTCTGGATCAGGAGCTGCGGGTGGGAGGAATGATGTGAGGGATAGTGAGCCTGCGAGGTCGTTGCCTATTCCGATTATGAGTGGAGGTGGTGGAGGGTTGAAGATGGAGGAAGGGGGAAATGGGCCGATGGGGTGGCCAGGGAAGATGGAGGAAGCTTGGAGCGTTGGGGTTACGCTTTGAGATGGTGATATTTCTTGGAGTGTGGGTATGGCTCAGTGGGTGGTCGTATCCTGATGGGCCTTTTCTTTTACCACCATTACGACCCGTTGTGAAGGCTCTGGCTCTGGATTTGGCTCTGGCGTGCTTTGGACTGCGGATTGGATCTCTTGCTCTTGTTTCGCTGCATTCTTTTTCTTCTTCTCTTGATACAGTTCTACCTTGGACTCTGGCTGAGAGTGTTTGTTTTTGTGCTTTTTGTGTTACGCTTATCATGTCCCGTCAGATGTTATATATATTATATATGTATTGCCCGCCTCGTTGCTGTTTTCCGTCTTTGTTTCGTTCCACTCTCCACGCTCTGTCCCGTATAGAAGACTTTCCCCCCCATCTCCCCTTTGTCTTTCTATCGATGAAAGAACATTTACACCCACCTTTTTTTTTCCTTTTCTGTGTTTATTATTTAATTCAAATTTTCTTTTGGATCTCTTTCTTTTTCCAGTATGCGGTTCTAGGACGTCGGACTTAGATCCTTTCGTTTCTTTCCTTTCAAGTCTATTGCTTGTCCATCCGAGCCATCCATCGCCGCCTCGGTCTAGTCCCAGTGTCAGTGACACATGTTCTCCGATATATCATCCAGTGTCAATCTGGATAGGAGACAGGGATGCCTCTTCGGCCATCTTGTCTCAATCTTTACCCCCTGTAGATTCGTTTGACGGGGATTTGGGCTCGAGCGCTCTAGTATTCAACGTCAAACGTTCAAGCTTCCAGGGGTTCCGAACGAATTTCAAGTCGGAATCGCAGCTTGCAGGGTGATGGGATAGAACTGGTTGAAAGGAAAAAACCGAATAGTGTAAATGAAGCCGAAGATGATGAAGAAGAAGAAACGAGAAACGAGAAACTTCTCTCTCCAAGAATAAATGTATTCACTAGCTGGGTTGATTTATTTGCCCTAACCTCCCTACCATCGGACCATGTGTATATTCATACATACATAGCTATCGCACACCGTAACTCTTCTCCCCAACTCTCTCTTTTCTTCCTTCTCCCCACGTATTTCTTGCTTTTTTTCTGTCTCTCGTGTCCTTTTCTTGTTGAATTTGGTTTGGAAATCCTGTAGCGTATAGAATTTTGTTATATATATATACTAGGTACTATAGTGCTACGTGCTTATATTTATTGCATGATATTTCGTTTTCCTTGTCTGAGTAACCAGTCTGAGTGAGGCGCTAGGCGCTGGGGCTCAAGCGCTTACATATGCCAGTGTACGGCTCGCACGAACCAAGTCTGAATTCATTCTTTCTCATTCCTTCGCATTGATGTCAGCTATGTAAGTCTTTGGAATACATAAAAACTCCTTTCTCATGATCATTTAAATAACAGATGTGCCACCGTCGGAGGTGAACGACTTGGATGTCTTCGGTTTCCTTTCCTCGTCCCGTAGCCTCAGTGCAATCTCATGGATTGGAATCAATGAAGTTCAGATTCTCTCGCTGTGTACCAAGAGCGCATATAGTCGGATGTACGGGGTTGGAACTTCATTCGATGTACCTCTCAGACAAATCGTCTATGTGATATTGACTCGAGAGAAGCCTATGTGCAAAACTTGAACTGGGATAAACTGGTACGCTTCAAAATTGTTCTGTCCACCGTTGGATCTCACCGTTGTCACGATATCGATGCAGGATATTAAATCAAAACGCTCTACCCTCACGACCAATATCAGCCTCTCTCGATTGTTGGAATTGTTTTCAGTTCGCTTTCAATCAGTTTGCGGGAAGCTAAAGACTCGCTGCGTTCTGTCGTGTCCTTTTTCATCTGCCCCTCGTCGTTCATTCGCTAATTACCTGAGCGGTTCGACGTGGCTTGAGCGCCCACGAATGAAAATCAATCTTGCTTGGCAAGCTTTCAAGCTGCCTCATGCCCTTAGCGACGATAGGACGAAGATGAAGAGTGAGGGGTGTATGTACAGTCGAGTCAGGTATTTTACCTTGAATTGCGCACTGTGCGTAGCCTCGTAGGTAGGATTCGGAAATCGTTAAACAAGTTCCGGTGCCCTCATCAGTTTGTAGCGCGATGATTCCGATTCAGCATAAGTTAACTGTCAAAACCCAATACAAAGGCGGGTACTTGACAACCTGATACAATGATTCCGGAGATATGAACACATTGTAATTCGAGATACCAATGACAGTGAAGCTGAGAGCAATTGGAGTCGGACTCGGATGTGGGAACTTTTGTTTCTCCTTCAACCAACTCGCCATCAAGAAGCGCAGAGAGTTCAGAGGACCAAGGAAACTGGGATTCTTCAAATTGGTACTTTCAAAGGCTATGCCTATTATCATCCGCCGTTTGGATCTCATGATGCTAGGTTTGATGTAGGCATCCATGATTCCAGAGTCTCAGAGTCACTCTTACGTTGTAACTGATACACATCGCCACTCTTTAAAAGATGGACTCTCGTCTTACTAGCGCTCAGCTCCCATCATGGATTCGAACACGACAGTTACTACGCCAGAACACCTGGAAGGACCCTTTGGACCGGTTGAACGTCGACCACGTCGCAGAGCACGTCTTACGCTGCCTTTGATATGTAGATGGTTATATGTGCTGGTCATACGCGGTGTTTTTCTGGTTGGACTCTTTGTAGTGGGGTCAGCGCTTTGGGATGCCATAAAGGCTTTCTCATTTCAGACTTCACTAATGCTATTCACGCACCGGAGTATGTATCAGAATCAAACCCTCCAAAGTGTCACGAATATGAGCGCTGTTGTGCGGCCTCTCATTGACAAGGAGCAGCTGTTCGATGTTGCTGTCAGCGTTTGGATACGAGCTACAGAAGAGGAGGAGGAAGAGCGGAGGAAGAATCTTGTGGGCGACGTGTATAGTGATGAACAAAGCGACAAAGATACAGAAAACTCCTTTCCGATGGCTGGCGAAGCTACAGATGGACCTGTAGTATGGAGGAGGTTTCAATGGTGGAATGATGACCCCTTGCGGTTTAGATACTGGATGGGAATTGCTGACGACCCCAGCTCGGTGGTTTACCATTCGCTCTACTCTGATATCGTGTTCAAGGGTTTGCGCCTCTCGGATACCAGTGTATCCAGGAGGGTGAATTTCACGGTGCCAACGGCGAAATTGTGCGTGTTCTCTCCGCTGTGTGAAATATCACGATGAGACGTCTACTGACTCTACTCATGATCTTTGAACAGCCGAGACAAATACCTCAGGGGAGACGAACTGAAAGCTGTCTTCATTCTCATACCTACCTCTCCCTCCCCTATGGATTATGTGACCAACTTCTCTAGCTGGATTTCTGATGAGGTTTGGAACAATATGACTTCGAGAAGAACCTGGCCGTAACTACTTTCCTCTCTCCCTTACCTGGGTTTCGCTCATAAGTCGTATCTTCTTAGGTTTCCACTAGGTTCTGAAAATCGCGGAGAGAAGACGTTCCTAGACCAAGCAGTAGAACGACTCTCGTTCCCCGTAACTCTCACTCATGTTCATGACATCCCTAGTCGTTGTCCTCCCGCAAATGTATCAAATGAAATTAATTGGCTCTATCGTCCAAACCAGCACCCTTATATCACCACTCGGTGAGTTCTCTCATTTCACATATTAGATTAACAAATTGACAGTGGACTAGAACGCATGCACGTATCTTCAAAGAATTTGAGCTGATGAATTTTGAAGCCTACAATGCATCTCATGAACAGATCAAGGGCCATAAGGTGATAAATTCGTGTGTTTCCGCTCATCGTTTTGCTGATATCATTGTGAGAACAGTGCGGTACGATTACAAAATTGCCAGATTATGGCAAATCCAGGAGAGATGCTTTTTCTGGCAAATTCTGTGAGCGCGCGTACTATACACTTGGAAACCTGGAGACAATCTTCGAGCTCCAGGTTCCTCTCAAGGACGGTTCAATACGAACAGAATGGGCTTACGCGCCGTATATGGATAGCAACCCACACGCAACAGGTCCAAAGGTAAAGCTCTACCACCATATAACAAACAATGTGCCTGAAGTTTTTTCAGGATTACGTGCCTGTACCAGTGAATAGGGAAAATTGTACTTTCGATGAATCAAATTTGAACGCAACAAACGGGGTGAAAGGCGCTTCTAGCTTCACTGGTGATGCTTTGAGACTCATCTCCTGAACCCAACGCGCTGATCCTTTCTTCACTGAATCAGATTCGATGCATGTTTCCTGGCACATTTCATTCTCTATGGAGTCTCCAAAAAAGCAACTTATTCACGATACCCTTGCTCCAAGTAGGAACCCGGTGAATCACAGCGCAAGCGATTATAAGAATTCAAAAAGCCAGGATGCAGCGGATCTATGGAGTAAGTGCTCATTTTCTACTTTGCAAAGTTCGCTATTGATTATTTCCTCTTCAGGTGGTGTATGGGGAATACGCCGAGACGACGAGTCTCATCCAAGGCGAAGGGCCGTCCTCTATTCCATATAGTGAGTATATAATCAATGGAGTGATCAAGCTTTCTTTTTTCTCATTTTCAATACGTAGCACGATTTCATCATTCACAGCCGACTGTCTCGATGTTCTATACTGGTATACACGGAGCAGTACCGCCTTCATCAGTGTCTTCGGAACAATCTTGAGTGCCATAGGCCTTTTCATTGACTCTGATATCATCTCGAGAAGCAAAAGCGTGTGGTCAAACTCGAAGCGTCTCCTGAATTTTCATCGACGACGGCATTACACGATTTTCATGGGCTATCAATCTGCGTCTCCAGTAATGCTATCAACATTGGGTTTCGTGATAACATCCGGGCTTCATATTACCACGGCAGTCTTGATGTTGATTGTCGCCTTGAAGTTCGAAGTTGGGTGGTGGTCGGCCAACGGTGATAATTGGGTTGAGCGATGGGTGCCTGCCGTACGCATTCTCCGACCTACACACAAGGAAAGGGCCAGCGAACGCCTTGAACGGTCTCATATGCGATTGAGGACTCGATTTGGGGTACGTGTCCTTACTGAGGTTCCTTTACCGAATTCCTGAACAAAACCATTTTGTTGCAGATTCTTGCAGCTCTGTTCTTAATTTATCACTTCGCTCCGCCGCATGCCCACGATGTCATTTCTCCTCTTCACCCAACGCCCGACCCTTCAGATATTGAAATCAAAACCCTCTATAAGGAGACCATCCTCGCGACAAATATTGTACAGCCTCTCTTCATCGCTGCACAGATCTTTCAGCTTGCTTTGAATTATCATTCGGGTTACTTTGCAGGATCCTATAGGCTCGCTGTGATCTGTCGAACAATGTCACTTTTCGCCTCCCTCTTGTGTTTCGTCCCCTGGTTACTTGGGCGGTTCGACGTGCGAGGTGGCCTGAGCGCCCATGATGTATTGAATTCAATTCTGTTGATGGTCGAATTGTGGCAAGCTCTTAAGTTGCCTCGTGCTCCTACCGATGACGCTGATGAAGATGAAGAGTAATTGGGGTATCGTATTTTGATACAGGTCCGTATTTATACAATTACTACTAGAAGATATACCATGTACGATCTGATTGCTAAACTACGGGAGAAAGATGTAATTAATGGTCCATTTGCTCAATTCAAAACGTGAGCGGATCGGAATGAAAAATCATGGGTGTATGTACAGTCGAATCAGGTATTTTACATTTGCTCACCTTGAATTGTGCAGTGTGCGTAGCCTCGTAGGTAGGATTCGTATATCGTTAGTCAAATGATGAAGATGGTGAGAGTCCGGAGCCACTTCGCAAGGCGTGTCGATCAGGCCCTTACAACTTCAAGGCATCCCATTCGACGACGCCCGATTTCCTCCGTGCCTATATTTCTCTCCTTAACCAGCTCTTTCTCCTTTATTTCACCTCCAAATGGCATCTGAAGAACCTTCAACAGATCTTATTACCCTTACACGGTTCGTTCTTCTCTTCTCTTTCATCCGCATTATCTCAATCAAATCTTCACATAACAGCCATGTTCTCAGCGATCAGCTCAGATTAGGCGCTGCAGCTACAGGCGATCTCACTCTTCTTCTCAATGCCATTCAAACAACCTCCAAATTCATTGCAACTAATGTTCGTAAAGCCCGACTTATCAATCTGTACGTGTCCAAGCTCTCTTCACCCCCGTTCGTCTCCTCACGCGACTTGCGATGCAGCATCGGTCTCGTCGGTGAGACCAATGTTCAAGGAGAAGACCAGAAGAAACTTGATGTTCTCTCCAACGACATCATGGTAAACGCTCTCCGTGCATCCGGCAAGACTGCGGTCCTGGTATCCGAGGAGCTCGAAAATGCCATCATCATCGAAGAAAAGAACAGAGGAAAGTATTGCGTCGTCTTCGATCCTCTTGATGGAAGCAGTAACATCGATGCTGGTGTTAACATTGGGACTATCTTTGGGATTTATCGTGTGGTGCGTCGTGCCTTTGCGTCGTTCTCAAGCGACCTGCTCACTCCTCGTTAGCGACCGGATTCCACTGGTTCCGTCGAGGATGTTTTGAGGCCTGGAAGTGATATGGTTGCAGCGGGATACACGATGTAAGTTTTAACCTTTGTCGTTACTTCAGTCTCGTCTAATACTTCAACAGGTACGGGTCGTCAGCGAACTTGGTCTTGTCGACTGGATCAGGGGTGAATGGATATACCCTTGATGCTTCCCTTGGCGAATTCATCCTCACTCATCCTGATGTATGCACTCCTTATATGCGTCTGATATCACTCCAGCTGAATCTTTACTTGCAGATCCAAATACCCACTCGAGGAAAGATCTATTCATTCAATGAAGGGAATGCCATGTACTTCCACCCACCTGTTACCGCATATCTCAAATCCATCAAATTTCCACCGACCGGAAAATCTCCCTACAGCGCTCGATACATTGGATCCATGGTGGCCGATGTTCATCGTACTCTCTTGTACGGAGGCATATTCGGATATCCCGATGATAAGAAGAGTAAGAGTGGCAAGCTGAGGTTGCTCTACGAAGCTTTCCCCATGGCTTTCCTCACAGAGCAGGTGAGCACACTGGTGTTGTATATTTGCTGAGTGAAAAGATTAATGTCAATTCTGTAGGCGGGAGGTATTGCAACTACCGGAAAGATGCGCATTCTAGATATTCAGCCCAAGTCGATCCACGAAAGATGTCCTGTCTTTTTAGGGAGCAAGGATGACGTCCAAGATTTAATAAAGTTCTATGCTGAGGCCGAGTCGTAAGGATGGTATTTATTGAATGAAGTCGATGTAATATTGTAATAAATATGGAACTTGAGTATGTATACATGGGTCAAAACTGTATCTGAATTGCCCTATCCATCAGCGCTAGCAGCAGCAAAGCGAATGTATATACATACACATGTAACACAATATGTATCCATCCACTGGCGTCTAAACTTCTATCCCCACAATTTGGTCGTAATTCCTGTGCTCTATCGACTTTGCTCTTGCTCATCAAGGTTTCTGTAGCGAGGAATGGCTTCAATGCCAGATGTAACTAATTGTGGACAACGTTGCTGCTTTTTCGTTGCTTGCAGCCAACGCTAGCATCTTGAAGTCGAAGGCAGCGACTCGGGGTATCGTATTTTGATACAGGTCCGTACTTATACAGTTACTACTAGAAAATACACCATGTACGATCTGATTGCTAAACTACGGGAGAAAGATGTAACTATTGGTCCATTTGCCCAAATCAAAACGTGAACGGATCGGAATCAAAGATCATCTCAAGTTTTCGAGTCTTGAACCTGCAAGTCCTCTGGCAAAGTGATGCCGAAATGCTGCTCGAAAACCGATCGCTCCAACTCTCCATTCTTGACCCGTTCTCGCGCAGTATGTTTACAATTCTTCGGCCGAGCCTCCTCATGTCGCTTTTTCGCATCAGGACGAGCTAACACTCGATTACACAATTTGCAGATTGAGTTTTCCATGTTTACTTCAGGCATTATCTTGTGCACCGTCTCCTTGTGTCGGAAGACATCTGCCACACGACTGAAAATAGCTCCACAATCTGAGCATGTCCTTTCGAGGAGAGATTCTCCGTGTCTTCGACGTCCAGTCCTAAATCGTTTACGCGGACGATAGTCAACCGCACCGTCGGATTGGTAAAGGTAGTCGTCGTCATCAGCTGTGTACTTTGGTCTGCCTCGTGAGCGTTTCGTCTTTGTATTCTGTGCGTTCGCTTGTCGCGAGTAGTTAGCGTAGGGGCCGCGCGCGTAGCGGCGAGGCAATGAAGGCATCGGAATACTCTTGAAATCAAGGGCAGAGGGCGATGCACCGCTATAGACGGAAGAAGATGGCGAACCACTGCGGGACGATTGCAAGGACGAGATCCTTGGAATTGACAGGTAAGGATCAGAGGCGTATCCGGGCAGAGGAGATGATGGAGTTGACGAATCCCAATTAGAGAAGACACTTGTACCTGGTGAACTTGGAATACTATGATCATATAGATCTGGAGTAGAGACGCGACTGGAGAGGGAAGAAAGCGGTGATGAACTCCTAGATGATGCCCATGACGAAATTCGTGGGACCTGCAAGTGAGAAGGAGATGCGTATCTGTGTGGCGGAGAGGGTGCTCTTGGAGCGTCGTCGATTTGTAATAAAGAGAAGCTTATTGTTGGTGAATGTTCACCGTCGTCGGGCTCAAGCTTGACACCATTAGGAGGCGATGAACTGCTCGCGGATGATTCCAGAGACGGTACCTGGAAATAGGAAGGTGGCGCACATGTGGGTAATGGAGATGATGGCACCGACATATCGTCGGTATGTTGGACAGAGGAACTGTCATCGTCGTGCTCGGGAGGAAAGGTGAAGAGGAAGGAGTAAGAAAGTGGTGATTCGCTGTTGGATGGCTGCGCGGAGAACAAAGAGGTCTCCGGTACTTGCTCAGAAGTAGAAGAGTATTGGAACGGCGTAGATGGTGATGTCGGAACATTCGGTGTGGTATATGAGGTAGGAGAGGGAGACTCTACTGAATCGGCAGATGAGGGCTGAGGCTGTAAAAAGGCTTGAAGAATGAACTCGGAGAGGTCAATCTCTTTGAGCGCATCATCGTCAGATGGCACTTCACTTTCCGATGATGCTGAATTGAAAAATGGAGAATCCTCCATATCAGCATCCGGCCAAGAAGGTGAGGAGGACGATGCTGGCATCGTACTCTCTGCGAGTAGACGAGCACAATCCGCAAGAGCAGAATATTCATCAGTGGGAGACTCCATGGCAGAATCGTATAACCGAATCTATCGCTCATCAACTGCCAGTTGAGTGTACCGCTGGAAAGCTTGACTTACCAGCTGCTCAATCGCATCATCCACAGGACACCTATCAGCCATAGACTCGCTAAGCCTAATCAGAACAGATAATCACACAGAAAATAGAAAGAACTCACATCTCGGCAGGGTTTGACTGCAGCATTGAATGTTCAGATTGCTGGCAGAACGCAGATGGCTCCGGGTCTGACATGACAACGTCCGTGTCAAGAATCCCTGCATCAGAGTCCCTACGAGATATGTTAGATACTGAAAGGATCGGTACAACATCGAGCTTACATACCATGTGATAGTTCCCGGTAGTGTATAGTCATCATTGCGATATTCTTGAGAGAAGGTGAAAGAGGTGCTGGAGAACATTGGAAAGATAGTATCTTAAGGGAGTGCGCGATTGCAATGCAGCTCTCTTATACGTCAATCCTTTTGTTTTTGTTGCGCCTTCTGTTGGAGTTTTGTGTATCCTTGTGGGCGCATTCTTGCCTTGTTTAAGGCATTTTGGAAGTTCTTTTTTATTATTTAGGAATAGCACGTCGGAAACAGTTTGAAATGAGTCGGGAGACGAAGCTGTTGTCGGCTCGTAGGCAGTGTGTGGCGCGCAGAGAAGGCGGGAAACATGGCGTACGTTATTAGCCTCGTGTACGGTGTACGCGTCGAGGTGGCAAGCAGCATAGACAGCATTTGGCGGAGTTTGAGACCATTTTTGGTCTCGTCATCCGTGTCGGTAAGTCAGATAGATCTGAAAATAAAACTCAGCTAACGCGATAAGGTGCAATATCAAGAGATATCAAGAATTTCCGGGGAAAACAAGACAATCACCTGTAGTAGATGTGTTGTACGCCGGTGCTGGCCAAATCGGGCACATGAGCCTCGTGTAGCGATGGTCAGAAACTCCGACTGTTGATAATTTACCACCCAGCAGTCAGAACCAAAAAAAGGGGGCTCGTAGTCTGAGTTTTCTAGGTGAGATTGGTCTTCCAGTATCTCAAAGCGTACGGCAGAGCGATTCGAACTGTTCTGATTCAAGTGGAGGTATCGTCAAGTCAAATGTTGTCGAGACGAATCTCGCCCCGGGCGGACGCGCAGGCGCCTCTGAGCTCAAATACTCCAAGCGCCAATTAATATTGTTCTGATTTCGTCCATAAACAGGAATCTTTGGTTATCGCGAGCCAGCGTTTCCATTTCCCAAGTAAAATCTGAAAATAAATTCATGTTAAAGTGCGAGCAACGTGCGAGCAACGGTTCTTCGCTGAGTTTAGATTAGTACTCCCAGTACTGCCCCGAAAGGCGCGAGCCAGCATCGCTTCAGAGAACCAAGATCTGCGAGTCCGCATCATTTTATCACTTGCAATTGAAGAATAAGGGGCAGACGGCTGCAAGTAATAATGTCCCACGACGACGAGAGTACAAAAGCAAAGGCGGTCGCATACAACGACTCGATGGTGGGTGATCTGCCCAGAGCAACGCTGAATAATCCTTTTCATTCCAGTTTTTCAATTATACCTAGCAGGGGCGGTCTCAAAAAAGAGGATTTCTCTTGATTGACACGTACCATAAAACCGTAGCCTTTTGCCTTCACCACGAGAGATGATGCAGTTTCTTTAATTGAAATTTACAAATGCATGCACGCTTTCTTGGAAGTTATATGCAGTGCTTGTAAAGCAGTAGTATCAGATTTCTAGGTTTCGTGAAGGAAAACGTTACGTTCTCCAGAAGCGTCAACCAAGTGAACAGCGTGACGCGTCCGAGTAGGTCCGAGTACTGTCCGAGTGGCACTACCGCGATGTTTGTGCATGTATACTGTTAAATTGCCGACGTCCTTCTGGATGAGTACAGGATTCTCTACATGATTCACCCTGCTGTGGCGACGATCAAGTTCTGGCTTTGAAGTGCACCTCTTCGCATGCTACGACAAGCGAATCGAAGCAACTTTCTTTTCTAAAAGCAATGATTGAAGCAGACCAGTTAGGTATTCGGTCGTGCAAAATGAGCCTCAAGAGCCTCAGACCAGGAACTTTTCTCGAGTTCATCCAGCTACCACGAAGGGGAATCGCTTGCTGTCCATATCTACGATGATACTCTTCCAAGTTCTCGTTGCCATTTCTCTCCCCGCTTTTGCCTTAGCTTCAAGTCTTTCACCGAGCAGGAGCGAAGCGCTTCGATTCAATCCTTTGTTACCATCAAGGTCGACCGCCGAGGCCCTTTCTCAGATTGCTGCTCAGCAACTCACGAATGCAAAACGCCTCTCAAAAGGACTTCCTCTGAAACATCCAGTGTTCCGACGCTCTCGTGAGCAGAACTCATCTCAATCACTTGCCACATCGAATGATTTCTGACTTCTTTCTCCGCAGATGGTTCTCGTGCTGTTCCATCAGGGACTCTCAGCCATCAGTGAGATTTCTTTTTGCTCTATAGCACATTTATACGCGTCTGATGTAAGGTATTAGCTCTAGCGTGAAAGGACATATCCAGCTACTAGATGTTACTACAGGTGAACCCGTCGGTTTCGTAGGCCGCACGTTCAATGAATTTGGCGAATACAAGTCAGTCACTGCTTCGGATGATCGTCTTCAGGTCAAGATCGAATCAATCGCCTCCGGGCCCCGTAACATTCTCGCTCTTGTTTGTGTTTAGTGTACTATGCTGAATTACGATCTTCTAATACGTATCATGTTTTCAGAACGGACCCAACGCTGAATATCCTTACATGGGCAGTATCACTGGTTATTCTAGTACAGATTCAGACCTAGTTTCCGGAAGCTTTAAGTACGTGTCGGAGTTATATGCGTTTACTGAAGTCCTTGCGCTGACTCGACGAAAGCTATAATTATTTTGGAGGTGTACAACGGTCTCCGAGCTCGCTCCCGCAGGCGATGAACAATTCGTTTACGGCTGCCACTGGCATTTCAGACTATACAGAGAGCGCGATTGTGAGTCCGCATTGGTGGTGTTTTCTTTTACCTTCTTACAAACGCTATGCTGTTAGTTTGTCTATAACACCGATGGAAATATCACAGTGCAATGGATCAATTCAGACCTGTCTACCCCGACTACGTATCTAGGTTCTCTTGACGGTGCGTGCTGACTTTTGTTGAATGGAACTGAAAATATCTTGAGCTCGTTTGGTATATTAGATGTTCTGTTCATGACTGGAGACATGGCAGCCTTCGAGAAAACGTTCGGTGCGCATGTAATCTGGATGGTAAGTGTTTATGTGGTGTATTCAAATTTTGAAGATTTACCTTTATCCTCAGAATCTTCGGTTCATGCCCCAATGAACGTTGACGACTCGTCAACCACTTGACTCTACGTTGTTATCCTTCTCCCCCGAGCTTTCTGTGAAGGGGATCTTGACCTGATCAAAATTTAGATTAAGTACTCTGGGATCCAACCCGGAATCTAGCACCGTACATATATCATATTGCTTTTCAGTACAATAAACTTAATATCAATTGAAACGATGAGTCTTTTCTGATCAAGAGACTGGGACCCTCCTCACTACGTTATTGTCGTTATTGTATACTTCTGACGAACATGTCGGGAATGCAGGAGTTGCCATCGTCAACGACAGCATTAGTGTAAGTATTGGAAAGCCATGCAAGCAGCAGGTCTGACTCGGACATGACGATCATTTCTTAGGACGCCTCGAAACATCGATATGTACTTCAAGTTGAGTCGAGACCACGATAAGTATGGGGATAGAATATATATCCAGTGATTTGAATGTCACTTGCGAGAGGGCGCAGGTTCGGTCCGCTGTCAGAAACAAGACCTGTAAGACCACCAGCAGCTACATGAAAAGGGGTTGGAGGTACCAACTGTTCCGAGTTGTCCAGGAGATATAAGTCCATAACAATATTTCAGTGTAGACATGAGAGATGAGACGCGCGAATGTTGATTACGCATGGATACATATACGCTTCTCCACGATGCCCACTCGGACAGTTAGTGGAAGCCCTTATATGCGCGTACGAACTTGGCTGCGTACCACAGGCGAGTCACGGTGTGAATAAGTGATAGAAGGGCAGAGATTTCAGGCCGCTGGTCGAGTTTCCAACGTTCCAACGTCCAAGCTGTTCAACAAGCTCCTGGGACTCCGACGCTACTTAAAAATGCGCGCATCCCGCATCCAACGCGTCGTCGCTACCCATTGCTCGATATCGCCAAACAGTCAACGTGCCACCCAGCCATCGAGCCACCATGCTTGCGATGTCTGTTCCTGAAATTCACTTGACAGTCGAAGTGCGCATGCATCCTGTTTGAAAAGGATTTAGTCACGAACTCTGGTATTGAACCCGAGATGATATGGTCAAATTCATATAATGAATCCCATTGCGTCGAGATAAAATGAGAAATTGAGCACAAGAGTGGGCTCGACGTGAGAGAGCAGAGTCTCGAAGCTTTGACAAGTTTGAGGGGCAATCGCTTGATGCCGTCAATCTTCCGATTCTTCGATTCGCATACTTCTTGTCTTCACCCAAAATACTTATGTCGCGCATTCCTCAGTCTTCAGCTCGTTCTCCAGTAAAAGCACCTACTTCAGCTCCTTCCAGACCTCGCTCTCGAGCTACGACACCCGTTCGAACTCGAACAAAGTCCGCCACATCGAGATCCGCTCCAAAACCTGCTGTAAAAGATGATGATCCTCCGGCAGTGCCCGCTACTCCAATGAGTATTAAAGAAGCGATAGCTCTGAAGCGAGCAGAGGCAAAGAAATTGCAGGCAAGAAATGATGGAGGCGGCAGTGCTTTGGATGACTTTTCGTCGTTGGAAGATGCCCTACCTGTAGGGGCACCTGCCCTACCAGAGGAAGACGTACTGGGACGATGGCCGGTAAGGGAGACGATTGAACGTGGACGGAGTACAGGTGAAGATCGTGAAGCCGTGTTTATGTTTTACTGAACTCAATGCAAGGATATTCCTCAAAGGTACTATAAATCTCTCTTCGCGAGCTTTACCTTGCATTCCGTCAGCTCTCTTCGAGATACACCTTGGAATTACAGCCGATCCTTTGAAGTCTGTGCCTAACGAACCGGTACTACCACCTTCAGACCCTTCGACATCCTCTAGACGTGGTGGTAAACGCGATAACCCAGCATGGTTCGAAGCTCAGGATTTGCAGACGTTGAAAGCATGGAATAACGAGATTGTCGAAATTCAGCATGAGATATCTCTATTCGGATCGTTGAAAGTTGTCGATGTACGTCTGCACTACATGTTTTCCGGTATCTCCTAATTGGTTGACCATGCAAAATGTAGTTGCATGCGAATCAGATCTCCTCACTACCCCAGAGTTTTGGCGACCTTACGGCTTTGACAACCCTAGACTTGTCGCATAATGCCCTCACGTCGTTACCAGCAAACATCTTCACTTTCCCCCAACTTACTTCACTCAACATATCACACAACCAGTTGAACACGCTACCATTCAATGCACCGTTTGCTTCTGGCCGAAAACACGACGGTTCCCGAGGTGGCAGCTTCTTCGTGCCAGTCATCACGCGTTCCTCAACTCCCCTTCCACGTCTGATTAGTCTCGTTGCCTCTCATAATAAGATTACCGCCTCTGGGATCGACCTCGAACTGCCTGCCACCCTTTTCAAAGTTGATCTTTCCTCCAACCCTCTAGGCGAATCCATGGCTTTAATACGGAAGCTGGGCAGCCTCCCAAATCTTAAAGAGCTGCGTCTAGAACATGCGGATATCAACAACACCTCATTTCCTGCGGATTTAACGTCATCAGCTTCATTTCCACGTCTGCGCATCCTAGATTTGGGAGAGACACAAGTCACTCCGGAAGCTGCCCAGGCTGCGATGAAAGGTCTGAAGCAAGAACTTAGCTTCGACTTGACTACGGAAGACCCTCCGGAAGGTGTCGTTCGCATCATCGTCGGGAAGAAAATCATTCGCGAGGCATGGGAAATTGAGGCCGAGCGCAAGGCTAAAGCGCGCGCTGCGAAGATGGTCGAGGAAGACGGTTTACATCGGGGTGCTGGTTCTCAGAATAGTCGCAGTTCTCGGTCATCTGCACCTCAAGAAGTCGTGAAGGAAGCTTGGGAACTCGAGGCTGAACAAGGTCTTTTAACAGAGGGTGGTAAGAGGAGAGCTAGGGCTCAGGCCGCAGCTGCAGCTGCTGATACCTCTTCACGAGAGAAGAATTCGCCATCGAAGCCAATGCAGGCATCCGAACCAGTCAAAGAGGCATGGGAAATCGAAGCCGAGCAAGGCTTGCTGACAGAAGGCGGCAAACGACGTGCACGCGCGGCAGCGGCTGCTGCTGCTGCTGCTGAAGAGAAGAAATCGACATCTGCGTCGCAGAGTCCTGCAGTATCCTTGACGAATCCACAGTATTACTCACAAGCCACAAACACACTCACGTTACCTGCATCTGCTCCGCCGTCCAAAACTATTGGCCACGGCCGGGCAGTATCAATGGCTGTGAACTTGTCTTCCTTTGGTACATCCTCGAGAACGAGTGATCTTGCCGTCCCCATACCCACCGCCCCTCTCGCTGAAATTGCTGCTCAGCCGTTTTCGTTGACGTTGAGGGTTTTGATTCTGTGTAATAGGCGCGCGGATCGAACGATTACCCTTCCTCACACTTTGGGATCTGCCCTGCTGCCCAACCTGGAAGAATTAGATTTGGAAGGGTGCAATTTTGCCGACTCGGTTTCGGTCTCTCGCTCAAGCATTTCTTCAGATTCTGGTTCTGGTAGTCCCAATCGTTCGACGGAGCCTCTTCTGCCTCTCCTCACGAGCCTTTTTCCCAATCTGAGGTCCCTGAACTTGTCATACAACACTCTTAGTAGTACTTGCCTGACCACGGAAGTGCTTTCAGCGTTGATACTCGCCGCACCTCATCGCAAAGGCCTCAAACAACTTGTGCTCAGAGGTAATAGGATCACGGACTTGAACGGACTCCAAGGGGTTGCGGAGCTGTTCAAGGGCAACCGTGATGTACCTGGGTGGAAGCTGGATGAACTAGATTTGAGGGACAATGATATTGGGAAGCTACCAGCTGAGCTCGGCTTGTTGCCGTTGGATGTGTTCTTGGTAGATGGGAATGCGTAAGTCGTTCGATTCGAGGGCATGAGTCGATGATACTGATTCTATATACAGATTCCGTGCACCGCCAAGGCGCATTTGGGAGCGTGAGGGCACAAAAGGCTTGTTGAGCTGGCTCAGAGGAAGGATAGAATAGTTATACCACAGCGAAGATCTCGTCTGGTTGAATACTATCATAATACACATAATTTGCCTCCTCGTTTGGTCGGTTATTGTAGTGGATCTACGGGGATCTAGAGCATAAATCAGTTTGATATAAACTGCTTTGACTTCGTGAACGATTCACTCACGTGACTGTGGGACCTACACTTGCGAATGGCGCCGCGGCGCGCGAGTCCCCAACCATGTTGACCTTGAACGGCTTTTCTGCATGGATCACTATCGATGGCGAAATCGCGAAAGAATACGGGATCGAGGTCGAAGGAAACAAGGTTACATGTTGGATACCTTCAGAGACAGGCAAGGTACGTGCAGAGGCAACCGGAAGAATCTCGCCCTTACATTCTTTCAACTGTAGACATTCGAAGTTCACATGAAAGATGACGCATACACTTCTCCAACGGAAGGAAGGGTGCGTGTAGATGGTCGAAATTGTTCCACCAAGGCTATCCGGTCGGGAGAACATGCACATAAACGCGTGAAAGGTTACAGAACATCGCCCACGACCGTGAGCCCTTTCGTATTCTCCAAACTAAAAGTGACAGGTAGGCCAACCGACTCGGATTTGACGACTCTGTACTCATGCGTGGCTTTGTATTAGACAACCAAGAATTAATATCAAGTACCCACTCCAATCCTGGCGTGATAGACGTCAAGATAATCCGAGCCACCGTCTTTAAAAGCAGAAGAAATGATATGCCGTATACCAAGACCCGAGCGCTACCTGCTGAAACAGTCTATGACGAGAAAGCAAAGAAAGGCCTCGACCATGGAGTTGGGTAAGTAAATAGCCACTGGTCTGGTTGTCCACAATATACTAATCTCGAGCTTGCTTGTTTGACTGTATATAGCTTTGGTCCCGCGATTGTTGGACGTACCGTGAAGAAGATACAAAGCAAGAGCTACGGTAAATCAGTCGCTAAATTCTGTTTTCATTATACTTCGCTCGGTAAGTCCGTAATGGAATTCGTTATCGGAGTCACTGATTAACATCCTGATAGACATGATCCGCGCCAAGGGCATCGCAGTCATTGACGACACTCCTAGACCGCGTTCGAGTACCATGTCAACTGGGATTGGCAGTCTCGTTGAAGGCGACTCAGAAGAAATGAGGCATCACCGAGTATGTCCAATACTTTCGGTTTCAAAATCACAACTTACGATTTCTGCATGCAGAGCAAGAGCAAGCCTCGCGTCAAAACGGAACGGAAAACAATCAAGTCAGAACTAGTCCCAGTCAGCGGAGAAATTATTGACTTGACAATTTGAACATCCGTCGAAGCAATAGCGCGGGCGAGAGGATACATTAAGACGTGCATACTAGCTTCTGTTTGGTCGGTCGAGGCTGCAATCTATCTTATCGAATACTGCAATGGAGCCACCGTGGTTGAACCATGAATCTGGCTTCACAGCTGAAGGAGAAAGAAAACAGCAACTAGGATCACTACAGAACGAGGCACTTAACGGTTCTGCCTGGCGCTGAAAGACTGCCGAAAGGCAGGAGGAGTTTCATGTCCGGTACTACAAGGAGGTGTGTGTTAACAATAATATGTACCCAGCCTTGTCAAGGCACGAAGATGTTTGTACACCATTAGTATGTGCTAAATGTGTATCTCGTATTCTTCTGCTGTTCGTTGAAGCCCCAAAGCTATACCGTATAGTCCTATTTCCGCAAAACGCGGACTGTATTCGTTAGTCTTCTCCCGTGCTTTCAACAGCCGCCACGAAACAGCACACACAGCTTCATTTTTGTTGCACTTAGTGGTATACGGACCGAATTTCTGATGACTGAACACTTACTGTACCCAGACCCAGATAATTTCACCCCTTCACCTTTCACCATCATCACAGGAGTATCAAGCGGTGATAACAAGCTTTGACGCCTTCGAATTTATTCTTCCCTTGAACAACATGACTCAGAGCTGTTTCGGGCGCTACAAAATGCAGGTTTAGACTGTGGCATGCAAGGCGAGAAGATGCCGGACCGCATATGAGTTCGGAAGCTCTGGTTATAGTGTCATGCAGACTAGTGAAGCTAAGCTCTCTTACCAGAGTCTCCCCAATTCAGAATTCCTTCTCAGGCTGTGTTTCTGTGTGAATTGAAGCACATCTTCACTGGCAGGTCAACTAAGATATCGACTCAGCTTATTACTTGGCTCCGGCTTAGCTCTCTCACTCCCATGAACATCGACTCCTTTGCACATTGTAAGTTCCAGTCGGCTTTCTTGACGCGTAAGGTGTGAGTTGAACAAGACGATTCAGTGAATCCTATGTATGATAGATCGATAGATTGATTGAAAGATAGGTAGAAACAAAATGTGATTATGTAATAATACCAGTTGGTTCTTCAAGTTCTCACAGCTTCAAATCTCTTTCGACCCCGCACTCGTCGCGGGAGTTACAACAAAACCTCTTCGTATTTCCAGCTTCCTTGCATCATGTCATCACCAAATCAAGCCATGGAGACTGGACTTGAGCTTGAGGCCTTGAGGCCTTGTGTCAAGACAC
This sequence comes from Omphalotus guepiniiformis, assembly GCA_028554645.1. Classification (NCBI taxonomy): domain Eukaryota; kingdom Fungi; phylum Basidiomycota; class Agaricomycetes; order Agaricales; family Omphalotaceae; genus Omphalotus; species Omphalotus guepiniiformis. Next base: position 197,605 of record JAQOOI010000075.1, read on the forward strand.
ACTACGACTTCTCTCTGTATAGTGATAGAAGTACTAGTCTGTATTCGATGTTGAGTCCACCGGAGATGGGAAGTGTGTACGTCTCAAAGAATATCTCGGATATCTTGGCTCGCTTTTCGCTACGATATATTCTTATACCTCCACCAACAGTTCTGAGTGAGCTGTTCAGCCTTGGATTGGTTTCTATGGTCGGTTCAGCGTTTCTTCCGCCTCATTATACATATTCATCATCATTTCTTGCTTAGAATGGATTCTCGCTCTTAACTGCTGGGTCACGTTTCAAGTTCATTGTTCAAGTATTCAAGTGGCGATGTTCCTGGATGCATTGCGAGTCTGATTCAAGTTTCACGAATTTCCACTTCTAAGATTCCCTCGGGCAATGATGTTATGGCCTCTTGAAGGTCTAAACTCAATGTGGACGCGCGCGACTGATTTTCTACCCATGAAGATTCCGCAGCCGTATATAAAAACATCCAGAGGTGACGCGTATCGGCCGGTCACTCCACCGAGAGTCGTGACGCAGGCAAGTCCATAGATCTACACAGCAGTACAGCTACTGGTTTAAAAAGGTTTGGAACTAGTTGATCTATGCTCAGCCTCTCGTTTCCCTTCAGGTAACGACCTCTCCGCTCAAGATCTCACCTCACTCGTCATGTCCTCGCCACCAACTCTCCGACTTGAGGACCCTGAAGGGTAGAGCTACATTTTCTTGATCTAATATACATTCGATCTAATTCTCTTCTCTCAGTAATGAACAGCCGGTGCAGACTTATGGACTTGCAGAACATGGAGCGTCATTTACACAGAATCGCGAAACATTTACCTCTGACAATCTCACTGGTTTTGAGGAAGAGGAAAATTATTTGACGGGTTCTGACGGCTCAACAAACGGTGCACCCTCCTTTGGACTACCGTACGAATTCGCCTCTTTGGATTTGGATTTAACGTCCGAATTGTCCGACCGGTCCTCTCTGGATCCCAGCTTATGGCTCTCTCCACGCCTCGATTGCAATCTTTCATCCGATTTCTTTAATCTTTCATCACCCTCTTATATGATGACTTCTCCGATGACGTCGCGGCCATTGTCCGAGAGTATGGCGTTCCCACTGCCCATTCCAAGCACAAGCCCCAGTATTCCAATCAATATAGAGACTAGCGATGTTCAGTGGCAACAAGTTTTTCCTTTCAGCGTTACTTCACATATCAACATGTCTGTCATGGACTTGTTGTCGCCCGACTCGGATACTCAGTCGCAACAAAGTTCCCCTACAAGCGCCACTTCACCTTCCAGCTTGTCTGTGGTGACCTTGTTCTCGCCGGAAACGACTGATGTCTCCTCTCCAGAAAGCGACCTGCTGCTCTATACCCCGTCTCCCCAGGATCTTCCGCACAATGCTCTACCATATGATCCCGATGCCAACAGTAGAGGGCAGCAGCAGACGACTATGCGGGGGCGTTCGAGTACACGCGAGAAAGTTACTAAACGCTACTCAAGAAGTCATCACCCGTATCCAATGGCGAGTCGTTCGACCAGTCGAGCTAGTGGTGTGAACACCCCCGACGACCAAGGCTTTGATGGTGGTCACATTGAGCATGGGCGGCTAGAATTGCGGTCTCGATCTCCCAGCTTGCTCCCACTATTGAGGAATTGGAGCGGCTCAACAAAAGAACCTCTGCACAGCCAATTATTCAGTCCCGATTTTCACACTTCTGGAAATTGTACGCAGCCTCGACATGCCAGTATTGGCACGAATCTTGCGCTGCCATTCGGCGCCTCTCCAGCTGAAGTTTGGGCTCATTCCCAGGCTACTACGCCTATCGATGACAACTTTGAGGAGGACCCGCAGGACAGTAATGGGTTGATTTTCAAGTCCGAGGTCGCTTCGCCGGCCATTGTCGAGGCTGCTAACAACCGTCGAAAGACGGCTGGGAAGTTCAGCTGCAACTTCCCCGGGTGTGTGGCTACTTTCACGGCAAACCACAATCTCAGGAGTGCGTACGTTTTGTATTGTTATCTAAGTAGCAGGATGCTGATACAGGAGCGATCAGATCATATTAAATCTCACCTGGGCATAAGAGAGTTTAATTGCGTCCATTGTACGCGCGGTTTTGGTACCCGGCATGTCTTGACTCGACATTTGAAGACCTGCAAGGGTAGGAAGAACTCAAGAAAGAGTCTTAGCCTGTCGCAGACCTAGTGGCCACCAAGCAGTACCGCTGTCGTATCCGCCAGATTGATATAGAATGAGGGTATCTAAGAAAGGGTTGGATAAATGATGGAATCAACAGGACTATAGGACCTACAAGGCTCTTCGCCTACGACTTTACTCCTCAACTACGGAGACAAACCCGAACTGGGCACATCCGATTATGCATCCCTTGTTCGTGGTTTTACTGCGTAGCCTAATGTCGTTGGGATTCTTCGATGGACGATTTACGACCAATTACGAGGAGATGTATGTTTCATGTGTATGATGGGAAGTGGCTAATAAAATGGGTATACGTTGGGTCAATGGAATTGAAGTCGAGAAAGCGCAATGTCGAGATGATCGATCAATGTCAGCGAAGAGGCATTTAGAGCATAAATTGCGGGGTTCCCAGGGCATCCTGATGGATCGCGTGACGATTTCTCCTCTGGCACTGCTGTTTGAACACTGCACAGCACATATCGAAATTTACGTGGACTAAGTATCGATTTATGTCGGTCGTTGGACATCCGTGGCCGCGAAGAAATTGGTTTTATCTGATTTGCCCACGAAACGAGAAGGACTGAGGCTTTTGTGGCATGTGAGTGTTCCCTCTCACGCTGTCTAATGGTAGCGCAAACATCTGATAGCTTTATGACTGTTCAATTTGTCCAATTGCAGGAGTTCACTTTTCTACCCCCATCTGTTACGCATATTCAACGCCAGTGTAAAGAGTTTACTCTCTAAGCATCAACCCCAAGATCTCCCGCAAGTGCAGTTTACTAATCCTTGCCTTAGACATTGGGTGTTTTTTAAAATGGGGTGAGATCCGAATTATATGGTGGACCCTGCACACGGAATTGCGACTCCTGCAGGTTTTCGGGGATGCTGTCCGACATTGGTGGTCACCGCAGTTGGAGGAGCTTATGAACATCACCGGTATATGTGGCATGGTCAATGTGGTCCTAGGTATGCCGCGCCGCGTGTTAGTTCTATAGGTCCGTATCGTCGAGTCATATCCTGAGTCTGTAGTACTCATCGTCTTAATTCAGCGGTAACTGTGGGCGGTAATTGTCTGGTGGTAGAGTGTGTTAGAATGTATTTGCCCAAGGTCTGACAAGTTTAGCATTACATCTCGCTCGCCACTCGCATCAAGTCGGTGTATTTGTTGAGCAGGATTGCTCGAGCATGCCAGCCGATACAAGTGATGCACTCCGTTTTTTACAGCTCAACAGCAATGTTCAGTTATAAAAGGCCTCCTTCAACGTTGCACTCTTCCCCGCAACAGGTGCTCTTTTGCTTAAACTCGGCATACTTTCCTCACATTCTTCCGGCCATGGATCCTCGCATCATCATTGAATCTGCTGAAGGGTATGTGGTCTACTTATGTGATTACTCCCGTAATACGAATCAAATGACTCTATTTTAGATTCAACATCACCGAATGGTTGTCAGATGAGGCTTGTGCTGAGTTTGGGGCAACTACTGATACCAACAACTCACTCTTGATGAATCCCCTACCCCCGATGTCGATGTCGAGTACGGGGCATTCCCCTTATCACGAATCGGATTCAAACGCGGCATTTCTGACAGGTGATACAGTAGAGTCTTCATCACCAGTGCTACTATCAAATCTCGCGCGGCTAGGCATATCAGAGCCGCCTAATCCAGCTTTTCTATATCCACCGTTGGCTGTGCCTGAGGCAATATTTCCTGGTGGTCTCTTGTACAACGTGGATTCACCAGCACTACTCAGTTCTCCCAATCTTCATCGGGCAAACACACCGATGACATTGGCGCCCTCCGAGTCACCTTCGTCTCAGGCTGCATTTTCCGCAGCTCGTGGCAGGGAGGCACGACCCAGTATCCATATAACGGTGCAAGAGGATTACAACCAGCAGTCAACTTCCCCTGGAGGTATATCTCCTCAATATCTGCATTCCGGATTACTTTCATCCCCGGGAACGACTGACGCTTCCTCACTCCCTTCGCCCTTTACAACTCAATCACCCGAAAATAACTTCCTCATCGCTCGAACGTCTTTTCTTGAACTTCCTCCAGACGGCCAAAGCTATGCTCAGCCACTATTCTACGATCATGACGGTCAAGCTGGTGGACAAGCGGAGGTCCCGCGTGGGCGGCCGTATATGCATATACGCCATAAACACGGTGAACGAAAGCACTGCACAAGTCGCCACACGAGTCCGTACAAACGTGCGATGTTCAGCCGTTCCACAAGTCGAGCAAGCGGTGTTCACTCTTCCATGGAACAGGAAGTCGATGATCACGAGCGCCCAGAGAATTTGGGGCCGCGGTCTCGATCCTTTATAAATCACTTTCCCCTCTTGCGAACTTTCAGCGCTTCGGGAGAAGTTCCACAGCACAGCGAGCTGTTCAGCACCGAGAACACAGGATTACTTGCTTCTACAAGTCCGGGTAGCTGGCACTGGCCGAGACATGCTAGTACAAGCTCGATTCTCATGCCGCCATTGCGGGGTGGGTTTGGGTTTTCTCGAGCCGAAGCTTGGGCGCTGAGCCAGAACACCTCAACTTTTGATGATGGTCTTGACAAGGAGACGCCAGACGTTCGCCCTTCTGATGTAGCTCACCCTCTACCCAAGCCTCAGGTAGCGACTGCTGCTATTGTTGAAGCTGCTACGAACCGTCGAAAGACGGATGCGAGGTACACATGCAACTTCCCCGGGTGCAAGGCCGACTTCACCACGAAACATAACTTGCACAGTGTGTATATTTTCATCTCGTGTTATTAATTGGTGGGGGGTGCTAACCGTATTGAAGATCATGTCAATTCTCATCTGGGTATCAAGCAGTTCAAGTGCACCTCTTGCGAACACGAATTTGGTACTGCACATGTCTGGCGGCGACACTTGAAAACTTGCAAGGGGAAGAAGAAGTCAGGAAACGTTTCTCTTGTACTGCATTCATAGCGGATTGTTATGCTTCGCCCGCCCACAGGAGCTCGGCGACGTGCTGAATGGAAGATACAATGGAATGCATACATGATGAGTTGTTCAGGTGTCGTATGTATTGAGCTGTCCTAACTACAGTGGGTCCTTGTGAGGAAGGTATTGTCCAAACTTTGTTAACGCTGGCTATGTGCATTGTATATACTATCCGACGCTGTGAGCGAATTGATCTTCAATACCTTTGATTATATTCCATCAGACGCATACACACCTTGGATACCTTCTTTGTACCGCGAACGCTCACTTTGACATGCACAGCCGTAAGAAGTACACAAGTACACAAGTCCCAATGCTGTCGACATCCAGTGGTACTGCCTATCAGTCAATTTGCTACTTCCTCCGCGTTGAATTCATTCCGCGGGTTTTATACAGGACTTAAGCTTCATGAAACAAATATATGAGATGTTATACGTAAAAAACATGGTATCAACGCATTTTCCAGGAAAAGCTGTTGAGCGCCGGCGGCAAATAAGCGTCTATATGAGAAATAGGAAGGTAGTGCCCACGGTTATTCTACAGCTTTGCGACTTAAAAGGGACGCGACTTTACACAGCACGATGGTCCCGCATATACACTGCCTCCATTGCACGTGTGATTCTGGTAGTGTAGTGAAGGCAGCATTCTCTCTTAAAAGGAGACAGTCATCGCCCTCGCTAAGTCTCACACCTTCTCTCTTTCTCTTCACCTACATTTTCCCCGTACCCGGAAATTCGTCATGAATCCTGACATGGAAGCTCCCACAATTCTCGTCGAGCCTCCCCATGACGAAGAGCAGGAGGACTTGATCGACGGTGGATAGTGAGTCTCATCTGTCCGCGTTAAAGTGATAATGACGACCTTATCGGTAGTAATAATAGTCTGAACTCATTTACTGGGGATCATCCTGATCTTCAGGCTCTCTTCCGCCAAGTCTACCCTGTTGCAACCTCATCGTCAAGTAATCAGCCCATTGGTGCCTTTTTCCCTATTCTGCTTCGGAAGCTACTAGTCTGATTTGCTTTGATATGTATAGCAGAATTTGGGCTTTTTTCTGCACCGTTTGAGCAATCGCCTTTAAACCCTGGACAAATGTCACCGCTCATCACTACCGGGCTTCGTGATGGTTTGCAGAGTCAATCTATACGTGAACCGCGTGTTTATTGTTCTTTTTAAATGTATAGGCTCCGCGGGCAACATTTTTCTTTCACCTACTTCCCCCAACGATCAGAATACCCCTTCCGACCCCGCTTGGAGTCCCGCATCAACGTCATCAGGCGATGGTAAAGGTGCATCTGCTTCTTCATGAACCAGTCGACTGAAATTCATCTCCAGTGTTTTCAGATAACTGGAGTGATTGCTCGTCCAATTGGAGTCCTTCCGTCCAGTCTTCCTCGCCCTCTTCACCTTCCTTATCTCCGCTTAACACCTCTTTTCACAATATCGCGTTGGTCGACTCGCTAACAGACAACGCCTCTGGTCCCGCTCTACTCAGGCAAAGGAGTAATTCGTACACGGGAAGCTCGGACCCTCAAGCGGATCTAGGTCTGCGACCTCGTTCAGCTTCGTTCACTAACTTGGCTTCGTCTTCTGTTGATAACAACAACTTTTTCCAATCGTCTGAACAAGCCGGCGAATACAGTCTTCCGCAAAACTCTCCTCAAATACCTGAATGGTCTGTAGAGCAGAGTAACGCGTTTCTCTCTAGCAACGCCTCCATCAATAACGCCTATGGCTTTGTTCCGGAGAATCCCCACGACTGGAGTCATGTCGATATGTCAAGCCTACAGATGCAGTCTACGTCCACTATGGTTTATCAACCTCCTCCTGGACCGCCACCTGCCCACGCTACCCATGGCCGAAGCCTTTCAACGCATCTTACTGTTCCTGCCGCTCTACATCGGCGCGACGCTCATCGGAGAAGTCATAGTCACACTGGTGTACACGAAGTTGAACCTCGTAGCCAAGGAACTAATAGCATTCGTGGACGTCAGCGGTTTAGCCCCTCTAGAGCAAGTATTAGTCGGCCCGCATCACGCGAACCTTCCCCACAACCCCCACATTCCCCTCAGTTCGCCAACCATTTGCCGTCGTATTTGAATTTGGCCCCCGCAACTACCCCGCCGATTGACACTTCTTTCTTCTCTGTTACGCCTCAATCATCGAGCAGATCGCAGTCACCGAGTAGTCCTTCAATAGCGATTACCGTTCCAGAACAACAAGTAGATCTTTTGCCGGTGATCAACGTGGATGACTATGACAATTCTGGAATCGAGCGCAGGCACACCGTCGCGGGAAATCGTAGCAGGTCTTCATCTCGAGAATCTGGTCCTAGCAGTGAAGGCACTAGCAGTTTGCATAGAGCAATCAGCGATCCTAGTGGTCAACGTCCGCAGCGTAAACCTCGAGGACCTACTATTACTCGCAGATATTCTGGTATGCTACGACCTGCTGAAGAGGTTGACGACGGGCCGTATCATAGTGGGACAATGATGATCAATGTTCCTATTGAGGGCGTTACATCTTCCACACCCTCTGAGTTCAAGGCCATTGTTGGTTCGGACAAGATTGTCAAGGCAAGTAACTCACGACGCAAGAATGAGCCTAAATTTGTGTGCGAGATCTGTGGGCATAAGTTTACAGCCAAGCATAACTTGAATAGTAATTGGTTTTCCTTTCTTGTCGTTTTGTTCCTAAATGCTCTATCTATGATATTCGCAGATCATATGAATTCTCACTCAAATAAACGGCCTCATGAATGTATCAAGTGTGGCCATTCATTTGTGACGAAAGGTACTCACGCTCGTCACGAAGCCAAGTGTTCCGGCAAGCCTGTTCGTAAACGTTATTAGAAGATCACCATGGCTTTATCCTTCATGGTAGGCTTGGTTTCGCTCCTGTCTAGGCTAATGTTTTTGGCTCACACAGTTGACGGCTTATAGGTTCACTTTCAGACCTCAACTTAATATACCAGGCCTATGTTACATTCTTTCTAGGCTTAATCCTTCAATGATACCCCCAATTCACTCGCTCGAATGCGACCACATATTCTGTATCTTATACAAGCACAATAACTGTATTCATTAGATAGCTCATCTTCCTCTTTCTCTCTCTCTCGGTATCTTCACTCTAACGGCACTCTCTCATTTCTCTCATCTCGTTCTTGCTGCAATCTCAATCACGTTTCTCTGATAGCTCGCCATGATATCTTACGTCGCTCGTCTCGTCTTCCTCGTCCCTTCCACTCAGTCGTTTCTCGTTATCTCTGCTATTTCCGGTTGCTTAGGTCCTCCGGCCAATAGTACTCTCCGAACTCTTCTTCTTTCTCTTCCCCTCTCCTCCTCTCCCGCACTCGTCTGTTCGTCCTGGTTGCCGCACATTTTCAAGTCTCTGCTTTTTTTGTTATCAGTATCATATAGTTTTTCTTCCGTATAGATGTTGAATCATTGATATCGTTGTTCTAGTATACACATAGTTGGTTTCATCATGTTTTGTTGCAAGTTGAAGGCCGGAGTCTTTGAGTGCGTTCGTGCGTTCGACTATGAGCAAGTTGGGTTGCCGAAGGTTGATACGGTTAGGCTCTAGGGTCGACGAAGGACATATCTGGACGAGGAACGAACGAAGGGCTAGCAGCCAGGCGGTAATTGCTGGCGCCGCTTCAAGTTCAAGTTCAATGTATAATCATAATGAGACGCAGCAAGAAGATCCGACAAACCAGGAAACAATTCGAAACTTACGCAGCAAAAGAGCGTCATGGTAATACCTCCGTTCCGTTTTCTTCTTCTCACCCTTCACCAACTTCACTTGTGCTGGAATTCACTCGGTTAAACGCGGTGTAGATGATCCTGTGGACCCTTTTTTGTCAATGCAACGAGCTGGTTAGGAATTCTGTCCAAAAGTATATCAACATTGAATGACGCAGTACTGAGTAAAAAATTTGCAAAACCTCCCGCCGGTTGAGCGATGAGAAATTCAAGATTCTCCGACTCTTTCTTCGTTCCGCACACATGCCTCAAGCAGCAAAGAACGATTATCATTCGTCGTCAACTCATCGCTACTTCGATTGGTATGGGTTAGCTTGGTGTGTAATTCTCGGCCATTGACAAGGAACCGGCGGCAATGCGCCTCACTGTAAGTCATGTGGTCACAGAAAATACAGGGTCGGAGTTCGAGTTCTGTAAGTGGTTCTGTCTCTTTCTGTCTTCCCCATCGGAGTCGAATGCAATCCTTTTCGTCCACGGTCCCGGGCCTTTCGCTAGAATTCGCAATCCGTTGCTACCGCAGGCTACCGTATCGGCTAACAGTATGGTTCTCGACGTGGTTTATGACACAAGAAGCCGGGGAAATACAATGAATACTTCAGCTTCAGGATGTTTGAAGTCATCTGAGTCCTTTTGCTGTCACAACGTCGAATGATCTATCAGTCTTTTGGGCTACGATCTGTCAACAATGTCAGTAACGAACCTCATACCTCATGATCTTAGGACGTGGTAGACCCCCGAGGTATGTAAAAGCTTGCTTCCCATCGCCATTTCACTATGTTGATTACTTTGGAAGTTGGTTCAACTTTTTGATGACAGGATACACTTTATGCAGCATCCTCTCGGGTGACTTTCCCAGCCGATATATAAGACCGACTCTCGGAGAAAGCGTTTCGTTGTACTCGTGTCCCCCGTTTGTCTGCTCATTGACTCGTACAATCGGACGACGACAATGGTACTGGTTCCAACTCTCGCGTTGTTCCTTCTGTCTCTCCTTAATGCGGTTGTTTGGGCTTCACCTACGCCCCACCTTCCGAGGCAAGCGATAACTACTCTGTCACCTGCACAAATCGCGTCGTACAAGCCCTTCACGTGGTATGCGAGTGCGGCGCATTGTCCCGCCAACCTTACAGCAACGTGGTCTTGCGGAGGTGAGTTTCGAGTTCAAGTCTTCATAGCTTCATGGTCAACGCGCAGTTATGTTCTTCACGGATGTCCTGACGCGCACGCATTGTTTCGTTTCATTTCACACAGCTAGCTGCCAAGCCAATCCCACATTCATTCCCACAGCATCTGGGGGCGACGGGGATGCAACTCAGTTCTGGTACGTTGGGTATGATCCAACGCATAGGACTGTCATCGTTGGACATCAAGGAACAAATACTTCAGAATTGTAGGTGCCTCATGCTTGCTTTCATACTATATGTCTACGGAGGTTGAATATATGCGACATGCGACCTTTTGACATTCGACAGCTTGCCTCTTCTTACCGATGCGGAATTTTTTCAAGGCGAGTTGGATACTACGTTGTTTCCTGGGGTGAACTCGTCTGTGAGGGTGCACGACGGTTTCAGGAATGAACATGCCAGGTGCGTTTCGTGCTACTTTTTCAATGAAAGTTTGGAATGACAACATTGAACGTGTGAATTTGAATTCTAGGACAGCGACGACTATCCTGAGTGCCGTTCAGCATACGATGTCTCAGCATTCAGTGAAACATGTTACCCTCGTGGGTCACTCTCTTGGTGAGCCTTGGTTTGCCTGATTTAAATGCATTTCATTGACTGCTTTGCTGTCATTCAGGCGCCGCACTTGCCCTTCTGGACTCTGTTTACCTTCCGCTTCATCTTCCAGCTGGTACTACGTTCAGTACGTATGGCTATGGAACACCTCGAGTATGTCACAGTGCCACCCTTGTTTTGCTTCTGTCATTCTTATGAATGTTCGGTTCCTAATGCTAGGTCGGAAATGAAGCATTTGCAAATTATGTTGACTCTCATGTCACAAACTTATCTCGAGTCAATAACAAGTATGTATTTGACATCTCGTGTGAACGGAAGGATCTGATTTCCTGTTCATCTCAAAAGAGAGGATCCTGTACCTACATTACCCGGTAAGCACTCCGACATTATCGCTCAATGTTTTCTACCATATTTACGCTGTCCTTGTGTGCATTAGGCAGGTTCTTAGGATATCATCATCCAAGTGGGGAGAAACATATCATGGACAACCTTGCTTGGGTTGCGTGTCCTGGTGCGTTTTTTGTGGCGCTTCTATGTAGAAACAATTTGCTTATTATGGCTGAACTAAAGGTCAAGATAACACCAGTGAGAAATGTTCGACTGGAGATGTTCCCACCATCTTTGAGAGTAATACTCACGATCATAGTGGTATGTCTCAATCGTTGGTTATTTGTTGAAACACAAAATGAGGGTGCTTATTTTGTCATTTTCACAGGTCCTTATGACGGTGTCATCATGGGCACGGGCTGCTAACAGTAATCATGCAAGACAAGGTACTGAAATTGTGCCAAAGTAAATACTCAGTATTGGAATCTATAATGATTGCAGCTCTTTACTAAAGGGAGGGAGGGAGGATAATGTAGCACGCCATAAAACTTGCCAAGGGCAGAAATTAAAGAGCAAGTAGTATTATTTTGAAGTTATTCTAAGCATGAAAGTACTATAACATCCCACCAAGCAACCGGACCAACAGTTTAGTCCCAAACCTCACATTCCTTTCACCACCCTTCCACTCGTGCACATCCTCGCGAATGCGTTGTACCTCACCCGCCAGTTGCGTCCGTAATTGATCCACCGCGTGCGAAGAAGCCTCTTGTGAAGACTCAGATCCAGCAGCAGCACCTTCAGAGACTGGATTTGAAGGAGGGAGTATCATAACAAAAGAAAGTTCCGTGTCTATGTGTGACGAACGAGAATTCAGATTGGTAGACCCGAAGAGTGTGAGCACGGGTGGGGATGTTGGTGTCGGGGAGAGCCAGAGGCCTAGATATATGCGTGTTCACGTCAGGCGGTGCTCGCGGGGACCACAGTGGAGTACTAACCTTTTGCGTGATAAGTCCATCCATCTTTCTGCCATTCAGATAGTTGCACGTTCGGGCCCTCATCGTATCTAAGATTACGCCAAAGTCGTTCAGCCCGCTTGACCGCCTTCATGAAACGTTGCTCGAGGTAGGTATAACCCTCTGGGATACGTCCAGATATACCCTTGGACCCAAAAAAGCCGTTAGCCTATGGAGTCGTCAGTTAACCGTCAAGAATAATCTGCGTTCGGGAACGACTAGCCTTGGGACTCGCAGCAACAATTCTCACGTCGACTTGCGGGTTTGCGAGCAATAGCTGCTGATAAGGCTGATATAGACCAAAGTAGCCACTAGTCAAATCTATCAGCGGTCGTTCGTTCGGAGCGACCTGGCTAGTCCCTGAGCTTGATCCTTTCGAAAAAGGTAGCGGGACTTGGGTGTTGCCCTTTTTGAGATGGCCAAAAAGTAATTCAAAGAATTGTTCTTCTTCGTGGATGTTGAATTGACCTGCTTGAATGACAGGAAATAGCATCACAGAGGAGGGAGCTAGACCGTCTTGTGATTTTCGATGGGAGGCCTGAAGTGAGGACAACGCCTTTTGTGCCTTCTCGTTGATTTTATGAGGATGCGTATCGGGATCTGGCCATACGATAGAATAGTCATCGTGCGAGTATGAGTGGGGATTTGTGATCGTGAAGGAGTCATTAGGTAGTAGCTGGTATGAAAACGTTGATACTGTTCGTAAAAAGTCAAAGCAATAATTGGATAAACGGGGTTGATCTTTGAAGAGAATATAGCGGTCGCGACGGTTAGTGAAGTATGTTTTGCTTAGATTGGCACTGGGTTCACTAGTTAGTTTTTGTGGTACATATGACAGCGATAGAAGACATACCCACTAATCATCACATCGTCATCTGCGCCATATATCTTCGCATGCCATGTACCCCAGCCTTCATTGAACCGCGGAGGAACCAACTTGGCCATTATACCACGAAGGTTCGGGCTTCGAAACAACGAAACGTGGACACGCTCTGGAAAGGCGCGTAATAGCGGTAGTAAAATCTTTGCTGTCGATGAAGAACCCGGCCGCGTTGACCGGTTCAAGTCGAGCTGAACATAGAGATGCAGTGCATCTTTCTGCTCAAGACTGCTCATCAAGGTGGATATCTGTAACGGTAACACAAGCAAGAAAGAATAAACACTCGTTATTCATGCAATGTCAAAAAATACACACACGAGTTCGTTTTCACTTGACCCAATGTATAAGGATGATATGAATATTCTTCTTTCAGCGGTCCTGATCATATCCTAGGGTATTTTAGTGTCATGGAAAGGAAAGGAACAGCATATCTTCGAAGAGACATACCAGTAGAAGAGTGTAAAAATCACTTGGTTGAGAGAGTATACGGACTCCATGTGCAGTTACAGAGAACTGAGGTTGTCTATGTCGTAGTTCGGCAGCTAACGAAGAAATTGTCGTGTCGAACTTGGTATGTTGAGAAGAAAGACATCTATGAACTAAGTTGAAAGCCTTCACTGCTGATTTATGACGGTTCAACAGGTAAGAACTTTGTCGAAGGGCTGCGAGCATTTCCTGACGGATGGCGAAAAGACCGCGGCAAGATTTGCTTCTCACTCTCTCACTTTCCTTGGCGGACCCTGGGCCTAGGCCAATGAATTTGTAATCAAGTGTGTAGCTTGGCTGTAAGTACCTCGAATTCAACGAAATTCAGACAAGTTTTATTCGGACTCTCTATTCCTACGCTGTAGCTACCGATACGCTGCTTTCAGAGCTCAAAAGAGATACCAGAGGGAGGGACTCGACAAAGCCGACAAGACCGAAGAGGAGAAGAAAGGCATTGATGACGTAAGTAATCCTGCCGCGGTTCCCCTGGTCGTCCCGCCATCCTGCCAACCCTCACTGGATCTTCGAAGTTAAAGCTGTCTGTCAGTTAGCCACGTGCTCCGACTCTTCTTCTTTTGCTTCCACTTAGACGGTCTAGAGTAAACGGTTTCCTTGGCCCTTTCAACCAAAAATCAAATATCATTCACCGACTTCACCGACTTCACCGACTTGAAAATCACAGAAAAAGCGTAAATCACGCTTGTCAACTAGACTCCTATGTCTGTGGTTCAAGGGTCTTGTCCTGTAGATTGGTCTTGTATCATGAATGGTCGAACATTGCTCGAGTATTATGACTGTGTTCTTTGCCGTACTGAATTAATTGATATCATAGTTCGCTGGTCCTTTCACTTCCCTGCATTTGTGCGTAGCCTTATTCGTACCCTTGGCCCTCAATGCTGCACATGCAAGCTACCCCGTTCAATCGGCCAAACTCAGTGTGCGGGCGAACGGTGAGCGTTCATTCTTCCTGCTCAAGTGGACAGATTAAATATTGATCGCCCTCCTATACAAGCCTATAAGCCGCGCCGAGGAAATCTTACAAGAAAATAATTATACCTCTACGGGATTCACCCATCACTAGCAAGGTACAACCCCAGTAGCAATTGGGCTCAATTGGATCTTATCACGATTTCCCGCCTCCTATGTATGACCTAGGCGATACGGATGAATCACTGAAGCAACGCTGCTAAGGCGGTGCCGTTTGTGACTCTGTCAAAAGCAAGTCATCCAGGGACGGCTCCAGCTTCAGATGTCAATGACCCGTGCCTGGTAGATTTCGACCCTTCAGCTTCAGCAGCAATACAATAAATGTAGAGCTTGAACTTATTAAAATGCTCAGTCGGAGACTCCCCCCCCCATTTTCTCCCTCTACTTTCTTTTTTGTAGTTCTAGCCATCCCTGTCGCCATGAACGCCCTTCTTCGCTCTTTTATAGTCGCGGCCTTTTTGGCATTGACCCTCCTTGCTGCTCACGTCGCAGCTGACACGAACGCTCAAAGGTTTGCTCGTGGGTTACCCCCTCTTGCACCCCAGAAGCGTGATCGTAAGTATTTTCTTTTCTGTTCGACCGTTCTTCCAAGTTTTCATCGCGATACTTATAGCTCTCCTCAAGCGAAAAAAAAATGTTTCCGCCGCACCCCCACAACCTACTATCTACCCGTACGCGATTTTTCTGGTTTTCTGGTTTTCATGGACAGATAGTCATTCATTCTCATTATTCTCGGTATCCAGTGTTACGAACGGTGGTTATGCCGGCACTTGCAAGGACATCTCCCTCGGCGGCGCCAACGACCATGTCATCTCGGCCTCTTGCAAGAGGTTCGATGGCGGGTTTGTCGGCGGTCTATCTGTTAATATCAACAAGTGCTTCACGAACGTTGGCGGCCATTTGGCGTGTTCTAGCGCGTGAGGAGACCAATCTACTGCAGACTTGCTTAATACTTACTCGATCACACAACAGCGGTGGCGCTTCCAACTCAGAATGCAACGATTGCACGCTCTCTGGCACCGTTCTGACCTGCAAATGCTTGACTGGGGTGGCCAAACCCAAGCGCGTCGCTACCTCCATCGATACCAGTAAGTCACAATCCTCCATGTCTTTGCGCAAATTCTCATCACCCCCTCATACAGATACCTGTCTCACCAACCGTAACGGAAAGTTGATGTGCTACTAGAAATGCCCGTTTAATGAACCCAGACCCTGTTTTTACGTGTTCCTTTTCAGTAAAACTTCTTTCAGTCTACGACATTTCGGGTATTTCGTGGATTCCACATATATTATATGTCTATACAGTCAAGTTGATTTATTTGGAACAACTGGACTCGATAGTATTTATAGGGTACATAGAATCATGGCCCTACTTTAGATTCGGCCTTACTATAGATTCGCTATAGATACTCTTAAAAATCTAGATCAGCTCTGTTCCACCTGTTAATTCTTTAGTTCGTTCTCCTTTCTATTCTTCTGCTCTCTCGACCATCCTAACGCTTTGAGTTTCACCGGATACATAGCCTCCCGTAATTCCGTCCTTTCCTTGTTCCAGCGGGGCAACACACCATCCAATTCTGGTCTAGCTTCAACGACCTCCTTCCTTAAACCGGCTGCATATTCCTCTTCCCAATCACCCAGGAAGCTGTAGGATAACATCGACGACGCGCCAGGAAGCTTCGATAGTTCCAACTCTATATCCTCTATACGTTGTTTCTCGAACACAAGAAGATCGCTAGGATCCGAGGGGTATTTGATCTCGTTCTGCCATGCCAACGCGAGCCAAGTGGAGGAAACATCCGCAACTGTGAAGGGGGTATGAGGTACGTTTGCGCCAACAAATGCAAGTGAGGGGTTGTACGCGTAGAGAATGAATCTATGCACAGATGGAATTCGTCGGGGCTGAAGAGACGATGGTGTTATGTGCGACATCAATGGAATGACGGTCTTGTCATTCGAGAGTACATGGATAAAGTTAGGGTTTGGACGGTATCCAGCACCGACGAAAACGACGTCAATATCCTTGATCTCCGTTCCATCTTCTAGCAGCGCAGTAAATTTATTCTCTTCCTCTTGAACTATATAGCGTTTCACTGGAGGGACATCAAGGATGCGTGAATCGGGTAGAGACACAAACTTGTCAAATGCTGGTCTGCGGATACTGCGATAAACAGGGCTTTGGGCAACGGAAGAAAAGTGTGAAGCAATGTCGTTTGAAGAGTTGCCGTTTCCGATGATGAGAACACGCTATAGATCGCGTCTTAGATCATGACGCTCGTAGCAAGGATGATACAAAAAACTGACCTTGCCATCGTACCCTTTAGGGCCTCTGTACCATTTTGCATGCAACGCAAGACCCTTCGCTTTGATTTCTTCAAGACCCTCCGTCTCAGGCCAAACTGGATCATCATACCATCCAGTACAGACGACCACCGCATCCCACACCTCCTCAAGCTGTTTCCCTTCCTTTACCTCCTCACCATCGCGATCAGTCCAATCTTTCAAAACAACCTTCCATCCACCTCTCTCTGGAAGCTCTTCCACCTTCACAACCTCAATATTCAAGCGAATCTTTCCCTGATTGATATAAGCACTAGAGAATTTCCGCAAGTAGTCTTCAGTCTCCGTTAGGTTTGGGAAAGGTTGGTGGGGAGTTGTAGGTGGTTCCGGGAATGGAAAGCCTGAGTAAGAAAGGAATTCAGGAAGTACATTCCCGACGAGGCCAGGATAGGCTGGTGAAGGCCACTTGGGCTTATCGCCTTTGATATCCTCTTGTTCATTCAAGTACCTAAGGAAAAAAGAAATTTATGAATTCCATGAGAGCATATCGAGAAGTACTACTCACCATACTCCTCCCACATCGTCTCTACGTTCTACCAGTTCAACGCGATCAAATTGGCCGCGCTCAATGAGGTTTCTAAGTGTAACCAAGCCTGCTACACCTCCGCCTATGACCAAAACACTTCGAGGACGTAGCTGAGCTCCAGATGTCGACATTAGAAAAATTTGCCAAAGTCAAAAGTTTCTTGGGAAAAATTGACGCGTTTAAATAGTTTTTCGTTCACGATAATCGATCCGGAGATGGGCAGCTTCAAAGAGCATTTCTCCGCCAAGATTTGCGATGGCGCGACATGTCGTGATTCTGATGATTTGGCTTAGATGGACCTGGAACTCGTAAGTCTTTCGACGCTATGTCGAGAGTCGAGAGAGATGAAATTTTGAAGGATGAGAGAATCTGGACGAGTCTGGCGTGGTATATTTACGGTGACAGCCGAAAACGTGGTCCGGTGACTTCAATTGCCATATAGGTTTACGGTCAAAGCTGTGTATATAATCGCAGGGCTGTTGCCGATTCTAGACTGTTTGATTGATGGAAATGCTCGAGTATCTTGTCAGAATCATCGAGTAGAATTGCAACCATCATCGATGGAGATGATGAGTGCCAACAGAAATAAAAGATCGACCTCAGTTCACAAGCACACAGCTGGCTCTGACTTGGACTGTCAGCCTGCCATCACGGGATGCAGGCAGGAACGAATTCAGTTTTGGCAGCACCATCTGTGCATGCAATACAGACAAAACTGTCACTGGACACAATTTAAACATAAAATCTGTGAGAAAATGCTAAACATATGTTGAATTAATACGGAAATTTTCATCATTTTTTTTGCTACTAATACTAAAATTATGTTGAAATTATAGTAAATTGTATCAACACAATACCTTCATTTCTCCAACATCAAACACAGTTATTTACAGTGAACAGATGTTGAACAAATATCAAAATCATTTATCATAAATTCCATAAAATATTATCATTTTTTTGAGAAAATTGTTTAAAATAATATTGAATTTTGGATGCAATTATGTTAATCAAGATCATGATTGTTTCATCATAAAATACAGAGACAAATGGAAAAGGTGTGTGGAAAACTATGCTAAAGCAATTCAAAATCAATTCAGAATAACAGACAGGATATTACTGTGAACTTATGCTAAACAAATGTGAAACTAATGTTAAATGTTTCTAAAGTGACATTCATGTTTTGCTTGTGCAAATATACTGAAGATATGCTGAAACAAATAAGATATATTCAGAGTTAAATCAGAGAGAAATAGAATAGATGTGTGAAAAAATATGCTAAACCAATTTAAAATTGATTCAGAATAACAGACAGAAAATTACTGTGAACTTATGCTAAAACATATATGAAAGTAATGTTAAATTTCTAATGGTAAAATTTATGTTTTTGGTGTTCATATATACTGGCTATATGTTGAACAAATAAGAAAACTATGGTAATCATTATGTATATAGTCTGTGTATATGGATACAGTTGTACATTAGGTGAATTCATCTTGCACTATCCCATGTGTATACATCCAGGATGCATCTGCATGGACCTAGTAGATGGACACTGATATCTCTGCATACAGAACAGCGGGGTTAATATATACAAACTTGTGTACAGAAGATGTTTTCAAGGTGAGGTATATACAGACAAGGTATACACCCATATACACTCTATATACACCCTGTATACCTGTATACACTCTGTATACACCCTGTATACACTCTGTATACACTCTATATACACCCTGTATACCTGTATACACTCTGTATACACCCTGTATACCTCTGTATACACTCTGTATACACCTGTATACACCCTGTATACACTCTGTATACACTCTGTATACACCCTGTATACACCCTGTATACATCTCACCCTGTATACCTGTATACACTCTGTATACACCCTGTATACACTCCCACCTGTATACACCCTGTAGTACACCCTGTAGACCTGTATACACCCTATATACACCCTATATACCTGTATACATCTGTCTATACCTGTTTACACCCTGTAATATACTCTGTATACACCCTGTATATATCCCACTCTGTATACCTGTATACATCCATATACACTCTGTAACACCTGTATACACCATGTATACACCCTGTCACATGTGTATACATCCTGTATCAAGGTATACAGGTGTATACAGGTCTACAGGGTGTATACAGGTCTACAGGGTGTATACAGGTGGGAGTGTATACAGTGTGTATACAGAGTGTATATGGGTGTATACCTTGTCTGTATATAACCTCACCTTGAAAAACATCTTCTGTACACAAGTTTGTATATATTAACCCCTATGTTCTGTATACAGAGATATCAGTGTCCATCTACTAGGTCTATGCAGATGCATCCTGGATATATACACATGGGATATGCAAGATGAATCACCTAATGTACAACTGTATCCATATACACAGACTATATACATAATGATCCTGTTTACCATAGTTTTCTTATTTGTTCAACATATAGCCAGTATATATGAACAACCCAAACATAAATTTTACCATTAGAAATTTTACATTACTTTCATATATGTTTAGCATAAGTTCACAGTAATTTTCTGTCTGTTATTCTGAATCAATTTTAAATTGATTTAGCATATTTTTCACACATCTATTCTATTTCTCTCTGTATTTAACTCTGAATATATCTTATTTGTTTAGCATATCTTCAGTATATTTGCACAAGCAAAACATGAATGTTACTTTAGAAACATTTAACATTAGTTTCACATTTGTTTAGCATAAGTTCACAGTAATATCCTGTCTGTTATTCTGAATTGATTTTGAATTGCTTTTAGCATAGTTTTCCACACACCTTTTCCATTTGTCTCTGTATTTTATGATGAAACAATCATGATCTTGATTAACATAATTGCATCCAAAATTCAATATTTATTTTAAACAATTTTCTCAAAATAATGATAATATTTTATGGAATTTATGATAAATGATTTTTGATATTTGTTCAACATCTGTTCACTGTAAATAACTGTGTTTGCTGTTGGAGAAATGAAGGTATTGTGTTGATACAATTTACTATAATTTCAACATAATTTTAGTATTAGTAGCAAAAAAAATGATGAAAAATTTCCATATTAATTCAACATATATTTTAGCATTTTCTCACAGATTTTATGTTAAATTTTATGCAGTGTGTAAAAAATTACATGTTTCTTACAAAAAATGTCTTTTTTTTTTTTTACTTGTATTTTAACATCTTGTTTTTAATACATTTTATCACTTGGACCCCCTAGAATATCTTATGTTTTATTAACCTCAAAATAATATCTAACCCAGTCCTGCCAGTGGCATGGAGCACAAAAATGGGGCAGACGAGGGGCAGAACGAGCCTCGGGCAAGGACCCAGCCTTAACTGACCACGGAGCGCAAGGGAAACGCTGACTAATCAGGCCTCCGGCAATGGCAACTGACTTAACCGGAGGCCAGCTTAACTGACCATAGTGCGCAAAAACGAGGGCCGAAAATGCTGACTAATATACAATTATTACATATACAATTTAAGGTCGCTCCGATCAAAGCGGAGGCCCGCTTAACCGTCAAATTTTTGGCTGGATGGTGCCGCCATAAGAACGAATTCTCGTTACACTCCGAATTCGTAATTCAGTCGCCGTAGAAGGTCAACATCAATTTATGACAGTATGAGGTACTGTTGCGATCTTCACTGAAGATTCAAGCCGCCACATATAGTAACAGGAGTACCTTGAATCATTCTTTCCCGTCAAAATTAAAAAGAGCATTTTGAGCATCTGATGGAAAACATCACCTAGAACGAAGATTGATGAAGAGTCGACTTGTTAAATAACACACGGAATGAATGAAAAGGGGTGGTAAATTAGGAAGCCCATGATATCAAAAAAGAACGATCGAATCCGAGTCCATTGTCTGAAGTATGAATGTAGGCAACTAAAAGCCTCTCGTAAAGCCCTTCCTAAACACGTCGAGGTCCACAAGCACCTGACAGGTTAATTATTTTGGACTGCATGAGGTCCCATCTGCGCTAGGTTTGAAGCCATCGACGCAAGTGTACACTAGTAGTCAAATTAAGCAACGAATCGACAGAATCGAAAGGCAAAAAAACAGACTCACCAGCACATTTACCACTCTCACAGCCAACGTTCCACGAGTTGGCGATGGCCGTACAATCTTGACCCTCACCAGCGGCGACACATCCACCGCAAGACTCAAGCTCGGTAGTAGTATCTATACACTCGTAACCACCATCGACGCCATATATAGGGCAGACGTCTAGACCATGAGGACAGGTAGACAGGTCAAGAATCTGCGAATCACGTTTCCGTCCTTTATAGCTGCCATAACCTCCTCCGGGATAAGCAGAAGGCTTAGATGGCGAAGGAGTCGGCTTGCTAGGTTGAGGGAGACAGCACTGTGTTGCGGAATTCCAATCCCAACCTGAACTGCACTGAGGAGGAGGGTTCGGAGCGGTCGGATGCTTGGGAACGCAGCATCCTTGTTTTGAACCCCAGTAGTAGTTGGAGGGAGGACAACTTTGGCCTTTAGGAGGAGACGGGGGGTTTGATTCACCCCCATGAGGAAGACAGCAGCTTTTGGTCTCGTACCTATAAAATAGAATAGTCAGAGGATGCGAGATGTACTTTAAAACCGTACAAGACTTACCAGAACTCGCTGCTTGAGCAGCTCTGAGATTCGGTAGTTCGAATGATGTGTGCAGTTGCCGCCCAAGGGAGTACCACAAGCCCAGCGACCGCCAGAGCAACGACGCGTGTAAAGATAGTCATGGTAGTCTATGAAAAAGAGAGAAAGGCTTCGCTGGTGAAACCTACTAAAGAAAGGCGACTTTTATATATGCTGTCCACAGTAGATAGGTGATTTTTGTTTTTGACCATCGGTGAACAACAGGCCCGCTGGAGACAGAAAGATATCATCAATTTACGACATTCAATTCAACTTACAGCAAGTTATTCCCGTCAAAATGCGCTGTATTGCGATCTAACGGCCTCTGACGGCCTGCACAGACAGATAGGCTCAACTCCTGTCATTTCGAAACATTCGAGAACCCTCTGTCGCGGTTGATACCTGGACAACACAACAGTAAAATTAAATGATAATCCACTTACTGATGATGCACAGCGTCAAGAACAGAGAAATTTAGCGGGATCCCGGCGCGTTTCAAGTTGAGCCCAAGGCTCGATCGAGTACCTATACATAGCTTGCAGAGCGTTCAGCAACTGCTCAGAGCGACTAGTTGGCAGTCATCAAATGATTTTGAAAAAGCTTCTTGAACGGTGTGGTCGCAAGGTGCCAAACCCCTGTAACGTCACATTAATACATACAATCCCTCAATCAGAGGAATATGTGTCGCCTATCCGACGTAATAGGAGATAAAAAGGTTCATTGTAACTGCAGCAGCTGTTGATGTTGTATGGAAGCAAGAGGTAGATATTTCTAGAGAGAGTGGCAGTGTCTTTTCTGATTTTCTGCGAATTCACACGCTTGTATTATCCTGTATACGCATACCGAGTCCCAGACGCATTTCCCTCGATAAAAGTTCAAATGCCCCTGGCAAGAGTGCGGGCATACGATCCCACAACCATCACAAAAAAAAGTTTTGAGCAGGATAATTTTGTAACACTACATACATATATCATTATACAATTTACTTTGTCGTCAATCACCCACTGTGACAGCACATACGACACGAAACACCAATACAAAATCGTAGATCTCGAGTGAAAGGAACAAGACCCACAGTCAAAAGGTTCAAGGAGCGCGCAAAAACAATAAAGAAGGGGGAAGGGGAGGGGGGAATAGTATGTAAATTCGACAACATCAACATCGATAACATCAACAGAAAGAAACAAACTCGGGGGTAATCTGAATGAGAATGGGAATGGGGAAGGGGAAGGGAGGTATGGGAATAGGCGTTGAATGAAAGGAGAAAACACGACAGCTAGGTGACTATTAGTACAGGATAAACACGTCCTTGAAGTATTATGTTTTAAAACCACATTCGACAAGATAACGATACATACAGTTTACAAGCAAATTCGAGAACCCAAACGGTGAAAGAGTTCCAAGCCATTTGACGACATTTGTAACCGATTTCGTAGCAGTTGCGATCACCGAGACCTCTTCGTTGAAGGCCCCGCACGGGAATTATCCGGCGACCTCGTTCGTTTGTTCCAAACACTCCAGAGCTGAGCTGCTTGAGGATTCGATACTTGATTCGTCCCCAATTGCGAGTTGCGAGCGGAACCAGAAGGCACAGAGCTCGAAATGGCGTTGGTGAGGCTGGAACTAGCACCAGCTCCCAAATTACTCATATCGAAATTTACATTAGTTGCGTTAGCAGTGTTGTAATTGATGCTGTTGCTGATAGCGGTGTTTTCGGGTGGTAAGAAATACAAGTCGATGGAGGGTTTTCGCGTACTTGGAGGCCGCTGTGGCCTCATTGGAATAGTGCTGGAAGTGAGTGTCGGAGTAGTGGGGTTGGAATGTACGAGAGACTCCATTGTTAACGGTGCCAATGAGCTTGTGTTGGTCGTTGAAGACCGCGGAGGTTTCTTCTTATACTATCAGAGGATTCAGTCGGAAAATTGAGCAAAGAAATAGTTGTTCACGACATAAGTTTCTAGTTCTGGCTTCCCTCGCCACTTGGCTATCGCTTCGCAGAATCGGAGTAGGGCTCGTTCAATGGGTTCGCAAGGATACTGCCAAGCTAAATCTTCCATATGAGTTGAAAGATCTGGTGTAGAATCAGGTATATCGTAAAACTAGAAGGAGAACAAGTCATTATTGAAAGATCTCTAAGAATCACAAACTCTCAATGCTTACCCTCCTCAATCTTTCATCTAATTCCGCCTCAAATTCTTCTTCAGCTGGACTCTTCTTCACCAACACTCCATTCTCGATAGCTCTCAGTCCAGGAAAGAGCATCTGAACAGCTTCCACAAGACTCGGCAACTCATCAGGATCGAATTCCTCAAATTCTTCCTCATCAAGAGGGTAGACAGTTCCCTCTTCATCCTCATCCTCATCTTCATCTTCAGCACCATCCTGTCCTTCCTGAGTAACGACCGACGGACTAGACACAGATCCCATTGCCGAACGTTGACCTCTCGACCGTGAATTCGACCTCGCTCTCTTTTCATTCATACCCAAGCCAACAGTGAACAAGCATTCAACAGCGTCAGTGCCTCTCCAACCAGCAGTCAAATACCCTTGTAAAGCCGCGCGCGTGAGTATCCCGGCGAGGAGTAGGTACCACTCACGGGACGGACGGAGTGCTTCGGCGTAAAACTGCCTCAACGTCTGATCCGATGAAGGGGCCGTGGATTTAAGTGAGGTAGGCACTGTCGACGACTGCACAGGAGAAGACGACGAGCGTTGAGCTTGAGCAGCAGCAATGGCGCGAGCAGTTGCATTCGAAGCGGCAGCAGGGAGTTGAGAAAACGTTTCGTTGCCACCTTCTCCATGTCTATTAGCAACTCTCTCAGGTGAACCGTCTCCCATGCTAGGACTACGAGATTCTTCATCTCTACCTTCCTTAAGCTCTCTCCCCAGCTCAGCTGCAACCAAAGCAGACAACCTCAAAAACCTAGGCACCAACTCGCTCAACTTCGTATACCCCGACCCAGTATGGTCTGTCTCCCCTTCAGATACATACCCAGGACCATGTCCAGAAGGCATATACGGCGAAGCCGTTTTGCGTCTCAAAACACTACCACCCAAAGCAGGCTTTAACAACCCTGAACCAATTCCACTCCCATCTTGCCAGCCTGTTACACCACCACCATCGGGGGCAATACCAATCGGAACACCTTTCCATGAGGAGTTCCAGGTCTGACCGATCCCAGAGCTAGTACTAGCACCGAGATTATCAGTAAAACCTGCGCCGGCGGTACTATATCCAGCACCGGCATGGATCGAAGCCCCAGACCTTCCTCGTGTCGGAGGGGGTGGCTTACCACCCATCTTACTCTTCGCCTCAACGCATATCTCACACGCCGCATGAAGGTGACGCGGACAGCGGAACGAAGGAGGAGCATTCGCAGTCTCTGGATCAGTACCGGCCAAGAAGAACCTTTTGGTGCGATGAGAAGGTTTTAGGGGAACTTTCTTCTGTAGCGATGCCGGTTGAATGGGCGGGGAATTGTATGACCCATTCGGAGAAGAGTGGTGCGATGGGGCTGGAGCAGCCTGGTTTAGATGTGCCAGGTGCGTTTGTTGACGCGGAAGAAAGCGGGGTGGCGTTGATGAGTTTTGAATCTGGGTATGTTGGTGCTGAGAATGGGGAATCGAGTAGTAGGAATTAGAATTTTGAGGGTCCGGTGGATGATTGGAGTATAGATGAGGGTGGCTACTTGGACCTGGCGTAGATTTTAAGGTTGAATGATCGGGCGCTTTAGATGGTTTAGATGGAGGCGTATACGCCGATATCGGGGCAATCGATATCAAGGCACTGGGGAGACAGGATGAAGAGGGTGTCTCGTCCAAAGAACCTGTACCAGCTTGAGTAAGTGGTGAGCTAGCGGCGCTAGCAGCAGCATATCGTTTGTGTCTGAATGGAGGAGGAGGTGCTTGCCGTGCAAAGAAATCATTCACCAAAGTAGCCAGCGCCAATCGTAATCTGACTCCGTTGGGAAGCGTGTGCTGGTGGCGGGGGCCACTAGCACTATTAGTTTGCTCCATTCTAGGAGAAGTCGGAAGCCCGAAGTCATGCCCATGATGCGGATGTACAGGGGGTGTTTGGACTAACATAGATGTGACAACCTTCTCGAGACCTTCAGCACGCAAACGCAAGTTTCTGGCAAGCTGCAAATCTTGTACGTGTATCCGCGCATCCTCATCATCGTTGTCAGGTTGAACCTGGGCCTTTAAATTATCAGCATTCTCCCCATCGCTCCCAACCTCGTCTTCTTCCTCATAATTCTCTGGCCGCCTTCTATGAGTATAGTTCTGCGATGAGGGACCACCAGTACGGTCCGTCATGCCCAGTTCTGACCGAGCTTGTGCGAACCGTGTCCGGCCTAAGTTACATAGGGTGGGAGTTGAGATGAAGAAGTAGAAGTAGATATCTCTATTACATACCATGAACCCAAAGCATATGGTCAATAATCAAGGTTCTAGTGCTCTTCTCCCTAGGAGGAATCGTATGCAAATGATGAGCATGCTTATGAGCTGGAGCCTTGAAGATATTCGGGTTGGTGCTCGGGCCACTGGTACCTGTTGAAGAAGCCTGAAAGTTATTCGCGGTGGAAGACAAACTTGAGACAGCCTGAGCTATGTTAAAGGGAGCACTCTGTCCATTTCGATTCGATATAGTCGGTGTAACAGCAGCAGGAGCGAATACTGGCTGGGACATGAAATGAGGGAAAATGAGGGAAAATGGGAGAGATGGCCAGAAACGGTGCTGACTCCGAATCAAACCGACTTGTCCGGCCAGGGCGATCGGGCAAAGGTAGGCGACAATTCAGTAAAATCTAACGCCAATCAACCCCACAATTTACTGTACCTCCCACGTTTGAGATTTTCATGCTGTTTGAGCTCGAGCTGGTACTACTGTATCTCTTACATGTGGATTAGAGAAAGGTAGTTACTAGACTGAATTTTATTCAAGTAATCAACAAGACTTTGAATATACACGCAAACGTATAGGACAGGACTCAAGTTCTTGACCACGGACACCTGGGTAATCATACTTTAGTTTTGCCGCTGTCAAGAATCTGCAATTCAACGGAGCAACTGAATCTTTTCGGTGGACCCAAGGCTTCTGATTATTGAGTAACAGACCGGAATCCGGATTCAGCCTATAGCCTGATGATTCAGCGGCCGTAATGTAAGGACACCGTCGAGCATCTAGCGCGGAAGTCAGTGAGACTGGTCTGAGACCAGCACCGAAACGTAGAACAGGCGGCAATAACGATGAAGAGGATGTCAACCGCGTTGGCCAAAGCTATTCGTTCCAAGCCTTCTCCAAGCTTGCCTTCGTCGCAATACAAGCGTTCGGATGAACGAACGGGAGGAGATTGACCTACATAGATACCAGCTGATACCAGTGGCATACCAGACACCTTTTGATAGGGGGTCCGTAGACAAAATTAGACGGCTGCAAGCATACGCGCAGGGATGGGCTAAGCGTTCGACAAAATTGTAAGCCGATAATGTGATATCATAACAAATACTCAGCACTCAGCATCCAGTACTCCAATGCGTTCACCCCAATTCCGTCAGACAGTCACAAATGAAGTCTCAGACTGAGTGAGAGGAAAATGAGAAAAACCAACCAACCACACGAAGGAGTAAAAGCTGCAACGGTCTTCAGTGACGTATATTTTGCAACCTGAGCTTTGGCGGCAGTTTTTGCTTCAAAGCGGAACAATCCTTGTGGAAGACAAAGACGAGAGACACGCGATCGATGATAAAGCTTGTATCTTGTCCTGCTTGCCACCAATGACCATACGCGATTCGAGTCAGTACAAGATCGTGTTCACCGTGACTAGCTAAGTGCCACTTTCGAGCTCCACCTAGGCAGCACGGCACCTGCCAGTTCTGTCGATAGAATTTTGAACGTCTTCATCCTAAAGCTGGATTGAAGGACAAGGAGTGAAAATTCAAACATGATGAAAAGAGTTCAAAGAAGCAAGAAAGAAGCTGGTCAAAAGCGCGTCAGCGGCCTTCGCGACGCGTTGACACACAAGGCTTGACAAAGGTCTTCCAAACACCTTTCATCTTTGTCCAGGCCTAAAAGGCTGTTGTGTGGCCTAACGACAACCTTTCATTATTCTCATTATTCTCAATAATACCTTTGCTTTGATCTAGCCATGACCACTGAAAGCCTATAAACGGGTGACAAGCCAGTCCACTCCTCTAATCCGTATAAAAGGACTCGAAAGAAGGTGGATTGTTTTCTGCCACAATTCACTAACTACCCACAAGCCACACACATTTCTACATTCGCCTCTTATCTACACCAATGCCTTCATCTACATCATCAGTGCAAAAAATGGGATCTCGAGTTAAACGCGTTACTCAGTATTACGCTGGACTTGCGGAAGAATACTTACAGTTTACTCTGTAAGTGCCTCCGCCTTGCTTTGGAATCCCCGATGATGGATAACTAACTCTCTTCATTGTACACAGGTACAAAGATGCTGAAGCAGTAGCTACCCGTGCACTTACTCTCAGCCCTCGACTCTTCCACGCGCGTATGAAAAGAGGAATCGCGAGACAAGAAATGGGTTTATTCGTCGCTGCCTTGACAGGTACGTTTTTAACAGTCAATCTCCCCGTCCATGCCACCCAGTCACCTAACCCTACCTATCTTATGTACCTTTCACCAGATTTCGAAATAGTCCTCCATATCGAACCAAAATACCCAGAAGCTCTAAAACGACGTGACGAGCTTCGCCAAAACATACCCGAATCAGACTATTCACGTGTCTCCGAAATTGTCCCCCGACTGACCCTCGCATGCAAAGAATCGGGTTCACCCGTCGAGAGTTTAGATTTAGCTACAGATATCGAACGTGATGTTGCAGCGTACATGCAACCTTTTGGTCGTCCTCGTACCCAAAACCATCGTGTGCTGCAATCTCAAGATTGGCGCGGAACTAGGTCTCATGGTACTGGTACGGCTCAGGCTTGTCGGTTCTTTAATCATCAAGGATGTTGTCGTGGGACCAAGTGTGCGTTTTCTCATGCACCTGATGTCAGGAGCGTCCGTGATTCCAATGGGTTTCTCTCGTATCTCTCTCCACGCTAAATACATACTTAACCGACTTCTTTGTTTTGGTAAATCAGTGGAAAGAACGTCTGTCTTTTCTACCTCATCGGAAAATGTAAATGGAACCCAGACACATGCATCTACCTACACTCCAAAGACGCTCTCATCCCCTCAACATCCGCTTCTCCAGAAGTAATCACCGCAAGCGAATGGTTCAACGACCCCGTTCGCGTAGATCAAGTTCTCCAACGCGTTTCCGAATGGGACGCTCGGCGGAAAATCGAATATATCGAGAAAGAGAATGAACGTCTGAACGGTGAAAACCTTCAAAGTGTTAACGGCAGCAGCAACAACAAGCGAAATGGGAAGAAAAAGGCAAAGAAAGGTGGTGCGAACGCACAATCCGGAGACTTGGTAATTGATTGGGACACCGAGTCCGAGCCTGGGCTTGAAGGGTACGAGAGTGAGGCGCTGAATTGGCAAAATATGGAGCTTGCGTCGTATGATATCAAACCTTGGGAGTTTGAGGACAGAGAGGTAAGTCGCTTTCTGTCGAACTGGTCTGGGAAGCGTTGCTGATGGGATATGCTTGTCGTGTTCACAGAAGGTACTTAATGTAATGAGGAATATGTAATTGGGATATCATATTTAAAATGTGTTAGTAGTGCTGCAATGTATTTCTGAAATCATACTGGATACAATGGTATCTTTCCACTAATAACGTGTCGGCGCTATAGCCAAGTGGTTACGGCGACAGATTAGAAATCTGTTCCTCTTTGAGGGCGCAGGTTCGAATCCTGCTGGCGTCGGTAATCTAAGTATTCCGTAAACTTTTTATCCTTCCTACGCGCGTCCGACAAAAAAGGAAAGGCTAGTCGCCAGTAGTGCAAATCATCTCGGGAGGGCTACTGTGTCGGTCCGCTCCATGAATTCCCTATTATATTGTCACTACCTACTTAGTACTTGACCGCCAGATCCAAAACATGATCCCAATTCTATACAAGACAAAACCACCACAAATCTAATATTTAAAAACATATCAAACCCACCTACATCCCCCTCCAACACTCCTCCACCCACTCAACAACCTCCTCCGCAACCTTCCTCCCTTCCTCCTCCCTCCGTCCAACACCAACCAACCCACCCCCCTCACTCTCCTCCTCCCTCTTCCTCACCTTCCCACCCCTTCCTTTCTCCCATGCTTCTTCGACTTTTGCAGCCCAATCACCCGCTTCGTATGACTGTCGCGAGAGTTCTACACCCACACCATCGCGGTCTAGTAATAGTCGAAGTCCGTGTTCTTCGATGAATAGCGGGCGGGCGACTATGTTGGAAGGTCTTGTGTCAAGCACCACAACGGAAATTCTAATCTTTGACTTACCATACACAAAAGGCGTACAAGAATCCACGCACTCCGATACCGTTCCATATCCCTAAACAAAGCAAGCAAGGAACACCGTTAGACCCAGCCACTTGAGCCTTTAAAACAGCGCGACCCCGCAAACCCACCAATTTACCCAACAAAACATCACCCACAGCCGTTAAATCAGGCATATACACGTCTCTAGGCGCAACATAAAATCCTTCCGGAAGCTCATCATCACTTTCACCCCACTGTTCTTTCGATACACCACATACAATCGCGATCCACGACGTATCAGGCAGTAGTCGTGGGGCGTCAAGGTCATCCTCTGTGGGGTCATACACATCACCGTTAGTAGGCGGTTCAGCAGTAATCCCAACGCTCTCTATCCAACCCTCATCCTCATCCCCACCCCCACCTCCTTTCGTCGGCGTAGGCGGAATCATCGCAAGTATCGGCACCCCTTTCATATTCATAAAACCCTCTCTCCCAACACCAGTCACAGGTTCCCCACTACCAACCGAACTAGTGCTACTATTCATCCGTTTCATCGCAGGAGGTGCCCCAGGTATCCAAATATGCGATTCCGTAGCAAGTCGCGGTGAAAACATCGGATGGGGATCTATCAATCTATGATCAGCAACTTCTGCTTCTCCAGCTTGGGAGTCGCCTCCCGTGTCCTGTGTCGTTGCAGGACTCAAGGAAGTCGTACGCATCCCAAACGGCAGAGGCGGCGGTGGCGGGACGTCGACTTTAGGTAGAGTCGTGAATGACCGTGATTTAGGATTATGTTCCGGTTCAGTGACACCCAAACTGACAGGATATTTCTTCGCTCGACGAGCATGAATAGTCGGTTTATTGGTATTACTAGTCGCCACCACGTCCGATGGTTCAGGTGTTGTACCCCGACTCGCAGCTCTACTCGTCGATCGACTACTCGATCTACTGCCCGGTCGACGAAACACCTGACCACCAAACGACACGACCAAAATACGCGTTTCGTTCGGGTTATGTTGGTGCGAAGGAATTCCGATCGAGGATAACAACCGTGCTCTGCCTTTAGGTGTATATACCGACAATGACGATAAAGGCGGGCGGACGAGAAGAGGAATAGGAAGAATTTGACGCGTGAAGGATTTACGGGAGAGGAGGGTATTGGATGGGAAAGGAATGTGTGGGTGTAGAGTATATGATGAAGGATCTTGGTTCAGAAAATCGACGACTTGCGGAAAGAATCTATTTAGCTTTGTATCCACCCATGTGGGCGATGGCAAAGCTGGGTATTTCGAGAATGAAGGTATAGGTATCTGTCCAGGGAGAAGAACAAGCAAATCAGCACAGCGATAACCTGCGTGAATCTGTTCAACCAGAGGGGTAATGACAGATGTTGGTATAGGAATATCAGGCGCTAGCGATCTATTATTATGGTGGTGGTGGTGGTGATGGGCACTAGCATCGAGTTCTTTAGGTTGTTGTGGTTCGTCTATCAAGGTTGTTGAGAGGTAGCTGTATACAGAATCGAAGGTGAAGTTTGTGATGAGGATAGATGGGACACCGGCTGCTTTTGCAGCAAGACTAAAGATCAAAGAGAGGGGAGGGTCAGATGTATACGAGGTTGGGTATGTTGTATGGAAATATGTACGTACCAACCAAGAAACGCTGCATCGCTCAAAACACACCGAGCGCCGATATGAACAAGCCACTGACGTTCAGTTTCCAGAAACGCGTCTTTCTTATTGAGAAATGCTTTGAGAACCTCAACGCTTTTCTGTCGATCCACGCAGTATCTGCACGAAAAGGCCTATCAGTGAGCCTTCCAAGCCATCGACCGACGACATCGCCTGAAGCCTCCAACTCACGCCAAAGGCTGAACAACAACCGGATCAATCCAATCCGCAAATCGATACAACGCTCCTCGCTCTATACTATCCCCAAAAACATGCTTAGGCGCAGACGAAACGATGTGGATTATAGGTCGAGTTGACTCTGGTAGACTGAGTAGATGGGATGCGAAGGCAGATACTCGGGTTGCGTGGCCGTATCCTGAATGAAAGAATGAGAATGTTTTAGTATACAGTGGATGGAAATGAAAGGGTTACCGTGGCCCGAACAGTAGTAGACGTAGCAAGGTGGTGAACCCATGAACCAACCGCGTTACCAACACCACTCATACTACAGTAGTAATTGCATATGTCGTTCGCTGGCTTCCTCAAGAGTATGACGTCATGAGGCATTTGTTCGCCGTTTGCACTGGCGTACGAGTCCGTGTAGCTTCTAGTGGTTGTGGTCAATGTCGCTAGCAAATTGGACACCGCTGGACATGATGTTGAATTGGGAAAGACCGATGTGGTTGATGGGCGCCAGTTTCATCTGTCAACAACACTGATCTATTCAACCACCTCTACTCTCACTCATAGGCATATATACTGTATAGGGCCGTATCTACATATCTATTGTTCCAGTAGCCGTACACTGCGTCGTACACTGCTGCACTAGCTCATCAAACAAGAGAACTTGACATTGGTCAGGACAATCCTCAGGCTATCGAACACCGTCAATACCCGCAATAATATCATACAACCCGGAAACATACCGCGATCCCCGAGATGACCCTTGTGGATAACCTTGCCTTGTGCATCTCCATCGGGCTAGAGAGGAGGAAGAGATTCTTAGATGTTAAACGGTCGTGAACCCGCTCATGACTTACCGAGCACCAACGAGAAGTATCCCTACGTTAATGAGCATCAAAATGCTTGCTAGCTTGAATACAGAGACTCGGAACGCAGCCATTGAGATATAATTCGGAGGAAACGAAACGGTGTTGGTGTCTTAGCAAGTGGTGAATAGGGAGAGAGGGCCTGCTCAAAATCCTGCGTATATGGACGACTGAGTGGGGGGTGACCAGCACTTGATTGTAACAATGCCCGAGAGAGAGGTAGTATTTATACCGATGGTTCTGGATCTGAAGCTTGATTCAATGATCTGATAGTCTGACAGCCCTCGTGCTTGTATGAGCTCGGGAATTCGGGGCTGTGTAACAGTTACCAAGATAGAATTCGGCCAGGGGGAGAACCAGCCTCCAGGGGGTTTGATGAATTGGAATGAGTGATTTGAGATGAGAATCACTGTATGTAAGTCACGGTCAAGATGGATCAGAGAGAGAGATGTGCCTGCCAGGCTGGACTCTGCTGGACTACGGTTGTCGCCAAGCTAGTAAAGTAAAGGCCAGTAACTTGTCCAAATGGCCAATTCTTCCCCAAGGCTACATAGTTCGCGTCTTCGTCCTCTATGTGACGATCATTGAATGATCATTGATAGCAGTTTAAGTTATCGAGGGATGGTGCTGGGGACTGTAACCGTATTGAATCGAGGCCTGTTAATAGCCTGAAACAGCCACCGACTGGCAGTTACGGTGTTGTCCCATCATCGATTTCCATAAGGCTCGATATTGATGTATGTCAGTAAGAACGCCTGCGGCCTCAGGACCGAGCATGGTCAACACGGTTCAAATGGAGTTGGTCCGACAACATTTTATGCAACGAGGGCGAGTTGGTGTATCCAGATAAACGATGAGAGCACTGCCAACTAGAACAGCATAAGATACTAATGTGGGGGATCGTTATTGGCCTCGTAGTTAGAGTTGGATGCATCAGCAGGTGACGCTCAGGGCATCTGAGAAAAGGACCGCACAGTGATACCATGAATCTTGTATCATTCCTTTGCCGTATTTTGAGGCATTCCGGTACACGAAATATTGCCTGTCAAATACGTTCCTGCTTGATTTTATGATGTAAATAAAGAAAAAGAGGATAAATTGTCCTCCTGGCCCTCATAGGTCCGAGTCCTGGCAATGGCAACTTGAATGCATTCGTTGATAAATTGGTCAGAGAGCACTGAACAGAGAGAAATGCTTAGTATAAAATAACGATAAGAAACCTAAGGGACAGACTGGTGTCGTGTATATGCAGCTATCCAACGCTGGAGCCTCCAAGAGGAACTAGTACGCGTCAACCCAAGATGCTTACGCGGACATCATGATGAGTCTGAGGGAATCACATGAATCAACCTTTCTCGCTCACTTGTACTTCAGAGTATTATTATAGTCAGTATAAGAGCCACATAGGAAATCTAATTCTTGACTCCTATCTACAGAAGGCTCTAGAGTCGCGGAATTTATTTGTTCAGATCTATGTGGTAGATTACTTAGTATCACTCCGATTACTTTTCAACCACCACCTTCACCTCTCCTTTCACTTTCTAATGTTCCTCAAGTGCTTCAAAAACATTCGAGTTTAGAACATGCTTGAAATGGCCATGAGAATAGGGATACGGCCTGCCCAAATTACGCGGATAACGAAATCGTACGTGCTGGCCGCCTAAAGTTAAACTAAGGGGGACCTCCTCTGTCATTTCTACGTACTGCACCCTTGGCTCGCATATACCTCTTTCCCTATTACTTTCTATTTCCCTACATGCTCGATTTCTGATACCTGGCTATGCTCTTTTCAAGACAAGATATCATCCTGAAAGGGAAAAAACCGCTATATGCAGCATCGAGGGTGCTTAATGTCTCTTCTGCGACTGCTTCGTCTGCGTTTGCCAAATGTTGGACTCGTGGGACGAATAAAACGTCTGCGATTCTTAGGACGGTGAGGAACCAGGGTCTGAGGAGAGCTTATTCGACGAGGACTGGCAATGAGGGATCGAATGGAGGTGGATTTGAGACTAGTGCGATGGAGAAGGGGTTACCGCTGTATCGTATGCCTTTTCTGCTTTGCTTTAGTGGTGTACAATGATGGGTTTATCTTCCTTCTGTTATAGGTAAACTACTTAATGCGTGGACGCAGACGCCTACGAAATGGTACCCTATACCGATAGCAGTTGGCGCTTTACTGCTAGTTGCGATTCAGTATCGCAAGAAAAGAAGAGCGTCATCCCCTCAAGTTGAAGTTGATGAAGAGGGTATAGAAATTATCAAGCTCAAGGGCCCATGGCAGGTGCGTTGGGCTGTGTCTGCCTTTATGCCAAGCGTCGTTTACCTGACGAACTCGTATGACTAGGTGCACGTTC
Organism: Omphalotus guepiniiformis; assembly: GCA_028554645.1. Taxonomy (NCBI): domain Eukaryota; kingdom Fungi; phylum Basidiomycota; class Agaricomycetes; order Agaricales; family Omphalotaceae; genus Omphalotus; species Omphalotus guepiniiformis. The sequence goes on from JAQOOI010000075.1 coordinate 232,983, forward strand.
TCGGCGCATTACCTCTTCGAAATATGTCTCGGTTATGGGGTTACCTTAATTCATTGGAACTACCCCCGTGGTTCAGACCTTACGGCTTCCGTGTCTATGCTCTTGCTTTTGGTTGTAACTTGGATGAAATTGAGCCAGCGGATTTGAAGGCATACAAAAGTTTAGGCGAATTTTTCTATAGAAGTCTTAAAGATGGTGCGAGGCCTATTGACGATGCTATTCTGGTGCGTTACGAGGTATCATTTTCTCCGAGGTTGTTTGACTTATGAGGGATGTTAGGTAAGCCCCGCAGATGGTCGAATATTGCATTTTGGGACTGTACAAGACTCCCGCGTCGAACAAGTGAAAGGCATAACATACTCACTCGATGCTCTTCTCGGTATCGAACGTCCTGGAACTCCACCCCCATCAATAGCACCTTCTCATCGCGAGAATATGCCTGTCGTGGATGATCACGAATTCGCCAACGTCAACGGTATCGAATACAGTCTAGATCAATTGATTGGTGGTACATCTACACCATCGACACCGACATCTGCTACACCTACCAAACCACAGAAATTCGGAGATCAAGTCGATGCTTCTGTCGTTGAGCCGTCAAGAGACTTACAGAAGACTATAGCGCATGATACATCTGTTGCATTGGAAATGGGCGTTAAAACTTCGCTTGACAGACAACGAAATGTTTATGGCGCTAATGTCAAACCTGGAAACTCGTTGTTTTTTACTGTCATTTATCTTGCGCCAGGGGATTATCATCGGTTTCATAGTCCTACGGCGTGGGTCGTAGAGAAACGGAGACACTTTGTTGGAGAGCTATTTTCGGTTTCACCGTACATTGCGAAGCGGTTAGAGAATTTGTTTGTGCTTAATGAACGAGTGGCTTTGTTGGGTAGATGGAAATATGGGTTCTTTGGGATGGTTCCGGTTGGTGCGACGAATGTTGGGAGTATCAAGGTTAACTTTGATCAGGTGAAAAATCCCCCAAGTCCTTTTCTTCCTTAGTTGGATTTAGCTAACTTAGGGTGTGGTAGGCATTACGAACGAACGAACGTGGTCGTAAACCACCTCCTGGGACGTATACTGAAGCGGTGTACTCTGCTGCATCACCGATATTGAATGGACAACCGTTGTTGCCTGCGCAGGAGATGGGAGGGTTTTGTCTTGGGAGTACGATTGTGTTGGTTTTTGAAGCACCTAGGGATTTTGAGTTTGGGATACAGGCGAATCAGAAGGTGAAGGTTGGGCAGAGGTTGGGAGATGTATCTAAGGTTAAGGCGGAATAAGTATGTGGGAGGACCAGAGAGGTTGGTAACGGTGTGGTTGGAATATATGTTTGTGCGAGGGGTTGGCAGCTTTTTTGATGATTTGTTCTGCAATTATTTGACTATCTGGCTGGAACGCTCCTTATTGAGCCACCTCTACTAATGCTACTTATGCTCATGGGTAAAATTGGTTGTTGAATATGCACCTGTGCACTCTTTCATCGATTGGTGGGACGTTGCACGGTCGTCAGTGATAAGTCGGAAGAACGTGCTGCTCGCTGCTCGTGGCCCCTTCTCTTCCTTCTCGGTAGATTCTTTTTACAGTAACTTTTGCAATCGCGGTTCATGTGTGGATCCGTGGTTCAAACACCGGGGCTTGGTACGGATATAGTAACAGGTGAATAGATTATGGTATAGATACTACCAGATCCATTTAGCACGTATGTAGCATCGCTGCATCGGATTCAAACGTTTCTAAAGAAACATATGCAGTACCTTTTTCAGCATATCGTTGCCTCCCTTCGGAAAGCGATCACGATGTCATAGAAGGAAGGGCACGTGGATAGCACACGCTTCCGACGCGTGCCTCCGAGTCGATCCCACTTTCCACTTTCCTTCCAACAGTCGTGTTTCCAATTCCAATTCTTATATTCCTCCAAGGTACCAGCTTATACTCCAACCACCACCATGTCAATTTCTCGACCTTCACCTCGTAAACTCCCATTAGATCCAGGTTCAGATACTCAAGATTCCGAACGTGCTTCTTCGGCACCCCCAGTACCAGCACCTCGTGCACCCGCTCCCGCAGCCAGTGCGATACCGATACCGGTTCCGACTGTAAATGAACGTGAACGCCGACCTTCGTCAGTATTGGCATCTACTCATCGACGAAACTTTAGTGGACTTCATTCTGGCTTGGGATCTAAAGTATCTGCATCATCCTCATCTTCTACGTCTACGTCTAGTCTAGGGACGTCGTTGGATCTTATGGGATTCTTGCAGAGGTCGGGTCCGTCGGTAGTTAAGACGAGGATTGGGAGTGTTTTGTCTAGAGGGTTTATTTTGAAGACGGATTTTTATCCTTCTGGTCGCGGTTTTTGTGTTTTTTTGCTGGCTCAAGGCGTTGTGTTTTCGGTTCGGTTGACGGATGGATGTGAACTTGTTGTTAGGTCGCGCGATGGATTTGGAGTTGAATGTTCATGGTGCTCCGAATTTTAGAGCACCGAAACAAGGAGATCTTAATGTGTTTGGAGTCGCACAACCTAGGACACAGGGTCTGAGAGCTATACTTTCGGTTTTGAGGTGTAGACCGAATATTAGTGATCCTTCGCATGTCGTGTGGTTTTCTACTCGTGAAGAACCGATAGGTGTGTTTTCTCTCCTTATTTTGACTTGGACACGGACGATTGATTACGCGACTGTTTTTGATAGTATATATCTCCGGACGACCTTTTGTACTACGCGATGCTTCTCAGCCTCGAAGAACACTTTCAATATCAGATCGTGCTGAGAATCTCGAAGCTATTGAAATGAGGTTGAAGAATGATATTTTGCAGGAAGCTACGAGGTACGAGGGCCATATATGCTCATTTCACATTCAGTAGAACCAACTTTTGAAACTTACTTTAGGTTTGGAGGTCTCGTGTTGACGCATAACGAGGTTGCTGGTAGGTCGATACTATCTGAGCACGGAGGACATTGTCTGATTCGAAGGTATATAGTCGCCGACCTCAATGGTGAGGGAGCGATTCTCCCGACTTGGACTGCCGTAGATACTAATAATGTCAAGACGACGCGAGAGTTATGGACCCATATGAAAAATGAAGGGTGGAACGTTGATGTTCGTGGACGCCATTCAATTCAAAAGGCGAGGAAAACTCACAGAAATTCATTCTCATTAGTACCATCGGATACCTATCTCGCCTGATAGACCCATAGAGGATAATTACCTTGATGCCTATCTTCAAGTTATCAAGGCTACGGATCCGCTGAAGACTGCGCTTGTCTTTTCTTGTGGTATGGGGGCTGTACGGACGACTTTTGCGATGGTAGCGGCGTGTATTGTGAGGCGTAAACAGTTGATTTTGAAAGGGATGCAAGATCCGTATAAGATGAAACCGATGATGCCTATGATGCATGGTGAAACGGTTTCTCCTCCGAGATCGGGTGTTTCGACGGTAGGTGTTTTCGTCGATAGATTATTCACGGAGCTGAGGAATAGTGTTTATTTTTGTAGCCCTCTCATGTGAGCCACTTTCTGTCCTTTTTTTACCGGCTGCTAAATTTTATGACATGACATCCTGTAGTGATATCGTTAGAACAAGCAAATGCTCAACAAGATCTCAGTCGCTCTCTTTTACGTTTAACATATCTATTACAACAAAGTACGCGTTTTGAATCAACCCGACCGTACCTGATGGTTGAATAGCAATTTGCCATAGGTCTCCAACACCCAAATTCACATTCCGCGATTGAGCTTCTCATGACACAGCCAGCATTGCTCGAGAGCCTACGAAAAGCTTATTTGGGTAATTATGGTGTTATCCTGAGCTTGCTTGGATGCTTGGATGATGGCTTACATGCGAAGAAGCTTGTGGATCGCGTTATAGATGCCAGTATGTGTTAATGTCATGCGTATGGCTTCCTTTGCAGAGCTGACTTTGGCTTGTAGATGATCATGTCTCGAATCTAAGAGAGGATATTTTGATACACCGGCTCAAGTATTCGTTGACGAGCATGGAGGCGGCAAAGGGCGAGCAGTTTTTGAATCGAGCTGGGAGAGCGTTAGAGAAATAGTAAGAAAAAATTGTTTTATGCGTTTGGTGCATGGCCGTGCTGATGCGTTGTTCTGTTTTTTTAGCTTCTTTATGATTGCGTTCGCTAGTTATGTTGAGGGTGCTGAGAATTTTAATCAGAGCTTCTCGGAGTGGTTAATGGCTAGGACGGAAATTTGGAAGTAAGGATTTGCTTGCTTGTATCCAGGGAAGGTTAGCATTAGCTGATTGAATGTTCGTTCTTTCTTTCAGTCAAGTCAAATTCTTACGAAAGTCAACTGGGTCGAGATTGAACGTTTTCGCGCCAGTGCATGATTTGTCTGCTCTTTCGAAGAGTGGTTCGGAAGGGCGAGCGATGGTTGCTGGTAAGAGGAATGATGTGGCCATTACTGGGGGGCAGATCCTTGGGGATGAATATTCGACGCATGTTGTGAAGGTTGGTTAGCTCTCTCACCTTACACTTTTGATACTGCTTGACCTCTTCACAATTAGAATCGGAGTGGTATTATTTTACGAGAAAGGTTAGATGCTTTTCTAGCTCTATTGTATAGATATATTACTAACTCGAGATACGTGCAGCACCCTACTCAAATCGGACCAGTGGCTACGCGAGTCTCATCAAGTCGAGCAGAATGTTAGAGGAGCGATCAACTTCCGACAAAATCCCGGCACCCATATATATGCTCTCGGGCAACCGACTATCGAAGCTATAGATGAAGTCGTTTCCCACGTGAAGAGCGCGAATCCTTCTGCACAGAGAATCATTTGGATCACTTTGAGGGAGGAGCCAATCGTTTATGTGAATGGCACTCCATACTGTTTACGTAGGGAGGGTTTCTCTTTGCGGAATATGAAAGGTGGGGGAAAACCGTTACGCTGGTTAGGCAGTGGATTTACCCTCTTGGTTAGATTATGGAGGAATATCAGCTTCAAGGTTGGAGATATTGGAAGAGAGGCTACGAGACGATGTCGTTTCTGAGCTGCATGCGTTCGATGGGAAGTGAGTGGTTATTTTTCCATATTTTACGATTTTGGTTCAGTTGATGAACTTTTTTCTATAGACTTTTGCTTCACTCCGAGACAGAAGATGGGACAGTAGTACCTGTTTGGGAAGAGGTTGATCCGACTAATGTGGTGGTATTGCGAGATATCATGGAAACTCGACGTACGACACATGATATTGAGCTCGTCTATCATCGTATTCCTATAACAGCCGAGCGACCGCCTGATTTTTCTGACCTGAATGAGATGATTGATGTTGTGCTTCGCTCGTCTAGCGATACGCCGATTGTGGTGAATTGCCAGCTAGGTCGAGGACGGAGTACGTTAGCTTCGGTATGCTCTGCTTTGCTTTTCACGAGTCGGGTCGGGATCTACTACTCAATGTGTTATATTTCTTGTGAACAGATTATTTTGACGCTAATCAGGCAATGGTTGGACCCTAATCGATGGAAGACACCGACGACACCACGTCTTAACGCTTCACACTCCATGTCTATGACAGCTTTACCCAAACCGGCTGAAATGAAAGCAACACATCGGAATTCGTATCAAATCATTAATAGTACGTTTTATATTTGCGAGATGTGGCGAGTACTTGCTGAGCAATGCTTTTCTAGATTTACTTCGAGTCGTACGTGCGGGTGTAGCAGTCAAAGAGATTGTGGACACGGCGATTGATCAATGCGACGTTGTCTACAATCTTCGAGACTCTATTGAGGAATCTCGCGTGTATGCTGAGCAGGCTACGGACGACAAGCAGAAGCGGATGCATGCTCAAAAAGGTATTTCAATTGCACGTTTACTGAAATCTGACAATGATAGTGACTTTTATTCTTAGCGTTACAGAATCTAAGGCGATACTTTGAGCTTATTGTTTTCCAGGCGTATCTCCAGTCGACAGAACCTGACACGATGCAGGACTTTGAAAGTATCGAGACGTTCGTCAAGAATCGACCAGGTAATTTTGGGTGAAATATAGCTGTGGAAGAATGCCTCTGAGGTTCACTTCTTTTGTAGTTATCAAGACATTCGAGAAAGAGCTCATTGCAGAAGGAATGCATGCGCTGAAACCACTAGAACGCGCGGATATCGTAGAAGGCGTGGCACATCCAGACGAGGTGAAGCAAGTCGTCGTGAATCGTTCTGGAGCTATCCTTTCTGCGTCGACAATCTTGAAGAGCGATTTCTTCTCGAACTTACAGAAGATGACCCTACCTGAGTACGCTGTTTTTTCTTTTATCTCTCGATATCAACCGTTCAAGAACGTATACAGACGAATTGAAGGCTCTCCTAATTTCCGGCGTGTACCTTTGACTCTGAGGGTAGAACCCTCTGGGAGAGATTCACCGACAGAGTACGAAGTGTGCCCTGTCGATGATGGAAGGATGGTGTGTGGAAGGTACGTTAGTTGAATCGATCGTCCGTCTCTCAATGTATTGATCATCTGCAGTGGTATGCCAACCGTTGATGGGTAGGTGTTGCCTTTGTGTGCGTGGTTCCAGTCCAGCGTTGATGGTTTGTTTTCAGGTTGAGAAAAGCTTTATTACGAGTAGATGCAGGACCCAACGGTTTGAATCGAGTGTTCTGGACCTCCCTTCGAGAAGTCAGTGGAAATTCTATTCTTGAATAGTCTGAGATATGAACTTTTATTCTTTCTTGCAGGAACCAGTCATCTATGTTGCTGGTAGACCTCACGTCCTACGGCTAGTTGATAAACCACTTGAGAATGTCGAGTATGTACCCATCCACCTTTTTCTTAATCAAGCCAACTCACATGTTTTCAGAGCCACGGGAGTTACTACGGCGATGGTGGAAGCAATGGAGCAGAACTTCAAAAAGGATGTACTTCGGGAGCTCCGAGCTGGAAAAGGCAGGATTTTGTTACACGATGAAGTTGAAGAACGTCCGGGTGTTTTCTCGATTATCCCGATATGGGAAACAGCTTCTGAGGGAGACATTTTGACGCCGAGAGATGTGTTTGATTTAATGGTAAAGGAGGGGTTCAAGGTCAGTTCATACCAGCTTCTTGAGAATGGGTAAGGGCTGAGGAGCTTTCTTCAGATTGATTATGACCGTGTAGCGATAACAGACGAACAAGCACCCTTACCTGCCGCCCTTTCTCAACTACTTGACCGTGTCCGTTCGAACTTGTCTTGCGCTGGCGATTTCATTTTCAACTGTCAGATGGGGCGTGGGCGTACGACCACTGGGATGGTCACTGCTTGTCTTATTTCTACTGCCATGAATTGGAATGGACAGACTGAACAAGGAAATGGGAATAATTTGATGGCCTTGGCGAGAGATGACTTTGATGAAGGCAATGAAGGGATGTTTGGTTCAATGGATGGTCCGTCGGAAGAGGAGGCGTACAAGCAAGGTCAGTCAGGAATAATATCTTGCTTCGCGGTATAATTCATGCTGATACCCCGGTGCTCTGTTAGGAGAGTACAAGACTATCTTGCAGCTGGTCGGAGTGTTGTCGCATGGCAAAGTCGCGAAACGGTTGACGGATCGAGCTATTGATTTGATGCAAGATGTACAAAATCTTCGCAAGGCAATCTACGAGTGAGTTGTGTTATTCTCTAATATCTCTTTCAAATACTCAGTTGGTTCTCTAGTTACAAGCTTAAGGTAGATGCATGCGAGCGCGGTACCAAGAAAGAGATGCAGCTTCGCAGTATCACCGTGAATTACCTGTGAGTCTTCACATCCTGCTACCAAGGCAAATGCATATATTTAAATTATCTTTTCTGCAGATATCGTTACGGTACCCTGATTGTGTTTGCGAACTATCTCATTGAGATAAGGGAAAATCCGAACTCCGAAGTGACTTTCCCTAAGTGGCTTGAGGAGCATAGGGAGATCACCAAGATACTTGGAAGGCGTTCTTTGGATTGATTGAATTCGGATTTTGCTGGACCCTGACCGGCTTTCGTCGAACCTGGAGTTCTTTGTTTTATATGGACGAATTAGCCCATTTGTCGTATTTTATAGTCATTGTAATTTGTTGTCGATTTGCTACTTAGCAGTGGATCCTCCTGAGTGCAAGGCTTAGACTCAGGCGGCCCGGTTTTCCTTCGACTCGAACTGTTCCACTCATGCATCATTCGACTACAGAGTTCGAAATGTCTGAGACATTGCATAACGTCTCACTCACAGGCAATATCTTGACGTCTTGACAGCACAATTCTCTCGCTTTCCTCTCTCTTTGACACAGTTATCTCAAGTCTGTCGTCCATTGTTAATTTTGTCATTCTACACTAACCACCTCGTTTTCCGTATCTATGTTCAGTGTCTGATCAATTTATCGAGACTCAGAGTTCTGACGTTGGCCAGGAGGCTAGTATCCCCTCTCTGGGGTTTGGCCGTGACGGCACTACTTCCCATCCACCCGATCCACATGCTGTTTCCGAATTAGAGGCAGAGTGTTACTATGCAGGTATCCTCTCTCGGCCCACATTGCTTTATCGAACAAGCAAGGAGCAGTGGGTTCTCCCTAGAGGATTTCAGGCCCAGTTTCGGTTGAAAGAGTTGTGTGAAGTCTTCACGCATCCAATTTCGAAGGTCTGGAACGATGACTTGGCCTGGAAGGTTGTTGATATCATGGACGCTCACAAGGTCACTTAAAAATCTTGTTATGTTGTAGCGTTTGCTAACCGTGATCTTTAGATCCTTTTCACTACGATAGATGTCGTACGTTTCAAGAGCGATCCTGAAGCACCTGAGGAAGGATTTTATGATGGAGGTAAATCCGAGGATGAAGATGTCGAAGGTGAAGAAGAAAATGAAGACGAGGAAACAATCAAGGTCAAGAAACCCAAGAAACCCGTTGGCCCTGTTACCATTTGGGTTGGTGTCTTTCCCGAGTCTACTTCCGCTACAGCTGCCCACAATGCGGCTCAGGATGTGCTATCTCTTCTCAATGACTATCAGATTATCGACGTCGACATTGAATATCGTGAATCCTACTACACGCGTGAGGTCGGACCTCAGCTTCTCCAACACGTAGACCGTTCTGACCCAATTGTCGATGTTGTTAGTCCCCTCACTTCCACTCTTGGCCTCCACATTTCTACTATGGCTAGGCCTGACAGTCAGGGGACAATGGCCCTCTACCTTGCAGAAGGTGGCAATAGCAAGAATCTGTTAGGCCTTTCTTGCCGTCACGTCCTCATTGGACCGAAGGAAGCCAATATCGATTATGTCAGGCACGCCAGTGCACCTTCCAAAGATGTCCTCCTGCTCGGCAAGAAAGGCTTTACCGACTTTTGCGATTTAATCAAATATAGGATTTGGCTAGAGAACCACACAGCTGAGCCGTTGAGGGAAGAGATCTCAGGGTCTATGGATAGAGAGAATGGCATCAATATCGCTGATGCTGGGAAGGCAAATAGGATCGAGAAACTGCGCGATGCTGAGAACACGATGGAGGCTTTTAGAGCATTGCTTGATCAGGTCAACAAGGATTGGAGAAAACCTGACAACCGTGTCCTTGGGCACGTTCTCTGCTCCCCAGCCCTTAGACTCGGTGTTGGTGAACATCGTTTCACGGAGGACTGGGGAATTTTCCAGATCGACCGGGCCAAGCTTGGTGATGGCTTCCAAGGCAATAAGTTAGACATGGGTGTGTTTTGACCATCCTTCTGATTAGGGCTATCCCATAATTAACCTGAATTTTTCTTGTTCACATCCAGGAACAAAGCTGAAGCCCAAAGAGTTCTTGTACAAATGTTTCACCCACACCAACTGGACGATCAATTATTGGGATACCATTGATCGACTTCTTCCTCTGGATGGCGTCATAAGTAACGAATTAATGCACACCCCTGACATGTGGGATTCGCACAATGAACTGTGCATGTTGGTCGTAAAGAACGGCAGTACCTCTGGCTTCACCCTCGGACGCGCGAATGGCGTATTTTCCATCGTTCGCGATTACTTTTCTGACATGTCAATCCACCAGACCTCCATGGAGTGGGCGATAATCAATTTTGATAGTACGAAGGCGGAAGTGTTTTCGGAACCTGGGGATTCAGGCTCAATTATTGCTGACATCCGTGGCCGCGTTGGTGGTATGCTCACAGGCAGTGCTGGTAAGACCGAATTTGTTGATATAACCTATGCCACTCCGTTCTGGTGGCTTCTCGAGCGCATCAGGGCCAATGGGTTTCCCAACGCGCACCTCGATGTTCTCGCATGAGCATCTCAACATCATCACGCACTGGATTTTACCTTAATGTCCTATTCAAGTTTCAACGCGCACCCTCAACGTTTCAACGCGCACGTCGGTCCTCGGTCCTTATCGTCCTATCGCGCACCTAGCCTAAGCATCTCGACATCGCCAACGACAACGACACCGTCAAACATGTTTCTTGCATAGTTGAAGTTCATAAACTTGTCTGCAACAGCATCATTTGTTATAATAATCGTTACTCTTATGACTAGTCAGACCGTGTTACGTCGACGAACGAATATGGCTTACTTTCGAATTTGAACTTGGTGATCACTTCCAACGTGTACATGACTTCGCTTTCCGAAGTCTTCAATATCTTTGACATGAAGCACAAATATCTTTGATAGGCAAGTCTCATGTATCAGAATATATCGTTAGTACGGTGTTTTCCCATAGATGTTGCATTTTTGGATTGTGTTATGCTCAGAGCGGTTTCCGCTTTTGCCAGTACGCCCCCGCCCTTCAAAGGCTACTTAGCTTGAACAATTTCGTCCATTTGAGCAGTATCTACAATTGACATTTTCCGTATGGACTCAGTCTTATCTCATTTTGCTACCTCAAGTCACAAGTGAGTCGATATCACTCCATGAATTGCGCAACTCGCTTACGAGTTTGAACTTGTAACCAGCCTTTCAACCTGCTCCCAACTTGTACATGCCAGTCACCCCTCTTCTCGATTCTCCTTAACGATAAGCAATGTAGGCAATATTTTGTGAACCGGAATACTTCAAAATGCGAAAAATGATACGTTGATTTCTTGGTATGAGCACGGTCTTTTCGCCGTCCCGAGTGTCACCTGCTGATTCAATTGCACCTGTAGTGGAGGAGCAGATGGGATACACCAACTCATCCTCGTTCAAATGTCATCGGAATCTTCAAAATTCAGAATTGCTATCTGGTACGTAGTCTCCCAACTTTCAACCAACTCTTGGCGCTGAGGAGTAATTACAACAGTGGAGGCGGAATTAGTGGCCTCACACTCGCAGTTACGCTTTGCCAGTACTCGAAGATACCGGTCGAGGTCTACGAGTCTGCGTCTGAGATCCGCTCTCTTGGTACTGGGATATCGTTTTGGAAACGCACATGGGATGTTATGTGTCGTCTTGGTTTGGATTCAGAGATGGATAAACGGGCTATTCGTCGTCCTTCCGAGGGTGAACGTACGTCGGTGCAATATTGTCTTCTCTCTTATTTTGAATAATCTACTCTTTGCACCTAGGTATTGGATTAATCATCCGCAGAAGTGATCAGCTTGAGGAGGGTACAGAAATCAAGCGCGTCATCTCTTCTTGTGAGCTATATCCTTCATCCTAATTCTAGTGCTCAACTGTAAATTCAGATTCAACCATGCCTATTCATCGTACTGAACTCGTGAACATGCTTCTGAGTCGCCTTACAGAGTCATGTACAATCCACACATCAAAAACGTTGACCTCATACTCTCGAAACTCCAACGGGTCGTATACTTTGCATTTCGGTGACGGAAGTACCGCCGAGACGGATATCCTGATTGGGGCTGACGGTGTGCGATCTGTGGTCCGACGAGTTCTGTTTGAAGGTTTAGCTCAACGGAAAGAGTTACCTTCTGCTCTCATCGCTCCGAATGCAATTCACAAAATCATCGAGCCTCAGTGGTCTGGTACTATGGTGTACCGCAGCGTCATTCAGGCCGATAAACTGCGTGCGATCTATCCTGACCATCCTGTCTTGACGTCTACCCCAGCTCTCAGTGTCCGTTTCCTATTTTGTCGTTGTTGATTTTTCAACTGATACATCTGCTCGTAGTACAGCGGCAAGGGCAGAGTATGTCTATTTATGATTCAAAGTGGTGTTACTTATATACATCTTGTTGAACTAGCATATCATCGCCTTTCCTTTCGCGCAGGAGACGTTGATTAATTTTCTTGCCTATGACACTGATTTGAATGGTCATGGTAAGAAGTTTGAAGGTAAATGGGTTAGCGATGCTCCCAAGGCAGAGGTGCTTGAACTATTCAAGAACTGGGAGCCGCATGTGCAAGCTATTCTCGAGGCAAGTATTCTAGCTTGGTTCCCAGTATGATTATTGAAGATCAGGAAATTTATCTTCAGTCTTTAGATGACGTGACTTCTCGTTGGGCCATTCATGTCTGCTCTGCACTTCCCGTATGTGTTTCGGACAACGTCGCGCTCATTGGAGATGCGGTGCGTTACTACGATCATTCCTTCGAAATGAGATACTCTGGTATTTATACTTCATCGTACATAGGTGCACGCAATGACCCCACATGCCGCTGCCGGTGCTGGTCAAGCTATAGAGGTACGAAGCATCATAAATCATAAATTTCTTGTCTTTCACACCAACAACGCTTCAGGACGCGTATATCCTCGGAAGACTTCTAGCAGACGACCTTACTTCAAAGAAAGCCGTACCCTCAGCTCTAAAGATCTACCAAGACATCCGACTAAACACCGCGAACGAAATCGTAGAAATCTCTCGCGATCTTGGGTTGATGTATGAGTTCAATGGACCAGAGTATGATGGCGTGGATAGAAATGACGAAGAAGCTATCAGACGATGGGGTGAGGTGATTGATGAGAAGTGGCGATTTCAGTGGAGTGGTGTTCCTGAGGATGATTGGCAAAGAGCACGGGTGCGACTTCAAGGAGTGCTGGAGGACGTCCCCGCGGACGAGGTGGATATGACTTGACGTGGTCCTAGAGCTAGGAGGGCGATATCATTGGAGTTGCACGTGCTGTAATCCTTTGCCCTCCATTGCAAACCTAACTTTTCAGAATTGCTTCTTGCTCTTACACCTCGAACGCGATTACTTGCATTGGACAACACCTCCACGATGACGGTTCCTGCGATACCAACGAGCTACAATGTACACGGATACGAAATATCTCCGGACGCGCCACGCCACCGAGCAAGCGAAATCAGTATGAAATCTTATCATCAACTTTCTGGCTGCATATCTCAACTCATGAACGCTGGGGCTGAAGCGAAGCTGTCCGATGTCGTACCCTGGCTGTTCATCCGACGGAGCTGTGACCCTTCAACATTTCAAGAGTATTTCCGCACCACCGTCCCGTCGGCACCTGCGGAGGTGGGAAATGTACCTCGCTCGCTCGGAAACTAAGTTTTCTGTCACAAATCCCATCGCCCACGTCCCAGGATCCGTCTTGCGGCTGGACACTTATTTTTTAAATGACGGCTTGAACTGTCACGGAGCTGTAGAGCTGTGAAAACCTCGTGTTTATGCGGTTTGATTCTGATTTTTCTTTTGCTGACGCGTCATCCCTGTGGTTGTCAGTATGGTAGCTATACATACATATGCCTTTTTTGATGTGCGAGGAAGTCGATGACGGCTGGGCCAGAGGCGGGAGGTCGACCATGGTCTAGCTTGCGTTGGTTGCAATGAGGCGAAGACGTTCTTTTGTCATGATAGTTGTCAAGATATGTGCATTATGGGGAATCTGAGAAGATAGATATACACTGGATATACATATGTGATGCTAAGCGAGGGCTGACAACTTAAACTTTATTGAGGCAGTCACAGCGCAGCTTCAAGCTAGCTCTTCACCTCACTTGCCCAGTAGAATGGATGAATGGACTGTGAATTGTGATTTGAAGAATTATAAGTTACCTATGTAGAAATCACCGATGAACATGGGGTTGATGTTCGAAGACATGGACTGTCACGCTCTCTGCTGTGCTATCAATGAACACATCGATATCGCGTCCTGCGTTGCGCAATAAGTTCTTAAACTGCGGAAAGCAGAGTCATAAAAATTAAGAGAAGACTACTCAGTAGTTCATGCACAGGTCAGTAATTTGAGAAGAAATTGAAGGTGGAGTAACTGCCAGAATGGGGTAACAAAGGAGACACTGCCATTGACACATGGGAAATAATGAGTAGTTACGCAAAAAAGGGTCACATCACAAACCGAATTCCTGCTGCTTTCCCTTTCACCTTCAATCGCCGTCCACGACGACGAGTTCGTCTTGCCCTTTTTTCTCCAATTTACACAACCTTTCACGCTAGACGGCTTCGAAGCCAGTTTCTCTTCACGATGAAGGCGACAAACCCGTTGCTTCTTTCATGTCTTCTCGCTGTTGCACTAGCCCGTAACGCACAGGCCAGCAGCCATCGGCATGGCTTAGCTGTTCGTGTTCCCATCGACATTCTTTCTCCTATTGATGGTCCTTCGACTACGGCTGGTAGTGCTACTGGTGGTGCAACTAGTGCTGCGAGTACTGGTGCAGCTACTAAAACCGACACTAATACCAACACCGATACGAATACCAACACCAACACCAACACCGCTACCAGCACCACAAGCGCCAGTACCGAATCCAATACGAATACGAACACCAATACTAACACCAATACGAACACCAATACCAATACCAGTGAAACTAATACGAGCTCGAATACCAATACAAGCACCCAGCCATCTAATACTGCTTCTTCTCCTTCTACTCCACCCGCTTCCTCAACGCCTAGTGCCACACCAACTATCTCGTTATCGACAGAAGCAGACGGTGGGACAGTATGGGTCACAGTCACTCCAACGACAGCTCAAGACCAGGCATCCTCTACGTCCGCAGCCGCTACATCTGCCGCTGCATCAGGGGACGGCGGTGGCCTTAGCACAGGCTCCATCGTCGGTCTCTCAGTCGCAGGTGGCGTGGCTTTCCTGGGAATTGTTGCCTTCTTCGTGTGGAAGTTTACGAGAAAACGCTTCAGTGACTTTGATGACAGTACGTTTCTACTTGGCTACCAATTCACATTTGACATAACCTTGCTGATTTCGCTTTTTTTTGCTTGTGTTCAGATGAAGCCATAAAATGGCCTGAGCTAAACGCCCACTCTGGTGGCGGCGGTGACTCCCACCCTCTCCCCGTACACAATACTGGTCGAGCAGGGTTTGACACCGGTTCAGAACTTTCACTTTCTCGTGCTCCTTCGGTCACCCACACAAACTACTCTACTCCCGACCTAGGTTCTGACCCATATGCAGTACCTCCTCTACCTCATCTCAACCCTGGCCAACCGCTTCCGTATAGAGATGATCCTAACTCCGCAGGAGCTTATTACGATCCTTACCGTGGACCTATACCGAACACATTTAATGAGCCTGGTGCGGCACCAGAGTGGGGTTCTCGCGGGGGCGAAGCGATACCGATGACGCAGATGGCAACTGGACCTGCTGCGGGGCGATTGAGTCCTGGACCTGGTGCTGCGTATGATATGGGTAGACGGTCACCTGCTCCTAGCATGGGGATGGGGATGGGGATGGGTGGTAGAGCATCACCTGGGCCACAAGCTGCGTATGATAATTATGGTGCTCGGTAGCGTGTAGAAGGGTGAGGGAAAAGTTTTGCGAGTTAGCGCTTGGTTAGTGATTGGTGCGATGCGAGTTTTTCTTGGTGTGAAGGTAATAGAATGCTATGGATATATAGAGCTTGTGGGTGTTTCAGGAGCTAGAAAGGGATTCGACTGGACTGAGTGTTTTTTTCTGTTTTGTGTGCTTTCTTTCCTTTTCCTATCATCATCGAACCATCATCATCATTCAGTCTTTGGCTCAGCGCTTCAGCGTTAGCTTGGGCCTGCAACTCGCATTAGTTTCCTTTTTTCTTCTCTTTCAATTGTTTTGTTCTTATATCCTGCTGTCGTATTCCCTTTTTGACGCTCTTACCATACCCTCCAGTTTCGTACTCTCATTTCCTTCTCTTTTCACTTTTCTGCTACACCCTACGCACGCAATACCCTTCCCTTCCAAGTTGCTTGAGCGCCCTCCCTCATCTCGTCATTCCACTCGCTTGTCCCTTTTACGTTCGTTACTGCCCGGTACTGGTACTGGACTGGATGAAGTACTTTACGTGTTTAATTATTCATACATTCAATGTCTCCCTCTTATTCATCCATCCATTCAATTTTTGTTTCAAGAATATATTTCCTTCATTTTTGACAGGATTCCATTGAGCGTGGGACTCGATTCCTCGAGGGCAGCCCTTGACAGTATGCAGGCGTCTAAACAGTGTCCTGACAGGACAATCTGATGACAATCGCACAAAAATGTTCCGCTCTCACCGTCTACTTCCTGTTCAATCCGCCAGACCTGACCAGGCAGTGCACGCCAGATTAAACCCTTCAGCTCTCTCATGAACTTCCAACAATCTTCGTTACAAATTCAAGATGTCGTCCCAGGCGAACAGTATAGATACGCACTGACGAACTTTGTAAGGGGCAACCAATTGGGGTTCTTTTTGCTAGGGGCTTGTAACTCATCGTCCCCGGTCTGGGTTCTTATAGCGAATTGCTCATGAAAAAGTCGAGGAGCAAAGAACGCAACTTGAAGAGCAAGAAAGACAAGTTGCTCAGTTACGCTCGAGGATCGCGTTGTTAGAGGGTAGTGGACCTGGTTCTGTTGTCTCGCAGGCAAGCGCGAGTCAGAGTAGAGGAGCGAATACTGTTGATGATTTTTCTATCAAAGTTAGTGATAGTCGTTTTTTACCCTTGAAGGGTGGAGTCAGTTACTTACTTACTAGGAAATCTTTCTTGTGCATGTAGAACGCTGCTTCGCAGCTGGAAAAGATCATCAACCGATGGGCTTCGGATATCGTTAGGAGTCCACCTATACCTCTGGATGAGCTTTGTGAAGCAATTCTGAGTGATCTCACGACGAGTTCTGATGTTGCGCCGTATGAGGGTACTTCGATGCAAGTACAGTCACTGTTGAGACATGCGATGTCGGAAACTGTGTGTACTTATGCTTCTAACCTTCAATTGATGTTAACTTACTGACTTGTGCGGTGTGTAGATTTCAGAAGGCATCATTAATTGTCTCATAGTAACAAATTCAATCGAGGCAAATGTTCAACTAACACGAATACATGAACATATATTCGCTCGTAAGTTTTTTTTCTTCCCTCTTCTCTATTTTCTCGATAATCAAATCCCCCGAAAAATCACAGGAGACCCAACAGTAGCCTGCGTCTGGCGTCGCCAAACCTTCTCCGCCGCCGTCGAATCCTGCTCACCTTCAATGACATCAAACACCCTTTACGAACATATCCCCTCTCTAATGAACGCCCTCGGAGGTACCATCCCAACTTCCGGTACTCCAAACGGTAACACCTCCATACTCGACTCTGCATACGACTTTTCACGCATGCTACACGGATCCAATGTAACTACCGGCGATGCGTTTTACCGTGCTTTCGTACCCGAGTTAGGAAGTACTTTGTATCCGGGGCAAATTGAACTTGTCAAGAGGTGTTTGAGGAGTGAAAGTGGGGATATAGATCGGGTTGGAGCGACTGTGTTTCCTGGGTTGGTTAAAGTGACCAGAGGGCCGGTGTTGGAAGACGCTCAGAATCGTGAAACTGTTCAGGTGTGTGTTTGTGGTAATTTCAATTGCTGGTGTGGGTCTGATGGGTTCCCTATTTAGACTGTGGTTCGACGAGCTCAGGTGATATGTGAATGTGCTTTGACACGCAACACTGCAGCTGCAGCACAAAAGCCTCTGTTGAATGGGCAAACACCACCCCCACCCCCGTTGTAATATAAGTTTCATGTTTGTATGATAGTCCGTGGATCTAGCTCTATTATTGCAGGTGATATGTATAACAAAAGTGGCTATACCACGAGTAATGACGCGAGAGTAGCCTGAGTATTTACCACCTAGACAGTATATCGGAGATGAGTAAGATGAAGATAAGCGCATAATAAAAACATACCTCGAGAGCCTGTTGAACTTCCAATCGTCTCCTCGCAGCTTCTAACCAATCATGTAACATGATCTTCGCAGTTCCCTTCAACTGATTGAGTTCCCTCGTAGCACTATCCAAATCCTTCTCATTCAAATAATACTCCGCCCTAGCCAACACACTCAAAACATCACTCCCTTCCACAAGCCCATGCCTCTTAAACCTAAACCCACTCAAGAAATGACTCGCAAGATGCGAAAGCAACCCCGCATCCTGATCCGGTACCAGAGCGACAGAACTTACCTTTGGCGCGACCGAAGTCACATACCACGACGCGAGGTCAGCAAAAGGCTCTACACCAACATCCGGGACCTCAGAAGCTTCAAGTGTTTCCAACGCAGCAGAAACCACCGGGTCCTCCCTTGCGGCAGCGATGTGTCGCACGACGCGCAGTTCCTCGCGGAAGGGCTTGCGTACCGGGGAGGTAAGAGCTGACGAGGACAAAGCGCGAATAGATGACCAGAGTGCATGCACCCGGATATTCTCGTCGAGGTAGGCAGAGTTATCTAATGCGATACGTTCGATACGTTTTAAATGGGCGGAAAGTTCGTCAATTTTGGCTAGACGACCTCCTCTTTCCTCTTCGACGCGCATTTTGATCTCGCGGATCCATCGGCGTTGGAGTTCGATACCTTGAGCAATGACTTCGTTTTTCAGCCTAGTATCAAGAAACTCATGAATTACTATCCATCTAACAAGTCGGACTACGCACCGTTCATTTATAAGCTCAGTCTGAGTCGTAAGCTCATGCTCCAACTTCTCCCGATAAGCCTGTATAAGCTGACTCTGACGAAGATCAAACATCTTCCTAAACTCCTCTTCCTGATTATCAAGCCTATCCTGAGCCTCCATCTCCAACTCAAGTAACTTGACAGTATACTCCCTCGTCTGCTCGTCCATTTTAGACTCTAGATTCATCTTCTCTTCCTCTCTCGCCTTTTCTATCCGGTCCGCAAGAGACGAAAGGTCATCTTTGGCGGACTCGAGCACACCAGTGACACGGTTCGCCGCTTCAGGGTGAGATTTGAGGTACGAAGCGAGGTCGTCAATAGTTCCAGCGAGATGTGTAATGATAGGTTCGGAACTGCCTAAAGAAGAGATGGCAGGAGCGACAAGGGGAAGGTTGGCTACCTTTGGAGGTGGAGGCTCTTTCTTCGGGGGTGGAGGCCGAGAAAAACCGGGTGGTGGCTCGAATCCAACTGGCAAAGGCGCCTCGTAGACACCACTGGAAGATTTAGGAGCTTCCGACTCGGAGCTGACAGTTGAAGGTTGGGAAGAAGGCGGAGGGGAAACAGGAAGAGCTTCCGAAACATGCTCTGGGACTTTCCCAGCTACGGCATCTTCAGCCTTTTTCACGAGGTTACCAATCTCCTCCACCAGCTGCTCACTCTGATGTTTAGCAATCGCCGCGCTTTTGCCTGTGATAGCATCCTCTGCCTTCTGAACCTCGGTTTTGACCTGAGAAGCGACGTCCTTGACCCGTTCTTTCGACGACTCGAAGGTTTTCGAAACCAGGACTTTAGCATCGTGAGCCTTTTTCTCTACAGAGTCTTTGGCTTCTTGTACAGTCGATGGTGCACCGTTAATCTTCTCCGTGACGAATTTCTGGATGGAAGCTGCTGTGTTGACCGTAGATTCTATGGCCGAGTGAACTGTCACAGTGTCCCAATTGTGAGCCTCGCCATACTCGAGTACAGCTTGACCAAGAGGAACATGCTCGGAGAATAAATCATAGTATGTTGGGTTGTTAAACGCGAGGAAAGCACTGCCGACGTAGAACGTTCCTGTGAGTGTAGCGGTAGTGAAGAATATGGTACGCAAAATGCGCGTTTTCTTTTGAGGTGCAGAAGGAACCTCTGTAGTGAGATTCTGAGAAAGATATTAGCATGAGATGGAGATATATGCGTTGTATTTTGAAAGAAAGTATGAAGGTATTTACCCTTCTTAGAACCCTAACAGCGCCCCGTCCAGCGGACGACGCGACCTGCCTGGACGCAGGCAAAGCACGATACATTGCGTGCCTGGGTATCTAACAACCCGCAAAGTAGCAGCGAGGAAATGTGAAAGTACGCAGACGAAAACATCGACCAAGTCCGACTTCGTCCGCTGCCCCGGTCCATCGATTATGTCATCAGTCCATGGACTATGCTCATCCTCTTCCTTGTCTGACTTGGCTTTCTTTCACTACGAGCTAGAAATAAAAGTGTTTTCGTTCTCCAAGGTTCACATCATAGAATGGAATACAACACTTTTTTCTTCGTGATTTGCATGTTCTCTATGGTTCTTCACACATACCCGGCCTCAAACAATGTGTTATATATATTCTGCCTCGCTGCCCAGTTCATTCCAGTGCTTCGATGTGCTTCTACCAGGATACCTGACAGTGATGGTGCGTGTGTTTTGAATGTTCGCACCATTTTGACTCAAACACGCAAGCTATCTCAACTTGAATGGACATGCTTCCAAGCCAAGAAAGTGAACAAGGTTATGATAAATCACCGCAACTGCGAGGCCTGGTACTGTGTGTATTGTACCACAAGTTCTATTCATTTTGTTAGGAGGATACAGTTCCGCCGATGTTATAGGGTACGTACTACCAACCCACTTTCACTTTCAATCAATGTCATGACTTTGTTCTTCTCTCGTCCAAGAATCTAAAGAATGAACCCGGAATTGATTCAATCTCAATGCTGCTTCTGCAGGACCCTAAGAAGTTCTTCTCTACATATGTATCAGACGACAGAGGCCGTACACATTGCATCGGTTAGGACAGGCCAATATCGCAAGAGAATCATGATAGAGTTCTGACTTCTTGGGGTTACGTATCTTGTTGGGCATGGAGATGGCGAGGCAGAGTATGTTATGTTGGGTTTCTTTGACACTGATATTGATAGCGCTACACAGAATTCTTGAATAACGGTGGGTGCGTGTGTACCCTTCATTCTGAACCTTTGGAGACCTTGCTCACGGCGACAGGGGCGGTCTGCCTTGATGCTGTATGAAGAACGGTCAGGAATAGTACTATCATCTTGGTAAGGCATTAGGCCCGTCTTACGAACTTTACGTGGCGAGATACTCACTGCTTCAAAGATAGTGTTCGAAGCTGGGAATATCTTTCTTGATTCCGTCTGAACTGCTTCATGGCGAGGCTTTGAATTCCTTGCTACAATCTTCAAGGCTTAATCAAAATCCCTGATCTACGGTCCAGCACATGTACGACAGGAGGCTGTTTCATCTTTGCATGCTGCAGGTCTGAGCTTCACATCAAAATCACTGCTGATAGATGCTAAAAGTGTATGTTGTCTCGTACCTTTGACTAGTCTGAAAGTTGAAAACCCCTAGGTAGTGGGCCCTGAAGCAAGAGCCTGGCAAAAGTTCGAGCCGCTACTAGCGCTCTGAAGATTTGAAGTCAACTAGATATGTTATACATAGGCGCCAATACTACAAACGGTGGCGAAGGAAATTTGTCTGATGCTAGAGCGTTTCTACAGGTCATTCAAACATCCAATACAGAGCAAGGTGTAACATGTATCCGACTCAATCGTAATTCTGAGAGCCTGCTGCGTGCGCATAGATTTCCTTTGGGTTTCGTGACAGCTACATTTGTCCTCTGTCCCGTCTGGTATGTTTTGATCGGCCGTAAGTCCTCAAGCGTCGACGGACGAGCTGCTTCGTTTGGACTACCCCTCAGGATCTGGTCGAGTCTGCAGACTGCATTCATGTAGTCGGCTTCGGCTTGAGCAGTGCGTACGCCGCCAACGCCGCAGCATGTACTGCAAAGGATCCTTCATGCTTCAAGGTCCAAGGAGCTGTATATGCGCGCGCGTCGAATTGCTCAACTGTCGTAATTTCGGTTGGATTGACCGAGCTCAAGCGGTATCACCATTCAGGTTGAAGGAGAGTTACGGGCGGCGGCCTTTCGGCTCAATCAATAAATTGGAACACCACTACTGGAATTTGAAGTAGCGTTTGGCAGCTGGCTAGCCAATGCTTTGTGGCGGACACTATCTACTAAAGACCAAGTTACTAGTTTACTTTCAATGAATTTCAGATAGTTAGAAGTACATATGTACATTCAAAATTGAATACATCCTTACAGGAACTTGTATTGTCCGGTTGATCGTCAGCGCTTAGAAAGTTTGATACGCATGCTCCTACCCTGAACTCCAAGTCTCCAACAAGGCCGTAGCAGGCCATAGCATGCGCTCCTATTCCCAATCTTGGATAGAATTTC
This sequence comes from Omphalotus guepiniiformis, assembly GCA_028554645.1. Classification (NCBI taxonomy): domain Eukaryota; kingdom Fungi; phylum Basidiomycota; class Agaricomycetes; order Agaricales; family Omphalotaceae; genus Omphalotus; species Omphalotus guepiniiformis. The sequence goes on from JAQOOI010000075.1 coordinate 255,250, forward strand.
ACAAACTCTTTCAAGTTTCAAGGATCAATGTTAAGCACAACATCAAATAAATAATGATGCGAGAAATCATCTGTCAAGCACAGGTCCCAATTCATATGTTCCTTCTTGGATTCACCTCTTCTTGATGCATTTATTCCTTGGCCTAGCTCCGTGCTCTTCCTTCTGATGAAAGTGTAAATCTGGGAATCCGAGTTTGAACCACGACGTGAACCTCGAATAGGGTGCGTTTCTTGACTTCTTCTGCTAGCCTTTTGGGCAGAGGGATTTGCTGGTAAGTGGCATTCAAAACTTATTCCTAAAGATCAACTAGTTGACACTGGTTTCATCGCCCAGGTAGTCAAAAATGGCGGTCATGACAGTATCAACAACCCAGCCATCTCAGTCCTATCAGACTTCGCTATCAACTCAAGATGCAATCATACCTTCTCCTAGTCAGGTCCTTCGAAATCAGGCAAGTCTAAAGACTCTGCTTGCCAACCCAGCGTCTAGTCGTAGTTCCACGAAATCGCCACCACCATTGTCGGAGAACCGGAATACCGTAGGCGTCTATGGCACTGGAGGTGTCTCAACAGCTGGCGCGACTCGAAATGTGGCTTCGCAACTGCCTTTCATTCCACCACCACCGCCACCACCGCTTTCGATGGGCACATCATCAGAGAGCCCACGTTACCGCAATCAAGTCGAGCCTATTACATCGACAACATCAGCGTCAAGCACTCCAAATTTACCACCAACACCATTACGTTCTATTTCTAGTTCTGCTTCATCACCTTCACGGCCAAGCCCGCGCTTTCATATCGCCAATCCAACAGAGGATTCTGCTTCACTACCACTACGGCCACCGCCTTCTCGTAAAACCTCTCTCTCCAAGTTTCCTGATGTTGGTAGCGGAAGTAGGCCATTACCTACACCGAATGCCTCCGGAGTTGTAGGTTCCGACGGTTTGAAGCGTGATTCCTCCTCAGGCGACATAGCGTCTCGGTCCCCTTCTCCACCCTTCATTCATATAAACACCTCAAATCTACGCACACAGCCTACATACTATCATTCCCACTCGTCGCCATCTACTACAAATACCACGTCTCCAAGCCCGTTCTCGTCTGTTACAGCATCTTCCATTCCTACTTCCATCTCTCCCACGTCGTCTATGGGCTACGTTGCACCAAAGCCTCTGGCGAGAGTCAGTCTACCGATTGGGCCATCTACAATGCATGCACCGCCGAGTTTACCTATGGCAGATCTTCAACCGAGCCATAGTGGCAGGTCCACCCCGGTCTCTTCTGTCTCTCCTAGGAATCGTCTTCGACCGTTGCCAATACCCCCGCCCTTATCCACTGCATCGCCCCCACCCGCTTCGACATCCGCTGCGCTCGTGGGGCCTCGTCCACGCTCGCATTCACGCGGACCTCGGAGCGGACCTCGCAAAAACTCTTCTGTAGGTCGAGCAGGAGATCCCCCTGCACGTCCACAGCTCAGCTTCGATCCTACCTCTAGTTCATACGTGATTACCACCAATAGCAACGGTACCATCGGAAATGGATCTTCCACTCATACTACTCCCAACGCTACTAGTAAAAGCCGACGCAGCGCACCCGCACAATATCATCACAACAGATCTCGAAGCGCGCAATTCAACAGTTTCTCAGCGATAGGCACTCCGGACGCAAACTCTATTGCTGCGGCGCTTGTTAGAGGCAGTGCAAACCCGACATGTGTTACTGATGGCGGTGCTGATAGCGATCGCGGTATGAGCGCTAAACAGAAAGGGAAATTACCTATCCGTTCCGCACCTTCTTCAGACACCGAGGACACGCCGCCTCGCCAACAGATCCGTCGATTTGCAGTGGTGAATGTCAGTGCTAGCGAGAAGCGGAAGGGGAAGCAGCCGATCAGGTCTGCACCTAGTTCTGATACGGAGGATGTCACGGGCTTCTTGGCTTCAAGGGGGGATAGGGGACAGGAAATGCGTCAAGGAGGGGCATTAGATGCTTATCCTGTATCGAGTTGGAAATGGGAGAAGCAGGATGTTAGTAACAGATCAGAAGAAAGTTTGGCATCTGTCTCGAGGACGCCATATTCTATTTCCCAACCCAATCACAACAAGCAGCTTTCCATCATTACAAACTTCTCTTCATCTAAACCCGCCACTACAACTCAAAGTGCTCATGCAGGATATTCGACTGATCACACCTGGGTCCCGCCAGAGGAGGTGCATGTAGAGCCACTCAGTATCATTCGGCGAACGACAACACCGCCCAATTCTCTTCCTGCCGCAGTGGACAATGGCGCAGTTCCAAAGGCTCAGTCTGGATCTCCTCATCTCATCGCCGACGCCACTCGTGAGACACGCAAGGAGGCAGACATTGGCTTCGCAGATGCGGGTTACGTCGACGATGCCCGAGTGTACGTCGATGATGGGTACGGCGGAATGGATATAGAGGATGTCGGCGAGATCACGTTTAACGATAGCCCACCTTCTCCGATTTGGGTTGACTCAACTGTAGACACGGGTGTGTTCAGGGGGCGACGGAAAAGGTCTACTCGCCATTATGGGTCTCCTAATTCTAGCATTCATCAACATGGGAGCGGGAATATCAAGCAGGGTGTCCAGGGAGAGAGTCGCAGACACCAAGGGAAAAGCAATGGACTCAGTCCTGTAGGTTATGATCGAGTCAATCTCGACCTTGAGCTAGAAGGGGAGATGATCTTTTCGAAGAATCAGTCACCGATAAGTGGTTTGGTGGTCATGCGAGGGAAGTGGAGATCTCCCAGCCCACCTACGCCTGTAGACAGAACGCACAGGGTGGGTCGGTCTTTCGCGCATTAGGCTTCGTAGAACGCCCAGAAACCCTTGCTTGTTATATGCTATTCATCCTTATAAATTGTACAAAACGAACTGCGACTTTCCTACATAGTAAATATATAGGCGTAATCTATAACTGAAGAGATGCACCACCTGCACCACCTGAGGCTGACGAATAATGGCTTTTCGCAATGTCTTTCGAAAAAATCGAGCTGAGTATGTACTCTAATGCACAAACAAAGTCACCGGACGCTCAACCCACTCATACCAAAATCTGCCCTTCCGCCTTGTCCTTCTGAGCCGTCAATCCCCATACCATCAAAAGGGTCTCTCACACTCCCCGTTCGCGCACGCCACAACTGTGTATACAGTGTCTTGATTTTCTGTAATTCGGCATCAAGAGCAGCCGTCTTTGAGGCAAGGGAAAGGAAAATCGCGTGTTGAGCCTGCACAGTAGATGTGATTCCCTGTGTAGATTGAAAGAAATCAGTTGCAAAATTCAAAAAAGGTCAAAAGGCCGATGCGTACCCTGAGGTGTGATATGTGTTTGATTCGTCATCGAGGACAGCTTGCGCTCAATTTGCTATTTGAAAAGAATAAGAGAAAGAACACGAATTGAACAGAAAAAAGCAATCTTACCTCAATGGTGGCCTTGTACCATATAAGTCGTTCTCGTATTTGTTGCGTGACGCGGGAGAAGAACCTACATAGAGTTTAGTGAGTCTCGTAAAATGTTATTTATATTTCCCAGCTCACTCCAAAGGAAACGACGCATGGTCTTTCAAGTATGCGCCATTCAGCTGCGGATTCCTGAAGCCGTCAACGATACGCGTAGATATAATAGTATCTTGCACCGCCTGATCTGCCTTTGCCTTCAGATCGCGCGTGAAATGTAAATCGTTCCGAATTGTTGTGCTCGTTTGAGTTAGGTCCTGGAAATGCCAACGAGGTATACTTAGTTGAATTCAGCGGTCCAAGGGGCATGAAAACGCACTTTGTATACTGTTCGTACAAGCTCTTGTCCCTTCGTTGCTTCCTCCCCAAGTTTTCGTTGTTGAAGATCTTTACTAATTTGTATGCGTCCCTGAATGTGTGAGCTACAAGGAGCGATGTCAGCGTAACGAAAAGCGACGCGACGCAAGGAATTGGACGCACTCGATCTGCTCCAAGGTCTTTTTGATTTCATCAGGCAGATCGTTGAACTTTGTAGTTTTAGTAAAGGGTGGTGGTCCTGTCTGCTGTTGAACAGTTGATTGACTAAGAAGCAATGTTCAACGAATGGGTCAAGGGAATACGGAAATTCCAACATACCCAAATCTGAAAAAGATAAAAGTTGGAGAACTTTTGATTCTGTATTGAGATCAAGGATCACACTCACTGCTGCTGTCCGGGTCTTTGTCCAAACATCGAATTGCCACCTCCAAACGCAGAAGTGCTGGCAGCAGGCTGAGCAGCCTGGTTCGATGAACCAAAGATGCTACTCCCTGCACCACCTGCATTCCCAAAAATCGAACTCCCACCGCCACCGCCGAATATACTTGGCTGTTGTTGTTGCTGTTGTTGTTGCTGTTGTTGCTGCTGAGTTGACTGACCAAAGATACTTGTTCCCGCAGCGGGTTGTTGCTGTTGTGGTTGTTGACCGAAAATGCTCGACCCGGTAGCTCCAGGCTGCTGTTGCCCGAATATACTCGTCCCTCCTGCCGGCTGCTGCTGCTGCTGCTGGCCAAAGATACTAGTCCCCGTCGATCCTGCCCCCGGCTGGTTCGATTGTCCGAACAGACCCGTTCCTCCAGTAGCCGGCTGGGTCTGTCCGAATATACTCGTTCCTCCTCCCGCAGCAGGCTGCTGGGTCGATTGTCCAAATATACTTGTTCCACCTCCGGTCCCCGGCTGCTGCTGCTGCTGCTGTTGATTGGATTGCCCAAATATGCTCGTTCCTGCATTTGCAGCAGGCTGGCTACCAAAGATGCTCCCACCCGCCGCTCCAGGCTGCTGCTGCTGGTTTGGCTGCCCAAAAGCTCCACCTCCACCGAAAATTGAGTTTGTCGTCGTCGAGGGCTGGGTAGACCCGAAGATAGATGTTCCTGCTGGCTTTGGTTGGCCGAAGATAGAGGTAGAGGAACCTGGTGTAGGTGTCCCAGCTGGTTTTATGCCAAAGGCAGAAGAACTATTCATGATTTTTATGATTAATGTTACAAGTTAATGAGTTTGGATTTGAGACTAACTTGGTGGCGAAAGACATTCTTGACTTAGTTGAGGGAGATGCAGGGAAGAATGCGCGACGGCGGACGCGATGGACTCTGTGGAGAGAGATCAAGCGTAAGTCACGGGAGTTTGCGTCCGGACACTCATGTCCACTCAAGCTACACCAAAAGTACAACGTATTGTCATGATCATGATACAAAAGGCTAGATACATAGATGTCATACTGTACACTACCGTAGAATATATATACATATACCGAATAAAAAAGTAGTACAAGTGCAGTAATGTACCAGTAAGAAGCGAAAGGTCACAGCACGATATACAAATTCCAGAAGATTTCCCGTCACCATCCCGTGGGCTGTCTAAATGAATCCTCTAACTGGCGGAATCACAAAATTATCTCCTCCATTTCTCCCTCTGGCAGGTTCATGGTATCCAGGGGGAGGAACATTATACGGTGCTTGAGAACGAGGCCTAGGTCCATGTGCAAATAATGTAGCGATCTCGACGGGATGCTCGAAGAGAGGTTTCTGTTGAGACCGAGAGGTGTGACTTGAACTATGATTATGTCGATGTGAACGATGTCCAGAGGGTAGAGGCGTAAATCCTGGTACATTGGATGGATAAACGACGATGCTATACTAGATGCGTTGGATAATCAGGAATGCGGTAGTGCCGCAGAAAGAGTACAACTCACCTCAACACTAAAATGGCCCAATTGAGCAGAAGGTTTCAACGACTTGGGGAGATGAATCTCCCCCTCTAATATTCTTTGCGCATGCGGCACAGATGCCCAAGACGCAGACGAGGACGAGGACGAAGTCGAAGTCGAGGATTGCCACCACACAGCCATTGAGACGTCCTCTACACAGTCCGGTGCTGCCTTGGGTGCTGCCATCTTGCTAGCAACACTTGAGGACGCTATACTTGAAGATGTTTGAGACCCATGATTCGGGGATGGCCTAGGATTGGGGTAAAGCGCTGAGACTGATCTACATCCTCTGACGCGCCGCCTCAGACAGACATGTGGTGCGTCCGGGCTGGAGAACAGATTGAGGGTATCAATGTCCGCGGATGAGAGAAGGATGGTGAGTGGGAGAGGCGCGCCTCTTGTAAAGCAGGGCTGGGTGAACGATGTGATGAACTCGATGAACCGCCTAATCAATCCTAGAACTTACGGGTTTTGATATGAACAGCTGTGGCAACGTGTCAATGAGTGATATATCAGACGAACTTTCAAACACACTAACAAAACAATCTACGATGACTTGTCTGGTATCGATGGTACCTTGCATTGTGAAGGGAGCAAAAGATTGCCATCCATCTGGGTCATCATGTGGTCCAGGTGGAGGTATATTCTGATTATATGCTAGCTGCCTGAGAGCAGAAGCTCGGGGAGGACGCGTGGCGGGGATGTATGCGAACATAGTCTGAAGCCTGTTATCAAGTCAATTTAGGAAATAGAGTCTGAGAGAAATTGCACAAATGGAAACGTACTTCGAATCCACACGGAACCTGCTTCTCTCGATATAGACATGCAGGTCGTACTGAATACTCGCGGGCACTTGGCGTTCAAAGAATGTCTGCGGAAGTCGAAATTTGCCAAGGGAAGCACTGCTATTCCTCGAGGAAGAAGAAACAGGAAAAGATTCGAAAGGGAGCGTGATCTCGTTCGGAAGCCTGAGTGAGAATGTCCATTCGTATATGCCAGACAGCTTTCCACTGTACCGCCTGGACGAGCTCGAGCTCGATGACGACGACGTGCTGCGCGGATCCCCCATATCCTTCGACCAAAGCGTTTCTGCGACCTCAACAAATGTTACGCTGTCCTGGATTCCGCCCGCCATAAGCTGGCCTTTTCCCTAGGCATAACAAATCATCTCGTAAAGCAGAAAATGAAATTCAAAATGGCCCCCAAGACATACCGCTACTTTCACAGCCACTATGTGATCCTCTCTCTCGCTCAAGTCGAGACACACAGATCCAGAAATTGGATCGCCTTCCAGAAAAGTCGGAAGTTGCTGCGGCGTTGGAGCCCTACTACGAACCTTCAATGTAGCCCAGGCATATTTCCCAGTAGTGAGTTCATAGATGTGCTCCGTGTTGAATGTATGCGCCCTAATACCCGTGGGCGCAGGCTGAGTCACCGAATACCCTGGAAGCTGGGAGTCACCAGATTCTCCAGAAAGGCGAGGATAAGTAGGAGGATTCATATCCATTTCCATCACCCTTGAAAGCCAGGCGAATTTATACGCTTTTTAAAGGAGAGTCGTATCGTGTACATGGATGCACATGGAAGAATTTATCGAGCGTCTGTTCAGGGCAAGTTCGTCAGATGGGCAGCGCATTCATGATATTGGCATGTGCGCTCCCGGGACATTCACCCTGTACAGACTTTCTTTTTACCACCACACTAAATTGCCTGCATGCTTGTGATGACTTTGAGACGTAATAACTCGCCCAAGCCCTGAAAAAAGTGCTATCTTTATCGTATTTTTGAGCCCAGATCTCTAGCCAGGGAATCTTGAGCCATTCTTATTCTTGAACGAAGTAAAGGGATCAGGAGTTTGTATAGATGCTTTGCGACTTGAAATCGCATAGACACGATGGTTCACCTCGCAGCGTAAGTATAGACTTTCAGTATTGAGTTTAACTTTAAGGTATTTATGGCTGCGAACTAAGTGACTGTATTGATCTAGCCGTGGCACGTGGTCAACGCGTCTTCAACTCGGACGCTCCACTGCTGAGAATGCTAATTCCAATAACCTTCTCCTTGCCTTGCTCCTCCTCCCCGAAACTTCCCACAACTCTAGCAAAAGTCTCACACAGTGAAGTCGTCCTTCTCGAGCTACAAGGCTCGCTTCAAGTCGAGTCTTCTCATCCTTCCGAGCGCGACGGTCAGCTAGTAGGAATCCTAAGAATCGATGATGATCTAGTATGTTACACACAATAACATCGACCTTCAATTACGCCCAGCTTATCTTTCAACAGAAACGGTCTACATTGCAAATAGGCCACCATCTCATCGAAGGAAAGGTCACTACACTTCCTAAACCACTCGCGATCCTCCATCGATCAACATCCTCCGCCAGTACCAGCTCCAAAGTCACGAAAATCCGAACTTCCCAAAATTCTTCAGATCGAGGGGACAAGCTCAAGCCAACTGACAGTGATGAAGACGCCGCCGCCGGCGAAGACCCTGACGTCGACGATGTGACAATGGACGATTTCGTTGCTGACCCCGTGGCTGGCACTGACGCTTCCGATTCTGAGCCTGAGCCTGAAGTGAAATGGGACGCGATAGCAGTTGTCAAACGCAAGATCGTGTTTTCAAAGAGACCCATGCCTATTGTCGGAAGGCTATCGTGACAAAGTCTGTCTCGCCCCCTGAGTATTTCGTTTGTTACTTACTTGGTAGGTTGCTGTACCTGGCGATAATTGAATAATTGATACTAATAGAATAAAAGATATGTATGCTTCGATCGTTGGTAGGTTGCTTGTTGCTGTATCTGTATGGACTCGCTGTACCTGGCCTCGATTAAATGATTGATACTATGCACAAATAGAAAAAAGATGCGCTTCGATTGTTGTGGAATTGTTGTACCTTGATACTTACATAGAGTCTCATAGAGTCAGTGCAAAAAGAGGCAAAAAGTCGTGAGATTTTTCCCCCTGAGACGGGTTAGGGACAATGATATGATATTCGAATACTTAATCGTACACTGTACAAGATACGCGAAGAGAAGCGACGACGACGACAATGGAAACCCCCACAGTCAATGTAAGAAAATAACGCGAAAGTGAAATGAAGGTACACAATTTATAGGGCGGCAGCAAGAGAAGATTAAACTGTTCTCTGATATCGTGCCAACTAGCCAATACAACGATAAGCCTTTTTGGTTTTCTTAAGTTAGTCTCTATATTTCTAAAGTGTTGATGAGTGTCAAATGATTCATCGACGGGGATCGAGACTTACTAAATTACAAGCCGCTGTGGGCTGGCCAAACGAGGAAGGAGCGGATTTTGAGCGCTAAAGACTCCTCCAAGCAGTATGGAGACACGAGGAATGATCAAGAATAGAGAGCGGGTACAACGAGAAGACAGCTATATGCCAGAAAGATGTGTGAAAGTGGATATGCGAGTCGGGTGGAATGACAAAAACGTTGTTTCCCATGGGAGGATGTTATGACACCCGTGGACGATGCAAGAATACAGTGCACGACTGTTGCGGGTATCGTGTCATGCAGAGACAGATAATTACTGGAAATGAGTGATGGTACAAGACGGAAGCAGAGACGACGACAAGGAAATGTATCAGTTGAATCCGTCGAAATGACCCTTCAGAATCCTTTCTCCCATAGGGGAAGGAGCTCGACGAGGTCTTTCAGAGGTTGTCGCACGCCTATGTTTAGCGTCACGAGGGAATGGCCTGCCTTTCGCAGAGGGGTTAACAGCAGAATTCGGTGGAACCTCTGGAGGGGAAGGTTGGCCGCCGGAGGGCTGAACAGTGAAACAAATATGAGTCAATATGTTCAAAGCAACAAAGAACGACTTACTTTCGAAAACGCGGGTCCACTCGTGCTGAGAGAAAGCCTTCGCAGGAAGCCGGCGCCCCGCTCAGCTTGTGTCTCAGGAAGAGCGGTGTTAGATGGCTGAGAGAAGCGGTCTGCAACATTCACGCTTGCGCGGCGAGCATGATGGACGACATGAGGCTCTGTTTGAGGAGGAGACTCGCCTTCTGCTATCGTGTAAGCTTGAACCAAAATCCTTCCCAAGAACAAATTTACCTTCAAACACGGGGGCGGTGCCAAATTTACGGAAGGGGAACGTCGCAGCTGTACCACCGGCTGACTTGGAGGGCGACTGAGAGAGGAAGTAAGACAAGATGGGGGAACTGCCGGGTGAAGGAATGGTAATCCGAGGACTGATTGGACCAGACGGTGGAGTAGGTAGATCCGAAGGGGGGCTCGCTGAGCTGGATGAACCAGATGAGACAGAGGCAGACCGACCTCGAAAACCACCACCGTGGGCAATGGGAATCGGGCTGGAACGCCTGACACCGTCGACAGAAGATTTGTTGTTAGACATTTTACAATTATTCGATGAGTTAAAAGATGATGGTAGAGAGAGAGAAAGACAGAAAGATGGGGAAGGAAAGGAGTGCGCGGAGTCAGAACATTATATATAATCGCTGTGGAGTCATCCAGATCGTGAAATCCGATCCATCACGTGACCGAGGCTAACGTAAATCAGCTGTTCTTTCTCCTCCATCCTTTTATTTCTTTTATTACCACCGCTCCAGGCTTCTCCATATGCTAGTTCTGGACGTTCGTTGCACCCTACAACAAGCCTGGATCTCGCGGTCATTATCTTCAACATTGTACGGCCATCCATATAACGTATCTACCATTGCCAACACCCCGGTTCCGAGGCAACATTAGCTGATCGGGCTTTGGCTGGTAATCATCTAGTCCCTTCCAGGCTGACAGGACAGAGCCAAAGCTGCTTCGCTACAGTTGCTGGGCTTTTGTGGGTACTTATAGATGTACATAAGTACCCACTCCAGACCCTTCATACTTTATTCAACTACATATCCCTCGAATTCTTACGGCCGGGGTTCGTCGTTATCACTGTTTCAGACAAACCAAAGGTCGCTCCAATTGTAACTGGAACTTTCCGTTTCTCAATTCATTCCTAATCCATACTGGCTGAGAAGAGTAAAAACATCCTGCTCTTTTACCCCGCATCACGAGGACACGCTAACCACGAAACTCAAATTTTCCCCGGATCTGCAATGATCAAATAACTACAAATTCGGATTTGATCTGGTATGTCTTTACGCCAATTGTTGCTGAACGATAACGTGCTTGAGTCTTGTGAGCCAGAATACTTCCACATCCCTTTGCGTTGTCCTAACACTGACGTTCGAGTGTTCCTTGCGAATATAGAACTTTGCAGTTGTTTGGAATGTACTGTTTTTGTTGGGGGCGTTTTGCTGTCCTACATAGGATCTCGGTGGATTACCCAGTGCTACCCGTGCACTTATCAAGAACCTCAGGTTGGACGGCACCTTTTTTCAGGATCGGTGGTTCGATCGTAACCTATCGCATCCTATACACGCAAGTCAGATGCATATAGCAGGGGCAGTCAAGTAATCCATGACGTACGCCTTTTTGAATCGACGAACACAGGAGGAGTATTTCTTTGGATAGAGGAGTTCACCAGCACCAGCTGAGGGGAACACATGTTTCTGCGGTCTGGAGTACGACGACATAGCCTATCTTCGTTCCCCCTCTCGCACACAAATTCCCGTTCCCCGAGATTGCTATTTTGGAGATCACTCTTCTTGTAGCTATCTTGAGGTTGATCGCAGTTAGAAGCGTTGCCTCGTTTGATCGTGCCCGGTACCCTGGCTGAAGGTATTTCGGCTTATCTTTCACTCTCGTTCGACGTTCGTATAACTCATCATGATTCAAAGGACTAGCATCTCAAAGATCCTTCAACATGATGCACAAGAATAGATGGAATCTTCAAGTTTAGCATACAGGCTGCGGCACGGGGCTTGTGAGTCCTCTCCACCGAATGGACGCCACTATGCTTTTGCTAACTTCTCACACTACACTTCCTAGAAGCAGTCAGCAGACTACGCTTGATTGTTATCTCAGATTCCGGTGCATTGCTTTGTGAAATCACAACGTAGGGTCTAATCTACTTGCAGCAAAGTCGTGTGACGGTCAGGACTGAAGGCTGCAAATTCCATATAGCAGTCGCATTCATGCTGCCTCCTCTGGGATGATATGAAACGATTGCTCAACGAGCCCGGCAGAAGCTACCGCATTTCTCCTCGATGCTCTGACTCCGGCTCGACCTTCCCAGGCACGACAAATAGAACTTTCATGATGCTCGGGAAGTTATTCTTGCTCGTCTAGATTACTCCATGGATAACCCTAATTCTTTATGTTTTTCACCTCTAGGAGATCAGGATATCCGCCTCCGAGGTGCCATTTGCAAATTCTAGATGGGTCTTGACTACTAGAAGGACTCCCGAGCAAGAAGTTTAGAATGCCTGGCCTATTCGAATAACGCTCTAGTATGTGGTAAGTATCACCGGCGTACGGTCGGTGTAGGATTTTTGTGCCAGGATACGCACGAAAAAGCTAGAATTGATGAATCAGATGATACAGAAGTTGCATATATGCATATACTCTCAGCGCATTTGCCGTAAAGTGCATCATCCATCTTCTTCTTTCACAAACATGAGGAACCCTCTTTCCATGATGGCTATGTACTTCCTCGGAGATCGCCGATGCCAGCGTATACGGTGTGCATCTGAAGGAATGAAGGAGAAGGAACACAAGGGTCGAAAGCGAAAACTTTGCAATGAGCACATCATAACATCATCTTTACGCATCGTTCCGGTCATCCTTTGTCCTATGCATCGAGAAGAAATAGCTTGACATGGTGCAGCGAAGCACACGGTGCTATTTGAACGGGTATTGGGCAGTGCGAGTGACTGAAAAGCCGAAAAGAATATCTTACATACCTACGTACTTTAGGCAAATTGCTCAACTGCCTTTGTTACATTGTTTCGAGCCAGGCAGGCAAATTTGAAGCGCACATCCGCCTTTCCCGCATACAGTACTACACATAGCGCATAAATTTGGTATGAACCTGGTATGAACGGAGTGAAGGCGAACACTACATCTCGAGATTCTCGTCCCCTTGACCTTCGGACCTCGTAACGAAGCTTACGTTGGCCGTCTTGTTATGTAAGAAATTGCGCTCACGTCAGCAGAAAGAATTGACTTCGCAGTGGCACAACCACCTCTAACCCACCTCTAGCCCCCTCGAAATCTCCCCAGTGGATGGTAGCACTGTACTACATATAGAGAACTTGTCAGGTTGAACTTTTACACACTGTTAATATCTGAACCTGAAACCTGTAAGTGGTAGGCCCAACGAACTCCAGAAATTGAACTTCCGAGATCTAAAATTCAGACGACCAACAAGTTTCACGACTGTAGAGCTTCGTGGCCGCGCCGCATGCAGTACTTCAAGGGTTCTATTTAGACTCGGAGCTCTACACTATTCAATGCGGACGAACTATCCATCATATCTTCAGGTTCTCCCTCGATAGCGCGAAAGGTGCCATGTAGGAAGACAAGGAGGAATTGCTTAAAGATTCTCAGTTTCATCAATCATTTCATCACTCAGGAGAATTACCGCCCATGGTGACACAGCGCTGACGGGAAGCCTTCTGGTGGTGTGACATTGCTAGGATGGTCGCTGGTTTCGTTCTCTTCCCTCCATCGCAAGCGTTGAAGCGAACTGTAGGAGATGAGAAAGTAAACGGCTTAGCAGATACATACCATGCTCGGTGAGCTCGTTTTGTCTTCTCGTTTACTTGATAATTGGATTCTATTGGCAAGAGGCCGTGTAAGCGTTAACAGTAGATGCATTGGGATAGACCCGCTCAGGCCGATACCTTGACTCGGACCGATAACGGAAGAATTATCGCACTTAGAAGCACTAATGGGAGTTGGTATGTACAATATATTCCGGTTCCAATGTAAATTTTAACTCAAATACATGTAGAAGTACATCTAAAGGGTCAACTTGTACCTTTGTCAAGTTCCAGATCATCATGAGCTACTACAGTTTGGCCACGATCTTGCGCAATTCAGTCTTGAGGATCTTCCCAGTCGATGTTTTCTGTTCATAAAGGAACAAGGGATATAACGAAGGGGGCAAGGGGAACGAACAGCAGAGACTTACAGGAAGTTCAGGCACTACCTCTACCCACTCGGGGCATGCAAACCCAGGCAATCGTTTCTTTGCATGCTCCTTCAAATCCTGGGCAAAGTCGTGATGGCGGCCCGCCCACCGCGAAGTATGTTGGGGGTGCAAGATGACAAAAGCCATCGGGCGTTCGCCCCATTTTACGTGAGGGCGGGCGACGACAGTGACCTCGAGTACGTGGGGGTGAGATGCGAGCTCTATCGTCCAACACACAGATGTAAAAAACATTCCGATGTCGCTGACTCTGAGAATCAGCACTCACCTTGTTCGATGGCTAAGCTAGACGCGTTCTATGTATCGGGTGAGTGGGTTGTACATATGAAACATGAAGGTGACTAGCCTCTCCTCCAGAGATGATAATGTCTGATTCGAAGTATTAGAAGTTGAGTATATCCGTTCACGCCCATACGATGACAAGCGCTTTACCTTTACTTCGATCCAACACCGCTATAGAGCCGTCGGGGTACATAACCGCCAAGTCGCCACTCCCGAAATAACCTCCACGAAACGCTTTCTTCGTTGCTTCTGGATCACGAAAGTACTGCACGTCTTCAGCTTGAAATGGCAGATAATTGAAAGAGAATCGAGTGAACCTCTTTCATGACCAGATTGCCTCTGGTTACAATTTCTCCCATTGTTTTCCCGTCTTTGGGAACGTCAACGAGTTCATCTCCGATTGACTTGTTATCCTCTGGGCGGTAGACGACGCGTAGGTCGCCTGCGGTTGCTGCGGCGTGGCCTTGACGAGCCATGAATTTGGAACGCTCCTCGAGGGATAGCGATTTCCAGCATGACTGTTCGTAGTTCTTCGTGAATGGACCATACGTCTTTTACTGTGCGTCAGTTTGATGAATGACTGGGAGGTAATTACAGTATGCGTGCGTACTTCGCTGTTGAAAGCCATTATTGAATGAAGTTAGGTAAGATGCTACACTAGGACAATACCAAAAACAGAGGCTCACGTTAAACCATAAACATGGAGAGGTGATATGCCTATGTTCTCTAGCGATCCTATGAGATGAGCTGTTGGTGCAGCGCCTAAATCCATCATGATCAGTCTCACTACCGATGTCATAAGTATCAGAAAAGTTACCGGCTATAAAGGTCCTTATATTCTGCGGCGGTTTCCTAGCTAAGGGGTCATTCACGATTCCAATCTACAATTGAGTCAACAAATATACAAGTTCCAGAGTCTGTAATTGCACTTACCTGCACTGTCGGAGCAGCGCAGTAGTGTGTGACCCCAGAATGAAGAAAGTGATGCCAGATTTGTGTATAGTCCACAGTGCGCATGGTAATCTATAGGAGAAAAGTTCATAGTAGTAGGGGCAGCAAAGACGTTCATTACTTACCTGTGTGGCGAACGCAAACGTGATTGACCAAGGAAATGTCCAGCCGGCAGCATGGAACATAGCAAGTATCCTGAATTATGAGAACGATAACGAATAAGCAACAGCATCTTGAACGTTTAAAGAGGAAGAAGCAAACACTGACCACAGGTAGGTCGAATCATGCGTCATCCTGGATCGCGTACATATGTAAGTCTGAACATAGGACAGTCGTAAGTATACATATATTCACCTTCCTTCAAACGCATTTCCGACACTAGCTAGATAACAACCTATCATATTGGAGAATCTGATATCAGCAATGCCATGAGATGCTTTAGAGCTTCGCATACCTCGAAGAGTGGTTATTACGCCTTTTGGCTTCAGGCTCAAACTTAGAGCGAAATACGTACACGGAACAACATATGAATCCCACCTTGCCTGTGGTCCCCGATCTACGCAATTCGGCTGGTAAGTACGGATGTACTATAACGGAGTTGACGTACGTACGTATAACAGAGAATGGCTGAGGCATTCTCATCGCTTTCAACGTCTAATCCGGCCCATCCCTTTTCCGCGCTGAAAAGTCGACCACCAGTGAGAAAGTCTTCGTATGGGTCGCCGGCTCTACCCGTGTCGTTCGAAACGATGAACGGAACCTTCGTTCCTTGTATGAGGTGAAGAAATTCGTGGTCGATGAGTATTAGTTTGGCTCCACTATGTTCTGCAAAAAGTAACATCAGAAAGAGAGAACTTCCGGCGATAACGTAACCGAGAAAGTCATACCTATGATATATTGTACGTCTGAAGGCTTTAGGCGGATGTTGATGGCAGTCGCAATAGCTCTGGCAGCAATAATACCCTGCATCGCGTCTAGAGACAGAAGAATATGTTTAGGGCACCTTGCTAGATGTCCTCAATTGTTACATGCCTGCCATCATCGGTCTATAGTATGAGGGAAACAACAGCGTTCAGATAAACGGGTGAGACAATATCACTGGGAGACGTACACATTGGGAGCTATAACTGCAACTCTATCACCAGGATTGATTTCCGCCTTCTTCAAGGCGTAAGCTAAGTTTTGAACGCGTTGGGCCCTACTGGACGTAAGTTCAGTGCGAGAGGATAGTATGCCACTAACTTACCATACAGCGTAAGTGTAGAAGACAGGATGGGAAGCATCAGGATGAGCAATGGCAAGCTTCTGTGGATATATGAGGGCAGCTCTGAGCAGGAATTGTAACGGATTCTACGTGAACCGTCAGCTTTCAAAAGTACCATTTCTCAGAAATGAGTTTGTTCGCACCAAAGGATGAATATGAACAGGAAGATTGGGAGGAATCCTCTGCTTTAGCCCGACATTATCTGGTGGAAAGCTTTCTTGGGTTGGAGTAAAGTCTTTGAAGGCAGGTGAGCAGGTGAATACCATAGTTGATTGTGGGAGATGAACTTGGGGTCCGGCGTTTCCTTCCCCGCAATATACCCCGCACTTTAATCTTATCTTATCATCCATTATGTAAGCAATCAGTCTCATACATTAGGGTCAACGAAAACGAACATTCCGACAGAACATCACTTGTTCTGTTACCACAATTACTATTCCAAGCTGGAACTTGGCCCGCCTTTACTGTCGTTAAGCACAATTCATCTATGCTTTCATTCTCTTATGTTTTACTTGTTTTGGCTGTTGTTGATTGCACCTACGGTATGTGTTGGATAATCTCATCAGTAAGCCTCAAATATGACTTCGTTTTTAGCGGACGGCACCGACTGGGTGAGGCCGGAATATGTCCTGCAACAATCAAACACTCGTGATACTTCTACAAGTGCTGCTCGGTCCTCAATCTCTCGTGGCGCGCGTACATACGCCAATGCTGGCCCGTGGAGTGCGTGTTCAAGTGTATTCCCTGCTAATCAATGCTAATTAATTTTCAGCTGTAACTAATAATAAAGGCGTGAATGCTGCAAGCGGCGATAAACATGATTATCTGAGTTGGGCGCCCTAGTGAGTCTATCCGGACTTACAGAAATCTTGAGGGGTCTCATCAGTCGGACTCGCAGTCACTGGCCGGACTGTAACTGGTGTCCAAAATCTAAACGCACTCGTCCCGCTCATTTTGGTGATAAAACTATCCACAATATGGACGTTGAAGACTCTTCTCAATCAAGACATGACTCTGGACCAGTCAAAAACGATTCGGACGTGGCCTCTTTCAATGCTAGGCGTTTTCATGCTACCTTTCCCGCTTCCCACAACCGGATGATTCGCTCTAGAAGAACGTTTCCTTTGGACACCACGGAGAGCTCACCAAATTTTCAAAGCGTCAAAAGCGTCTCTCAGCCGTCGTCGGTTACACCAGAATCGGCTTTAGCGTTAGACGGTGTGGCTTTGCCTCAAGCACTACTAGGCGTTCCTCCGAATCAAGCTTATCCTATCGTTTCTCAAGCTGAAGTTCCAACTACTACTCCCGGTATTTCTACGAGCGAACACTCATCTGCAGACCTGGTCTCAGTACAGGCTGCTACGCCCACCTCCAAAAGCTCTTCTTGTACACCTTCTCCGACGACCTCTATGGCTCCCTCCGCGAGTACGTCCTTAACAGTATTACGGTAAGAAGTTACTCATCCTCGATAAACAGCATGGACGACGTGTCCCTATGAACAACGTGACGGTGTGTGCTATTATATATGCAATCATTTTATTTGCTGATCTATTCTTCAGGACAAGTCAATCCCGATGTCCGCACTCTTGTTAGTCCTGGCGCTATCAACAATGTTGCTCAAAGTGTTCTATACAACGCTATCACGTACGCTTTAGAAGGAAGTACTTCTGGCTCTCAAACCGCTGTCAACTTCATCAAGACTTTCTTTCTGGACAAAGAGACGATGATGAACCCCAATATGAACTACGGACAAGTTGTACGCGGGCCTGGACTCGTTACAGGAACATTTACCGGAGTATTGGACCTCAGGGGGATGGTGAAGATAGTGAATGGCCTCCAAATCCTCAAAGCAAGTGCAAGCCCGGACTGGACACCAGATTTCGATGAGGGGTTGACAAGCTGGTCCTCCGAATATAGTCAATGGTTGACTACTTCCCCGATAGGACAGGTGAATGGACTGTAATTCTCACGAACGTTCACTAATGCCCCAATAGAAAGCTCGCTCTCGGCCAAAGTGAGTTATTCGTTTTAGTACTCATTCGTTCGCTAATTGCCTGCCGTAGTAATCATGGTACTTTCTATATCGTGCAGCTAGCAGCATTACACGTTTACTTGAAAGATATCGACGGTGCTAAGGCACTTATTACGGACTTCATGAAGAATAATTTCCAAGATCAAATTGCCAAGTCCGGCGAACAACCATTTGAGGCGGTTCGAACGCGACCTTTTCATTATCGTTGTTTCAACCTTGTAAGCAAACTCAGCATACATTCGAAAGATCACGCGCTCAACTTGACCTTGATTTTTCTAGGAGGCCCTCATTGTATGCTTCTATCCTGATTTCCTGATTCGGACCTAAAGTGATAACTTGTGTCAAGGCCGTTGCAAAGGTCGCAGATGAAATCGGCATGAATTTTTGGTCTATGCGGAGCAAATATGGGTAGGGAGCGCAATCAATATGCTGGATAATGTCAGGGCTAAACCAAGTAACTTCTAAGCGCAACGATCCAGACTGCCGTGGACTTTTTACTCGGTGTTGATCCTGGGAAGGAAGATGCAACTGAATTGGTGCCACACGTAGCTGCTGCATTGGCTGCTTATGGGGATCATCAAGGAAAATACAAGAAATTTTTGGGCAAGTATCAATATCAAGACAAACCATATTGGTTCTATGATCAACCGTCCGCGTTTCGGAATGCACCTTCGTCCAAGTCGAACAAGAGGGATGGAACGGCGACGGGAGATGTACAGCTGCCTGAGCCTGATGTGTTTGTATGTCCTCCAGTCTTTGGACTTGGAGAACCGGTTGAATTGGACAATGGGGTGTTCGTGACGTGTGATGAGGTGAAGCCGTATTTCCTTGGAGAGTAGTACATGTGCGCGATAGTTCTGCACACCGTGCGGCACGTCAGAAATACAATCTTATGAGTTTCAAATCGATGCATGATGTATTCCACATTCTGGTAGTAACATGAGTGTGATGGAGATCAGCACCCAAAATTCTATGTACTGTATATGAGATTAACATTTTGCGTGGATTCTGCTAAGTATGTACCTATCCACCTCGACGAAAAAAGCGACTAGAATGACATAACGAAGTAGGGGTGGCGGATTGTCAGATAACCCCAAGACGTCCGCGTCAGTTCTTACGGTTGAATGCCTTGAAAAATTCTTACTTAGAGTACTAGTAGCTATAGGAACAAAATGCCCCTAGGCTTCTGAATTAAAAGCGTAACAACACAAATCATGATGAGCGATACTAATGAGTTAGCGAGTCTCGAGTAGTAAGTAGTTGTGTTCAACAGTAAGGACGAGAAAAATCTTCAACTTGAACTTGAATGAAAGAGCGTGAGGATATATGAATATATGAATACATGGAATAAAGTAGAAATGTGTAGTACAAGTGTCTTGTTGGAGGTGAATACTATGAAGTCACAGGAAATGCCGGAAAACCCTGGAACCCAAAGATATAGATTGAGAGTGAGAAGTAATGAATGAAATAATATCGTAATCGTGACTCGGACCCACAACCACAACCACGCTGCGTAATACTAACAAAAAAAATTAAGGAGATGAAACAATGCCAGACAGTCATGGCACTAGTAGTTCTCTGGTTCTCCGACCAAACGAGAAACAAAAAGAAAGGCGGAGGGGGAGATGTCATCACCCCAAGAAAGCCATCTCCGTCATCCTCCTCGTCTCATCATCCTCTATAGCATTCATCTCAAAGAGTATACTCCCTCGACTATGCATAGTAGGACTTATAGCCTGTCTGGCGATGGGCCTCTGCCGCGGACCGACACCCGTCGTCCGACCGTCCGAATTAACCATTCCTCTTCCTCTACCACCAATACTCGACGCCATCCCACTTGTCACAGCAACAGAATCGGGGGCCTGAGAAGTCTGATTCGCCAACGACGCCGGAGCAGTAGGCGATGCAGGTAGATGTGACGCATCAAACCCATGATGACCCTTGGACGGTTGACCCCCCTTCGCACTACTTCCCCCTCGAGACAGTGTGCCGACGACTGTACGCCTGAAATTGGAAAACGATGTCGACTTGCTCAGTTTCGGCGCGGTCCGTCCTTCGGCCAAGTTCGTCGAAGAATCATTGCCTCTCTTGAAGAGAGTTAGCGACATGCGTCGCTCCCCCTTCTCTTTCATCATCGCGGCATGCCCATTCGGGTAGTTAGGATCCACAGTAGCACTTCGCCGAGGAATAGGAGTACCAGCTAACGACTTCTCCTTCGTCACCCCAAACTCCTCAATCGCATCAGCGATTGTCTCGGTATTTATCGAGAGCCCGAACCCATTGCTATCTTCACCAGGACTCTCCACGATGACAGGAATATTTCGTTCATTGGTCCACGTCTTAGCCAACGCGTTGGGCTTCGATTTATTCGTACCAAGGCTCAAAGCGGAATCTAACGTGACCTGTGATGAGGTGTCAAGTGAGGGCGTAGCGATGGAAGAAGACTCGTCCGACTCCGAGGAACCGGGACCAGGCACAGTTCGCGACCGGCTGCGACTTCGAACCGCGGGAGGTGCAAGGGATCCGCCTTCAGCGCAAGAAGAGGGAGAAGTGGGTGATGCAGTAGGTGAATGGGGCAGCGGCTCGGTAGGAACGATAAGTTTGGGTCGTCGCGAAGATGAAGAAGAGGAACGAGGTGTAACCCCTTTCGCTGTGGAAGATATGCTCTTTGCGCTTTTTACTGATGAAGGCGACGCTGGGGAACTCCCTGAGGGAACAGAAGGCAGAGAGATGGGTGGGGGGACGGGTTTACCAGATTTGACACTTGAAGCGTCGGATTTCTTGGTAGTTGGAGAGGGCGGGAGCGGAACAAGAAAGGCTTTAAACTCGGGATCAGACGGTGACGATGTTAGCTCAGGTTGGTCCGAGGTATCAGGATCTGCTAAAGTAGAGCCGGAAGTGGAAAACGCGACTAGTGGGGCAGCAGCCTTCTCGAACCGCACAGAGACAGGTGATGCTATGGGCGATTCAACTTCTACTACCGGATCAAGTGACGGTCGAGGTTGCCCCGGAGCTGTTGACGACGAGACCCCGCCGAACTTGAACGACGCTAGTTTTTCTCGCTGTAGAGCATCAGCAGATTTACCGTTCTTGGACTCCCATTCTTGCTTGATCCGATTGGCAGCGGTAACACCAGCATCATCGAGTGCCTCTGGAGGAGTTGCATACACGATTGATATTCGACGATCTTGCTCACGCTCCAGACTACTGAGATCTTTTGCAGGCAAAAGACCTCTCTCGCGCAAAGCTGCCTCTCGAAGGTGACGAGATGATGCAGTAGGGTGAGGAACGCGATGGGGAGGGGTGTCAGGAGAGGATCTCAGTAATGTGGTGGATATACGTCTGATGAGGGAATGGCTTGAACTAGGCTGTGAATGTTGAGGTCTAGGGGCAACAATGAGATGGTAACGTTCAGAAAGAGCACAGCTAAACGAACTCGTTAGAACGATGCGTCGCTTTCTTCTCAGAGGGTGCGGAGTTCTCAGATGATCTGTTTGTACAGAAAGTAAGAACAACGGCTGTTTCTTGAAATAAGTGAAATACAACTCGCCTTGTCGGAGCTGGAGGGAGGGCCTTTTCCTTTAAATCTGGCTTGGTGACTGCAGCAGCTACATCTTGTCTAGATTTGGACTTGGAATCGACGGCGAGGTTCGATCTGGAAGCAGATTTGGACAAAAGACTCGAGAAAAACGACTTGCGACCCTTGAGCGAGAAACTCTTGAGCGAAGACGGGTTCGATTTCGTCGAGCCGGGACCTGAGGCTCTGCTAAAGAATAGCGGTCGTGGGGGAGACATATCTGTAGCAGGAGCCATCTTTTTGCTTTGCTTCACTTGAGAAAGGAGAAGAAAGTTGACATGCGTCCCTGAGGGTATATATAACACCAGAAGGACAAGATCACGGAGCTACTAGAGTCAGCTGAAGGGAACGAATAAGGGTTGAACGGAGGGAAGAACGAAGAAAAGGTATCCAGCAACGAGCAGGAGAAGGGCGGGCGTATCAAGAAGAAACGTGGAAAATGAGAGAGCATCTTTTATAGACACTTCTATGTTGGACCCTAGGCGAGGTTCACTGTTTTGTTTGAGAGTGTGAATCATATTTTTCCCCACAATTATGCATCTCAGATCGATCTACTTCCTTTTTGGGTTAACTTTCCTGCACAGTTCGTTTTCATATTTTCTGCTTCTGGTAAATTTTTTTGTCCTGTTCTTGCCCTGATTTCTTGCCTGCATGTATGTACTGCTCTCCTTGTTCCTCGTGACGAGAGAGAGTCACCAAACCTTTAATTTCGAATTTTGAAAGCTCTGAACCGCTGAACGGAGTTAGATTCCTTGTCTCCGAATTCCATCCATCCTTCCCACTCAACCGACACTCACTACGCTGCGCAAGTATGAATACTACAACTTCAAACCCCGTAGCAACAGTTTGGTTTTTGCAGCAGTTTTATGAATTTTCCCGCTCCGCGGACTCTTTTAATATATTACTTACGCCATTCTCACCAACAAGTCTAAATCACTCCATGTATATTGAACAGCTTCTTTGGGAGTATTCGAATCATCTTACTGCTTCCTCTGTCACTGCTTCCTCTGTCCAAACGTCGTCGTCCACCTTCCACCAGTCTACACATTCTTCTCCATCCGGAGCCGTCTGTGAAGTTCGGAGCGCGCGCCCGTTATGCTCACCCCTGCAACCATGAAGTGGACCAAAGAGAAAAGGAAGGGAGCTCGAAAGCGAAGCCTCTGAGTATCAGATGGTCAATGACAGTTTGACATGATCGGAGGAAATTGAAGGTTCGCTCAAGTACTCCACTCTGGAGGGTTCATACCAGGTTCATACATACTTGAGCTCGACAGAGAGGTATATTCTTCCAACTCGTTGAACATCTGAGAAAAATCGTAGGAATACTGTGTCTTCCCGAACTGTTCGTCAATCATCTTCTTGGCGACTGACCATAATATGAGAGAGTCGCGTACGTAAATTCCGGCGTCGGTGAGTTCCTGATCCTAAGTACACAGAGGAACGACCAGCCGGATCTGTTCTGCAAGTTGCTTAGTTCATACCTTTGAATATGGGTGCATCACATACTGTACCTGCTCAGGACCATATGTACCCCTAGCAATGACAGGCAGCCTCGACAGTCGCATGCGGACCCCGAACTTGCATCCAACTCGCGAGCCTACGTATAGGTAGCGTGACCCCAAATTCACGCGTACAACCGCGGCAAAAGCAACAAATAATGAACTGACACCAGATTGAGGTAAATTCTGGAAAAATTCAAAGTTGGGCTCGGAACAAACGATCTTGTGACCTTCTCGAGTCGTCTCTGCATCAGCCTGTCTCGATTCTCCACAGCCTTCGGGAAGGCTCCTCTTCCCGGTCAGCTCTCTGCATCAGCCTGTAGCTTAAATATGGATACTGTACCATACGATACCTTACGTAGACTGGTACCGAGTCATTACTGACAATGAACACACTATGACGGTGACTTGTCGCACCCTCAAATCTTCACCATAGGGACTCATATGATGTCGCCTGATGATTCCCTTTATAGGGCTGCCTCGCGGAAATGGCTTTACCATTTTACTATATTACCGGCATAAGGGATGAAGGATTTCAACATCTTGAAAACCTCTTGATTGGGAACAAGTACATCCGTGCAAGGCTGCAAAGCCACACAACCCATGCCCACAGATCAAGTACTCGCGAGCAAAAGATCAAAATGATATCCACAGTCGCTGCGTAAACTGCTATGTACGAGGACAGGCACCCGGGACTCGGAGCACCGTATTGCGTATGTACCCCTGTGATACAGCGACCAATTGATTTTTGATTGGTGAGTTCTTAAACCCTGTGAAATATTGAAACCCAAATCGCGATTTGTGCAAGGAGCTTTGACATGGAGTGTGTCGGATGATGATCGTGTGGGCTCTTGAGATCCGGAATTCCTCCTCTGTTTGCAACCCGCTGCTCGCTGCTGTTCCATTGCACCATAAGAAAATATGGGTACAAGACAGGAGAGAGCGTCGGATGTTGATAAAGCAGCCATTGTCGCAGGGACACATCATATGACGCACGAATCTCGGATTACGACGTGTTACAGCGGCATTTACTGTCAAAATGGTGCATAGGAACGCTGCGCAGTGCGCGCTGAACCTCCCTACCATACATTTCGAGCCCGTTCAGTCGGCAAGTGTTCAGTTCGCCGATACCACGGTAAGCGGGAAAGGCGGGACCCAAGCAAGCTCCTAAGAAAACATAACCAGCAGAGGGTACACAAGAGCGGCCGGGCTTCGGAAGTCCACCCGTCTTGTACAACAACTATCAGGCCAATTAACCGTTGCAATTCCAGCTCTAAGTCCGCAGAGGGGACGCGTATCTGTGTACACGACACAGTGCGAACGGGATGATATGAACGAGGATGCGTATTTGCGCATTCAGTTGATGCATCGCCTGCTGTACGTGGTCTCATCAAAATTCCATATTCAAGTTCTAATATACAATATGGTGAGTCCCCAAGCGATATTTTATGTGTATCTATACTCGTACCTGAGGGTTTCCATTGACTGCTATGTGTAAAGCCCGCCGATGAGCTCCATTCGGTAGATGTGCGTCGATATGTTCGTGAGCGTTCCGTCTTTGGGTCATCTCAAGTAAATTGGTACCGAGGATTCATCGAGAACAACAACGGAAGCGTTGAAGGAAATTCAGATTCAAAGTATTACCAGCTAGTGCAACAAATAAATTCGGGTGTTAGTTGGAGCATGAGAACGGCGAGTACTTACGCACAATTTGGTCTAGCTTCTAAAGCGTAGACCGACGCACTACTCATGAAACCTGCGGCCCATGTATCTCGTAATCCCCTAACTTAGCAAGTCTAAGGGAACTAACATTTTAGCAAGTATCTCGAGCGAACTCGAATGCATACACGGACCTTCAGCGCTCAGCAGCTGCAGGGTGA
Organism: Omphalotus guepiniiformis; assembly: GCA_028554645.1. Lineage (NCBI taxonomy): Eukaryota > Fungi > Basidiomycota > Agaricomycetes > Agaricales > Omphalotaceae > Omphalotus > Omphalotus guepiniiformis. Next base: position 280,536 of record JAQOOI010000075.1, read on the forward strand.
CCGTGGACATCGTCCAATACAAGCGGCACATGAAATTCGACATCCAGTACGGTGTATGTTTGTCCCATACTCAGCAAGCCGCACGGAAAATCCAGAAATGACATATTGACAGCGTCAATGATAAAAAAAATTAGCTCGTAAACGCCGTCGACCCGATGTCAACCAGATCGACCCGTATTTCGTGGCCGGACTTTAACGGCACCGGTGTGGCACCCATGACGACTTTGGAACACCATGAAAAGTCTGTTCCGACCCTGAGATCGAGCCACGACACAGAGGTTGAGCAAGAGCGCGCAAGACCATGTCGTAGGTTATGATCAAATGGTACGATTCGATGTACGTTTGCTGCTAGTCTTGGCTGTCAAGAATGGCGCGTAGCGCCCCTGTAGGGTGTATATATGCACTAACTGGAGGTGAGGTTTTGGGAATCTATCGGGGAGGTTTGAATGTGCGGCGACGGACCCGCAACGGACATAGAGAGACGAGACATTGAGAAAAGCTTTGAGGTTTCTTTCGAGCGATGAATGAATTGCTGCGTGAGGCTCCTGGAGGTAACACAATTCCAGAATAATTATGAAACCCGGTCTTTCGTCCAGTTTGATTTGTTGGGTAGCATTGAGAGTCAGGAGATAGTCCCGATATTGTCATTGGGTAATATCCTGAGCGCCATAATGTAAGTACCATATTTGAGATGGATCGTAGCGAAGAAAGACCTGAAGATGAAAGTCACGGTGCTGCTGCAGATATGAAAACCACATCACGTGCGGATGGCCCAGATTCCACGGTTTACTGTTTTACGGTCCTTCGAATTCAATGGCACTCTATCCATACGGTAACTCATCTAAGAAACCGACTCCTGCAGGAACTACAGAGTTCGAACTACTGAAAGCTTCGCACAGGCGCGTTTCCTTCAACAAGCCGTATCTTCATCTGATCCTCACTCAACGTTCCAGGTTCCTCAGAGAAGATGACGACAGCGAGAGTAATATGACCTGGGAAGAGAAACTAGCCTCAAAATACTACTCTAACCTATACCGCGAGTTCGCTGTGTGCGATCTTAAACATTATAAATCAGGCAACGTATGCACTCACGAGTCGTGACTTTCTTTTCTTGCAAGGGGTTCGGGAACTGATAATCATGTTTTTTTTTTTTTTGGTTGGAATCCGAATTTCGTGCTAATCGAAATACGAAGTTTGCTCTCAGATGGAGAGCAGAAGCCGAAGTACTGTCTGGCGCCGGAGAGACTACGTGCGGGAACACGCGCTGTGAACACCACGACCCTCCCAGAAGCACACGCTACGATGACTCCGATTCGCGAAAGAAGAAACCTTCACTGGCGACACTTGAGCTGCCGTTTGTTTATGCGGAGCATGGAGAGACCAAGTCGGCTCTGGTGAAGGTGGTTCTCTGTGATAAATGTCTAAATAAGCTCATGTGGAAGAGGAGGAAGGAGAAGAAGGAGCGCGAACGAGGACAAGCTGCTGAGACGCGTCGAGATGGGGATGAGGGTGGTGCAGAGCAACCTCATGTGAAAGAGGAAGACATCGAGCCTGTTCTCGTGCACAAGTCTGTGGGGAATTCGTCTCGTCGTTCCTATCCTAAAGATGGTGAACATGAACGTGATACACGGCATAGAGGGGAGCGAAAGGACCGTTGGGAGCGAAGTCGAGAGGAACATTCAAGAAGGGATCGCAGCTCTCGATCACACTCGCCGCGGTCCCGGACTAAGGAACCTAGTCGTCGTCGCGAGTGACGCTCTCATTCTGTCTTTTTGGGGTATCATATGTGGTATCTTATCAGATGACGGCACGTTCAAGGGAGTTAGTCAAAGTCGAAACAGAGAGTCGCTCAAGGTTCTCAGCCGGACCTCAAATCTCATTGCGTTAAGGTGGACGCTTCTATGTCTTGTTTCAGCGGTTCGTAATTTCGAAACTTACAGGATAGAATACCTCTCTATTCTCGAGTCGAGGAGCGCACAAGGACCACACACCGCTTATACTTAGATTGAGGTTTCGGTCGAGGCTCTGTCTGACTGCAGGGTTCTGGTTCGATTTATCTACTGCTATCGTCTTTCATCTTGTCATTCCTATTCTAGATATGTACTTGTATTCTTAAGAAGTATTACATATCGATACAATTTTGCATTGAGAACCGGGCTATGATAAAGTGTAGCGTGAACATCAATAATGGTTGACGGATACAAATGAACTGTATAAATGGCGCGCAGAATGTGAAAAAATTACGATGCTGAAAGAACCAAACTATGCCCAATTGTCGATAAGTGAATCGCGCATCTCTCCAATCACTGCTGAAGATTCATGTCCTTGTAATTCTGGACCAATCGCCAGGTCAGAAAACACAACGCAAATATCAATTGACGGGAAAAACGCACTGAATGTGGCCTCGATCACGCTGATCTCAGTCGCAGTTGTTTCTAAACCGGTGAAAGCACACCAATCATTGACCACCAGACCGGCACCAATGACATCTGACCCTCGATTCACCGTTCCCGCCTAGTTGAGGTCAGGTCTACGAAGAATACATTACAAAAAACGCTCTTACCACTAATGGAATCTGTAGTAAACTACTGAGTTCATCTTGATCTTGAACACTTGTTTTCGGATGCACCAGACCGCCTTGGTTTGTTATTGCACAGTAGCTGCCAACTAGCACATTGTCTGCTATTGTCTGGCGGAAGACCTCGACCTTGAGGACATCAGCGATGATCTCCTCAGTCTCTCGATCAACATCTGGATGCACAAGGGCAACATAATCATTGCATGCAATGACATTTCCTAGAGCAGACAGCCGCTCTTCGACTCTTTGGATGGCTACAGCATCGGGCAGAGAATTGCGCAAATGCTGTAGCTCCTGGTCGGTTGTTGAGGAAGGAACGAGAAGACCATGTCGATTACCTGAGATCGAGATATCAGGAAGAGCTGGCTACGTTTTCATCTGAGAGCTTACCAGCGGTTAATCGACCTATTATTCGTGTTCCACCAATGCTCGTGTGTACAATTGGTATCACTTCTCCGAGCTCGCTTTCGAAAGCGGAATAAAAGTTGGTGCTGCCTTGAATAGCGGCAAGGCAGTAGCTATTCGTCAATTTTGAGAATACACCAATGTCGCTGCTGTTTTCAAATTGTATGCCTAAGAAGAGGGGTTAAAGCCGTTGGCCGGATGAAGTTCGATGAACATACGGGTAGCCATAGCGTTTGAGGTTAGAGTGTAAGGTATCCTAAGCTGATCAAGATAGATGTGTAGAGGGGATAAAGGGAACGACAGATGTTATATAGAAGTTGAAGAAATCGCAGAGCCTAAAAAGTTTTCAATCAACGCGATCAAGTCATCATCGCGGCTCCGGCACGCGACTTCTCTCCCTCATTTCACTGCATCCTTGATGACTTGCCGAATTGCCTGAGGCTTCAAGTTGACTCGAAAACATATTCCATCGACTCATTCTATCTATCCGAATGCTTCGGTCCCTACATTCTCGGTTATACACAGGTTCACTGTGGTCATACCGTACCACGCGGCTTGCAAAGTTGAAGACAATCAAAGCGTTTACACGGTCCTATTCAGATAATGTCCCACCAATAACGCCTGTTGAAGAGATTGTTCTCAAGCATGTCAAGGCATGTGTCTTCCTGTTTCGCAGGTTTTGTCAGTCGCACTGAAGAGTATGCCAGGCAATTGGTCCAATGTCGTATGCGACGTACATGCAATTCTGCCTTGCACATCCCACCGAAGGGTACTACATGAAGGCATCCAACCGCGTATTTGGTCCAAAAGGCGACTTTGTGACCAGTCCTGAAATCAGTCAAATTTTTGGAGAAGTACGTGCACCCTCACAACTCTCCACTACTTTAGGTGACGAACGGATAGTAGTTAATTGGTGTTTGGCTTCTCTCGCAATGGGAAGCTGCAGGGTCACCACCTGGAATGCGACTTATTGAGCTTGGACCAGGGAGAGGAACTCTAACAGAAGACATTCTGCGTGTGTGTGCCAAGTTGAATTTGATACTACACACTAACTTACTTTTTCAGACTATCAATACACTTACTCGCCGAAGGAGCGTTCAACCAACCATTCAAGTAGACCTAGTAGAGACCAGTCTCATGATGCGCGAAGTCCAGCAAAAGAGACTGGTTGGACCGAATGTCGAGCCGCGGTGGCATGATTCCATTGACAATGTACAACCGTCCGCGGACGCATTCACAATGCTCGTGGCTCACGAATTTTTTGATGCGCTTCCTATCAACGTTCTCCGGGTAGGTTTTGCACGCATATACGAAGCTGAGTAAGTGCTAATGTGCCATTAAAGAAAACCGAAGAAGGGTGGAAAGAAATTATGGTATCCTCCACAACGTCGAACTCGAACTCTGACTATCCCCGGCTTCAACATGTCCTCTCTCCTGAGCGAACTGCGATATCGACTACGTTCGGAAACTCCTCGTTGCGCTTCCAAGCATTGCCCGCGGGTTCTGATCTCGAGGTTTCTCCGAACGGCTTTCGAATCGCACGCAAAATAGGGGAACTTCTCACTCAAAAAGAGACTGAAAGCGGTAGCCGTTCACTTGGAGGATGCGGCCTTGTCATTGACTATGGTGGCGCCAAAGCTTATGGCAGTTCTCGGCGGGTAAGCGCCATTTCTAAATTGATAATTGAACGTAACGGGTTTTCCGTAGGCGTTCAAAGAGCATCAAGTGGTCGATATCTTTCACCGTCCCGGGGAATGTGATCTCACAGCAAACGTCGACTTTGCATATCTCAAAGAAGCAATGCAAGATTTAGTATCTGTACACGGACCCGTATCTCAGAGGTCTTTTCTTTCGAACATGGGCATAGCCCCACGACTCCATGCTCTTTTGAAGCACAATTACGCAGACGAGGCGAAGATGGAGCGTATCCTCCAGAGTGCAACCAGGCTAGTTGACCCGCTCAAAATGGGAAATGAGTATTCCGTGATGGGGATCAGTGCGAATGGTAGCGATTGCTATCCATTCAATGAACCTGAAGAAGACTCAGAGTTGGAAGAAGAGACGAGTTCGTCAACGCAAAATACATAGATATGGACTATTCATGTGACATGTTCAGCTTCGAATATACTGACAAGTTTGTCTTTTCTGCTTATAAGTTCGCCGAAAGCATTCAACGTCGGGCGCCTAAATTTATTTGGACGCTCACAAAGTACAAACGTCACTCAAAGCTGCAAGATCATCTCTGCGAGTGTGCTCGGACCCCAATGGGTATTGGCAGTCTCCAATCGACATTTTTTTGCACACTGATAGTGTACATGGATATATCTGATCATGAGTCCCAGCAGCACTTATTATGTCAGCGAAAGACCAACAATCGTTTCGAATACGATTAAGGTTTACGACACCGCGCGATGGCAGAAGTATATTTGATACATTCGCACCAAACTACTTCTTTCACTGAACCACCATGACCCAGGTTAACAACATAATCGCAAAACTGAAAGAAGAGGGTAATGCGCTTTTCGTGCAGAAAAAATACGGACCCGCAATTTCCAAGTATTCAGAAGCAATTGCTTTGGATGATACGAACGCTATCATATATGCAAACCGTGCAGCTTCTCGAATGGCGCTGAAGAAGTAAGTGGAGTGGCTATGATATGGGAGTCGTTGAACGATTCCTCGCGAATCCTAGGTACATGGACGCGTTGTCAGATGCTGCGAAGGCGAGTAATTGACACGGATATCTGATCGAGGTCTAACTGTTCATTATATTTTTAGGCCACTGAACTTGATCCCACATATGCGAAAGGCTGGGCGCGCAAGGGTGCAGCTTTGGACGTCAGTTTGCCACAGCAAGTGACACCTACTTGTAGTGCCACTCATTCTTGACTTCGTAGGCTCTTGGAAGGCATGGCAGCATTGAGGCGTGGCAAAGAGCATTAGGTGCTCTTCCTAAGGAGAACCTCAGCCCCTCTGACTTGAAGCAGAAGGAGCAATACGAAAGCAGTCTAGAAGCAGCTTTCCAAACCTTGGAACCTAAGGAAGATCTTCCTCCTGATGCCTACGAAGTTAAGATCGGCGAGGGGAAAATGCCTTGGGTTGTTGCTTACGAAATGATTGACGCAGTAGAGGGTGTAGGTATTGACGACAGTGGTGGGGTAGGTGACCTGCTCGCATACCTTGATTTCAAGTTGACACTCTGTAAGGCCTGGTCCATATATAGTGCTTGGGAAGTACGTTTTATCAGGATTTCCTATGCATATCATCACGTCTAACTCCGTTCCATTCAAGGATTTTCGAGCGGGTCTACAGATCATGGCGAAACAGCAGGAAATTGAACACGGTGACCAAGTCACTATTCTCGCAGAAGGCGGTGTAAGTCATATCATTCCTGTTATTACTCCCAAAAAGCGAACCATAGATCACAGGCGGTTCAGGCTATAAGCAACGCGATTCTCAAGGACGAAAGGGTGTTTGCCATACAACCCGAGGTGTGGGTGCCAAAGTTTCACCGTCAGACTATGGCGGAGATACATGAACTTCGAGGCTGGACAGGAAACGAAGGGCCAGAGATCATCAAGAAGGAAGCTCTAGAACGCCTGAAGAAGAAAGGTTGGAGCGACCTGCGCCCAGCTTTAATGCTGACTGTCAGGTGCGTCCCGCAACGATAATCGGATACATGTTATACTTATTGCGTTCAGAGCGTGGATCATGCAAGGCTTCCTTATACGCAAGCTGCCGACAGCAAAAAACAGTTATAGTGCCGCTGTCGAGTATCTCAGACGAGCGTTGGAAATAATTGACTGGGGGCGTGAAATATGGAAATCAGTGCCGAGAGATGCTCGAGGAATCGTATTCGAAACCACTTTTCGACGTGGGGTCTGGAGAATGCTTCTGAATTTTCTCGAGTCGGTGAGATCTGTGTGCTCCCCAATTCATGTGCACAGCCCTAATGAATGTAGTGCAGGAGTTTCATCAAAATCAAACGGACATGGAACTACTGGAATCAATTTACAAGGAAGCTCAAGGACTGATTGACGATGTTGAAGCTAATCCTCTGAATTACGATGATTTTGACATCCAACCCGATCCTGGATTTGTGTGGGCATTCTTTCGGGCTCCATTGGGAGACGCACTTGCGCAAGTGTACTTTGATAAATTCAGTTGCTGTTGGCTGACATAGAAAACAGTGCTCAGGGACTCTATCATGTCCACAAAGCAAATGCTATTCTCGGTCAACGGGAAAAACGCGACCACTGGCTTGCTGCAGGCAGGTGTTACCGTGATGCTGCATTGAGAGGCTTCGCCGAAGACGACAAGTATTATTCATGTAAGCGGACATCTACGGTGCCGATGTTCTTACTAAATGTTCGAGCTTGTAGGGTTTCTCCGATGCGCCTATGTGTATTGGTTGCCTTGCGAGCTTCCAACTCGCGATATGTTAGATATCATGGAGAAGATCCGGCTCGCCCTCCCCAAAATGAGAACTGTCTGGTATCAACACCGAGGCTTCATTGACATGGACCAAGAAAAGGAATACAATAAGCTTCAGAAACTGGAAAAGCGAGTTCGGCGGCTGATAAGGTCAGGTAATGTAAAGATGGATGACCCCTTCAAGGAGGTCATTGTGGTGTAGAAGGTGAGACCGCCGCATATAGGCTATTCTTGCAACGCAGCTTCGCGAACTGGGGATTGACTCAAAATAATAATATCGGCGAGCAGGAGTGATTAATTGTTGTACATAATTGCAATCGAAAACAGAATTTCCTCCTTGAGGGTCGTGAGGGCACTCGACCCTTTTTTCTACTCAAGTCATAGTCGCCTGCAACATGTGTGGTCAACCATCTCTGTGCAGGCGAGCAGCTGCCTCGAGAATAAATGCACCCAGAACCTCCTGTACACCGGAAATCATCTCCGCATCAATAAAGGCGTTAAAACCGTCTGTGCCGATTGGAACGCTGCAGATTACGACTCTATCCCGTCCATTCGTCCGCATCCTACATCCTCGAAAGTCCATACCATTTGATTCGGCGTACATAGCATATGCTTGTGCATACAGTGCACACACGAAACAGGTAGGTTTATTGAGACCGATATAAGGAAATGGAAGAACACGCTCATCTGATACATAGTGGTAATGAAGCAGAGCGCACTCGCAATGAATCTCTGTAGCAAACTGAGGTGCCAGTGCCGCAGTCTGGATGTGAGAGACATATTCAGATATGACCATTTCACTTTCCTCGTGAAAGTCCCCCACAACCTTGCATCTGAGAGCGAAATCCGGGTCATTTTTCACTAGTTCGGCAATTCGCTGTCTTTCCTTGTGGTAGGAATTTACCAGTAGAGCCCGAATTTCTGGCTCCGGGGGGATCTCTATTGGACCATTCCCGGAAACGTCAGGTATGTTGACTGCGACAGCCTGAAAGTCTTTCTCCAGTATGAACCGATACTGCGGTATTGAAACAAGTTCCAGAATTGCAAACATCCCGTTGATTGGCTCCAGAAGCCTTTGGGCCAACTCTGATGCCCGAAATCGATCTACAGGCGCCCTCTCTGATATGGGAAGAATGTGAGCACGGCTCTTGACGTGGGGGATGAATAACACACCTCTGTTAAAACTCGATTGTAGGTCAAAAAGCCACTTACTCTGCCACGCGATGATATTGCGCTCGAGAGCGGATTTATGAAGACTGTGTAGAGCGCTATACTGCTTATACAACTCCAGTGTTTCCTCGTTCGGAGGGTAAGACGATTCAACGGTACTTTGCAACGAAGCGGAAGCCTGTACGAGCTCACGGAGTACTTTGAGATTTTCTCGTCGCTCGTTTGGGATAGGCGGATCACAGGAATCAATGTAGGCGATGAAAGCGTCCAGTTGATTCTGCTTTTCAAGAGCCACATCCACGATTCGTTGGGCCTGACCTTGGAACAAAGCGAAAGCGAGATCTTTGGCATCTCCTCGTGCCACAGAACCAGGCCCACCTGATTGGGTATACTCGCTTGCAAGATTATGAAGTGCGTCCCAAATAGCGTGTAGACGAACTGCCAAGCTAGTATTGAGCTCAGAACTGCCTGTAGCAACGTGAATATATGTCTTGTAGGCCGACACAGAGACGGAGACGGCACAAGGTGTATCAATAGTCGCGCTGGTAGGCAAAAACGTGGCGAGAGTATCCAACGCATGAGCTAACTTCTGTTCGAGAACACGTTCTGCAACAGATTGATCAGATTTCTCCTCTGTCCTACGAGCAAGGACAGCGAAAGGATGCTTCATGAACGCCTTCGAATTCTTTCCAGACAATGCATGTAAGATGGTCAGAGCCTGTGGCAAATTGATTGTCAGAGAGTCACTTGTAGACATCTGTTAACTGGCGGATCGTGGAAGGGAAGAAGCTCGCTTGCTTGTTTCAAGTCAAGCTTGGCCAGATGTTCCAGAGATGGTAGTATGTAGTTTGGTTGTAATCAAATCAGGTTGAAGTCAAAGAAGCCGCGGCCAGCTTATACGTGGGCAGCACGGCCCGCAAAGCTGCCACCGCCGGCAGTTGTAAGTAAATCCTTAAGCTTAAGTATAATGTGAGTGTCCAATTCTTGCCCATTTACATACACAGTGTGATATATTATCTGTTGTCTCTGTTTCTTGAAACCGAGCGTCCAAAAAAAAAACATTACAAGGTTACCACCTCTTCAAAGGTTGTGGGATTCCATGAACATGATACTAACGTGGCGCACAGTGGATGGACAGGATGACAGCGAAATATCATCTCATGATCCATCACTCAGCGTTCCAAGGCTGACGATCTATTGTTAGTGATGAAATTGGTGATACCAGACCATACCATTAATACAGAAACTAGGCAATACACCGCAGCCTGGATGTAAATCAGGCGTGGGCATCGAAGCCACACAACTGAGAACTCCGTTTCGCCCATCAATAGAGGGCGGGACATCCAGTATGAAAGAAAGGGGTGACCTTTAATGAAAGTCTGCACTGATTGAAAGCAGATATGAAGGCAAGTACAGTGGGCACTAGGCTAACCAAAGCTTGTACTGAGAGAAGAAACTGCCGTCAAGATCGAACGTGGTAGGTATCAATGATGAATTGGCTGTGCCCGTCGACCTACATTTAATCGATGAAGAATCAAAGATGGGCAGAGCCAGTCAGATTCCCGTGATGAATGATGTTCAAGCCCGCCGTTCGAGGGAAAGTTGGCCCAAAATTGGGCCACCCCAGAAGATCCCTGGCTGGAATTGTGTAACAAAGATGTTCCAGCGATGAAAAACACGTTTGTCCGAGAAGTGATTTGCCCATATGCACTGCCGTTGAGACTCTGTTAAGACTAGACCACGTATTGGAGGTGCTGAGAAGAGCTCGGTAAAGAACTGAATTGTAATAAATTTAGAGCTTACATACTTACCTCCAGCTTTGAATAGTCAGTTAAGGGTTTCAAGCTGTAGATATCAGGCCGTGATCCAACTTGAAGCACTAGCCGTTTCGGTTTGACAGGACGTTCAAGTTGCGAAGGCAGTTCTGTAAAGCTACGGCTAGCTGGCTCGCCGTACTCGAAGTCCGTTTGGCAAACATGGCATACATTTCAAACGAGTTTTCGGAGTACGCATGCCACTTTCGCATGAGTGGGAATGGTGTCGTGAACGGAGTGTAAAAACAGGCCGCAAGCCAGCCTGTTATTCGTCGTGGAACATCGCAAGTATCGCAACTGGAACAAAGGAAGGCACTGAGGCACGCAGGGGTCTATAAATTATACGTACTGCGTCAATACACGGCGAGCAGCACGAAAGGAGTGTACTAAAGAAGAACAAATGCCTGACGAAAGCAAAGGTATCAGAAAGCTCTTAGCACCAAGAACGAGTACATGAGCCCAGGAATGACTTGCATTGAAAAAACCGAAAGTGACGGATCTAGACCTATCTTGGTAGGATGTGTAAAAAGATACGAATGGAGAAGAGAAGAGAAGATACAAATCTAGGATTACAAGATTGCATCAGACAACCATAATAACGGGTATACCCTATGGCTATAAAGCGCTGAGCGTGCTGCCCACCTTTTGACGTTTTCATGGAATCGACCTTTCCTTTCAACGTCTATGGGAGTAACACATCCTCGTTGCCGCAGTCGGTGACCTCCTTACCTGCGTACACTCGTCGACCATCGCCACCACCTCAACATCCGCTCACGGAGCATGTCTTTGACCTTTCTACTACGGCGAACAGAAAATCCAAGCCTTGGGCAACCTTGAGAGTATTCAGCATGGCTCGAACACCAAAATCGTTGCCGACATTTCTAGAGGGCGATAAAATTACTGGTTCAGTGACGCTAGACCTCGGGAGCAGTGGTGACCATATTTCTTGCGTCAGAGTGATGGTGAGAGTCTACTGATAAGTATCCTGGTTATCGGCGCTTATGTGTATTTTCAGGTTCGCGGCGAGATTACCACAGGCGTCGACTCAGTCGATCTTGTAACCTTCTTGGTTAGTGTTTAATAAATTGTTGTATCTCTTGGTTCTCACTGTAGTCCTTTTCTGCAGGAGCTCTCCACTGTATTATGGTCCAAGGAGTCGGAAGACCGAGATGCCCCACAAAATCGACGTTTTTCGAGATCTGTCAGTGGTAGCGGCAAGCTCTGTGGCGAACACTTTTGGCCGTTCACCCTCAATCTACCTCGAGAGATCGTCTCTTCAACTTCATCTGAAGGGAACGACATTCGCTCGTACCCTCTTCCGCATTCCTTCCTTGAACGCAAGACTTCCGCTTCCATTATTTATCATCTAATCGTTCATATATCCCGAGGAAAACTTCGGAATGATAATAGGTGAGTTCGGAATCTTTATATATCGAAACTGGTTCCCTGACATGTCCAAGTCTCCAGACAGTCATCGTATATATTCCAGCAACGAGGCCAGACCCACCCTCACCTCTTCGACAACTCGCCTACCAAGAAAACAGCCCGCTAATGGGCCCACATATAGATCCTGAAGGCTGGTATACACTTCCACCTGCGAAGGTATATGGAAAGATTTTTGACAGTCGATCAGTCGAAATTACCTGCAGAGTACGATCCGTTTCTTTCCTTGTAAGTCTTATGACTCATAATTTCGTATACGCTTGCAGTTATCTCTTGCGAAACCGGTATGATCATCATCCTTCACTCGGCTGGTGCAGCGAGTAATCGTCATCTTGCCATAGTTGTGCTACACCCGTGGTTCTGTGATACCTCTTTACCTTACGCTCACCTCCACGGACGTGCAGGCCTTGGACTTACTTCTTTCATCCCGCCAAGCTCTTACTGTGCACCTGCGCCGCAAAATAGCCTTCCAGGAAGCGCGTACTCGTGCCGAAGTAAATGTCGCCTGGGTCAAATATGAACGTGTAGATCCTTTTAACGACTTGGGAACGGCGGTTTGGTGGACACCTCCGGACGTCGAAGCAAACGAAGATAGTGATGATGCCTTTCCCAACAAAAGATCGACCCGGAGACTTGAAGGAGAGATTCTACTAGCTAAAAATCTAAAACCTACCTGTGTTATCTCACACTTTAGCATACAAGTAAGTCGTTCAGCTGTTCTCGTCTGTTTCGTCAATTCTCATTCGTTCATCAGTATACGGTCGTTCTACTTCCCTTCCGAGCTGTTGGCTTTGTTGCATCATCATCTTCCGATAGATTCAATGGTCCTATTCTTGAACAACCTGTTGAAATAGCTACACTGTATCCGAAAGGTCCTAGACCAATCCCACACTCCCCACCAGAATATCGACCGCAAACCGCAGATAGTATTTCGGCACCTTCGAGTTCGGGGGTCCTCTAAACTTGTTTCTGATATATATTGCTTTCGGGTTTACAACTCCCTTATACCTTATTAATAACTATCTCCTCGTCTTCCATGGACTTGCCAAGCATGTATTTATTCTGTACGCCATCCTACCAATGCTTTCGTGTTCTGTATACCTTCTCTTCCTGCTAGCACTTCCCGCAACTGTATGTCCACTAGTAGTCATTAATCTGTATCTAACTCAAGCAGTATCTGCAAACACGGAGACTTTATCATTGTGCTCAATTCACTTGCAAAAATTTCCGCTGCTCATAAAGGTGATCATTCAAGTCGTAAAGAATACATACAGTTGAAGTGTACATTAAAGTCTAGATTGTTATGTGAGGCATGTACGGGGTTGCAAGCACCGGTTCGCCTTCGTCAGTAAGGACAAAAAGTGGCCACTCTTGGCTTGATTATTTCTCAAAAGTGCCAAACTCCCAGCTATAGCATTCCTGCGAAGAGACTAGAATTGAGCCATATTCACGGGCAGCCAAGTAACGGGAAACAAACGTACTACACAGTCTTCTTCAAAGACAGCTTCTGGAACCTCTCTGCCAATCTCTACACTTGGCGGCCAAGGATCAGAAAGCACCTTCTCAATAACTGCGACAATACCGTGTGTGCGAATATCGACCGCCCAAGAGTAGTTTGAAACCGTATCGTATATAATCGACTTTCCCAGGTGACAGCTGCATGGAAGGAGTTGAAATCAATCTCCATAGGGCACAACGAAAATACAAGTCCGAGCTACTGACCGTGATTCCATCGCATACCCACCAATGGCGCATGACGACAGTACCCCGTTGCAGGTACCCATTGCTATGGGGTCAGCGGTATGGTAAACATGTGTGACATGTTGAACCGAGGGCTGATGATGATACTTGACGTGAGTTCGCTGAGCAGAGAATCAGATGGACGACATTTACTGGAGATGGAAGATGTAGTCGGCCAGCGGCCATTTTCTCTCCAGGCGCTTCGAAGGTGACGACAGGTGCGCCAAAGGTAACGCCGACTAAGGAAGCCAATGCTCCGCCAAGGGAATGTCCAATGACCCAGATGTTCGACTCGGGATACATATAAGTCAAATTATTATAAAGATTCTGTGAATGGATCGTTTCAATGAGCCCAACTTGGTAGATGATCGAGACAGACGCACGATTCCGATAGGGTAAAAAAGACTCTCTTCAATTAAGGCTTGCTCTACGCAGTCCTGATCACATTTCCAGCCACCGCGATAGCATCCGCAGACCGTCGTCCATGTCCAATCTACGCGCGCACAGCAACAACTGAAAAGTAAATTATCGTTCAACTTGTCCTTCTTGGTCGTAGATCCCCCTCCTCCTAGTACACCGGCGGAAGTTCCCTTGATAGAAACTACAACAGTCGAGTTATCGGGTGTTGCGAACACTTGACCACGGAATCCATCCGAGTCAGGTTCCCATCCAAAAGGATAAGTCTACAATGAACGCACAAATACGGTGAATTCGATGCTATCATACTTGGTTACCCATTCACTCACCCTATTCCAACCATCTCCAAGGTCATACCAAGCAGGGTCTCCCGGCTCAACGTACGCGTTATTCGCCATCCTCGCAAGAGTCAAAAGTGTGTCCCTTCTCTCTACATCTGGACCCGGAACCTCTTCTTCACCCCAAGGCAAGTCCTGATTCTGACCAAATTTCATCGACCAAGTGCGAGCCTGCGAGAATGTCTCGAAATCTGGTGGTCGAAAAGTATGTATCTGACGTGCTCCGACACTAAAGCTCGTATTCATGTATCTTTCATCAGCCCCACGAAGCGCATTTGGTGGAGGGGTATAATCTGAGAACACGACGCGAGCTGATGGAGAGACTGCATGTTGATGTCTAAGCTCAAAGCGCAAGGAGCTTGAAGTAGAGATAGAGGTCTGTACAGGCTTATTGGAAGATAAGAACTCGAGAAATGAGACGAGAATGCCCGTCAAAGCTGTTGGTAACATGAAGCATAACAGTGTCCGCAGTAGTACGAAGTCAACGCGGTCAACATCTAAGCTGCAGTTATGTTACCATTTTGGGCGGCTAAAGTGGCGGTGACATTCAGAGCGGAAAGTGTGCTCAAGTTTTAAACTGGACCAATAATGAGCTCTATACAAAGTAGGTATTAATGCTGGACAGAATTGATGTGTTTACGATAAAAACCATGCATGCACTCTAAGCGAATGAAAGAATCAGGGGAGATAAAATAAAGAATCAACATGTACAACCAGGACGATCCTGGTGAAAGGAATCTGGACAAGCAATGCAGGAGCGATCGTAGAGTATTTCAAGTAAAGAAGAAAGCGAAGCGTCAACCGTGAACCTTATCTATATGCTACAAATATCTCAACCTTGAGACGTGATGTCCAGGGCATCCAGTGCAAGACCGAGAGGATGCATGTTACTGTCCATCAGAGCCTGCTCACTAACACCTTCGTAGGAAGCAAAGAAGACTTCAGGGCTGGTGCAAGCGGCAACGGCTCGACGCATGTGAGTGTTGAGAACAGAAAGACCGACTTGGTAGGCGGCTATGAACGAAATGTTAACTAGAGTCCAGAACTGGGATTTTAAGCGCACCGTTCATCCAGCCAAAGCCTTCGCGAGGTACCATCTTGAAGTCAATGCCCTGATTTCCATACTCCGCATCCACCAAGTGCGAGAGCTTTACAGCATCGAACTAATTGCGCCAATTAGATGCTGGTGCACGGCATGTGCAAGTGTCAAGACTGACCTTCTCCGGAACGACTCCATTAAAGTCAACAAAGGCTGTTGTCATCCTGTCGTATGTTATTCAGCATTGAAGATGAGTCGAGGCGCTAAGACGACGTACATATAAAGGAACCGGTAAGCCAACCGTTGAGCTTCGTCTAGATAACCATAGCGCTCAAGCCCAACCCAGGCCATGATTTGGTGAGGAGGCCTACATGATGAACGACAAGTGAGTAAATGCGCCCTTACAATGTTCTTGATAGAAGCGTTACCATGCATATCTATAAAGAAGCGAAAGATGAAAGTCAATTTGATGCCACTAGAGTTCTCAATGAGAGCGACATACGGATAATCCCACTGTCGATTAGGCCGGTCGAGAGAAATTTTCCCGCGAGACTCCTCCGTACCCGAAACAAGACCTCCTAGTACTTCAAACTTCTTCAGCGATTGCGTGCTGCAACAAATAGTAAACCATCAGAACAACAGCCTTTGGACGGGACAGCAATGCCCAAGAACAATAAACGGTGACATAC
Organism: Omphalotus guepiniiformis; assembly: GCA_028554645.1. Classification (NCBI taxonomy): domain Eukaryota; kingdom Fungi; phylum Basidiomycota; class Agaricomycetes; order Agaricales; family Omphalotaceae; genus Omphalotus; species Omphalotus guepiniiformis. Next base: position 296,603 of record JAQOOI010000075.1, read on the forward strand.
ACCAGCTTCAGAGCTTGTTCTTCACTCGCGCATCCTGCCCAAAGCGCCCAGAGTGACGTGACACTCTCATACAAAATCTGTTGCTCTTTCGCGGTATCGTAATCAAAGTAAAGACCCTTGCTCTCGTTCCACAGATACTTGTCAATCATCTGCTGCCTGTACTCGGCCCTCTCAAACCATTCCTGACTCGTCTGCGCCCTTTTCTTCGAACTTTCCCGAACAGGATTGGCGTACGCTTCCGGTGACGGAGGGAAGGGCGACAGAGGGAAGTCCTCCTCCAGATCTAACTCGTCATCGAAGACTTCCCGAATGGCAGTCCCAATGTCAACCTCGTACTTATAGAGCAAGGTCTGGAGATCGATGGTCGCGAGGTTCGCACATCGCTTCTCAAACCGGTATGTTGTGTCGTGCCCGGATTCACGGACAGCTCGATCGTGAAGGAAGTACTCGTCAAGTGCAGGCTCCTTCAACAAGCCATCATTGTACTTCTCGCTGAACTCAAGTACAGAAAGTCCGTGCTTAGCAGCGTAGGGTTCGAGAATGTGGGTAAAGTGGGTAGCTTCCGTCTCAGGAGGTATGCCCAATCCATCAGGCCGATAACGGGAAAGTCCAGTCTTCGGGTCAATGCGAGGCGTTGCGACCCAGACGGTGTGATATTCCTTGATCGCTGCTTGGATAGCGCGTTTAAGCCATCGACGGTTCTCGTCAACGTCCGAACGATCAAGTTGGTTAAAGATCTGAAGTGCCATGTCGGTGAGGAAGGGCGGTTGTGTTCGGCAGAGGTAGTAACTTCGGCTGCCATTGAGAATTTTGCCGTAGTGCTTGATCTCGAAAATGAAGTGGTCGACCATTCCTTTGGCCATGTTAACTTGACCGTCGACGAGAAGACCGAGGGAGATGAAGTACGAATCCCAATTGTAAAGCTGCAGCACCATCCTCATAAGAACGAAAGATGAAGTCCAGTATATAGAAACTAACCTCATTGAACCTAGCTCCTGGAACGATGAAAGGGATACCTTTCAAGGTCTTTCCACCTTTTCCATCGTCGACTTCATTCATAGCCAGCGCCAAGATACCAGGTTTGTTGTTCAGACTTTTGACAAACTCGGGATCGTCAGGCTTCTGGGGCAGTACTTGAACATCGAGGTTCATATGAGGCTTCTCCTTCGCGACTCGCCGGTAGTACTCAGCCATGGCAGGCTCGCCGTAAGGTACGTAGATTCGAGGATTGACGCGCCCAGTCCGGTTCTTGGGATCGGCAGTGATAATCTCAAGGCCCTCGCCATCGATGCGACGAGTTAGCGAATGCCAGAAAGAATTCTTAATCATGCGTGACAAACGGTCAACTGGATTCTCTGTGAGACGAGCTTCATCGAGCACAATTCGCTTTCGCCCATGGTCGCGGGCAAGTGCCAGCTCTTGCAGAAGATTAGACAGCATATACGTTCCCTGTTGACGAAAATTGAGTATCCGCTAAATGAGCAACAGCCAAACACGTACTCGGATGTCAAATGTCTTGAAACCATTACTAGTAGCTGTTCCTAAAGCCATCATCTTGGGGCCAGCGTCCGTGACGCTTATTTGAAAATCGCCATCGGTGTCTTCCTGCTCGAGAACGACGCGGATAGTTTCTTCTACATCGATCAGGAAACGGCGGGGTGCACTGCTTTTCTCGTCGTGTGATAGTCTACGTGCCCTGGAATGTACTTTGTCGTCGAATGCTGGTGTACGTTTTGGATTATATCCAACAATATGTGACTACAGAGAGAGGAAGGACGAGGTTGAGTGACAAAGAAAGCATAGCAAGAAAAAGCAATACACACGACGCTATAAGTTCGAGCACGAGTGAATGTCTCATTCGTGCCATAGTAATCTGCAGCTTCTTTCACAGCCTTGCTCGCTGAGTCGTGATCGTGTTCGTCGACAAACGCGACACCAGTCGGATGCGTCACAGCGGGAGCCATTATTAAGAATGTAGTGAGGAAAGTGAAAGCAAGATGAAAGCAAGGGTGAAAAATGCGGGGTAAAGAATTAAATAGTTTCCTTTGTATGGCAGTGGCACGGTCCCGTGAGAATTCTATTTACTCGCTGCCTTGAACGACGAGCACGAAGATTATGTCGACTGTTGGGTTACCCGCAGTCTTCGAATGTTCTACTGTGGAGACTGGTCTTCATACCGCCCTCTTCGGAACATGCATATATACACGCACCTATTTAAAACACGCTTCCTGGCCCGATGCTGCCTATCTAATGCTTCTGACCTATTGTCCTCTAAAAAATTTGCTGGTCGCCTGTGGAACGTTTGCTTTCACACTGACGAGAAGTGATCCCTATGTCTAACGGTGCCGCGTGTCTTTTTATACCTCAGCAAGAAGCAGCCCGGAATTCGCAGCTCATGATCACTCTCACACCCTGTCAGTGTGTACCTCAATCTACGGTTCAATTGAGCCGGTGCTTGATCCGTCAAGAATTCTCACTAAGAACAGTATGGACAAAGACTCGCTAGGACCCGATTCAGACAACAAAGGTACGGACGTTGTGGTGGCCAATCTGTACATTGATCTTTGCATTGGGATGTCTACTTCGATGTAGCTGATTGACTATCGAGTCTGTCAGGTTCTCCGAGTTTGGGCACAGAGGCGTCGGTGGTACCAGTTCCCGCGTAGAAATACCCAGAGACATCTATTAGCAGGATGTCGTTTCTGGAAACGGAGATTGTGTCATGTCACATTTTGTAATAAGCTGTATCTAACGATTCACGTTGCGGAAAGTATATAAAAGCCTTTCAAAGGAATCCTAGCCATTGCTCTTCACAAATATTCCTACGGAGATCTTTTCACGTAACACAATGAACAACTGCAAGTGCACCCCTGCATCCTGTATATGTTGGGTGTACCCTTGGGCGGCGTCGCACACCGCGAAATGAACAATAATGTTCATACAGCCGCCACCTTCATGTCTGCGTCTCCGGTGTACGCACTCGCCATATGCCCATCAATCTCGAATGCTTTGCGCTGTCCTTCGGCCTTGATGAACGCCTCGCACTCAACTCGACTCTTATCCACATCAAGTAGGAATAGGAATATCGTGCTGAACACGCCCCTACAATGATAAGCGCATTAAGAATTTGTACGACATTAGCCGAAAATCAGCGCTTCGTTGGACAGTCACATAAAAGAGAAATAACGTACAAGGCGAATAGGAAAGCAAACGGCATGTTATCGTTGTTACTTGCATCCGTAATGATAGCGGAGGATACGAATGGCCCGATGAACGCAGAGGTTTTCCCGACCTTTAGCAACAGAGGAACGTGCGAGCAATGTAGGGGTTCATAAATAAGTCGATACTATGTTGAGGAACAAGTCAAGACTATGTGCTTACCACGGAGAAGAGCGCAAAGAAAAGGAACCTGGGAGATAATCAATATCGATAGCGAATACGTGAACTTGGTACACGCTTACATTTGCGGAAGAGGTGAAACCTCGCTGATCATCGTTTGACTATACGCATACCACGGACAGACCATGATCCCGTAAAAAACCTGGTACGCCCTGCGTAATGAGCAAACAGTGTCAATAAATGACGAGATTTCTTCTCAGCCAAAGTGCCCTAAGAAAGGACCGGCAAGCCTACCAGATCTCCCAGACATGTTTGAACCCAAATTTATCTGTGTGAACCCCGATGAGGCCCCAGACGGTTAGAATCTGCAAGTTATGGCTGTTTAGGGCGCAAGCAGTGCGAATGGAGACAGAAGCTCAGCAGGAAAGCGTACGATAATCCAAAACGCGGTGAACGTCAGCATCTATGAAATAGAAGTCACGATCAACAGGGAGAATGGAAGGACAGCATGATTTACTGTTTTCGTACTGAGCTTGTATCGTTTTTGTACAAGCCAGAAAGCACTGGTACGACAAAGCTTTAGACAAGGTTCATCGGGAAAAGAGGGAACATCACTCACTATATCCCGATTGCTTGAGCGACTATGCCCACAAGAAGTAGCAGTGTGAGCTGGAGGGTCGAGTACGATACGATACTTTGGTGAGCAGCAATCAGATTCAAAGCAAAAGTGGAAAGCCCGTACTACGTACCTATTTTGCAAGGTACCAATGACAGTGCTATCCTGGAAATTCAGAAAGATGTAGGCAATGCAAGTAGGTGCGACGTTACACGGTTGTATTCAATACATCGCCCCTACCTCCAGGTGAGCTCCTCACGAAGAGAGTGAAGTTTGAAGTAGAAACTTACATGAGGAAATAGAAGATAAGATATAGAAATGTTTGTTTTAATCTCACACACTCCCTGAGTGCGACATAAGTCTGTTGAAATCCGACTGTAAGGAGGTTCGTCCCTGGGGGCAATTTCAACCCAGGCCTGCGTTTTTCGAGGAGAAACCAAGGTAGGGCGAAGAGCACTGTGGTAGAAACAATATCACTTCTCGCAGATCTGAGTAAAAGAATCAAGAACAACGTACACCACACTCCACCAGAAAAAGCAATCAGCACACTAAATGATTTCGTGTTGTTCTCAACACTTTCGTCGGATTTTAGTCCTTTGAGTATCCCGACCATGATTGCGAGGATGATGACCTCGCCCACAGAGCAGATAGTGAAGGACATGTTGGAGATCCGGTTCCGAGAAAGAGAAGTGAATTGAACATGATTATCCAAACTGTTGAGTCCGGAAGTGAAGCGATATATAGAGAAGCAAAACATTGAAATCATTCACGTCTTTGTGCCATCTTTCACTTCCTCTAGGGACTTTTTAACTTCAGGGAGATCTCGAGCGAGACCAGGGAATGCAGCGGTCCAGAATGTTAGAGAGCACTAAAATTGAAAAAGAAAAACTTTTCAGCCGCGACAAAGAAGAAAATAAGCAGATCGAGTTCAAACCTGATACGCGATTACTTTCAAAAACTTGTATCAAAGGTTTTCACGAAAGCGCGGACGATAACTCACAGCCCAGAATATACAGAGCAACGCCAGTCTGCCACTGTGAAGGGTCTTCCACACTCAACCAGGCAAACGACACCGCAACAGCCAGAAGCGTAAAGAAAATCGTAATATTGGGCCTGTTTTCGTCGTTGAGCACTGATCACATAATGTGTGCAAGGATTCACCGTACCTCCAATGGCCATAATCAGCCCAAGCTCCAATAATCAGCATCAAAACGGCTTGAATAGCGAAGCTGATTCCATTACTTAACAAAACGATGGAATTGACTGTGTTGCGTCACATTCAGCGACACATGGACAAATTCGAGGTACTGTAACTACTCACCATCCCGAACTTTTCCAAGGTATGGCAAGACACAGTCCCCATCCCCACACGGAGCCGTGAACGGCGGTTGACTCGGGTCATATCCTGCTAGGAAAAGCAGATTTTGGAATTGGGAAGGACCAAAGTTGAACCCAGAAAGGCCATTGTTCCCGATGTAATACAGATAGTAAGACCACAATTCTGAACGCGTCGTGGTCCACTTTGACTCCGAGTCTTCAACCAGCGACTCGTCCGGGTCATTGAACGCTACAGCCCGAACATTTTCTTCAGAAATCATGTCGATGTCTGTGTCCATCTTTGTCTGCACATCAGCCTGAGCCATGGTGATGGTGCGGTGGAGAGAGACAACGTAAGGTACAGATAAGGGGATTCATATGGATACGCCACTACTTTTCAAGACATAGTATTCGGAATGGTGATGGGACCTGATAAGCACTTTTGCGTACAATTTCATGGGCCACCCTGCCGGTCCGCAATTGCCGGAAGCACTTACTCTTCTTCCCAAATGGCCAAAAAGTCGAAAAACGATGTCCCAAATCCTCACAGCGTCTCCAACAGAGACATCCTTCAACGCCTAAATTTTCTTTATCAAGCCAGCGTGTATCTCAACACCATCGATTCTTCTCAATCGTCACCTTCTCCTTCAAATGCACCCGATTCATCATCCTCATCAAGTTCGAAACGCAATAGAAGGAGAAGGACTCAGAGCTTGAGTGTCTCCGATCTATCCAGGAGCTATATCGATACCATGAAAACTGTTGGTACGAAGACGACTGTTAGAATGTACGCTGCGGAACCACTTGACGAAGGCCAACTAACTGAGTTTGCGTAGGGATCCCTCTGTGAAACGAACTCTTTGCAAAGGATGTAATGTAGTACTCTTACCTGGGTCCACAGCGTCAATCAGGGTTAAAAGTGAGCCAAACTCAATCAGCTCTTGTCTTCGCCGCTCAATGAACATCAGAATCACCTTCCCATCGTCATGTTATATCCTATACATGTATGAAATGCAATACCACGCGCCGAATACCAGCACCACCAACTCTCGACGAGTCTTTCAGCTCCCCCTCTTCAGATACCTTATTACAGCCTGCTGAAACGGTGCCTGGGGATTCCACGACAGAATCCGGTGCTCAAGACTCAGAGAAACTGCGGTCGAAAGAGAAGAGGGACAAGAAGCATGTTGGTACCCCACGACCTCCCCCTTTATTCGCTAGGAATGCTGGACATGTTGTCTTTCGTGGAAATGAAGAACTTGTTAGCAATGCTGCTGAAGGAAGTGGTGTCTATGTGTACTGATCAAGTCCATTTAGTGAAATAAAACATGCTCTAGACTATGTGTAATGTCCTGCTTGGATACTGCTGCTATAAAATGTACATACAGTTCATGAGTCCTCGCTGAGTCCTAACAATCCAGATCCGTCCGTGAGCTCATCACACCTATCTTGCTTTCAAAAAACTGCACTCGTAAAGGCATCGCCACTGTAACTCGACCCGTTGGAAGAAGGTTCCGTGGTATGGTACTCTGGAGGAGTATACACTCTCGGATGAGGACCTGAAGCGAAGGCGGTTGCAATTTCTACCGGTTGTATGGCCAGCGGTTCCTTATCTTTAGGTTCGAACGTGACGACGTCAAAATGGAATAGTACTACCGAATACTATACACAAGTCGACGCAATGAGCCTTTCTTGGAATGAAAGGGAATAATGCGCACCTCAATACGGAAACGCATCATCGCGGTTGTAGGTTTGAGATCTGGCTGTAAATGAATTTCGCCGCTGAGATCTCGCTGAAAGTTTTCCTTCTCTGCAGCACCTTCGGTGTAGCGCCACCAGGTTGCCAATTCAAAATGTTCGTATTCATCCCCTGACGAAAGCAGTTCTGTGGCCTTGTGGTACCTGTATGATGTATCAACGGGGTTGACAATGAAAAGCATCTGTTTCAAGTAGATGTGCTAACCTTATACAGCGACGCAAACGAACGACTACGGAGCGTGGAGAGGAGAACAGTTCTAGGGCCTCAAGATCCGACGAACGCAGGGATAAGAAGACAGGGATAACAGTGCCTCGAGTATAGCATAGCTGACATTCTTGAGATGAGAACATCGTACGCAGTTATGACTCGATCGCTTACAGGTTTGGCGAGAGACAGCTAAGTGCAAGACACTGTCAATAGAAAATGGCTTCGAAACGACCGCAACACGTACAGTACATTTCACATTCACAGAACGTTCGTTGCAAAGTTTTCCATGAACTTGCACCGGCTCTAGCGTAAACCACCCTTCAGGATCAGCAACGGGTCCAAGAAGAACGCTGTTCTCTTGATACGCAAGCTGTCGTAGGGTAGAAGGAGGATCTGGACGAGTTATAGGAATATACCCTATAGTAGCAAATATTCTATATGCATCAATCTATCAGCATTTAACGACCAATAAACAGGAAGAATACAAGTGCGCGACTATGGTCCGTTCTCAGCACCTTTCTCGCAAACCGGGCGATCAATTCATAACGCACAGTGGCCCTAGCATGTCGCAGCATAAAGCTGTGCGGAAGTCGATACATTTCGAGGCGTGATGAATCTTTGGATCCTGTCGGCAGCGCAACCTCTTTCGGGAGCTCGATGGAGAACAGCCATTCGTAGTCGCCTTGAAGTTTTCCATTCCACTTCTGACCAGGACTAGAAGGATCACCTGCTGATGATTCCCATAAAATCTGGCTGATATCCAAGAAAGTGTATATATCTGATGCATTGGCTCCGGCGAGGATCTGTCCACGTATCTATACACAGCAGAGACATGGTATGTTCAGTGCTGTATGATACTGGAGATGGTCGCAAGGGTACTTATAGCTATCACGACGGATTGTATTGCTTCCCCGCCTTCTGAGCTAAGCTTAACCACCCCGCTGACTTTTGAGCCCTCTACAAACGTCGGACAGTGCTTCGACAAAGCGGAATCGCTATGAACCGTCAACGACGCGCAAGAACCCTTCCCCTTCAAAGTCAGATCGTACGTGAAAGCTTTAGATTCCGAAACATCGCTCGCCGAGGATGTGAGCGAGTTGAGAGCCGTTGCGGGTACAGGGCGTCCGCCAGCACCAGAAGTATACGCTGGTAGTTCAGAGTATGCGCCATTTCCAAGTCTAGTGAGTTGGTCGGCACCACTGGGATCGTAAACGGGTGGTAAAGGCTCGTCCTCGGGCATTAGCTTTAACGAGAGTTATTCACTTGAGAAATTAGGAATACAGTATGTACAGAGATGGTTGACGTTGGAGCGCAAGCTTGAGAGGAGCATTTGGTGACAGTCCTCAATAAGTACGATAAGATTTTTGTAAGATCCCGGCAAGCTCGACCGTACATTATTCAAATAAATCCGCCATCTCCGTCGCTTATTTCAAATTATAACCCTTCAACATGGACCACCATACCAAGAAGGGATGTCAAATGTTGAAATGGTAAAATCAATTCATGTGTGCTATAGAAATATTAATTTCAGACCATTCGCTGCTTTTGAAGCTGATATGTACTTTCTATCCGCGGTTCAAGGAGGTCCTGCAGCACTCGTTCATGCAATTTTCTACAATATTAGTACGTTCGTCTAGCTACTCTAGAAAATTGAAAGCCTAGAATCTCTTCCCAGATTAGCTTGCTTGAGGGTGCTCTCACGCTACTACTTAGTGCACCTCTCGTTGAACTGCCACCAGCTGCCACTTGGTAGGCCAGCATTGAATGGCGGTCTCTTGAGTCAATGCCTGGATTCACGCTGCGTATGCCTAAATCTCATCGATTTGGAGCTTGACTTTGCATGCTGCAAATCGCTCCAAGAAAACATACAGCGAGGATATCGCAACTGCGCTCGCACCGTAACAGCGCTCGTCAAAAAAAGCTACTGCATAGGTTTTTGAAGATTTCCGCTCTAGCAAGTGTCAGTGTGTCATGATGTGTAACGTTGCGTCCATCAACGATTGGGGAACAGAGATGATTGTGAAGGCTGTCAGGTGAGCTATTCATTCCAATGAGAAAGTTGCCTCATACCGATGTCGAAATCAAGTTTCTGTTCCGCTCGCGCAGAAGCAGTGACACTCAATCATGCCAGCAAAACGACATGCCCTTGCGTGTTATTGGCTTATTAAATGCTTTCAATCCAGTGGTCTGGACTGAGGTGGTCTGGCACTGTCAGGCATGATGTGATGTCCTAAAGCAGTGCGAGCAATCATGTATCCCTTCAGCAATTCTCCCCTTTTGCTAGAAGCACAGCAACATACCGTCAGCTACCGTCAAATATGCCGTTCTTGCATATTAGCAGTCGGCATCCTCCAACACTAACAGCCTAAATCGCACATTCGTTTCGCCGGTTTTCTCTGTATAGTCCGAAATAACTGTATAGCTTACGGCGCTTTGCTCCGACTTGCGGTGTTACCGGACTCGAAACAACTTGAGGCATCTGTCTGGTCGTCACTGCCTAGTGGTTCAATGATCTGTTCAGTTTCAGCTTTCATACGGGGACAGATCATTTCGCGGGAAAGGTCCAATCAATGACTCGATGTTAGGTCCTTTAAAAGTATGTCCTGGGTGACCTTTCTGGCCAAAAACCACCCCTTCCCGCCATGACTGTCGAAGTTCCTTCAATAAGACGATACCCAAGCTGGGAAACACTCGAGGACTCGGATGTTCCAGATGCAGAACCACCCTCGTACACTCGTCGACCAGCTGCAGGCTGCTCGACTGTCCTGGTCAACCGAAAATTCAAAGAGTTCCATTATGAGCTACCGAAGGCAAAAGGACGTCCGGGAGCGTTGTTGACCATTAACGGTGACTCGAGACTATCGAAGCAGCTGCCTTCGGTCATGGAAGGCGATAGACTCACTGGTTCGGTACAAATCTCCTTGAATGGCGGTGAAGACATTCGGGCTGTTAGTATCACGGTAAGTTATCAATTCACGTGTCTTTTGATGTTCGGAAACTGACTTCCAGCGATACATAGGCTCGAGGTCGTGTTATTACAGGGCGTAACGCTGATAGCTTGTGCACATTTATGAGCATTCCGATTACTCTGTGGTCCCCAGAAATGGGCCGGCTAGAAGCATTCCGCACCTCTGAAGATTCACTAGTCAAAGAGTACAAAATGCCATTTACCATCTCCCTTCCTAAAGAAGTTGGACTATCCAGCCAGGGCGGAAGAACAAAGTCATTTCCACTACCGCACACTTTCATGGAACCGCAAACGCCAGCCCGTGTATATTACGAGCTTGTCGTGAATGTCAAACAATCTAGATGGAAGAGAAATCAGAAGCTAAGGCTCTAATTTCGTTTGCTTGCCAAGCAATAGATGCTAAGATCTCGTTCTTGTTTTTAGGCTGAGAGCAACATTTGGTTACTTCCAAAGCAGTCAATCTTTTGTTCGCGACGGACAATTAGCCCATGACGTTGGTTCCACGGAGGAGGGAAGTGAAGATCCTGTGTGGAAATCCCTTGACTCGGTTGATATTGTTGGCACTTTGTACGGACAACGTGAAGTCAAGCTACGTTGTACGCTATCTCTGGGATACCCTGTAAGCCGTTCCTCATCCCGATAGTTGTACTTCTTATCACTAAAACATTCCGTCTATTTGCAGCTTTGCTATACGCGGGGATCCTCAATTCCTGTTCGCTTCGACATAGAATCAGAAGATTCGCAAGCGCTTGATCTCCTCTCGGCTCCAGAGGGAGTGATAGTAAACCTCCAGCGTTGTATACGCTATAAGGATGTACAAATGTGTGGTGGAAAATCCTCGCGTTGGTCCACTGTCGCTGGCGCTGTGGGGTCGGCGGTATGGAAGGAGACGCCTTCTACAGATTCGACTAAGCGTTCACTTGTCGGAAAAATACGACTGAAGCGCCGACTTAATCCCTCTTCGACCATTGCAAACATGTCAATTGAGGTGTGTTTCATCCTTGCTGTCTTGATGATGCGGGCGCTGACTTGATTCTTATCAAGTACATTGTAGGGGTTTTCCCCTTCCGTTGCCCCGGCTTCAACCCCAAGTGCAATGCGTCAGAAATTGTCATGTCGGAAGTTGTCGAGATTAGAACTGATCTTTCTTGCTGTCCTGAAGTCGATGACTTGGACTCTAGTTTTTCTCACTGAAAGAATCATTTATTACTATTTATCAATGGGCCTCGGGTCGATTGCTCGTAGCACGATAGATCTTTCCGTAATAGCGTTATACTAGTACATACATATACTATGTAAGGGACTTGCTCGTCTGAGATGTAATTACTCATATTTACGTGGACTTATTGTCGAGTCGATATATTTTACAGCATAGTGGCTTGATTGTGGCATGCAGGAAAGACACGCTATTGTTGAGAATACGTACTTACGTCTGTTTTCTTGGAGGGATGAATGTGGCATGCTTACAAAGCGCCTTTGTTCTAGGCTCTCTTGCCAGCTCGTTTCTAGAAATTGAGGCCACATGGCCTGTCGGTCCGTACGGTCCGACCACAGTTCCACAAGAGCATCTGTTGTTTGTTGCGCAAACAACTGGTTTTGGATGTTTACCGTCTAAACATGCTCGCGTGGACGGCTGGTCGCGAGTCTACTTTGTTCTCTTCTCGGAGTCGCTGTGCCATTTCTGGAGTTCTCCATCAAGCTGGAAGTGCTCGAAAAGTACAATAACGATAAACTGCATTTAGCTATTTCGTCCAGAAACGGTGGCTCATTTGTACTTTTCGTGAAGGGATCGTCGGAACTTATACTTACCGCAGAACAAGTTACAATGTATAAGTTGGACCCACAATCCCGGCTTCGTCTTCATTCCCTTTCTTCATGGACGTGTCGTCCCCACCTCCCTACCGGCGGCTTTCTAGACAAGGACAGGCTCCTCAGTCTGGCTCTGAGCTCCCGAGATATACCCGGCGCAATACCTTAGCCCAGCCAGTAGCTGTTCGTCGAGAGGCTACGGAGCATGTTTATCATTTAGTGGACGGTCGGAGCAGGCCATGGCTTTCCCTCAAGGTTTACAGTAGCGCGAAATCTACCAAGTCGCTTCCGACGTTCTTTGAAAAGGAGAATATCAATGCCACCCTCGAGGTTCATGCGGATAAAGGGGATTCTTCTATACAAGCCATCACTGCAATAGTATGTGATTTTTTGATAGTTTGTTCTTACTACTTGCTCACTAGGTGGCGTCGTACATAGTCACTGGTCGTATCATTACCGGTGCGAGGTCGGACGAAACGATCACATTTCTCACTCTCGTCCATCCAATCTGGTCTAAATCCCTTGACGGTCCTCGAACACCATCTTCTTCCGAGGGTGCTAGCGGTTCTAAACTCTTCGGCGACTGTGTTTGGTCTTTCTCGATATCCCTACCAAAGACCATAGATTTATCGAAGTCGGGTTCAGAACCTGTGTCGTATCGTCTTCCCGAGACCTTTCTGGAGAGACACTTGAGCGCTAGCATTCAGTACGATCTCGCAATACATGTTTCTCGAGGGAAGTTGCGAGCAGATAGCCAGTGAGTCCCTCGGCATGTTGAGTTTAGTTACACCCTACTGAAACCTCCTCTAGGATCAAAACCCCTTTCGGTTATGTACCATGCTCAAGGCCAGAGCAACCTACCATGCTTCGACAGTTGGCGTATGAACAGCATCAGCCTCTACCTAATCCCTTCGCAGATCCGGAAGGATGGAAGACTTCAATGCCTTTCATCGCTAGAGGTTTACTCTTTCAGAATCGCAAGACCGAGATCCAGTGCAGCGTGAGAGATCTTTCCACGTTCTTGAGTACTTTGAAGGGTTGACGTACAAATATTCCTCATCAGTTCTCGCTCGCAAAACCAGTGAGTACATGCGTGCGTTCTATATGGGTTGATCGAGAGCTCACACGCCTATAGCTATGTTACACGAGGGGCTCTGTACTTCCTTGCTTCTTGTCATTATCCAGCAGGGATACTCAGGCTCTGGACATGATAACATCTTCTTCTGCCATTGACGTATGCTTGCGAAGACGAGTAGGCTACTGTTGTTCCCCGGGTGTTGGGAAGAAGAACGTGGCTTGGCAAGAATCCTTCCTGGATGTCGGTCATGCGGTTTGGTGGCCCTCTGCTACAACCCAAAGCGACCTCTGTAACCGGCATCTCGAAGGGGAGATCAGGCTGTCGAAAGATCTGAAGCCAACGTCTGCGATGAGCCACTTTAGCATTTCGGTGTGTTCCGCTTGAGCTATATGTTTTGAAGAAACTCTCTAAAGCTGATTATCACTTCCAGTACTTTGTTGAAATGCAACCTTTCGCCACCGTCGGCCTTACTCCCGATAGCCCCGCGCCCCTTCTCTCCGAGCCAGTGGATATTGCCACCATGTATGCAAGAGGTGCTCGTCCACTTGCTTATTCACCTCCGGCATATGATCCAATATCACGAACGAACGACGACTTTTATGCTACGTTGCGATAGCTAGGCTATGCTATACTTTCTCTTTCATGATGCATGCACGACGATTGACACGTCATCCACCAAATACCCCATAATCTATGCTTACATGCTGGGACATGTAACACCAACCAACACTACCAACACTAGTTCCCTCATTCTGTAGCACTATCGTTTTCACTTATCGGGTTGTCTTGTATCAGTAATCTACTAGTCGTATGATCTTAATCCATGCATTCTCCCGCAGTCACTCATCAATAAAATCAACGTTCATCATGAAGCATATGAAAGCATATGCATAGGTGATCACAGATGGTGATCAAAGCCCGGGCGTAAATTGGATGATATGATGATATTCATCGTCCATGATGAACACAAGCAAGCTTCAACTGTACGGTGTACCTGACCACTATATGTAATTACCAGTACTTGATTCACGCTCATGATGCCAAGACTGTGGTACCACTACGAGGGTACATCCAGACATACAGAAACACAAACGGATATACTCCGTACGAACGGAAGTAGCGAAAACGAGGGTTCGAATGTAGTGGGCCTCGAAGGGGTGCCCGAAGGAAATGACTAGGAAATGCTACCCGTAGGCAAAAGACGGGGTAATATAGGTTAATATTCAACTGACCGAGTCTCTTGATCTGTGTATCCCTTTCCAATTAGGCTGATTGGGTTGGGAGGAGAGAGCCTGAATGTGCCTACCGGATTTTATAGCGGCAGCTCTAATTAGAACGGCTATAGGCGCCTGAACCGTGGGGGCGAGGTTACTCGAGCCTACCATCGGTCTTCAGCTTTCTCCATCCGAACTTTCGCGTTTCCCGTAAATTAGCAGACACGCATATAACATCATATGCACAATTTCGTAAATAAAGCTCCATCGAACTTGAAGCACCAACTCAAAGAGGCCATTCTAACGTCGACGAAATCCTTCGTGTCGCGACTCGGGCTGTCTGTTCATCAGGGTCCTTGTGACTGTGCATTGCGTATTAAGGAGACCCTCAAGGTCTTTCGAGTATGTATGTATTTCCGGTGTCAGCACGCAGAGATCGCGAGCTTCTCTCCGACAATCAAGCATGTGGGCATCTTGATCGCAGCATGTGCAACTCTAACGCAGTGTGAAGACAATACTCGGATGACTCGATGTCAGGAGGATACAGGGAGCCATAACGGGATCGTTATTTATAAGGTGTATCCATTAAACGCGTAAAAGCAGCTCGCGACCCTCCACTACCACAAATGCGATGCAGAATCATGAACTCCCATCTTACTCCAGACGATCGCGCCCGACCGACCCACGGAGGACATCGATAGGAACGACAGCTTCTTTCATTTCAGAGCACTTTGAGCACTCTTTTCCTTTGGAACGGAATGGCCGTCGCTGGATGACACTCTTTGTTCGAAGTCGAGCGCGGAGCGCAGCTTCACCGCCTGCATACCTAGAAGGCGATACTGTCTCCGGACGTGTCGAGCTTGATCTCGACAGACCGGAAGTCATCAAGGGCATTACCGTTACTGTGAGTCAAACGACGACTCTGCTTCATTTACACCACGTCTATAATCAGTCGGGGGGTAGATACAGGGAGGCACTACAGCAGTAGGGCAGGAAGAGTTACTCTTCCTGGATATGACACAGTCAATTTGGTCTCCAGAGGACAAGTCTTCCGAAAAGCTGTCGGGAAAACATTCGTGGCCATTTTCCTTTGCGCTCCCGACTGAAGTAACGGTGCCTTTGTCGAAGGGACGAAGCGCGTCATTCAAACTGCCGCCAAATTTCTCCGAACGAGCAAGTCCATCGTACATTGATTACAAGTTTATTGTGACCGTCAAACGAGGGACTTTCAAGGCAAACCAGACGTGAGTAAGCCTTCCAAAACTCCATACAACAGATTTTCTGAGAATGTCTTACAAGTCTCTCGCCATATTTTGCTTATGTGCCCTCCTTGAGCCCTCCGCGACCGTCGGCAATGAGACAAATGGCGTATAGAAATGGCAGCGAGCTAGCAGGTCCTGATAGAGACCCTGAAGGATGGAAGGTAATCGGACCGGCGAAGATTAAGGGGGTGCTCTTCCAGGCAAGGTCTGCGGAAGTAGATTGTACAGTGCGTAAATATGCAAGGATGCTATTGCCACCCATGTGCTAAGGTCTACCGGTAGTTGGCTATCGCCAAACCAGTAAGTCATCAAGATGCTGATCCAAGCGCCTGACCAGACATTCATTTATAGCTCTGTTATTCAGTGAAGTCGCCAATCCCGTTGTTCCTGACGCTGGTCAGTAGTGATCAGCAAGCTCTAGATGTACTGGCAAGTCCTTCAGCCATCAGGTTGTGGCTCGTGCGGTCTTTGGCTACTGGGTCCGATGCCGTTGATGAAGACGTAGTTAGAAGGAGTAACAACTTCTTCGTCGAGTCAGCAGGACAAGCGGTGTTTTGGCCCGCGGGAGGAGACGCGAACTCGAGAACATTACAGGGCGAGTTGGACGTAAAACAAGGTATTAAACCTTCTTTCGTTTTCCCTCGGCTCACTGTCAGAGTGGGTACAAGTGCCTTTTTCTTGCTGTCATGCACGTTTGCTGATGGACTAGCAGTACACGCTAGACCTTCTACCGTTCGAGGCACCGGGGTTTGTGGCACCGCTTCCTGCTGATAACCCAGTCCTCCTTTCGGAAAAGGTGACCATTGTTACGAGGCAAGCAGCAGGTGTCGTTCCTCGTTCCTATGCTCCACCTGGTTATGAGCAACCACAAGGAGGAGACTATAACAAGTCTATGGGACTATTGGAAAATGGAAATCAGCGCTTCTACCACCACTTCCGATGAAGTACGGCGGCCGACGTCTCTCGAATTGGACTTCCATACACGGTATTTTTCAGTTCAATTTGCGAATGTTTCATGTTGCGAACAAGAACAAAGCGAAGCGTCATGGAAAATCATCATCATCATCCTTTGCTTCCTGCATCATCATGAACAGCAACGTCTCAAATGTATCATCGCCTTTGCATTGCATAGTTCCACGAGCACCAACCTCCGCTAGCAAATCTCGATCATCTGGAGCAACCGTCCATTGAAACGATTCGGGTCGGCGATGGGCCGTGAAAACGAAAGCAGGGCCCTCCAAATCTTCTCCGAAGCGCTTCCAAACGGACTTTACGCTACGATCTCTGACGAGAACGGGTTCGAATGAGAACCACAACCCAAAAGCGGACCAGAACGGAGCTTCCTTTGGTAAACTCCGAATCTTGTAAGATATGATGAGGACGGGTGGGGAAACAAGATCAACAAAGGGTGGCGAAGAGATCTGGATCAGGGTTCGAAGCAGCGGTGCCAAAAGTTCGGGAAAATAGACCTGAGAAATGACGGCATAAGCGACATGTATGTTGGGGACAAATAAGTTAAGGAGCATACGAGATCACTGCATAGAATATGTGTCAGTTGTCGAGGCGCGCTAGATGATTGATAGAGGATCTGTGAAGCGATTCGTGTAGCATGGTCGCCGTTGCCCCATGACAAAGGGCAAATTTTGACGACTTCATGGGATCTCGAATCATCAAGCTCGTGTTCAAAGTTCTTCTGAAGCAACGGGCAAACCTGATTGCACTTTTAGAATTAGGAAGGGTTTTAACTGTATTTGGCTATCTCACTTCTGGTAGATCCGTCAAAATGAGTAGATCCTGGTGAGGTTTAAGAGATCGAGCAATGCTCAAGCCAACCATTCCGGAACCAGAGCCGAGTTCAATCATGACAAGGGGTGCTGGTGAATCACAATCGTGAAACGGTGGATCGAATACGATATTTGGAGGTGGATCTACGTATGCATTCAAGATATACGCTGCTTCCCTATCCTTAGAAGGGCCAGGGTTAGCATATGAACAAGGTAACGCGAACTGGATCGAAGCATTGCTAAGAAGAAGCTCACCAGACCCTGCCCGCGATACCGTATCTCTGAATATCGCTAGCTTGAGATGTGTATCCATAGTTATCTGACTTACTCCTGACACCGACGGAGACCGAAGAGGTGGACGGATTTATGTCAAGATCTTTTGGAAAGTTGGGATTTGACATGAGAGTTGAATGAAAAATCGAGATGGGCGCTTACCGGTCCCATTAGCTTCCGTTTTTGGACACGTGATATACAGAATCACCGGCAAGAATCCGGTCTTGTTTGCCGGTGTCTCTATTCGAAAGCCGTCATGGACGACTTCACTTCTTGTATTATCAGAACTCACCCTTTAGCTTTCTTCATCTTCAGTCTCAACTCATGCCTGTCCAGTCGAAACCAGTAAAGCTGACCCCACTTGGTGCAGCACTCGCTGGAGCATTGGGCGGTTGCTTCAGTACGGCGTAAGTGCAATTCTTTGGTGTCTTTTCAGCATCATTGAACTTACCGCCGTCTACAGAGTTGTCTATCCTTTAGATGTGTATGTGATGTTCTTTTTCATGCGAGCACTGTGGCTTACAGACTCAAAGAGCCAAAACACGGATACAGGCCTTGCCCAAAGGCAAGGACAACAGTGACCTGTCGATGTTCACTGTTCTTCGCCATATACTGAAAAAGGAGGGTATCGCCGGACTGTACGGGGGCTTTGGGGCAACGATGTTGAATACATTCTCTATGCGTATGTCTCTTATCGTATCAACTCTAAAAATTACTCATTCATATTATCCTATAGAATACGCCTACTTCTTCTTCTATTCGTTTGTACGAAACTCCTATATTGCCAGGTTAACTCGCAAACTCCCGAAAGGGTCCAAACTTGCACCATTGTCGACGGCCGCAGAACTACTACTTGGCGCTGTTGCTGGAGCCCTAGCTCAGATATTCACCATACCTGTGTCAGTCATTGCTACCCGTCAGCAAGTTGGCCGAATCGAGAAAAAGAAGGCGTACTCGGATATCGAGGCCGCTAATTCTACAGATACTGCGAAACCCGAGGTTGAAGATGCACCTGAAGACAACTCTTTCCTGGCTGTTGCTCGAGAGATCATTGAAGAGGAAGGCTATGGTGGGCTATGGCTGGGCATAAAACCTGGCCTGGTGCTCACCGTCAATCCCGCTATAACGTATGGCGTGTATGAGAGAGTCAAGAGCATAATCCTCGTTGCGAAAGCTAAAGCGGGTTCTGACGATAGAATGTCACCCGGTCTATCGTTCCTCATTGGTGCTTTAAGCAAGACGTTGGCTACTGTCGTTCGTTTTTCTCCGTTATTGAACGAAGAATGAAACTGACTACCTACAGGTAACTTACCCTTATATCATGGCTAAAGTCCGGATTCAAGCTAGAAGTGCCGATACGGAGGATGCTGTTGAACACCATACTGCTGCCCCCCCACCGCACATCTACCATCATGCAAAGTCCAAACATCCTGGCGCACTAGATGTCCTCCATAGAGTATGGAAGCGAGAAGGATTTGTTGGATGGTATCAGGTTTGTTTACGGACTTCCTTTCAGTGCTTAAACATTCAATTCTATCGGGTTTCAGGGAATGCAAGCACAAATCATCAAAGCGGTCCTTTCGCAAGCCCTGCTTTTCATGTCCAAGGAACAATTTGAACATTGGACATTGGCGATCATGGTCTTGATAGCGCGTTTGAGCTCTAGAGTTTAGGTGATTTTACCATAGTGCATTGTAGTTAGTATACTGTACGATATTCCTGATTCTGCACACAACCCGCACACAACTAACGGTTGGGCGCCAAGCCGTTTAAGCGCCCGTCGTGCACCTTCGACTGTCACATCTGCCTTGTCCTGAGTACATATTTTCACCTCGTCCCACCCTTTCAAGTTTCTCCCGCTGCAAAGGCCAACGGTTTCTGCTCTGCTCTGGACGCGTCAAAGTATTGATAAGGACAAAGGAAAGCGTGGACAGTCTAGAATGCGCAGCACAAGTTCAAGTGAAACTGAAGCGCGCATATATACTACAAATATTGCTCAAGAACAGGCAGCCGGCAGTGGCTCATTTGAGCAGAAATCAGATAAGTAAGATTGAGTTCAGTCCTTGTGCCTTCACGTTGATACTGGTGGATGTTTTCTTGCTCGTAGACTGAGTTCTGTTCGAGCAAGCCTATTACACCCTGCAGTACACGGAGAATTCCACCAATGAAAACAGGACGAGGACCGACGGCGACCGCTCTTGAGGTATTGTTCAGTGCTAAGGTATGTTTCTCGATCGAATACGGTGTCCAAATGGTTCTCTCGTTCTATTCCTTTAGTCCACATCTCATCGAGCAATTTGTCACGGACGAATAGGGCTCTATGCATCCCTAAAAGAGTTCCCCGATCTTTGTTCGCTTTTCAGCGCAAGTTGCAACCGTCATCCAGGTGCATCGATTTCATCACGAACTTATTGCTATGGCAGAGGACTTCACTTTGGGTATTCAAGATGTGTGACAAGGGCGAGTCTGCATGCGTTCATAGTCAAGTAATGCAGGATATCAAGCCTTTTCGCGAGGCAAGCTGGCCTTTCCGGTTTATGCCGCATATTCATTTTGCAACCTTGAACCCATTGCCCTATCGCGAGTCGGTTCTATCTCAAACGCTCAGATCAAGACTCAAGTAGTAATCTTCATACATCAAGATCGATGTTGCGCGTACTTATATCACTACATCATGCATGCAGGCATTTCATTTTGGCTTCGACTTCGTCAAAGCTTCGCTTGCAAGTAATTGCACGGTAATTGAAGGTGTGGAAGCATCGGGGAGCTGGATGGAGGCCTGAGGGGTTTGAATATCTCTTCATGCTTCGCGATCAAGCAGATTTCATCTATGATCTTTTCCTTTGGACACTGGCTTCGTTCTCATTCTTCTGGGTTGGGATCCCTAGCTCTTTGGCCTCAGCTAAATTATAGAAGCTACTACGTCAGTCCGCAATTTGCGGACGATACTTATTGGGTGCGGGGTACTTCCAGGTACCTGAAGTGAATCGTTTCCTTCCTTCAGGCTAGTTCAGGCCAGTTCAGGCTTCCTCATTGCATGTCTTATCGCTAGCCGAGTAGCACAGCAACTACGCACGTCGCATAAAAAGTGGGGCCAATACATACAAGCCAAAAAATCATGTGTAACACAACTGAAAGGCACATGAAATGTCTGCATGATAACATAGGATATCATAGAATGGCATGTGAGCGCGTTTCCGAACGACACTCAACGATTTATACTGGTCTGCAAGTCCTTTGAGTTGTGAGTATGCTCTGTGCATAAAACAAGGCAAAGAGGCTTCAACCCAAAACGTTTTCTCTCACTCGGAAGGGGTCAATAACAATAGGCTCGAAATTTAATTTCCATCAGCCGCTGGGCAGTGATTTCCGGTCGGCCGGCGTCGTATTTATATCTTCCTGATATGGAATCGGCTTCGGAGTCTGATCATTGACCACAAGCTTGCCACAAAACAATAAGAATCCCGGTAAACAAGATGACTCCCCGTCTGCAAATTATTTCTTTTGTTTTTGGTCTTGAAGGCGTATACTTCCGACTTGAAGAGCTACCTCCATCTTCTGGGCAACAACGACGCTGAAAGACCTTTTTCTCGCAATTCCGCAAGCATTTCGTTCTCTTGCGCAAGTTTTGTTCGCGTGGATCTAGGATATCATATCGGCGCCGAGATAAGAGCGCATACTTTTCGTGGCTGGAAGTTTGTACGTATGCTTCTGCTTTGCACACATTGCTTAACAGTCTAAGTTGTCTCCAGGCTAATAATCACACGGCTCAGCGTGGGCAGCCTCCACCATATTCTCAGAGCTAGGATTATATTTGGACGCCTGAGAGTGCGATATCAGACCATCTCTTTCCGCTCTACCCTCGTGTTTGCGTACTTGGATCATGTTCACCGCTTTGGGCCCCAATCAAGCTGCAAGTCAAGTCCTCGAATACGAATGTGCTCAACATACTAATATGTGCTCTACAGGGTGTCGGGGCTATAGACGGACCGTTAGCCGTGGATGTAAGTCTGCTAGAAGCCATCATCTATCTCTTCTCTAAAGTTCCTGGCACTAGAACTATAAGCGGGCGGTATATCGCCAGCCTCCGACAAGATTCGTGGTCGAGATGTTGCAACCAGTGAAGCAGGGTATGTGTCCAGGAGTTCTATATGTCGCGTGTGCTAACCTCAGCGGGAATTGTAGGTGGGAGCTACAGCTACGGGATGAGAATCACTCCCATCCTCCGTGGAGACCGTTCTTCAACATCGTCTGGAGGCTCCAATCGTTCAAACACAGAATATGACATCTGGCGGCGTTGGGAAGACTGTTTGTGGTTTCAGGATACGCTGGAAGTGGAGTACTCTCGTATGGCAAGGATGAAGCGCCAGCGATTATTAGCTGGAAAGGGTGTTAAGAAGGATGGATTTTATCTGCAAGATAGGGCGTCTTCATGGGAGTCCCTACCTCCAGGGCCCGAACCGAACTCGGTGGCGCAGGATGTTCACGATCTTGTTCCAAAATTGACGAAAAAGGGGACTATCTTCCGCGCCAGTCTAGCGACAGTTGAGCAGCGACAGGCCGAACTAACGGCGTTCGTAGAGGCTCTATTCCGTGACGACGTGCCCACACTTCTTCTCGAGCTCAGATCTGATCGAATCGTGACCGATTTCTTTGGCTACTGGAGAAGAGATTACGATCTCGCAGCGAAGGCTCAGGCTGCTTCTGGACAAGTGTCGAGTCCTCGTAACTCTATATCCAGCAGCGTCTTTTCGTCATATTTCTCCTCCTCTAATCTGAACCTTGACCAGAAAGACTCGGACACCAGAAGCACTAAATCTACATCGCCAACATCTCCGTCTTTCCGTGCGTCTCGGGTCTCTATATCGACTGATGCATCCAGGTATGCAAAACTTGCAAAGCAGAAGGGCAAACAGAAGCAGGTACAGGTTGATGACGCCCCTCGGAAACGTGCCGATTCCCTTTCGACCTTGTCCACTTCCTCATCGTCAGATTCTTCTTCTTCACGTAACTCTACCAGTTCTATGACATCGAACACACCTGGCGTGCGGGAGGAAGTACCCCTCATGTTTGGGCACAATCCACAAATACAATCCCAAAAGGACCGCGTGCTTCAGTCCTTGCCTGAAGACAGCGTTTTTTCTGTGTATTCTGACTCGGAAAGCATCTCCTCCAATATCAGCAGACGACCGAGGAAGAGGTCGCCCAAGGAAGATTTATATCGTCGAAGCGCCCGTCTATTCACTGCCTCTCCTCTGGTGTATAATGAAGATGACGGGCTCAAGACGCCAACCGCAACGCAACACAAGCCATCTCCCGGTATGACTCTGTTCATTCCTGTGTGTCTTCATTTTTAATTTACCTTTTTGCAGATCACGGTACAAACCGGGAATCGTGGCAAACAACAAGCTCGGCTTCCACGTACTTGGAAGGTCTCGATATTACCGTTCCCTCGTCACCGGCTCAGATTTATCATCGGTCACGATTATCTATCGGTAGCATTGCTACATTCATGACCGACAATTCTGCCGACGCCATCATTCCTCGCTCTGATATAGCTAACAGGCGCTCAACGTTGAAAAATAGGCGGAAGAGATCGATATCGTCTTTCAACACTGCGACTGTTGAAGAGGGTCCATGGTCTGACGGAGATGAAGATGTTTTGGATTCCTATCTCTTCGGTAAATCTCAATCTGTATTGGGGTGAGAATATCTGACTGACTAACGGTACCGAAACGCAGATGCTTTCCCCATGCCTGCCCATCTATTCCCACCCCGGGAAGGACATGAGATCGGAGACTCCGGTTCAGATAAAACTGAAAGTCGTCCGGAAACACCCTTAGGTCACCAGTTCCCTGCTGAATCTGAGAAACGTCCCCCTAGGATACCCTCGGATGTCATTATTCCTGTTTCTCCCGTTAACATTCCTTTCACGCCTCCTCCTCCCCCGTCACCGACCGCGTCCGTAGCATCCTCTGCCATTTCCTCTGTCACAGTCAGCGATTTCTCCACCGTCACCTCCAGTTCGGCTACCTCATCAGGCAGCGCAAATAGCCACATCATAATCAAAGTCGCTCACAACAAAGCCATCATCCTGCTCCGAGTTCCAAACGACATCGAGTTCATTGAAATCCGACAGCGCATCCGCGACAAATTTTCTGCGCAGGAGAAAATCAATCTGTCGGAGTCGTTCATTGTCGCGTTTGTCGTACCAGAGACGAATAGTCGCGGGCCCGTTGAGAGGGTTGCTGGCGCATCAAGGGCAAGATCTAACTCTGTCGGTGGAACTTCGCAGATGAAGTTAGTAACCAGCCAAGCTGAGTGGAATCGCGCTCTGTCGGTGGCGCAAGGTAGTAAGATTACCATCCGAGTTCTTGAAACTTTCCACGATTAACTTGGTACCTCGATCCTTTCGTTTTATCTTTTTATTTTATCTCTCTTTGACTTGTTTCGTGTCTCTCGTCGCTTCATTACTCACTTCGATCTTCTATCCTGATTGCCATGCGCAGGATTGTACATATTACATATATTCGACTTCATGGATCTATTTAGATATATCAGGTATCTTTTCTTTTTACTTACTCTTTCGCCCTTGCCCACAAAGCAACCAACGATAGTAGTTTACGAACTCCATACAACGAACTAGTATAATGCAATGTATGATGTATTAACGACACGTCCAACCACGATGCTACTGTACACAGTTGAGATATTGTGAGAACGCGGAGCACATGAAGATTCCGTTTGGCATAGCACGTCAAACACATCCAAAATCTGAAGAAGTCAAAATGAAAAGCCTAGACTACTTATGCATCAATTGAACGGGATCTACAAACTCATCACAATGGATCGATGGTGCCATTGAATAGAACAAGATCCCATCGCAGTACTCGGTATTACTTCTGATGCCGCGAACATGGAAGTCCTGAGAGCACCGTCACATACTGTAATGAAGTGTTCCCTCTCGCACAACCAAACGTCCGTTTTGGATCAACAGGACCTTATGCACCGACCCTCGTGCGCGCAGGGGAAGAAGTTTGTTGTGCAATCGCCGCCTGCGCACCTGTCGGCAGTGATACCCTCGTCCAATCCGGAAGAACATTTCTCGGGGGCGAGTTCTGCATATTCATCTGGCCTCTGCCTCGACTAGGGGTACGTGCTGACTCCGCCATCGACGTATCACCGTCCCTGCTTGGATCAGCTTCGTCCCATTTCTCTCTGCTCACTTCGACGCCGCCTGTTTTGAGAGCTCTATTCAAGTGTTTAAGTGAGAAAAAGTACATCACGTTAGACAAAGATTGACTGACCCTGCAAGTGAGCCTCCAACCCATGCCATAGCAGCGGGTGAAAAGGCCGGCGCCTTTCCTGCGTTTGCTTTGGCTCGATCAGAATTAGGTATACCAGATGCAGGGTTATTCAGAATAGCGAAATACGGAGTTAAGGCACGAAGACTGGCATATCGGTCGTACTGGGGTGGGATCGGTCTGTCGGGTCGAGTGGACTGGCGAGAGGAAGGTGGTGGTGGGGCGATAGCTCGTAAGAGTTCGGCGTGGAGTCGAGGGATGAATCCTGGTAACATAGATGTTCCACCTACGACGAGTATAGACGAAGCGAGAGTCTTTCGTAGATCAACTGGGACCTGTGGTGATAGTTATATAAGTCGATGGTTACAGGAGGTAAATAATCACCATACCTTGAGGAGAGCATCCAAGATGACTTCCGCGACACTGCTCTCATCCACATCCCCGCCTTCAAAAAGCACTTCCGCGGTCCTTTCCCTAATCCACCCGGGAATAATGACTGTCCCATGCCCCAGTCCGCCACTAACACCAGCCTGACCCGAAGTCGGTGGTGTAACTCGTATCCTCAAATCCGTAGCAGTGGAATGTCGCATATACATATTGGCTAGTGCCTGAAGCCGGTTCTCGTTATTCATATGTGTGCCACTCGCGCCCGGTATCCTAGGTGCCGATATGACACTGTACTCCGACGAATCATGTTGCGAAGACATCCCGCTCTCCCTGCCCGCAAACGAAAAATCTGATTCAGATTGGGCAGGATCACTACTTGGTGGAAAGTCCATATCGGATGACGTGGAGTCATCCGGCCCAAGACTAGGAACGGCCTCATGCGACTCAAGAACAGCTAGTGCCTCGCCGACGAAGCAACATCTAGTTTTGATCTCTTCAAGAAGTTCATCCGTAAGGACTTCAGGTGGGACGCGCATAGAACGGCTGGAGACGGGAAGGTTGACTGGACCAGGAGAAGTTGGAGGAAGATATGTGCCGAAAAGGAGAAGAAGAGCACGGAGATGAGAGGAAAAGCGAGAGCCAGCAAGGGGGGTTGTACGAAGTTGCGAGAAGAGAGGCCGGGCAGCGAATATCTAGAGGGACGATGTTCAAATGTTATCCTTGAGCCACGAGTCTATATGCCTCACCGGAAGAACTACGGATTCTAGATGGCCACAATCAAGAACTAGACCTGTAATTCGGCCAACTGCTAACAGGGAGAGGAGATGAGCGGACGCGAAAGACACAGAAGGAACCTATGAGTTCAACATTGACATTGAGATGTCGCGATGTTAGAGCAGGAGAAGGAATAGACCTGGAGATTTTCAAACAGTATTCGAGCCAGCATGTCCTTGACATGCAATGGCAATAATGGGTGCTCTACAAGTATCACTTTTCTAGCTTTCGGATCTGTTAACAAAGACCTTGAGAGTTCTATCAGAAGACACCAAAAAAGCAAGGACAAACGCACGTACTCGTGAAACACAGATCTCAAGCCCTTTTCCAATTGAATTTCGAGTAGTCGGTCGTCCTCGGCTCGTTCAGCAGCATCTGAGGCTCTATTAAGACCCCAAAGAGATTTTCCCGGTTTTCCGCAAGCAAAAAACACGTCCCTGGGACGTCCTTCGCCACTGAAGCCAACTTTCCATATTAAAGAACCGGGGTCAATGATCACTCGATCCTCAACACCATAAAGTGAATGTCTCCGAGTAGTCGTATAATGCGGCGACGATTGGACATTGCTAGACGATGCGACACGGTTCGTTGTCGGCGTCGTTGGATTGAAAGTTGTTCTCGACCTGGGTGTAGTCGGTGCTGCCATTGGGGAAGGAGATGGTAGTCACATGACTTCTCTTCTGTCTCCGTCTCCAATTTGAATTGCAGTGCACAGTCCGTAACAGGTCGACGTCTGTAATGACACTGGCAGCGTGTTGGAGACGCGCTGCCTCATTTTAATCTTCAACTACATGGACCACCGTGAACATAGTCCTCAGGTAAATGTTCCCGTACTTCAGCAACATTAACGTACTGAATGTATTGTAAGACTGCTGGGAAACATGTCCAAGACTCCGTAGATGAGGAATGGGAAGACCTTCCAGCCGACTCTGAGCCACTTGCCTCCCGGGTGTCTTCACCTTCTTCTAGTACAAGATTGTCAATGAGACAGAGTCCTTCTGCTAGGAAACGAAAGCAATTTCCAGCCCAAAAGCACGGAGAGTCTACAGCACGTTCTCCTCCTCTTTTCCAGCGGCGCAGGCGTCAGATCGAGATACCAACAGACGAGTGGATAGATGCGACCGTACATGGCCTCATATTTTCTCTGCGGTATCTCTTTGATGTCTTCCGTGGAAGCCTCTCCCTCCTGCGAATCCCATTAACCATTCTCTTCTTCGTGTGGTTCCTGGCGTTCCTCATGGGACACATTACCTCCACAATCGTATCGGTTCTTTCACCGCTGTGCAATGTGCCAGGCGTAAGCAACTTGATGTTGTGCCATCCAGATACACTCTATACACCGGGTGGGAAGCCGTCGAAGGCCCAACATGCGTCTCCTCAGTGGGCCGACTATCCAAAGCTCATGGATGCTCAAACTAATACGTTTGAGCAGCTTTTGGATAATTCTGTTGGTGGATCGGGGTTGTCTCTGGATATCAAGAAGGCAGAAATGGCGACTGCCGATCTCGTAACAATGGTCCGATTCAGCAAGCTTACTAGCAAGGACTTCATTGGTACGCAATCTTACTGTGGTTATTTAAACAGCATGTCATATGAATAATCTCTTTCCTTAGCTGAAGCACTTTCCGCCTTTGTTTCCGAAGCCCGTCGAACTGGACGTGGATTGCAGAGGCTAGGGTCCAAAGTCGGAGGCGCGGTAGATCAGTGTGTATAACACTTTCCTTCTATCTTTTGACTACTGACGGAAAATGAACATAGAATTCTAGCAGTCAATGATTACGCTTTGCATTCTATCGAGGAGGCGCGAACCAGCTCTTCTATAATCCGCTCCTTAATTCCCTTTCACTTCGGCCCGACACCGAACCAGATTGTACTACAGAGGTTCACCGAAGCAATGGAGGTATTATCCGTAACCATCCAGCGTTTGATTGTCGAAGCAGAAGTGCAGCTTGCCAATCTCGAGAAACTCGAAGAGAGTCTGACTACACTGCACGAACTTCTTGCCCGAGAGGATTCCTCCCTCTCCTCTGCCAAATCAGAGCTTCTGTCTGACCTTTGGACGCGGCTCGGTGGGAACAAACGCAAGCTTCAAGGCTACGATGAACATCTACACCTTCTTAGGGGGCTAGGGGAGTATCGCAAGCAAGCCTTAGCCCATGTGGTAGCCTCATTGCAGACGCTCAGGGCATTGAGTGATGACATGGAGGATATGAGGGAAAGAGTGACGGAACCGCAATTGGCAGAGCATATATCGATTGACGTACACATGAAGAGTATCTCAATTGGGTTGCAGAGGTTGAAGGATTCGAGAGTTTACGCGCGAGAGAGGGAGGATGAAGCTGTGAGGAGAATCCTGGGTGCCGAGCACTTTGAGGCGTTGGAGGAAGCAACGAGAAAGTAACGGTATAAATGTATGGATAAATTTAATGTTTCTGTATTGTCTGTAATTTCATGTCGATGTATCGTTTTTGCATTACGACGCGTCTGAGCATGTGACTTGATCCTACTTTGCCATCGAACCAACGTTGTAACACCCGAAGTTTGAATTCATTTCATACAATTTTGCAGACTTCACTTTCATGTCTGAAGTACCTCAGACAGATGTATCACGACCATCCGCACTGCCCACCGCGAGCTTACTGCGGCGAGGGATCACTCAGGCCTCTGTCGATCAAGAATCAGGAGAGTACCTGGACTCAATCGAAGAGGAATGGAACAAGAAAGTCGACATGGAGGTAGAGACTCTAGTCGATGGAATGGTGGACCTTGTTAGCCTAGCTTCTGTGAGTATCCAGCACAAGGTTTCCATGTAATATGATAGTAGCAGTAGACTCGACTAACGCGGCCTAATTTTTTCAGATTGGCGACAAAGATAAATTTCGGATAGCACAGGAGTCATTTCAAGCTCAGTCTCGCGCAGAGTCAATGGTATGTACGGTATTTTTGCCCTTTACCATTCCAAGTATCGTCTATGAAACGATACTTATTGAATACCCCTTATGTCATTTTGAATCAGGTTCGAGCTGCCAACTCCCTCCTTTCCATTACGCATTCCATGAAGTTGCTGTTGCTTCTCTCTGACGAGGCGCAGATTGCTCATAGGCGCGACGCAGAGATCAAAATTATTCAGGAGGAAAAAGAGAAGGCGAAAGCGAAAGTTGCAGTCCTGTTGGATGAGATCCTGAGGGGGGGCCCTAGTTCGGGGCAAGGGCAAAGACCACCTGCGGGTGAGAATGAAGGGCGTTCTTGATTGAGTGAATTGAATAGCGGCACTTGGTGAAGAGTGATTTTGACGCATAACGAGTAATTCGCAATTTCGCTTGTTTTGCTGCAATTGACTGAGCTGACGTATATGCATCCAAAGGCTCATACACTTAGGCTACTGGATCTGACTCTGAAAACCTACACACCGGAATACCTAGGGGGCTCACAAAGATCCTCGATTCCTTTTCGTGTTGTCACGATCATCACTCGGTAGGGTATCGCCGTCATGGAAAGTGTCTATTCGGGACTTAGCTCATTTTACAGCCGTATGCTTGTTCTGACATATACATTTAGTAGACATGCCATCATCATTGCCAGCTGTGTGCACAGGAGGGCTGTATATTTACTGCCGATTATGATCGTCCGTTCATATTATTCGAACAAAGAAAAGTTCCATTCCCACTGTTCCACTGTGCACAACGACAAACTCTCCCTTTTGTTCCATCGCAGTTGAATTTCAATCAGCCGTGCTTCTCTCTAACACACGACTCCAAAGGAATAAGGTTCGTATTGCCCTCAAGGTGTCGACTTCGGTCTGCCGCCTTCGTTGTCCAGACCTCGTCTATCTCTCCGCAGCGAGTTCTTCATACCTTTTTCTCGTGTATCATCGGCTAAGACTCTTGTATAGATTGTTGAGGAATCACAAACGTGGCCTTCTTCCTGACATATGTATTGGCGCATGGCACGAACTTCCTACCTCTATGATCTTTTTTGAAGTGGGTGTAAGCCTCTCAGAATCAATGACAGCAGTGTGTCGGCTGCTTTACTGCCCCCTTTCCCTTTTCTTCGACGAAGGTTTTGCTCGCCCCATGTTCCTCAGTCACCCTAGTTCTTCGATCCTCGACTTCGATGTTACTGTAACTTAACACGGTATCACACTGAAGTAGATCTGAGGGTCGTTCGAATTGATGCGGCGGGTGCGCGACTCTATTCATCAACATCGTCATTCTCAAGGCACGATGTACAATGGAGGAGGATACCCAGACTAGGTAATAAGAACGTCAAAGTAAATACTTGCATTAGTTCGATCCCCTTACTCAACAAGCCCCGAGGTCATCTGCAATGTTCGCGGGATCTAGCCCCCGGTGAGTGTACTCCCCGCTTCTTAACGGTATCATCCCATTTGTTAGAATACTTATTTCAATGACTTCGCAGAGTGATGGCATCCCATTGGTTAATTGACTGAATTAATAGCTCAAAGGCTCCCTTGCCTATGAAGCAAGGGGGTCCATTCGTTCACGAGAAGAAACCGCATACCACCGCACCTTCTCATGAGACTCTGAGCGTATATACGGATGCATGTATCTATCTAAACTTCGTCTTCCCTTGAAGTTGTCGTTTCTTCGCCGGGTAATCGAACTCGCCGGCGGCCGCTAAAGGTGCCAATATTTCCGCATAACCCTAACTAGAGTTCTGTACTCACGTAGTGGAACTAGTAGTATAACACATGTCTTTTTGCTATGATATGGTTGAAGGCAGGTAGTTTGTATTGCTTAAGTATTGCTTATTCAAACATACATCTGATTACATCGTGTCATGCCTGAAGCGCCTACAATGATCTAGTCAGGCATCTGTAATCCGAAGTCCTGGCGAGGCTTCTCCCGTGAAGGTCCTCGTACCTAAAAAAACAATCATATCAGCAATCACAACTCATCGGGTCTATCTGGTCTATCTGGTCTATCTTCTCTTAAGTCATGATGCCGATTCGGAAAGGCCCCGTTCTTTCAATTTCGCTGCAGCCCGGTTTCTTGATCAGGTGTAGGGTACTAACTGAGTATAGCTATTCCAAAGGTGCAAGAGCGGCACTTGATGAGTATATCGAGTACAGGTGACGTTTAATGATATCCAGCGATTCGTGTCCGTCCATTGAGGCACCCATTGCTAACAAAGGAGCCTGTCAACTAGTATCATGATCCGGAGCTTGGAATATTGTCCCCTTGCCCAGCTGAGAATACCGACGAAGTAGTTTATTAACAGTCGCACCCTCCAATGCTAGTGAGCGCATGGATGCAGAGCGGTATTAAGTAGTACACGCCCTTCAAAGCACGGCGACGTCAATGAGTCGATAGGCTGCACCAGGACTTGTCTACACACACCGCCAACGGGTGTACGACCAGAGGAAAGAGTGGGGGAAGAGGGGGAGCCTCATATTACACGGCCACCGCCGGTCGCCTCCAGCCCTGTCACTGACTACTGTACCGCAAATTCAAACATGTCAATTTCTTACATACTCTTCAAACCGCCTAGTACCAATCACATTTATTCGTGAGGGTCAAAACCTGTCAAAAACGAATTTAAAGAATGGCAATATACTTACGCGGGCTCCATCGGTGCGCAATGTCCGTTGAGTAGGAAGCTAACAACGAGATGCACATTGACTCCACTTCGCCGCAATTTTTATGCAGAGCAAGTCGTGAGGGAGATAGGGGGGGTTCTGACTGAGGTTGTTTTAATTGGAATTATGGGTAGGAGGTTAGAACCTTGACTCTGAATGGATAATGTGCAGATGTACATCAACCCTGTGTAAGCCGTCTATTCCGACGGTTCGGCTATTCCTACATAGCCTTCTCTACTGCCATGGCCTTCTACCTCCTTGTACCAAAGGACTAGGCGAGAGTAATGAGAGAACTTGGCTAAAAGGAGGATACTTCTAGCTTACGCAGCTACAACAGGCTAAAACACAGATCAAGCAGGTAGCGCCCAGCAAATAAGTCATTTCTGAATTGATCACAAGTAGGTATGTGGGTTTCAAGTGTATCTACTCTCTTGCTCAGCGGCTAGTCACAATTCGAGGAAGCACCAGTACTTATCTACACAGCAAGACAATGTTGACGGTCCTCCGGCGATCGTAGTTGTACGGTCAGACGCGCAAGATCCGATGTTTTTGGCGCAACCATCACCACTCGCGATGTCAACGTGAAATCAGAAATATGTGCCGGAATTAAAGAAGCAAGGGAGTAGATACAGTAGCCCGCTCGACAGCGTCTTGGCAATCGTCTTGGTCCGAGAGCAATCTAGGACTTGAACCTGACCGATTTGATTGATTTAACCGCGAAGTTTTTGTGTGAAATCATTTCGGTCCTGGTCGGACTTTTCCTTAACCCCAGGACAGATGACTGTCAGTGATACATGAGATTGAGAAGGAGTCTTCAAGGTAGTATCCAGACCAGTTGACCTCCTCATATTCACAGGAGTTTGTCTGTAGCGCAAAAAGAAGTTGACAACTAGTAACAGGCGGAATCTCGGGTCAATACCGTGATAGCACTGCACCAGAAAATAGTCAGCAACAGGTCAATAGAAGATCATTGAATCGCCCTCGGATCCAAGTTGAAGGAGAAAGCTATGGCCCATCACTTCGAAATTCGCGACCAATTAATGGCGTCTCCCATCTTGAGCGTCGAGAATTGCAGATAGCAGCTCTTTGAAGTCCAGGCGTTGGTGGGTACATATATCGATATCTCGGCACTGTGGAACAACACCCTCGAACCTTGGTAAATATAGTTTCTTGCCTTGTGCTCACAGCCTAGTAAGTACGGGCGGCGAGTAAGTTCATATTATGTAAGACCATCAATAGATGATCGCGGGACTCACGAGATGCAAAGGGGTGACAATGTACCGGGCCACCCTACTTACTGGGATCCCTGTGAATGGAGATTGTGCTGGTTCTATGCCTATACAACACTTCGTCAAACGGCGATCAAGACTTCACGTTCAGCCACTAGGCCTATGCTGTTGTAGAACCGTTCTGATTTGGATTCCCAGTGCCACTGACAGACGGTCTGCCATTTGTTGCACAAGCTCTAATTCCTGAGGCTTCTACTCGTGGTTCATTGAGATCAGTAGGGTTGTTTCTTTGCGTCATGGAATGTTCATATCTCTTCCGTTTACCCGTCAAGTTCCTCCTATGTAGATGTGTACTCGGCGGTCGTTGGCAGCCGCAGCCTGGAGATCAAGCGCTCATTACTGTGCCCAATGTTCGCACCAACATGTCAATAAAGGTTGGGAGTTTGAGTTTACATACTTCAAAGCAGAATTTGCACCGTCTGGACAGTAGTGTCTATGCGCACTCCACGCCCGATTTTCTTTGACAATATTTCTCGCGTCATCTTGCATTTCAAGTTTTGGTAACCTAAGGGTAAGAAATCACACCTTCCTAGCTGCCTTGATGACATGAATGATTCATCATCTGTCCACATTGACAGTACATACGCACTTTGAACGTCTGTCCCAGTGACGGGCGCGTCCTGGGCGGGTCCGTCTTGTTGACGAGCCTGAGGGTTTGTATAATGTTCCTAATCCGGAATCATCTATCTGTTCACCGCCAACCCTGACACCCGATTTTTCCGGAAGCAGTATCGCAGTTGAGGATTCGCAACTGAAGGAAAGTCGAGAGACCGTATGGCGCCTGGATTGCTGGAAGGACTGTAGGACTGTCACGGGCTCATTTTGAGAGTCGCAAGTTGTCGCAACCGGTTTCGGCGCAAAAAACGCCAGATTCCGATACGGGGTCTCCTGAATCTGTAGCCGCAGTGTAGGCTATCTGACTGCATGCCCATTACTTTGGTGCGACATGTACGGCATGTTATAAAGCTCATCATAGGAAAACATCAAATGGAGATGGCGTGGGATATGCATGGAGAAAGTGCGCATGCGGAAAGTTCCTGATTGCATCTAGGTGATCTGGACAGAAAAATGCGACTTCCAGATCTGATCACAACCAGTGAGTGCACGTGGAAGAGAAGACAACAAAACTTGCACTACCGAATGTGGGATAGGCCGTCCTCACAGCAGAAAGATCCAGACAGTTGGCATTCAGACAGGGGAACATTCACCACGAATCCGCTGGAAAAAAATGAAGCTGGACTATTCTCGGATCCGCAGAGTAACTCGTTCATGAGAATATATTACACCCCAATCTTGGAAACAAGAAGCTGCAGAAATACGTAAGTGAGACTGAGACAATCGATCTCATCGAGAAATGGATCACCGATTCCTGCCGATTCGTTACTCCTGAGATTTGGCGGCGATAATTGAGGGACAAAAAGAGAGAAAAGCAGGAAAAGAACGAGAATTTGAGATGGATAGATATGAAGGGGTCAGCTGTGGTTTTCAAGTGGGAAAACATGAGGTTGGGACGTGTTTACAAGTCCACCACTTGAACCAACCAATCTCGACTTTTTAAAACTCCGATCAAAGGCCAGATCTAACGTTAATTCACTCGGCCAAACTCATCCTCTGATTTTCAACTCTGTCCAGCCCTTCTTTTTCAACTACCATCATCTCTCTCAGTCCTCTATTTTCATTATTGACTCTGTTCTTTTCGCCCAGTTCTTTATGCTGCAATATTCCTGTCTTTCGAGGCCTTAATCTTCGTGAGTTTTCTGTGTGCTGTCACCTCCTACATGCTCATGGTTCAATCTCTCGTCTCTTCTTTTCCTTGTCCGTGCTTGTTCGAATTATCAAGATAACATACCCTCTTAGCTTCACGATAGATCCGCAACCATCGGCAAAAACTTATTCTCAGATTCACCATTTGGATTCGATCTATAACTTGCTCTATACTTTTTTTTCTCTTGCGTACACCCCGTCATGGCTGCCACTCATCATGCTGCTCAACGTCCTCAGTATTCTATACCTCCACCCCCTCCTCCATCTACTGGTGGTTACAACGACGATCTGCGCTTACCGTCTATCAAGGACCTAGCTTTTCAGTATGACCGACCTCGTCATGAAGTTCCTCAAGCTGCCAGCACTCAAGGGATTCCGGAGTATCCGGTGTCAACCCAGGAGCGTTCAGCTCGTCATCCTCAAGCGTGGGGACGTATGCCGCATGCGATGCCAGCGCCGTCGGCAATTCCCGCTCATCAGCAGCATAGTCAGCAGCAGCAGCATCAGCAGCATCAGCATAGTTCACCATTATCTACAGGTCATGAGGTTACCTCCAAACCCAACGATTACGTTGTTAAACACGATAATGGAGGTTATATGACTCCTGGAATTCCCTTGTCTGCTCAGGTTACTCCAGTCCCAGGTTTTGTCAACACAGGGCCTGGAGTCCGCAGCGACGAACATTCCCAAGGCCAAATCAAAAGAGCACGTTCATCGAGTTCTTCGACACCAATCGTGTCTCCTCGTGATTCGCGCGCTCCTCATGTAAGCACGCAATGGCCTCTGTAAAAGATTTGCTTTGAACTTGGTGAATGTTACAGGCCGCCTACCCTCCCCAATATACCGCATATCAGACGGCGGTACCGCCTCCGAGCCCGTATCAGATGAGCCCAGCACCGACAGCTCCTCAGTCTACGCACTCGCACCCATCTTCTTCGCATGAGCATATGCAACATCATCATACTAGTTCAGGTTCCACGCATCCAGGGTATATCAGTTATCAGCAATATCTTCCTCCACGTCCCACCAATATTCCCCCTCAACATATGCATCCTCATGCTCCTCAACACTCGTCTCCTCATATACCTCAACACACTCCGCAGCATGCACCACCTCCGCCCCCATCACATCCTCAAGTGTCACATCCTGTACCCTATTCGTCACCTGCTCCCCCTCCTCCACCTCCTCCCTCTCAGGAGCATTGGGAGCCCCAGCATGCGCAGCCTGTCACGCCTGTCCATCATCACTCTCATCATCATAATGCTCCTCCTCCTCCTCAACCTGCTACTCATGGGCATGTTCACCCCCATCCTCAGTACTCTCATCCTCCGCCACCGCCACCAACGCAGCAACTGCCGCCGACTATCCAGCAACCCCCTCAGCAAGCGCCTCCTCCTCAGCACCATACTGCCTATCAGCAGTCGGTACATTCGCTGCCTCCACCACCACTTCCTCAGCAGCATCACCAACAACACCAGGTTCCTACTAGAACAGTGCATCCTCTATCTTCTGATAGCGACATTCGCACAGTGTCATACACGCTCACTCCTGCAGAGAAAGCCACAAACCACGAGAAAACTATGTCAGATGTACGCTCATGTTTTATCTTAAAACGTGACACTCGAGTTACTGAACCTCTTCTTTTTTTTTTTCAAGATTGTCTCGTTGTGCTCAATGCTGTATGAGTTTGCGACACGTTACTGTTAGTATTTCTTTTTCTCCGACCTTTTCGCATGAGTGACGAGGTATCTCCTTTAGCTGCTTTGAACGGCGCGTTGCCTCACGTACAACCGGCACAGCATGAAGTCATGGAGATGGCCCGGCGCGCAAATGAAGTCGTTCGCCTTTTGGAGGTTTTGCGGAGAATGGATGCCCCGGGAGCAGACACAACTAAACTTGACAGCGCTGTAGTCTCTTCACCGGATGATCATCGTCCCCCTAAACGGCCATGGGAAGATATGTCTCAAGATGGGCAAGCTCAGGATGACTCCAATACATACTCTGAGGTATGACATTGATATTTTACAGTTGATCTGACGTTGTCGTTATTAATTATGATGAACTGAGACCTTCTCCAATGCGGCTGACATTGACAAGACAACTGCTGAACAAGATATGGAGATTATTCGTACCAAACGTGCAAGTACGACTGCGGGCGCGGCTGCTTCAGCTGGTCAGCCTAAAAGCAAGTATCGTAAAAGAAGTGTGAGTCGGATCTTGCATTAGTCCCTCTAGGATGCTGATCCGGCTATTCTCTCCGACGTTTGGTCGGGGCAGCGGGCAACTCCTCCCGGCAAATGTCATTCTTGTAACATCAGGGAAACTCCTGAATGGAGGCGTGGACCTGATGGTGCAAGGACTCTTTGCAATGCGTGTGGCCTCCGTGAGTGCAAGGTTTCCTGATCGTAGATTGACGAGACTCAAATTGTCGCGGTCAGACTATGCAAAACTTATGCGAAAGCAGACCAAGCTCAACACTAACGGAGAGCCACCACCTCCGATTGACATGGACACGCTGCGTGCTTCAACCAGAGCGGCTGACGCAGACAAATCTAGTAATCGTCCGAAACAGGATGAGAACATTTCCCCGGCGGCACACACACCCCAACATCATCAAGGTTCTTTCCAGGTCGTCACTATGATGCCTTCTCAGCCTCAACCTGAGAATCCCCCTTCATCGGACGCAAATAGCGAGGCTACTCACCAGCCATCTATTATGCCGTCGCCGGGCTCAGGTCAGATGCATCTACCACCACCTCCACCTTGGGCTGCTTCTGTCTCTGTCCCGCGGCAGTATAATCAATTTCAGACGCAATCCTTCATGAGGACCAATCACACATCCCCACGGTGAAACACACCATGATGTCATGGAATTCGATCTAGTTCTGGTTTGCTCTCATCTGATGTTCTTGTTCTCGTACCTTGCGCTGCTGCATGTCCTACAGACTATCCGTTGTATTACACTATCGTCCACGTATCGTGCCCCCCCTTCTTCATTCCTTGTATTTGGTCCGGTCCGGTGACTAATGTTCGTTCCAGATCGAAAATAATTTACCCTATTATTTTAGTGGGTGTAGTTGCTTCACCTAGCTTTGCCTTCACATACACGCCAATGTTTATTGCTTCGACTTTCTGCGTCATAAAGAAGCCCCCGTGGAGTCTTGCCGTTGGCGAGCGTGTGTGTAGCATAGCCTGCACTGGCATCGATCAGAGATTTGCTTCGATCTTGTTTTTTCGCAAATGACACGGTAGGATTCCAGATGATTCCTTGATAAGCGCAGCATCTGTGCCGGATACAGATGAATCTTCAAAAGTTTCATGATCAGCCTGTACTCGTTTCTGCGGCACACCAGTGGGGAATCGCTTGCTCGCTATTGGCGTCAGAAATCGTAAGCAGTGGATGGATGTTCTTGGCTGTATTTGGACGTCTCGCCTATGTTGGCATCCTATCTGGCATGATTCAGAAGAGTTTAGAAGCTCGCGAGTTTTTAGTTCCTGGACGTTTTGCAGTCATAGCTACTTTGGCGCCTCATTGTGCCAGATTGTTCCCCATGCGGCTTTCCCATGCTCCATTTAGGTGCTAAAGGTATGCCCTTTTGTTTCCGCTTATCGATGATGTGTAATTTCTGATTCGCCTTCTGCCTGAAGAAGACAGCCCACCAGGTATCGCCACACCCATGAGGGTGAACGCAATGAAGGTCAAACTGGAACTTCTCCGAGGTGGTCATTGGTTGCTCACTGAATCACTTCGTGGGCCATGACTTCATGTCAGGCGGCCTCGCCAACTCTGAATGTGCCCATCATTAGGATATTCGACAGCTGTGAGAAGCTAACGACCAAAACTGACTGCTGAGAGATTCATGGAAAAGAAACCTTACCATTCCTGGATATCAATTCTGGCCCATCTAATTGATGATCCCAAGCTCTAAATATGTATACGCACTTGAGTGCATATGTATGGATGTCATTCACGGAGATGCTGCTGGATTATCGGCCCGAACCTCATCTTCTTAGTACATACATAAAGATGGGGCTAATTTGCAAAATCGGTGTTTCCTATTACATCTAAACCATCGGGAGATATCGATTGAGTTGGTAGATTCCAGAGGGCCTAGTCTCGACTTGATCGATCTTTGTTTGTAGCGCGCTTCAATTGATGGCATCGATCTCGTTGCGGTCACTCACGCAAGCTCAAGGCTCAATAATGTTTATAGCACCTTTAGGGCTTCATTGATGATACATCTGTACATCCAGTATACATGAATTGATATTCGCCTCACTAAATATACACCATCCACGCCTAATCGTTGTATCCACGCGCTTTGGAGTTGTAACTCTTGACATTGGCCGGAAGTTCAACGCCCTGCTGTTTCCAAATTTCTAGCTGCCTGTCTTTGGCAACCTTCCCAGTCTGCTCCTCGTAATCTTTCACGGAAATCGGTTTCTCTGCATGAGGGGTGGCTCGCAGCGCATGCCTCCTTGCGGGCCAGAAATCGAATGTAGCCGAATGAACGACGATCTGACGAGGTATAAATTAGCGATATTCTACCACCAACACAGTGGAACGTAAAACATACTCTATTATCCCACAGCGCAATCGAGTTAGGCTCCCAATGGAAGCGGACTTGATTGTCGACGTTTTCGGCCAGTTGATGGAACAAGAAGTTCAAAACCGCATCAGATTCAGCCTTGGGTAGACCAACGATCCGGCGAGTAAATCCTGCATTTGAAGTCAGGTAGCCGATCGCTTCTCATAAAAGGAGACCGACCTGGGTTGACGTAAACACTCTTCCATCCAGTGGCAGGATGCACGCGGACAATGGGGTGTATTGATTCGATCTCTTTTCGACGGACGGGTAATCCTGCAGCTCTGGAGCCCTCTGCCTGCGCAACTCCACTGTGGACAGCGTGTAAACCTTCTAGGTAGGTCTGGAAGCCGGGACTGAGACCCGAGTATAAGGCATAGCTAGTCGTACAAGGTCAGCAGTCGAAACAAGATCACACAACTTGAGGAGCTGCTCTTACCCAGAGCTCCAAAGCGTGTCACCACCTGCGATGATTGCTTGTCAGCGATGTTTGCCTGACACCCAACAATTCGAGCATACCGTATTCGGGACCACTCAATATTTTCAAAGACGTGAGACCCGGTGGCTGCACTTCATACGACACCTAAGATATTTCCACTGACAATCAGCTTAGTAGCGGGCATGAATTGAGCACGAAACTGACGTCTGAATGCCAAAGCTCCAGTTTGGAGAATGAGGCTGGATCAGGACGACGAGATGCGTCATTGTAAACGACTACAACAGTGTTTCGTTCGGACTATATTCAGACTTTAACCAATGGTACGACGTACCATGAACTTCCTCCAGACCACTCTTAGGGATCGGGGTCGTCGCATGCTTGTGAAGAGGACCGAAATGACGCGCGAGGTCAAGTTGCTCATGAATGTTGATCTCTTGGTCACGGAAGACTGATATGGCGAGGTCAATACCTTAAATCCAGACGCTTCACAATAAAGACTACCCACAAATAACACCACGTTCAGCAGCCAAAAGCGCTCTATACGAGTAATGTTTTGGTCAGCAGACCATATCCAAGAGTTTAGATAGTCAAACGTACAACTCATCCTTCTGAGTGTCCGAAAGCTGGCGAAGATCGATGCCGTGTATTTCCGTTCCGAGAGCGGGAGTGAGGTGCTTGACTTTGGTGGCAG
Source organism: Omphalotus guepiniiformis (assembly GCA_028554645.1). Lineage (NCBI taxonomy): Eukaryota > Fungi > Basidiomycota > Agaricomycetes > Agaricales > Omphalotaceae > Omphalotus > Omphalotus guepiniiformis. Next base: position 337,062 of record JAQOOI010000075.1, read on the forward strand.
CGCTCAAAAGACTACGCTTCTCTGGATCGGCAAACTGAGCACGCTCGGTCACCTTTTGTTCTCCCAGAGGTGGCCAAGAGATAGTGGGGAAGAATGGCTAGTTTCAAAAACTCGTGAGTACGGGTTTGAGGACAAAGTCAAGGGAGGGAACGTACTTTGAATTCAGCAAAACGGTACGTGTCATCTCCATCGTCGCCTATCGATGGAGAGTAGAAGGGATTGAACAGTGCTTCCTCTTTTACACTGTTCTTTAAAGTTTGGACGTCAGAAGCAGGAGCGGATCGCTCGGTATCAGTTGCAACGGGAGCCATAGTGCGAGTAGTGAATCACAGATAAACCTTTTCACAACAGATTATATATGTACTCTACCAATTCGTGCGAGTTGCGCAAATGAATGGCATTATTCACCGAAAGAAAAAGTTATGTCGCCATTGACGCTTCTCTCTCCTCTTACTTACGCAAGCTGGAGCAGAAATTGCGCAACCGGCCCAGATGTCCAAGACCTCGATGATAAGATTAGGATCGTGGTAATATGTCCACTACGGGCAGTATGTATATGCACGGTCTTGCTCAGTTTAATCACAACTTTGCTTTACGGTACCTCACATCAACCGTTCCCCACTGTTGAATGCAAACATCTCAGCTATGATCATTATGGAACGAGTTACACGACATACCCAAGGATACCATGTTGACGAAATTTTGGACAATGTATCTTGGAAACGCGCAGCACGGCGTTCGAGGAAAGACTTGGCACCTTCAGCAGCATCATTCCCACTTCCAAGCAGCTTGATCCCTCGAGAGTCGAGTATGTGATTCTCCTCGATGCTATCACCAGGATGCTGTAGTAGTCCTTTGGTGTAAGCCACGGCGACCTGAGACGTGTTGGCTGCGAGATCTTGAGCAAAGGCGAGCGCTCTAGGGAAGACATCTTGCCGCTGCGGGATGATTTCGTGATATAGCGCGGATATAAGAGGCGACGTAGGCGAGAGAGTAGCACCACTGAGAAGCAAGGAGTTTGCTCTAGAGTGTCCGAGAAGACGGGGAAGAAGATAGCTGGAAGTGGCTAAAAAGGGGGTATATCAGCCAGCTTGTCAATAGGGAGAATTGCCTACATACCTTCTGGGGCGATACCACGCCGAACGAACGGAAAAGTCAACTTTGCGCCTTCCCAAACGAAGCGGAAGTCGAATGGAAGTTGCATCCCGGTCATGCCAATGCCAGCCTGTTGCATCCGACTTTAAGTCACTTTACAAGAACATATTTTGCCGACGTACTGCATGCCCATTGACCGCAGCTATGGTCACTTTTCTGCACTTGTAGATGGCCAATGCAATTTTGCCCCCAAGGTCTCGATGAGCTGAGTGTCGATTAGACGAGGTAAATCCAATATCCTCAAATGACTGATGTACACACCTCGCTCTCCGTCATCTTCATCTTCACGGAAAAGAACGGACCATCCACTTGTGATGTCTGCCTGTACTTGTATGTTAGAGGCGTGCTCAATATTGCGGCAGAGCAAAGAAACTTACACCTGAACAGTAAGCTGGTGCCGTGTGCTCTGCCGTGAGGATGATTACGCGAACTCGGTCGTCCAGGTCACCCAGCTCAAATGTTTGAACCAACTCTGGTACAATGCTACTCGTGAAACTGTTTCTCCTGCACGAACGAATTCAGCGTGACCACAAGTACGAAATGGCCTTGAAAGACTTACTTTTGCGCTCTGTTTATTGTTGCGACGAGAACCGCGCCATCAAGTTTCACTATGAGATCCTTGAATCCCAAGTTGCTGTAATCCGGAATTGCCATCGTTGAATGCCTTTGAAACGAGAATGTCTCTCATTGTGTATAAGTGGAAATGTTCGGCGTACTTCAGTTGCCGGTTCCTTCCCAGCTATTCAGTTGAATTGATGACTAATCGGATTCATTCAAAATCTTGACTCTGAGCATCAACTTCTCTCTCCGAAAGCCGGGGCTACTTCATCTCATTTTCCGAATGTACTATCAGCGTATATGACTGATTCGAACTCTCATGAAGGCACTCATGGCCTTACTTCCGACAAACGTACTCGGAATACGATTGGTCTCAATGGCAAGACTGCGAATTCAAGACTTACATCCTTCGGTCACGACCGAAGCGTAGGTTCTGGGTCAGTTCCGGAAATACGAAGTGATGATAATCTCGGCAGTCTTTCTGTACGTATATGTCATGAGACCAAGAAAGCATGCTAATAAAGAGAACTTTGTCTCTCGCTTGAGTAGATCAATCGCATTGCTGGCGACGCACTTTCTGCGTCCTCCTCGATCTCGAATCCACTCGAAATTTTGCAAAATTCAGCTGAATTTCAACAATTTATATCTTCTACGATGCCCGCCCAACATATTCCTGTTCTGGTCACCAGCGTTGCCCCCGAACCCAGAGCATCTTCCGATGGGGTTCTCAAGGTGTCTAACGGTGGCCAACCCTTTGAATCCGGTGCCGCGCCATCTGACATCATTCAGTCAAATGGAACGGCGCCATCCCCGAACGAGGCGGCTTCTCGTGCAATCGGGGGGTTGCAGGAGGATGCGAGCAGAATGGCAGACAAACTCAAAGAACTCCTCCCCCCTCTTCTAGTGCAGAACGCGGGTCTGCGTGTCGGAAACCCGGAGGCTACTTCAAGTCTCCGGGAAAATGTCAAGGGCGTTTTGAACGATACTGTATTCCGATCCTTCGTAGAGAAAATGGCGGAGGTTCGGAATCAGCTTGGTCAAGCTTACCAAGCGAGCCCGCCTGACGCCTCAAAATTACTCTTCAACTCCCCCAACCAAATGAATGCCGGGCTGCCACTCGGAATATCCAGAGATAAGACCCATCAGGCTGTTTCTGAGAGTGGCAAGGAAAATTCTCTTCGGCAGAGCCCTGGTCCTCACCTTTCTCCTCGGGGATCTACAACTTCGTCTCGCGCTTCATCCACCCTTGCGGTACCTTCGTTAAACGCTCTGCAAGCGACGCCTTCGTTAGGTCATACATTAAATAAGGACCTTCATAATGGGCACCCTGAACTTGGGTCCTCATACCAGCAACAGTGTTCACGTTCGCGATCCACACCGACCCGATCATCACATACAGTGATAATCCCGGTACAGCATCCATCATCAACCTTGCATTCAAGCGATAACCGTCCGAGTCCCCGCCAACATCTGAAATCTCCCTGCTCACTAGGGCGTATGAACGGGAATATTTCTGAACAGCATCCGTCGCACTCCTGCTCAGGTTCTCCTGAGCCTTCAACTTCTTTTGAATGGCATAACAGTGTTCCTCTTGATCATGCAAGGTTGCATGATACTCAGGATGTGCGAATGATGTCACCAGAGAGGGCAGTGTCACATGACATACCTCAGCAGAGTTCACACTCAAAATCAAATCTTGTACCCATGAAAAAGGAAGATGTAGAGGATATGGAGGCTCTACCAACACAGCAAGAGCATTCTGGTGTCCCTGATCCTTCCTTGGGTCTCTGCCATAACATCCCTGGAGTATGGGGATGTGCCTTAGGTCTTCCTGAGGCAGGCATTTTGGATTTCACTGTCAATGTTGACACAGATACAGCAGTGAGGTGGAACCTCAATACCAAGTATGTTAAATATTCTTATGTTCTTGATAAAGTAGTGACGATGGTTTTCAACAATATAGATCAGAGACAGAAAGTGTTAGAGACACTAAGCTTGTTCTGCATCTCATTTGTCTTCCTCTCCTTGCATCTGCTCTTACAGGCCCCTATGCATCCCTGTCAGCAGAAAAGATTGCCAAATTGATACCGTCTTTTGAGACTCAATGGCCAAAGCAAGGTTCACTGGTAATACAGGTCAATCATGGACAGACATATGGAAAAACATTTCTGCCTTCTTACCTAGTGGGTTGTTCACCTATGATAGAACCAACCAGGAGTGCTAACAAATATCAGGGCCCAGAAAACTCCCCTATAGATATTACAAATTGCATAGGGAAAGGATGCAATGTAATAAGATGCATTCAGCTCAGTTCTCTGCAATCTGTCTTTGCAGTCCATGCAAGCATTGTTGGGAAACCTGTTTCAACAGGCCTTGATGCCTTCTTGACCAACTCTAGATTAGGCATCCATAGTATTTACAATATGCAGGCAGAAATACAGGTTGCTTATAGATAGGCCTATGACCATGATTTCACTGTGCTTACCAGTGATATCTTGACATGTGGGGTATTCTCACGCTCTTCATGTTCCCAGAATGAGCTGGATCATCCTATCCAAAGGCGCAAAGCTTTGGCTAGGAGATGTGTTTGAATGTGCATTCTAGTTGTATGTTCATTGATTCACAAAGGTTGCAGTCACTGTAGCGGCGCAATGCTGTATCAAGACTAATGATATCAACTTGGATTATCTATAGACATACTATTCTATTAGCGACATACAATAAATCAACATGAAGTACATGTGAACCGACACAGAACATCCCACTGGCACCTTTGAGAATAGGCCAGCATTATCTCCAAATCTTATCATGCATACAAGTTTCAGGGCATTCGAGCCGCCGAACACACAAAAGAACAGTGTTAAGGACAGATGCCAGTGTAGTAGTCTATGATGAAGGCTCGGGAACGAGAAAGCCAACGAGACATGAGTCTAACATGAACTCAGCGTTCACCCATGCGTGCGTCAGTGCTACAAGATTGATCAGCTAGCAGTTACAAAAGTGAAAGAGGAGGCACCTACCGAAGAGTTTTGTACCATCTCGACCAGCAACACGCATTAGTTCTTTCTCACCTCCGGGGTGAAAAGGTAAATACGGGGTAATATTGTAGACCTTCCCATTGAAAGCAGACCAAGCATCGTCTCGAGTATTATGTTGTTTCAGTACAGATGGCGGTATACGCATCAAGGTATCGACTCCCTAGTTCCATGAGGTCACAATTAAGTGAGAAGATGGGACGATGTGAGACGTACCCGCAAATCCTTCCCCGATGACTTCAAAGCTGCCCAATCCAGAGGACTGTGACCGGGAGCTAATGCAACCTTCTCTCGCTTCTTGGAGGGCTTCACAGGCGGTTTAAGTGTAGTGGGAGGAACGGCAAGCGATGAGGAAGATAATGGTACGCCAAGCGTACGATTCGCCAGATGTGGCGCAGGAGGCGGCGGCATTAATTCGTTATCTGTTAAAATGCGAGGTATTTTACTAGTTTGTACTCTTTGAGCACTAGATAGACTAGGAAACGCCGGTGGTATATCGTTGTCTTCTTTCTCTGTTTCTGATCCCTCGTCGTCGTCATTATCTTCGGTTGGTGGAGGAGACACTCGAAGAGTCTCTGTCGTGTTGCTTTCTAAGATAGATGTGGTATTTGAGGATGAGCCAGCCAGCCAGCTGCGAAGGTAGGATGCCATGAATGAACGCGTTCAGAGTTGTGAGTCAAGAGTTACAGGCCGCCGGAACTAGATATCAGAGTATAACACTGTTTGGTTACAATTCACGTTATTGCTAGCGACAGTTTAGACTCGACCTATTCATCTATTTGTACAAAGTCTCTTCTACTGTTCATAATGTAAGAGTAGTATTGCCCGTTTTAGATGGGCGCAATTTCTGTGGTCCGTACACGAGGCTCACCTTCATGTACGGACATAGAATCCAATTTATCCTTGCTTTTCTCTGCAACCTCAGGATAGTCTCGTCGCCGTAAAACCTCAACAGGTTCGGCGCGTCTGCTACCAAGAAACAGTCTACCCAAGGGCGCATCCTGCAGGGACCGTATGATCACATCCTTCTCGAAGAGATAATGAATATCCTCTAGCGCATACCCTGAAGTTTCTGGGAAACACACGTAAGCCCACACGGACATGATCAAGCACATAATCCCGAATATGAGGAAAGTGCCGTATGTGATGTTGTTGAGCATGATTGGCGTGACTTTGGATATTGTGAAGGAAAACAGCCAGTTGACGCCAATCGCTATTGACATTGCGATAGTTCGCAAATGATTGGGCGCAACCTCCGCTGCAACAGCCCAAGGAACAGGCCCCCAACCTATAGCATTGTATCTTAGTTAGTTAAAGACGGAATTCCCAGCAAATAAAGGTACACACCGACGCAGTAAAACACAGCGTATAGGTACACCGCTACCAAGGACACATAACTCGCCGGTACGATGTTGCTAGACGGATGAATACCGCTATATCCACCAATCCAAAGCATCATGAGGCCTTGACCAATGCCGCCTATTATAAGACACTTTTTGCGACCTAGTCCCTCGACTGCGAACATGAGAACGAGAGCCACTGAGATCACCTATTGCAAATGAGTTCTCTAGCCCCTTGCGAGGATACTATAACGTGCCTTGACCACTCCATAAACACCTATGACGATATATCGGTGGTCTGCAGGACGAGCTTTATAAAATGAATGAACGCACCCGTAGCAAAGAGGCCCGATGTTGTACCGCTGACACCAAGACCTGCAAAGATTTGAGGACTGAAGTAATTGATAGCATTCGTTCCTGTCCACTGTTGGAAGAACATGACAAGAGACGGAATTAAACAACGATGTGCGATTGGCCAAGATTCTCCCATCCCTAAGAATTGCGTCTTGAGGGACAACTGATGCTTGCCCTCGAATTCCGCCTTGATTTCGTCCAGCGTTAGAAGTACTGCCTCGTCGTCTGGACTGGTCCTGGCTACATATGCCAAAACCTTCGCTGCTTCGTCGTATCTGCGACGTTCCACTAACCATCGAGGTGTTTCTGGCTGAAACAGCATTGCGACTATGAAGAAAACGCCTGGGACCATTCTGCGGTAATATATGAGAATTTAATCGGGGTTGAGAACGAGGATGGCTACTTACTGAACGATGAATGGGATACGCCACTGCATGTCATTAGGAGTAAGATTCTTAGAAGCACTGTAGTTGACCCAATCTGCCGTTTCAAATTCTTAAGTCGCGGGTACGACGGCACTTTGAAATGGACTTACAGCTAAGCATAATTCCAACGTTGTTCGCAAACTGAATCATGCCTGTGCATCTCCCTCGAATGGCTCTTGGGGTGCATTCAGAAACATACGACGGTACGAGAGCTGATACCATCCCAACACCGATGCCACCAATAAAGCGACTGAAATAGAGCACGCTCAAGCCCGTCGCCGGACTGCTGCCTAAACCCGCAATAGATTGCAGCAAGCTTCCAATGATGTAAATTACTCCAGAGGCGAGAAGACACTTCTTTCTACCAAATCGGCCGGAGAAGTATCCCATAAACAAAGCACCAAAGCTACAGAAAGATGAAGACTTTGTTCAAAAATAAAGTAGACGAGAACTCACAAACATCCTCCTTGGAGCACAGACACAATATTTCCGTTCAGATCTGCCTTCGCAGATGTGCTCTTCTGGTCGATTCCAAACGACTTTTGGAAGGAGCTTAGCGCCAGAATACCTCCTATGAGCCCAATATTGTAGGAATCAACAAGGGATTAGAAAGGGTCTAAAGAAAAAAAGTCAAGATTCATACATATCCCATCCGTAGAATATACTGCCCATTGCAGCAGAAAGGGCCAGAACATAGGCATTGCGATATCGCGATATTTCATGAAGTTGGTCGTGAATTGTCATTTCGTTCGTACAGAGCTGCTATTGTAACGAAGAAATGCGGCCAGCATCCTAACATGACTCGTAGCTTTTTATCAGAGTCAGCTGGATAATGCAGGGTCTTGTGGGAGTGTGGGGAACTTCGCACGCTCAACGCCGAACGTATCGTTAAACACGGTCAGGAGGTCAGTGCTGCGAGAACGCGTTGCAAAATGTTCCGTTCCTCGCACCTTATTCAGCACTCAACTAAAGTCTCTGAACGAATTCATAAGAGGATAGACAAATACAGAACTAGAAACCTGAAGAGAACAGAGAAATGAGACTGAAGAAATGAAAGAAATCGGTCCTGCGGCCAATAACGTATCAATTATGATTACAAGAAGGAAGAGTGAGAGACTGAGAACAACAGATATATCAACAAGCAAAACAAAGTAAACAAGATCAGAATAATAGGAAGTAAGGGGAAACACCAAAGCGAAGCAATAAGAATAGACAATGCGAGAGATGACCGTCCGTCCGCGGAATCCAGAACCATACATCAACCGCGACGAATATACCTCGTCACCGTCAAAGGTCAGTATATAAATAACGATGAAAGGTCGTGGCTTGAGAATGAAACAAGATGGAGGAATACATCCATTAACCGAAGGAGCTTGGATAGGGAGGTGGAACCTTATTGCAATTGCATTTAATGACAGCTGGGCCTTCGAGTGGGAAAGTGGGTGGAATTACAAGTGTATGGAACTGGAGAAGTGAGGAAAGATGATTGTTGTGACAATGTATATGTTGCTTGGTTGGTTGGTTGGTGATACAACGTGTAGACATGTTCCGCTTGATTAATACAACAAAGCAAGGGCGGTGTAGTGAGCGAGAAAACGCTCATCTTGAAGAACAGAATAGATTAAGTTGAAATCAGAAAACGAAAAGGCGCGCAACAGCGGAAGCGACGGGAATGTGCGGTCCCGGGTACTCTGGTATACGCGAGAGGCAGTCTATGGGGTGGTCGCTTCCTAGCGCAATGCGCGGCAAGAATTGGCACTGTGTATATAACATCAGGTCTTCACTAGATCGATCCCAGCCTCTAAGCTGCGGTCATCCGGTCTATCTCCGTGGTGTTGACTACCGAGATTTGCGCCCATTCTCATTTGTTCTTCCTCGAACAACTTCCTGCCCACGTCGGCTCGGAGCCCAAGATTCATCTTCGGGCCTTGGCCAGTGCCGCTACCCCGTGAAGGTGATGGCGAAGCGTGGATGTAATCATTGAAGTTGAAGTCTGCTCCGGAGCTCGGATGTGGGCTTGCTTCCTTTCGAAGCCCCGAAGGGCTAGACGGGTAGTTAGTGGGGAAGGAGGAAGCAGGTAATGAGGGCGGGGGTAGTAGCTGAGAACTAGGAAGATTCTGGCCGCTGTGTGGACCACGGACGCTAGGTGAAGAGGGTCTGAGAGACCCTTCGACTAGCTTGGAAGAAGGACGTTCTGCGGTGGGCTGCCTCTGACCCATGTCGCTTCCAATACTAGATATACTAGAATTGAAACTGCCTTCACCGCCTCTTAGAAGAGCGGATCCTCGAGGGGTGCTACTACCTGGCTCATCAGGAGTTGTATCGCCCGAATGCGTGGAGAACAATACGCGAGGTTTTGCACGCATAACACCAGTATGACTCACAAGTGCGCGGAAGGCTGCAGCATCTTTTGCGTCCTTATTCGAAGGCCGTGCAGGAGAGGGAGAGGTGGCGAGGAATAACATGAGATCAGCAGCTTCATTGTCAGTCGGCGCTGGCCGAGGCGTAGTCTGCTGTGCCGGTGTTTTCGAGCCAGGAGGAGGCGTACTGCTTCTATAGGAGGTAGACGCGACAGACGAAGGCGCAGATGAGGGCGGCACAGCACCACTTATGGCAGGAGCTCCAAGCGGAAATGTTCGTGAAGAGCTTCGAGGTCGTTGCGAGTAAGTCGAGCCCGCTTCAGAACCATCTACACTCGATCGAGGAGACGAAGCGCTGCCAGCCATTGAAGGTCGGTGATGCAAAAGTAGGGAGGTAAGTGTTGCAGCAGCCTCCATATCTACGTCACCGTCAGCATCAACACCTTGAGCGCGTTTACGCTTTCCCTTGTCGGCTGTGCGTTTCCCACTCCGATCAGCTTTCGTAGGATCTGCGCGACGGCTTTTAGCTTGCGCGCGTGTTCCTTCTGCTATACTGCGGGTTACTTTTGTGTTCCGCACTCTGGGCGACATCGCCGGTCTCACCGGTGCAGCTACCGGTGGATCACTGGCATTGAGAATTGTACGAGCCTGATTAGCAGGCGGCGGTGCCAGTATTGAAGAGAATAGTGTTTGTGCCTTTGGACTCCTCGGAGGCTCAACGATACCGGAGGAAGTTCCAACGTTCCCATTTATAGAGGGGTGACTCGACCGACCACCAAGAGGGGCTGGAGGAGCCATAGGCCCCAAGCTTCCTCGTCGCAGTGGACTTGCGACCATATTTCCAGTAGGCTGTGTGGCAGGATGATTGTAATTATTGCTGTTACCCGGAGCTTTACGTTTCGCGGCGCTGCTGCGGGAAGAAAGCGTGGTGGGTGACAAAAGTTGGGCTTGAGCTTCGAGGTCGCTTAAAGGCACGCTAGTAGCATTATGCGTTGTTTTGAAGGAAGCGTAAGAGAGACGAGTCCTCAGTGCCCGAGTGAACTGAATGTGAAGAGATAGGAGCGAGATTAGTTTCTTGCACAACAATAATCGGAAAATCGCTGCAGAGCATCCTTATACTATGCATGCGATACTTTATCGACTCGTGTATGAGACTGTGTTACAGAGAGCAAAGCCCTCATCACAGACATCAAACGACGCGTCTGGGAGGGAGAAAAAAAGTATGAGGGAAAACACTCACGTTGGAGAGTTCAGCCCTGGCCAAAAACTTCTGAACAGCTTGCTTCCGCTTCTCTCTCTCAACAGGCTCCGAGGAAGACGATGCTGTGGCCTGAGGTGCGACTGGTACGTGCTGGAGGTACGCCATAGGTGGTGATGGCGACGTGGCGGAAGAGGAAGGAGTAGCCATATACGCGTGTCAGAAGGAGAAACGACGAACAAGAAGATAGCTACGCTCGTCGCTGTGGACGGCGATGAAGAGGATGAGGAACAGACGAGCACGATGAGCACGGGGGCGTCGAGAGCGGGTGTTGGAGATCCAGCTGACAGTGCCAAACGCGACGACGCGTATCGGCAATTGCCGGCCATCGGTTTTCCCGCACAGAGCATCCGGGGTTAACTTTACACGTTACGCCCCGGTTAGACCTCTCATAATATTTCTCATGTTTTGCACAAAATATATTATTATACATGTTTCATTTTCTGTCCCAATACCATCGAGGTAGAAACCCATTCCTTTCTTCGCCTCCTGACACTTCATCTACACCGTCAACATCCAGTCTCTGCACACTGACACCCTCGTTGGGTACGAATTCTACTCGCCACACCGTATCGTCACTCGGATCAGTTTCCCGAATGGTGTGCTTCAGGAACGACAAGAAACGGACGCCCCAGTCTAGGCAAACAGCTGGGTCCCATGCCCCAGGCTTTCCGCGAACCATACGTGGTATATGGATTGTCTTGAATGCCTGTGTCGCAGTCAACTGTCCTGACGGCGTTCGAAATCCGACAATGATTTCCTGCAAACAATGTGATTAATTTGTGATGCAACAACATGATCATGATTCAAACTGCATGACCGATTATTCCGACTTACGGGTACTCCAAGGAGGAATGACTGGAAGTAGAACTTCAGTAATTTTCTAGAAACTTCTCGTCAGCAAGTGCGGAAGAGAGACCGGGCACTTTTCACTTACTTTTCAAACCTGGCTTCATCCCTCGCTCCACGAATTGTAAGAGACGTTTTCAACTCCACGAATGAGTCTGTAGTGCCTGAATACCGCTCTAGAAATGAATTTTTTTCATCAATGACGACCAGAGGCGCGATAACAATGAACCAACCTCGAACGCAATCAACTTCACCTCCGATGATAAGTCTCGTATCTCCCAATTTCGTTCGCACGACACTACACCACTGTGAGTTCCTTGGAGATAGCATTATCAATCAGTCTGTCTTACCAACCCAATGATTACACCTACGTGTTCACATCTCCTCCCCAACCCGGTGGGTCATGCCTATGACTGGGAGTTACATCATGGGATTGCCCCTTCAAAGGCGGCGAGTCCGAGGTTCCATAACTCTCAAACGCGTATCCGTAGTACATCATCTTTCTTAATCGAGGCTCAACGTTATTTCTATGCCATCCAGTTGAATTTCCGTCAGACGCAATTGAAGTGGATTGAAACTTACTTGTCTGCCAATTTACTTTCGGTTAGATGCTCCTCAAAATATAACGTTCCGCTGACGAGCATCACATTCATACAAAAGCTATCTCTTTCTTCATAGGGAGCCGTCAATAATCTCCCTCAATCAAAATATCCGAAGTCAGTTATTGAGGTGAGGAGAAACTGAAGCAAAAGACTACACACCTAGTCATGACACCTCTCCAACAAACGACACCCACATCCTCTAAAGCGACTCGTTTCTCGTCCTTGACTCGAGCAATTGCTCTTAAGAGGCTATCGAGCCTACCCTTTTCCTCTGGCCTTCTAATCCATCTCTCGTAACCATACCCAAGCTGAGCGCCAATAGGAGGTTCGGAGTAATACCGCATCGCAGAGTTGGTGAATTCAAACTCATGCGTAGGCGTGTAAGAGAATGATATGATGGGGGTTGGTTGTTGAAATGGAACAGCCTTGGGCGGGTGTGAGGAGGACAGAGCAGGAAAAGATAGACGTTGAACTACATGCTGAGGGTGCAAAGTGGATTCAGAGGAAGACGGTTGGTCGTCGGTATCACTTTTGTAGTCGAGACGAGGTTTGGTAGTAGGACGTCCAGCATCTACGTCGAGGACACTGGAAATATCGCGTTTTGACATGCTTGTAGCAGAGAAACGATGGTGCAAACTTTCGCTGATAGCTCAAACAGAGCACTTCAATTCACGAACGAGATCAGAATTGAGAAAGCAGCTAGCAGTGCCAGTTGCTATTTAGTATGATTAGATTTAGGCTGAGGGTGCCAAACCGTATTTGGATCTCAATTGCTTGCCAAACACCGCAAGTCCAGCTTTGAACTTTGATCTCTTCCAGCTCTCTTCTCATTTCCAGCCGTCCTTCCAACGTTGAACTTGAAGCTTTGAGGTTACAGCTGCCCCGAAACGACTCCATTGCGCTCTCACTCATCTCAGGTGAAAAACCAACGGATCAACTCCTGGTGCTTTGACTTGGCTTTGACCTTCTGCTTCAAATTCAATGGCCCGATATTCTGTCATCCTGACGGTCAAGATACGGACGCTCGTACGCATAAAGTTCCTGATTTGGAAGAAAAAAAGGAAGGCGCTCGAGTGCTCGAGGAGTTGTAGACGTTTCATTGATGGACAATGACCGGGGTCCGGGACCACTTGGGCTGACTACGCGAGGCCATATTGAGCCACACATGCTGGATTCTCTTTGTACCTGATACTGGTCACTGCAATCAAAGCGCCGCGGTCATGAGGGGTCCTGGCTTGGTGGTACGCGGACGATTATCTCGAAGAGGTAAACAAAATAAACAAGACAAAGTACATCCTGGACGTCATGTATTTCTCGAGTGGTTCGTTAAGCTATGATGATCCTCAAAGTGGTAAGTGGTAATGTCTTAGTGGCCATGTCCACTGATGATCATTGGCCATTGTCCGTTTCAGTGTCCCCCAGACTCGTGGATTGGCTTTGCCTGGGCTGCGTGTGCCACTGCTGCTTTGATATGGCATATATAAAGAGAATGCGCCAGCGTCAAGGTCTTTCATCACAACAACTATCCACTCTCATTGACACTTGCTTTTCGAGCTACGTTCTTTTTTTTCTCCAACCATCTTTCAAAAGATCTCATTTAATCAATGGCAATGTTTTGTGAGTCTAACACACTTTCTTTGGGTTTTCAGACATTTCTAATTGGTATCCCCATCGCTCTACAGTCAAGAAGGATCCTCTCCCTGCTGATTGGCCTTCCGCTTCGCATAACAAGTGTAACAACGCTAGCTGCACTTATCCCAACCTCCCTCAGCCCGCGCCTGGCCGGTACAATTGTCGTGGTTGCGAGAGTGGTACCTATGTAGTCACCTTAAGAGTGGCGAAAGAGGTCGACGCTCGCTGCCGTCGCGTCTTCGACGAGGAAAAGCAGAATAAGCTCAAGATGCAGCAGGAAGAAATAGCCAAAAAGAAGGCCGAAGAAGCGAAGAAACGTGAACTTGCGAGGCAAGCGGAACAGCAGCGCGCAGCTGTAGAACGTCAGCGGAAGGATGCAGCTATTCAAGCAGCTACTCGACAACGGAGGGCAGACGTTGCTCAGAAGCATCGTGAGCAGCAGGAGAGAGAAGCAGCTGCCCAGCAGCAGCAGCGCGCATTCCTGGAGCAGAAATGCAGGGAAGAGGCTGCCCACCAGCAACGCGCACTCCTAGAGCAGCAACGCAGGGAAGAGGCTGCCCAGCAGGAACGCGCAGTCCTGGAGCAGCAACGCAGGGACGAGGCTGTCTACCACCAAAGGTCGAGGGAAAGGGTTGCCCAACACATACACGCACTTGAGACTCAGCGGACCATGAAAGAGGTCATTGAGATGGGAGATTCAATGTGGGTCGATTACGAACGCAGACTTGAGACTCAGCGGGCCCTCGAACAGGGCTCTCAGATGGGGGAATCTTCTTACCAGGGTCCAAACTTGTACGAGTGTCAGACGAGCCCTAGGACCGAGGCGAGGAGAGCGAAGTTATCCGAGCGTTCCGATGCTTCTTTGGGTCGTCGGGGTGCGTACCGTAGGCAGAACTCTGCAGGTGATAGCAGCCATGGACATGGTGTATCGTGTGCTGCTTCTCCAGCACAAGGTGGTTACGCTTGCGTCCAACATCGTACTGCAGCCTATTATGCACACTCCGCTGGTGTCGAGCGCCCAGGATATTTTTAGGGTGGCGAATCAGTGAAGCAGTCAGTCGTCAGGAGGATGACCTACATCGTGTAGGCCGAGCATCTATAGCAGCGGGTTGCAGGTCCACTCGCCGGCTGAGGTTATTTATTACACATTTGTATCCGTGTTTCGTTGCATTCACTATCGTATAATAAAGTCTTTTTCTTCTTTTTTTTTCTGTTGCGATATTACTTGACCCGGTGATTCGTGCAAGAGTTGTACTTCCCTTTAGGAACCTGCTGGATGAAATGTTGGAATCAATTCCGATGGTTCACGATGTCGTAGTGCTTTTAATGTCTCTGAGTTGGAAGAGAACATAACATCCAGTCCACTCTATACAATTACAGTGAGGAATTATCTACTAGTTCTCCAATGTTCATTTCGTCGAAGTGGTGAAATCCCCTCTCTGTTGGTAAGGCCACGCTACCTCCATCTATCTCTGGGTTCTGACCGTTATAGCGCGTCCAATATCGAGTAAATGAATAATATTTCTATGCCATGATGATTATAATACAATGTGCGATACAGGAACACAAAAGAAAATAAAAATATAGTGTGTAGCATGAACAGTTTTATGATGGCTGCTGAGCTTATCCCAAAACCTTCTTAACACCCTCCTTTTGTGAGGACGTCAGCCGATCTGGGAACTGCACATCCCACTTCACTATCAAATCGCCCTTCTGCTTCACGCTACCATCCTTTCTGATAGGCATGCCTTCACCAGGTATTGTCGTCTCCTGCCCAGGCTTGACCACTCCACTCGGGATTGGCACCTGCAGCCTCCTGCCGTCAAGTAGCTCGACAATTTTCTTCCCTCCGTCGTGTGTCAGCGCCTCAACCAACGGTATTGGCACTCGGCATACGAGATCGTTCCCTTCGCGCGTAAACGTATCATGAGGTTTCTCTTCAACGACGAACACCAAATCCTGAGCTTCGCCGCTCGGCTGCTCATTGCCTGCGCGCGCGAACCGTATCTTCGTCCCGCTCTTCCATCCTGGATGAATCTGGATGTCAAGCACTTTTTGCTCTGTCGTACCGTCTAGTAACCGACGGCCGACTTTCAGATGCTTGACAGTACCGGTGTACAGGTCCTGTAAGGAGATTTTGAGGGGACGTGTGATCTCAGAAGGTGTTGCTTGGGAATGTTGGCGGTTTCCAGTTGTTCGTGAACGTTGCGGCATACCCCCAGGCATGCTACTGCTAAAGAACGTCCCATCCATGGAGTCGTCGTCATCGGTGGCGAAACTGGAAAAGTTCCTGCTCGGACCAGAGCGTCGACCGCCACCCAAACCTCCTCCAAGACCTCCTCCAAGACCTCCAAGACCCCCCAAACCAAATCCACCGCCGAATATCTGCCTATTGACAACGGGTCAGCTTCGGGCAAGATATTTCACGAGGAAAAGACAACTTACTCAAAGATCTTGTTAGGGTCCGAAGGGTTGAACCCTCCCGAGCTTTGGAAGTGACCTGACGAGCCGGGTCCAGATGTGAAGGTGAAGGTGCCTCCGCCACCAGGGAATCCTCCACCAGGGAAACTGCTGAAACCCGAGAAGCCATCGGGCCCTGCACCTGCTCCAGGTGCCGGACCACCACCTTTGAGACCCTCCTCGCCGAACTGGTCGTATACAGCTCGTTTGTTTTTGTCACTCAGGACTTCAAAGGCTTCTGAGATCTGCAAGAACAATGTCTGTGAATTTCAGTGATCCACATAGTGAGCGACTTGGCTTACCTCTTTGAACTTCTTCGATGCTTCCTCAGATCCACTGTTTCTATCCGGATGCCATTTCAGAGCCTGGTCAAAGAGGTTTAGTCTTTTACTCTACTGACGGCGATCTGGGAGCACACGACGTACCATTTTCTTATAAGCCTTCTTGATTTCATTTTCGTCTGCGTTCTTGTCAACGCCCAATAGCTTGTAGTAGTCGGTACCCATAGTGTAGATGTTTTGTTTAGTGGTACAGTAACGGGGCAGACAACATAATAGATGTATGTATATTTGTCGAAAAGGTGTGGTATATCTATTGAACAGCTATGTTACTCGCAAGTACCAGTACTTTCTAGCAATTACTATATGACGTCGTGGACTGGAAACTGCGACCTGTCACGTGACTGTCCCTCCTCCACCGGATTATCGGTCCGAGACTCCGAGAATCGAAAAGCCTTGCAACTAGTAACTGAAAACGTAGACTGAGTACGCTTCTGCTGTGACAATGTCTTCCTCGAATCCCAGTGCAAGGCCCCGTAAAGATTTCTTGAATAACGACAGACCAGACTCGATTATTCGAAGATCATGGCATGCAATGTCCGATATGTTTTCGCCATTTTCTGCGGCGGCTCTGGCTACTCTCCCAAACACTGTACGACCATCGCGATATACTCGAGCAGACGCTATTCCAGAAACTGAGCAAGATGATCATGGTCATCAACCGACTGTACGAGATTACCATGCTATCAATTATTTACCTCCCCAGGTCAGGGTGCCCAAGAAGATTGCGACGCCTATCAGAGTTGAAGGGAAGGTTTGGTTTGCAAACGAAAGAAGTACGTAGCTGACCTACTATAGCTTGCTGAGGTTGCTTATCAAAATATCTTTCTATAGCGTGGGTCGCCTGGTTGAACTTGGCGGTCTTGCTGGGGACACTAGCTCTTGCATTGTTCAATGCTTCCGAGGATGTTGTAGCTCGAAAATTTGCCTACGCCTACGCTTTGATTAGCATTGGTGTTATTGTACGTCGTTCCGCTTCTTCAGAAAACTATCCTCTGACAAAATACAGATTTATGGCTACCTTCTCTACCAGCATCGAATCACTATGATAAGAAAGCGAGATCCTGGCCATTTTGGTAAACCTTTCAGCTCATTTGTCTGCCTGTCATTCATGAACTGCTGTTGCAGATGCAATAGCCGGACCAGTCATCGTCAGTGCCCTCCTTTTCTTTGCAATTCTTGCCAACTTTGTCATTCGAGGTAACTATATTCAATATCTTTCGATTTCCACTCCTCGAACTGACTACCTGTTCCTGTAGTGCGCGAACTGTAAGCAAACGGTCGTATGAATTAGACCCGCCCCGGATTTGCTAACAGATCATCCATTTAGTCGAGAAAAAAACATACCCATCCCTGGAGCGGGTTTATTCGCAGCGTTCACTGGCCAACAGAACGTGAATATTTCCTATTCAGAACCCGCCTATCTTGGGCTCAGTCAACAGACGTAACGAACGAACGCGGCACATCTAGTGGTGGCTTCTCTACCTTGGAATGATACGTACGTTTGTATAAAACAACCTATGCTGGTGACGAAAAATTCATGTTTTATCTGCCTGCTTCTTGAGTTCAACTGCTGCCAGAACGGTCGGCAGGCTTTCTCTAGCTGCTTGGTATTGTTCCTGTACTTGTGCCCATCGATGTCACACCTAATGCATTTCTAAAGTCGCAGTAGAGATTGGCGGTTGGAAGTCACTCTTTCCACCGATGCAGTGAATGTCAAACGACGCCTCCCCGATTGTTTCATGTTTTGTCGGACAGACAGCTGAACTCCTGTCACTGCCCTATGTCACACTTCACCTAGCCAAGGAACTATGAAATTTAATCGAACAAGCAGTTTCGAATTCTTAAAACTGATGCACTGGTATAGACTACATACAAAGGAACAATCTGCACACCCAAAGTTCTTCATATCACAGCAACGCGCCTTTAGTCTACAAGAGTAGCAGTGGAAAGTCCGGCATACACTGCGCCTCGAACAAAATCTCTCGTACAATCCTCATACCAACAGTTTCCAAGATTTTGACGCACACTGCCATAATGTATCCGAGTTGACGGAAATGCAGTATTGGCGCGGAGCCTCTGGACCAAGAGCAGAACGCAGGAGTAAGGAACGGCCAGCCGCACCCCTCGTAGCTGCTCCTCTCCTCGTTCAACTAAACAAGGAACTGTAAGATTCTAGATGTGCCCTAAAACACGACATCAATGAAACCGCCGATTCCACGCTTATTTATGAACGTACGAGTGTGCTTTCGCAGTTTGCTTCTGTACAATCCACCTCAGCCACTTCGGACAGCTACCTTCAATGCGTTCACTAACTCGCGTAGAGTTTTCGCCAACTTCTTCAAAAACCCGCAACTTCCAAACCCGAATACCCGAGTCCGATATACTTTCGTACAACGCTGTCTTAGCGTTCTCGTCCCATGTTAAAGTGCCAGACAGATGCACATCGTGTGTCGTGAGGAACAGAATAGGGACACTCTCTGTGAGCTTAAAGAATTGTCGAGGAAGAATGCGCCTGGGTGTTTCGGAGTCTCCTGCCGAGGGAAGTGTCCTAACGTGAATGTCGGACAGAGAAGCAGATTCAGGAATAGAGACGGTATCGGATTGTAAAAGCTCGACGTTGGTGCATAGTGAAGAGAGATGGCAGACACGTTCATGGCCCTTGGCTGTTCCAATGACGGAGAAAACATCGACTAGAGGATATGGGATAACGACTTCGTAGCTGTGTTTGAAGTTTGGCTCAAATCCTGGTGCTTTCGACTCGGAAGACATTTGGTTGGGGATTTGGACGTAGTAGAGAAGAATAGCCCAGTGCTTTTCCTTTCCCGAGATCGCCGAGGGTTATTTGATTATGTGGCGTAAGTGATGTAAGAGCCATATCTAAGACTAAGACATGACATCTTCGGTGCTTCCAAGCTACTGTCGCGTACTGTATATTCGACATCTCCTTCACCCACCATCCCAATGACCACTGATAGGACAAGCAGACCAGCTCATTAATACCCCCATTAAAGCCATGGGACTGAGCAGAACAAGCAATGTCGAGACTGCTGCCACCATCCGTGAGGATGTCGACGTCGACTTTGCAAAGCAGTGTCGCGTCACGGAAACGGAGGAATTCATGCGCAAGTTATTCCCCGTTCCCGACACTCTCATTGAGAAAGTGCTAAGCAAAGTCACTGGCACGCACTACGACCACGAAGGCAAGCGCTGGATTGATTTTCCCTCTGGCAAGCCTGCCGTGAAGGAAAAGGCACTTTACGCACCTTTTATCAAAGTCGCCAATGCCATTCGGGCTGCCACCGAAGCAGAGCGGGCGGAAGCAAATTACGAGCTTAGCGGCGTTGCAGAATGGGTCGATTATCATTCCCAGGCTCCACAGTCTAGCGACCTAGATGCCGCACACATTCGACCGGACTGTCTTCTTGCCCACAATGTATCCAAGTTCCAGAGAGTCGCGTCTGCGAACGAGGTGACGGTACTTTCTACCGCCGGTGTTAGTTCATTGTTCGCTCATCTTATGTAGATGAAACAGGATGAAGAAGACGAAGTGAGCTCTGCTTGACGTTCTCTTTCGGACGAGTACTCATGTTCAACAGGAAGCACAGAGGGAGGCAATGCTCCAGGTATAGAAGATCGTTTACGTTGCGTGTACCCTTCTAACGCTACTATACCTCGTAGCCGTCTGTCTGGTGGTTGCAGATCATTTGTGCCGTCGAAATGAAACGCAAGGATTTGCAGGATGGTCTGGATATTGTCAAACAGCTGATTGGATTTCTGCGTCGCATCCTTCGCGAACAGCTAGATCGAAGATTTGTCTTCGGAATGACTCTTGGACCTAATTCAATGACTGTCTGGTTGCATGATCGCTCCGGTGCCTTGGGTACAACCACAGCATTCAATTTTCACCAGGTTCTCCCTTGTTTCCCCTCTTGTAATGATAGTTCTGACACCCTTGATTTGCAGGACTCTCGTTCTTTCATCCGCATCATTGCGGCATTCAGTGTTCTGTCAATGGAAGAGCTAGGTTATGATACACAAATGAAGTTTTACGCATCTCCCACTAGCATCGTCCCCACCTACCGGTTGGATGATGAGGCTTCCCTCCTGTATCTATCCGCCCCCGCCAGAGAACAGCAATGGGTCATCACGACCAACGACAACGAACAATATCTCACCGTCAAAGTCCTGTCTATGGCTCGTGCGTACATGATGCAGGGCCGAGCTTCGCTAGTGTGGGCAGTCGTTCCCTTCAAAGACGGGAAGGTTACGAGAAAAAAGGTGAGTCTTACTATTTCGATTGTGAGTGTGGCTCACCCAAAATATCAGCTTCTCGTGCTGAAGCAGTCTTGGCGACCCTTCGGGACTGCAAGTGAGAACGAGATGCTCACTAAGGTTAAGAATGCGGCTGCAGCCGCGGAAAAGGCGAATGCGACTGCAGACACGAAGGGGATCAAGGAAGATTTCATGAAGGAGGGCAAGGACTTTATAGGTCAGGTCCAGTTAGAGGAAATGATTTCCATGCAAGGGGAGGCAGACACGACGGGAACGTTGATCCGCAGGGGCTTGGAGGTCAGGGTTTCCTCTTCTTCAGCGGGTCCCAAACATATTCGTGACGAGGATATCGAGAGCTACCTGCACGTCAACATAATAGACGACGACATTATTTCCATTGTTCCGTATGGACATTTCTCGTCTCCTCCCGTTTCCCGCATCCATACTCGACTACTACTCTCTACCTTCGGGTGGCCTCTCAAGTACTTTCAAACCCGCCGAGAAGTTGTGCGCGGTATTCGGGATGCCATTGGTGGTAAGTGCTGTCCATACAACTCATTTGTGGCCTGTCCTCATCTTGCTTAGGTCATGAATATGTTTACTATCATGGCCTTTTACATCGCGACATCAGCCCGGGCAACATTATATTGGCATGGTGTGATGGAAACGTCGGCACTACTGGTCTTGGAACCAAGGGCTGCCTGATTGACTTCGATCGCAGTAAATACGGCAAACACAACGAGTCTGTTCTCCATGTTCCTGCGAATTTCACCGCTTTGACGAGCGACGACGATTCGATACCGCTATTTACTAAGCTCATCCAGATGGCCATAAATACTCAGACAACCATAACCAGCGACGTAATAATCAATGCCTCCAAAGCTACATCTAATGATGGTATAATTGGCTATGTACGTGCAGCGTGGACACATGTTTCCCGATTTTCCCCGGCTGGTCATGTCATTGATTCCGCTCTTCTGCGATGGAATGAGGTACGGGCACTAATTATGTTTAGGACAGCAGCTGATGCATTCTAGGTTGTACGGCGATTCAGTTTCAAGTTCACAAATAAAGAGCCTCAATCGGGCTCACGCACTGTGTGTTCTCTCTTCTCTCATGTCACTGTTCACTGAATACATTCCTTCAAGGGGACACCCCCTTACACAAGCGGCGAAATCTTGTTGAAGTTCCGATACAGCACAAATATACCTTTTTTCCGCGACGCGATCCATGACATTGAATCATTCTTCTGGGTGTTAATTCATATCTGCCTCACACGCAGTGGGCCAGGGCAACACCGAGAAGAGCTCAACGGAAACAGTAAGGATCACAAAGTCTTACAATTCATCATCTACTGTTTCTTTGATGCTAAGCCAGCGGACCTTGGTGCCAACAAGAAACTGCTGTTTGATCAGCCCCAGGACTTCGAGGGAACCATCATTCAAAACTTCCACCCATACTTTGACGAGCTGAAACCATTCATGCGGGAATGGTTCAGTCTCCTTGTCTTGGCATACCAGTATCTCGAGGGATATGAGTACCACAATATTCATAGGAGGGTGCTGGATATCTTGGATCGTGCGCTGGTGTCTATGTTGGAGGAGGAGTCAGACACACCTGCAGGACGGAAAGCTGTTCTCGAGGAGCGCCGCGACTCGCTTTACGATCTGACAAGAAAATAAGAAGGAGGTTGGCGGGGACACAGGAGCTATTCAGGGTTTTGATAGCACGTCGCCGCGGGCCCAGCACCATGGAAAGGCGAGGCTATACAATCAGGCAACAGACCATCCCAGCACCAATTTCACCGTTGTTGCCTTCACCGCTGCTCTCGTCCTTGCCGCCCGCTACGAAAAAACCGCGACAAACACTATAGAATACTTGTATCATGGTCGTAGTCAATATACCTACGACAGTTTGAGCTTGGAGTTGAACACTGATGCATGTCTTCAATATGGTGACTGCTTAACCAATGGTGGGATGGAGTCGGAGTCACGGCTCCAGCAAGGGACATCAGAGTAGCAACACGCTTTGCGCCACACATCGGTCTTCGCCCTGACTTCATCGATCTCTTTACTAAAAACTCTCCTGTACACATCAGGTATTGATTCTCGCGTAGGCAATACGAGCGTGAGCAGCATGAATTAGCGATTTACGGTTCGGCGATGGGAGCTGGCGCGCACACACACTGGAACTCCCAAGTCGAAGTCGCTTAGACTCTGTCTCTGGCTATGGAAGTTCGGTTGGTCGGTTGGTCTGAGGCCCGCCTCAGCCTACATACAGTGTACTTAAAAGTGAGCTATAAACTCGGATAAGTAGAACCGTACTGTTGAAATTCTACATAGATTCAGATTCCCGGGAAACGCGGTACCAGAGGGTACCCCACAGTAAACTAGAGGGAAGGCTACTTGTTACTGTAGCTCAAGGTCTACACCGCAGTAAATTCCTGGGAGAATGATGAGGAAGGTGTATACGAAGAACTAAGAGAACATAGGTAAATACGTGACGAGAAAAGAACTCTCTGCAGGGAACACAATTTTTCACAGAATACCTCTGCTCTTGAAGATTCCTGCCCAGCTTTTGAAGATATAAGACGAGAACAACTGTACTTCGTCCAGATTTTTCTTAAGCGCAGAAGAATCATCGAGCAGAGTGTCCAGGAATACGTAGGCAGTGTCCGGCGACTTGAATTGGTGCAATTCTATGAGGCGGTTTCGAGTTCAGTTCGTGTTCCAGTATAACGCGGACGAAGTGACAAACCGGCACTAGCATATACAGCAGCCAACGATACTCTTCGAGTGTACCAAGCAAGCTGCCATGACATTAACTATCAGACACTCATCACATTCAGTGGGAGACAGGTATACCTGTATGGACTTGTCTTCAACTGTATTGCAAGCTTCATCCGCCACCGTTGCAGCATGGTGTAATGCGGCTCGAGGATCGACGGGCGGCAATCCAAGCTCTGGTGAGGCCAAGAGAGCAAAAGCCTAAGGAATTCATCATTACATGGTTCTGAACATTCAGAAATTTCGTAGTACTCACTTCGGGAAGATGCTCTAAAACAGGCTCATTATACTCCAGCCTCGCGCGCAAGACGTGCTTAAGAGTTGGGGAGGATGTGGTTCGCATTTGTACTAAGCCTTCCTTTAGCCAAGCTTGAATGAGAGTCTTCCTTGCTTGATCTCCGGTTCCAAATAGTGACGATACAGCAGTATCCGAGAGAGGCTCTGCATGGGCTTGGGTCGGAGGCAGCTCAAGCACTGAGCGCGACAGTGCTTCACGGGTGAAGCCATGTGTCTTGACAAGAGAAGTAGCGAGCTTCAGTAGCTGTGTCCTTCAGAATCAAATGCAGCTCAACACGAGAATATTTGGGAATGACTGTACGTGATGTATACCTCGAAGCTGACATGGTGGATGGTAAAGAAGATTTAGCACCTACTCGGCAAACGCCGGCAGTTCAGCTTTGGGCCTGCAGCAGCGCCAATAATTTATTCTCAACTCTTGAACTTTTTTTTTTCATCGTTCTACAGCGCTTAGAGCAGCTGCTTCTATTTCGTGGCAAATCTAATACCATTCTAGACATGTCTGACTGGGGTATGATCGATCTGAGAGTTTGCGCAAATTCTATACTTAATTATCAATCCCACTAGAGGCTTCTGACGACGACAAGGCAACCAGCGCTCCGCCAAAGGTTGCCCCAGCTAAAAACAGAGGAAAGTGGGAGGGAGAGGATGAAGATGACGATGCTCCGGTTGTAAGTTCTTCGTCTCAATGATCGAGGGAGATCGGTTTACAAGTCAACTAAAGAGCGATTGGGAAAACTCTTCAGAGGAGGAGGAAGAGAAGCCTGCAGCTGCATCTGTCGCCCCTCCGAAGAAAAAGGGTACTCTCAAGGCTAAGCTAGCCGAGAAGGAGGCAATGAAGGCTGCCCAGAAGGACGAGGATGACCCTTACGACTCTGATGCAGTACTGGATCCTCGGGAAAAGGCACGGATGGACAAGGAGAGAGAGTTAAACTCGGATTTGAATAATGCTGCGGATCTTTTCGGTGCGGCAGCACTCGGCGGTGAGTTCACAGCTTGACTTTCTTCATTAAGCTGAGGGTTTCTGTCCCTAGGTACATCATCAAAAGAGCTGGATTCCCTTATTTCATTCCAGCCTCGAACGAAAGACGACTTCGTAAAACTCTCTTCTTTGATAATAGAATATGTTGTCAAGAGGCATCAGAATAAGCCTCTATATGCATCGTTCGTTGAACATCATGTTCGCGAATTAGCGATGCCTCTCAAAGACGTTGAAGTACGCAAGGCTGCTAGCGGCCTAACGACTCTTGCGAATGAGAAGCAAAAGGAGCAGAGAGACAAAGCCAGCGGCAAGAAGAAATCGAAAGCCACAACAAAGCCTGGCCTTGGTGCTGCGAAAGCTTCCAACAGGTAAGTGATCCGCTACTACACTCTGAGAATATTCTTTGAGATTGGTCTCGCAGACTTGATACCAGTGTCTACGATGAAGCGCTAGATGACTTCGGCACCAATGCAGACGATTTTATGTAGGATTCCACGTTTGTGTCTATGCTGTTGAGGAGCATGGATGGAAGATGAAACTCAAGAGATGTATTCCTTGACATACCACTAATATATGGCAACGTCAAGTCTAACTGGCGTAATGATTCCGTTTGGGCTGTATCCAGGAAATTTGGTTATCTACCTGCAAGGTTGTGCGCCAACGTCAACGTCAGTAACGAGTAGATGATGTTTTTGAAGGATCTTCGGTATAGCTCTAAATAACATTTCATGAATGAAACTAATCTCCTCTAAGATAGATTTCCGAATCGGTGCCAGAAGCGTGTTCGCTACCGCAATGCTTCGTGACTGCTCGCCACTGCCGGCTTCGGGGAGCTCTTAGATGTTTAATTTGCGTGCTGAGTACAAGAACGAGATATGAGCTTGACTAACGTCACTGTCCTTGGGTGATCCTGGGCCGGCCTCTTCTGCCGATCCTGTTTCTTGCCTTTGCTCTAGGTTTGATTCTGATTTCTGTTAAGTCATTGAGTACGGATTTCAATGTCAAGTACGTGTTACAGTTGATTGAGTGCACTACGCTCTCTATATGCTACTATACTGTATATCTACTCTATGGCGTAGCTACGGAACAAGCCTTATTAGGGGTTGCTTGATGGTGTTTGGCAACAAGTGCTTCACAACTTTCGTTCATTACTTTTCAGTTCCAAATCTTGAATAACTTCTAGTCTCCTCGTGAACATGGCTGACCTTGTGGATTCGATGTTGGATCTTATGCGACGTCTCCCTCCTACGCGCACAGAGGAAAACGTCGCATCCTTGATTGGAATATGTCCAGAATATGCGGATGATCTACTGGGCAGCGTTGATCAACCTTTACAACTCAAGACAGACCGTGCTACTGGCCGAGAATATCTTGCTTGCGACTATAATCGCGATGGAGACAGTTACAGGTTGGTCGAGCAATTGAGCAGAGATCGTCAGGCCAATCCCACTCGTGTTCACGAATCTTGTCAGATCTCCCTGGTCAAACGAATACGATCCGCCTTTAGAAGATGGAACTGTACCTACTCCGAAGCTGCGGAAGCTTGAAATCTCTGCAAATGAAGCGTTTGACACGTACCGTGAAATGTGTGTAACCCTCTTCTCGCCTGGAAGAGACCTCTGATTTACTTCATAGGTACTTCGAGGGTGGTGTCTCATCTGTGTATCTATGGGATCTTGAGGACGGCGGCTTTGCTGGAGTAGTACTACTGAAGAAGAGTGCGTTTCTGGTTCGATTATTAACTATCCTGACCTTGATCATCCTTCACTGCAGCAATGACACCAACCGCCCCTCATGAACCATCGGGATCATGGGATTCCATCCATGTCTTTGAGACTGCTGAACGTGGTCGTCAAGCGCGTTATCAACTTACTTCCACTATTATGCTCCAGCTTACCACCAAGAAAGGAAATAAAGGCGAAGGAGAGGCAGAGAAGAGAATGGATAATGAAAAGAAAGGCTTGGAGGGCTGGAAACGTGATGGAGAAGTGACACTCAGTGGTAGCATGACTCGCCAAGTGAGTTCGTTATTGTCTTGTTCACGATATCAAAGTTATTGATATTGGTCTTCTAAATCCCTTGTTGTCATATCATGATCTCTAGACAGAACAAGATTGGCCAATACATGATTCTTCGTCTCATATCGCTAATACTGGGAAAATGGTGGAAGAGATGGAGATCAAAATGCGAAATCTTTTACAAGAGGTATGTAATTTAATTTTCATTTCTTGTATACCTTATGGCACCTATGTTCCTCACTTGATCACCTAAATCTATCACAGGTATATTTTGGGAAGACGCGGGATATCATATATGATCTTCGAAGTGTCGATGATTTGGAGAAGACGCGAAGACAAAGGGAGCTTCAGAAGGAGCTTGTTGGTTTCATCAAACGGTGAAACGGCGAGGTTTATTGGACTTTTTTGTAGAGGGCACCATGTGCACACATGCCTGTATGATTAAACTACTGTCATACATGTCATGCGTAGCTGAAAACATTGAATTGAGCCCAGTATTAACACACTTCTTTCGTGTGGTTTGCAATACGGGACGGGTTTAGTGGTAGCCCTGGGTGTACTAGGTACGATTCTCAAGGAAGACGTTTCTAAATCCTGAAGCTGAGCTACCGTAAATCAGCGTAAATTTTTTTTAATGGCATGGTTCACCACGTCTGGTTTGCTAGGTCGATATAGGCTGAACCACATTAAACAGATGTTTTTGGATTCTCTTTTCAATGCCTGCAATACCG
Organism: Omphalotus guepiniiformis; assembly: GCA_028554645.1. NCBI lineage: Eukaryota > Fungi > Basidiomycota > Agaricomycetes > Agaricales > Omphalotaceae > Omphalotus > Omphalotus guepiniiformis. The sequence goes on from JAQOOI010000075.1 coordinate 364,517, forward strand.
CATTATCGTAGTATGCGCCGCTCACCATGACGCATCAGGTTCACCATTCAAACGCAACTAGCATTTAAGTCATAAAAGGATTAGCTTCTACATGATGACAAAATTGACCTAGCGCAAGATTGAGGGTACACCAATTAATATTGTTCTTGCTGGTTTGCTTGAGACTCGAGCGAAAGCCTTTAATTCAGCACTCCAACTATCAGGAGTGCCGTATCGATCCTGAAACTAGGATCGGCTAGCCAAATCAACAAGAGCTTGAATTGGAGTTGTACATCATGGCGCTAGATTAGATTGCTCGGAAATGAGAGACTTGAATCCGTTGGTCATTTACCAAACATGTTTAGTCTCATGAAGAGTTAAACCCCGCGGCAGAAACAAGATACGAATCTAGGAGTTCGCATTGCCTTGTAAGAGGATGTACGGTTTACCTCTCAGGTGTAGGGACCCAAGTGAATATGTATCGACCGCTTGAATGCACATAAGATTCCAGGGACTCTTCTTTGATGATGAGCCTGAAATTAATGAGCGCGGTAAACACGGCATCCCTAGCAAGCCCTAGCAGCTATGAATTGACTGACACGAAAGGAAATAGTGTAGAAGACAAACGTGAAAGTGAACACAGCCTGAAGTGTTCCCAGAAGTAACGGTGGACGCTACTGCCGATTGGGTAATTGTGAGTCGGGTACGAAGAGTTGCTCCAAGTCTGCCGAACTGCATTGGTCTGAGAGTAGCACTATAGCCGACAACATTAATTCAGAAGAGTGAGTGGAGATGAACCAAGGGTGCAAGTTTCTCGAAGCCATCAATCGTGCAAGACTTCGTTTTGTCAGTGACCGAACTCTGCTGCCCTGCAAGTCAGTTTGAAGCGTGCCACGTAAGAGTAAGGGCTTCCTACACATTGTTAACCCTTGAACTGTTAAAAGGGCTGCTCGAACAGATTGAGTGAATGATGTGATTCCACCCAGTCCATCAGCAGAGGAGCGATCACTTCTGTGTCTGACGTTCAGGTGGTGCAGAAGGTGTAGGAGGCCCAGACGCTGATATACCAGGAGCTGCCCCTCTATACCCATTCCCTTTCTCATGTTCCCCGGTCGACTCCGTCTCTTGCAAGAGTGTGGTATTCTGAACCGCATGCAACTTGAAGCGCAGTCTGAAAGGTACGGGAATGAGTATGATGCTCTCCTGGTCCTTCCATTAGTCCTGGATTCGCACATACTGATTTTGACCTGCCTCCTGCCAAGGGTCGTTTTATACCGATATTAATCGCCTCTGCGACTGCTAGACCTGCTTCTCGATTAAACGGATGCATGAGAAGAAAAGAGACAAGTGAGTGCTCGCCGTGCCGTGTGACTGACTCTGACAAACTGTAAAAGGAAAACCATTCTCCAGCTGTCTGTCTGTATGAAAAAAGTCCGCAGAGACTGCTTGACGACCTATTTTGAGTGGTCCCACTGCCACCATTAGACACCAACAGACTCGCCAGGTACTGAAGCAAGCTTAGCCCACCGGAATAATCCAGACCTCGACGGTCTTGAAGACCGTGACCTTCAGCTAGAAGTCTTGAGACCAAAGTAAGGGAAGATGGACTATTTCAGACATATGGACCATACACAGAAGCAAAAATGTCGTCACGAAGATGATAATAGAACCGCCATTGTGGGATCGTCAAAGTGATCCACAAGCCATAATTGTGATCAGCAGGCTTCTACTCGCAACCAGCTCGCAACAACACTGCACGTCAAGGTGTCCAAGTACGAGCGAAGTATCTATGTTGACGTTGCTGCCTGCTCCTGCTGATTCTTCAGATGTAGAGGATATAACATGTGCGACAACCTACAGCATCCATACCAATTACAGTACTCGACATAAGTGTTCTTTTATCGGATCGAAATCCCAATGTCATACTTCGGCACCTTACACCCGCCTCTCCTTTTTATTACAATACCTCAGCCTGCTCGAAGCGTATTCCGACTAGGAATGATAGCATGCGTCGTCGTAACGAGCTGTGGAAAACGAAACCGCTGTCACTGAGAAGCAAGCATAGCATCGGCAATGGGGTTTGCATGAATGGTGATCTACAAAGTTGCAATTTGAGCAATCAGAGAAACATGTAAGAATTGGAAGTGGTTTACATGGGTCAGTTTGATCTCAGATAGAGGCCTGTTCTTAGCGTTCACCGGTGCCCGTTCCATGACATCAAGAGTAGAGTCGGCACCGTCAATGACTTTGGCAAATATTGTGTATTTACCGTCGAGATGAGGTTGTTTCGAGTACGTGATAAAAAATTGGGATTTATTTGAATCCGACCCCGAGTTGGCCATGGCCACTACACCACGTGTGTTGAACTGGCAATGACAGACTGAGATAGGTATTCAAGGTGGGAGAGGAGTTCTCAAATTTCTGACCTTGAGGGTCGATCGTATCTCATCAGCAAAAGGTTTGCCCCATATACTTTGACCACCCTTGCCTCCTCCAGTGGGATCACCAGTCTGGATCATGAATCCTTTGATATTCCGATGGAAAATACAACCATCATAGTAATTTGATGCGCACAGAGCTAGAAAATTCTGCATGGGATTGGGATATCAATCAAGGCTGCTGTTGGCAACTACAGCGACAAAGATGGAGCGTACCTCTGCAGCTTTTGGTACAGCTTCGCAGAAAATCTCTATCTGGTAGAGTATTAGTCGATTGAGTGTGTAGTTGAACTTCTTCTTACCTTTATTTCACCGTGAGTTGTATGGAGAGTAACAGACTAACGGCAAAAAAGGTCAGAACAGCTTCACGACGAAATTGGAGGATAGATACCATGTGCCGTGGGAAACTGGGAGGTCCAGGATGTTGCATGTGATGCGTGTGATGATGCATCAGATGATTTTGATGCTGCAGCGTATATCAGCGTATATCATTTCTACTACTGTCTTCACCTTCATTTTTTCTTTCCTCCTTCACTCACCATGAGGACCCCTTCCATCTACAGCCAGGATGATCCTCTTACAGAGGCGCTCAAGCCGCCTGTAACAGAATCGGATGACCAGAGGAGACTCCGGTTAGAGCGGGAAGCGGAAGCAAAGCGTGTTTCTGAACAGATTGACGAGGAGCTCAGGGTAGAGAGAGAGAGGTTGAGGAGGAAGCGGGGCGATGTCAAGGTGGGCTTCTGGCTGTTGTCTTACTTGAGACAGCTAACGGCGTTTGGGTATTTGGTTGTAGCTTCTGTTACTTGGTCAGGCGGAGAGCGGCAAGTCGACACTGCAGAAGCAGTTCCAGTTAATGTATAAACCCAACTCTCTTGACAAGGAGCGGGCTTCTTGGCGTACAGTCATTTATTTCAACGTCGTTCGCTCTATAAAGCACATCTTGACTACCCTTGAATCTTGGGAGGACGCTCTGGAAGAGGACTCTGATAGTGATCCCGCCAAATACGTGGGTACCTCGTCGCAGCCTGGTCCTTCCACTTCGGTGATATCTACCAATTCTCCCAACGGGGTCCCTTCACGCGCAAGCTCTCCCTTCACAGCTTCCAAATCGACCATCGCTAGCCTCCGGCGGCGTCTTTCACCGCTCGTGTCTGCGGATCCACAGCTTGCTGACAGGCTCAGCGGAGGTGTTACCGTCTCAGGGTCAGGCAAAGGCAGCGTGTTTGTTAGAAGCGGTTGGCAGGCACGCACAATTGAGAACGCCTTGGGACGCAAGCGAGCGCGCCCATCCGGCGATTTCGAGTTGAAGAAGTCCGAAGACCCGGACATGCAGGATATTCTTGTGCAAGATGTCAGCCGTATGCTAGAGGTCTCGAAAGATGATGTCAAGGAGTTGTGGGCACATCCAACTGTGAAAGGTTTAATTGCGAAAAGACGGCTGAAGTTGGACGAATGGTCTGAATTGTGAGTGTTTCCCCGTTTAATCAGCTCACCGCCCGTACTGACCTAAAACAGCTTTCTGAGGCATATCTCTCGCGTCGCCGCTCCAGAGTACATACCCTCCACAGGTAAGCCCAAGCTCGATATATGCGCTATATTTTCTCAGTAATGATCGTAGATGACATTCTACACGCACGCATTCAAACTATGGGGGTTGCGGAGCATGTTTTTGACGTGAGTAGTAAACATCATCTGAAACAATTCTGCAACTTCACCTCTCGTAATTCGTACCTCAGGTAAATATACACGGGAAGTCTGTATCTTGGCACTTGTTCGATGTTGGTGGTGCTCGTGGACAACGACATACCTGGGTACCCTACTTTGACGATGCAAATGCAATTATTTTCGTGGCTCCCGTCAGTGCTTTTGATCAGGTAGGCACCGTTTTACTTTGCGTCGCTGGCTTCTATGCGTGCCTACAGCATACGGTCGTTGAGCATTCATGGCTTGATGGTAGACTATCAAGGGCCTTGAACTTCCCTTCCTTTCCCTATCTCAACGCTAATATGCTTCACACCATCGCAGTACCTAGAGGAAGACCCCCGCACGAATCGTATTGACGACTCTCTTCAACTTTTCACGCAAATTTGCTCCAATCCTCTTCTGAAAAACGTTCATCTTGTTCTGTTTCTTAGTATGTCATCACTTTGATTATCTCATCTTACATACGCTCATTCACTATACTCCCTTGCAGACAAGACCGATCTTCTTCGTGCAAAATTAGAAAATGGCTTAAAGGTTCAGAAATAGTAAGCACCGACATCAAGGAGCTCATGTATGCGTACTTAATTTCATATACAGCATCACCTCTTTTGGAGAACGGTCCAACGACTATGAAACGGTCGTCCAGTATTTCCGTGCCCATTTTCTACAAGTTCACAGAAGGAACAACGAAAATAGGCGTGTCCTCTATACCCACTTCACTAGCGTCGTGGATACGTATCTACATGGCAATGTGCATTCATTGTGATTTTGACCGATGCCGTGCTTTAGGATACGAAAGCCACACAGCGCATTATTGGAAATGGTGAGTATACCTTTGGCTGACATCCAGAGTTGATTAATAAAGCTGGATTTTCTAGTCCGAGACTCTATCTTCCGTGGATATCTTCAATCTGCGGCGCTGGTCTAATCCTCTATGAAGTGCTTTCTGCTCAGTTGCTCTCAGACGATCGATACTGGCATTGACTGAACGGCATACAGGCTACAGACCTCGTCCTCCTTATTTATTCTAGTCAATCGCTTCTCGTTTCCTCACCGCTGCAATGTTCCCTTCATCGACGCATAGGGTGACTAACTAGTCACGTCCAAACTTCCTCTCCAATGTTATCCTTGTGCGTCAAATGCTGCTCAACGTTATTCACCCATCGTTTTCGCCTGTCCTGTAATCTTAAAGGTTTTCGCTTGTTGATTGTTTTGATGAAATCGCGCGCTAGATAGTTCGACCAAACGACCACTCTTTCTGTTTATTCGTACGGCTGTACTCATTGGACAACTGTGTTTCTATAGTAATTTCGTCAAGTCATCCAGTTCTCTATTGCTATTGTTGTAATTTCCTCTTTCTCGCGTCCTTAATATCCACTGCACAGCATCAATAATTACATTAATACTGTAACACCGCTACAGACTATGTGAATCAGTATACATTAGTTCATCAAAGCCGTTCCAGCCTTGTTAGGTTCCGGAGAATAGTGCAGACCGAGTGTAATGGTTACGGTGTGCCAAATACTCAAAGTGTCGGCTTCGTGTCCAAACATAGAGTTGTTGAAGTTCCATCGAAATCACGAGTGCGCTACATACATGTGACCCCCCTGGATGTGCGCGACGAATTACGGCTTTTTTACGACTTTAGGACATTGTGGAATGCTATCAATCGCACTTTGATTGGAGAGTCTGCGAAGGTTAGGCCAGAAAGAAATTGTATGTAGTACTTAATTGCGCAGGCGAATGCGATAGATACGGGCTTTGTGGTTTGACATGTGCATATGTAGTACATAAAACCGTCAGAGCTACGCCACGCAGCGTGAACACAGACGATGACGCGAGTTCAGGGGAAACTCTGCAAAAAGCAATGTTTAGACGTGACAAGCTGGTAAGAAAACATGAGGTTGTAAGAACTGTAAATCCTTTCGAAAAGAAAGCCTCTGGAAAATGCAGTTACACAACTCTAGATAGCACCATTTTCAACAAGCTTCCCACAGACGATGTATTTGTTGGAGAAATGGTCAATCCAGCCTATGACCGAATAGAAGTCAGAATTCAGAATTAGAAGCAGTTTGGGTTTTCCAGACCTTTCATATTCTCACTGCATCGAAAGGAAATGAGTCAGTCTGAGCTCAAAAGATGATAACATAGACAACATATACATTTCATCGGGTTGCAAGTCTGCTAGTTTGTCCAGAGGTTGGTCTATCGGAGTGAGCATCTCTGTTGTGGTTATGTAGCATTCTGCGTGAATAGGCCCCGCGGTTAAGAGGGTGAGGGTACATACCAACGTCGAAAGATTGCTTGGCCATGCCACGGGAGGCATCACGTCCAGCAAAATTGCCATACATTCCATCTGAGAGGACCCTTATAAGAGCCGATATATCATCTGAAACATACGAAACACACTTGGCCCATAGAAGTTTCTTCCCGCCGTCACATCGAACACAGTGCCGTTGATAGCAAGCAAGATTCTACCACCGTCGCGGCCATGGAAAGGTTCAAGCGTCTTTGGAGTGTAGGTCTTGAATAAAACGGTGGGCTGATGAGCTTTTGGCAACCACGAGTATCCATTTCTGAATTCATTCGGAATAGACTTCGGGACTGAGGAAGAAGGAAAGATGATTCGTTGTACAGAGTAGAGAATGAAGACGAGAAGAGCGGTGTTCACGGGAGTCCCAAAGTCGAATGAGGACGGCATTTGTTCTACGTTTAACAAGAAAAGATATGTGGTAGTGGTGGTACTAGTCGTAGAACGAGGTGAGCTGCGAAGAGTAAAACGCTGGAGTAACTCGGCGCGGAGACGCGGTCAAGGATGAGTAAGCCTGCTGACATTATTGGCTCTTGACTTCCGCCTCTCACAATTTGTAGAAACTTCATGTCTTATTTGCGGTCTTTCTTGCTCAAATGTCTCGAAGCCTATGCAGCAATGCATATTTGATATAACAATGACTGCTATCAGGACTCGCGACGCTCCAACGAACCTCGGATTGAAACTGGAAGCACCGTTCCACGTCAAACACTAGTCGGACCCATCAAGTTTCTTTTCTTTGAGGCACTCAGCAGACACACTGTACCTCAATATCGCTGGTCTTATGATGATGTCCAAGTCGGTCCGTCGCGTCTGCGGGCCGCTATTTATCGTTTGACGACGGTAACCCCACAGCCAGCAATAAAAAGGGTTGGTGAACATCTGGTGAACATGATTCAAGCAGCAACTTGAACAGGCGACGAATATGGGCACGCTGAGACCACCTGTGGCTACCTTCATAGTCTGGTCGTTCTTGTTTGTGTTCGTTCCTTGCGCACGTGCAGTCCAGTTACTGAACATCACCACGCTTGGGCCCGATCCTCAGACCGTCAATAGGCTCAATGGGGAGTCCTTTCAGCAAGACGCGCTGGTGACCTTCAACAGCTTTCAATATGCGGCTCTTTGGGTGCCGGACAGCGCAAACTCCTCTGTTCGATACGCTAGTCTGCAACGAAGAGCTCTTCCGAATGGGCAGTGGGAAGGTTTTAAATTCACGGACTACAACCAAACTGATGATGACGGACACGATACGTACGTGGTATCTCTCGTTGACGGTGACTCGTTGAGTGACTCGATCTTCAGAATCTCCTTGGGTATCTCTCGAGGAGATGGCACGCTTCACCTTATGTTTGATCAACATGACAATCCTCTGAATTACCGAATTTCTGTACCCGGAATGGCCCTAAATCCGACAGCAGTGAACTTCACCGCGGAGCTCTTCAGCCCTGTCCAGGTTCGTGTAACAATGTAACGACCTCTACCACAAAACATCTATGTGACCTCACTCTGCTCAGAACTTCCTACCGGGTCTCGAATCTTTGGATAAAAACATATATTTCATTAATATCACGTACCCTCGGTGGGCTGTTCTTTTACGACATTTTCGATATCAGAAGCCGGGATAGCTTACCTTGACTTCCGGGCAGAATTCTGCAAATTCCAGTGTCTGGATTCAATTTGAATAACACTGACAGTGCCCCTGATCTTCTACTCGAGATGCGTGTTGGACGTTCAGGACTTGGGGATGATTGGATATATCATTACACACCTGGACGCAATTGGAGTCTAGTAGGACGCTACCTGGAGGTTCGTTCTATTTTGTCCAAATAGATGGAGCCCAGTTGAGCTCACAGAACATCAGGGCGTGAACAGTATGTGTTTCACGCTTTGAAATTCCGTGAAATTTAAGTTCTCCAGATAATGCCTACGTCAATGGACTGGACTTTGACTATCTCGGTAACCTCCACGCGACCTGGTGAGTTCCTGAGCCCTTGTAAAGCCTGGAAATCCTGGAAATCTTAATTCTCCTCGGTAATCAGGACTTATCGCGACTATGTTAATGACACAGGTCAGGATGTCGCCGTCGAAGCGGGACCCAATGGGCCGGAGAACGTCGGTATTAGTTCAATTGAAAGGGTACCTGTCACTTTGTTATACTAATGGCAACAACACGATACAGAATCACGATCTGGACTTTTCTTACAGTCCCGACCTCGGATATACCTGGCTCAATAACTGGGGTCAAACTATCGGAAATGTGACTGCTGCAATCCCCATTGTGCCGAGTTCAGCAGGAATTACAATGTTTGGAATTCCGAAATATGGGTGAGTTGACTGTATCCCGCAATACTACCGATAGTTCAAATTTGTGACACTCCGTCAAGGGGTATCTTGAACCAGGAAGCTCAGACTGTAGACCGGGAAGGGAGAATACACGTGCTGAATAGAGAAAATACGACAGGCACTGAGCAATGGTGGGTCTTTTCTTTAGCATCATAGAACCACCGTGCCTTACATCTCTACAGGTATCATTACTGGCGTAGCACGACCATAAACTGGACGCGAACCCCTCTTCCTCTAAGTTTATCTGCCCAGTCTATCAACAACATTACAAACACACCCACAGTCATCGGCAAAAGAGGCAAACTCGTGGCACCCCCAGGGAGTGACACTTTGGTAGCAATACTACCCTCCAATGCTGCAAACTCAACTGGACTGAGCATATTAGCTAGCACCGCTCAAGGCCATTTCCGGGACTGGGAAATCATGTGGGAGATGAAGGAGGGTTGTGGATGGGAACCTTTGGTGGACCGGTATCGACTTGATTTCGAGGTCGGGGGCGATGGCATTCTGAGTTTATTCCTCGTAAACGGGACGGAGGTGGTTGTGATGGATTTGGACTTGGGCATCGCAGGTGTGTAAAGAAACAACCTAAATTTAGGGTCAGATCTCCCGCTGTCCCATCTATCTCATCTGTTGTAGATTGGTTTTAGATATCTCAATGGGTCAGGGATCTGAATCCACATCTTTATGCTATGTATTGTTTTGTGTGGCCTATGACAGTCTATGGCCTCAATCTTCCTGAATCACACCTTCAATAATCGCGCAATCACCGTACATCGCACCTCAGAGGCCAAAGTTCCAATGATAAGTTAGCTCTGCGGGAGTTCAATGATACGCTGGTCAAGAATATACCCAGAAACGGCGGCTGAGATAAAGGACAAAGGACATCTCTTCCTTCATCTCAGCCTTCTCTTAGCATATTTTTGCGCAGCTAAGTGGTGATTGCCTGCAGTGTAGAAGTATGAATTGGATCTCATTAATCATTAATCTTGGAGGCTGTAAAGTAAAGAGATCTTTTCTCAGTTGCCACGATGGTTGCACTGCAGATGTCAGTGTTCTTATGTTAGGAAGGTCAACTTTAAACCTAAGACTGACATCATGCCTCGTTAGGCAAGGATTTGCAGTATGTAGTACCGGTTGTTGTGCGGAGATCACCGGCTTATCATCTCTTAGTCTAAGTGCAGTGCTTGTATTGATTTCTGTCGATATGAAAGGTAAGCCAAGGTAACTTGGCTACAAATTGAAGTCTGAGGAAAACATATCAGACTGATTAAGTTTCGAGGCGAATGAATGGGCGCATGATTTTGAAGCTAGCCATCTCCCGGCGGCAGTTGCTACATACCACACTGCACACTGTTGAATAACTGTGTCGTGTCATCTTAATTAGTTTGATGTGCGTGCCCTGAAAGCCATGGTAGCACCGCAGCCAGGAGCATTAACGCGCAAGTTGCTGGCGCTGAAGAAGCACTGAATTACTTCAATCGCTCACCAGTGATATATATGTTCTCCGAGTTCACCGTTCCGCAGTCACTGGCACCTTGTGTGCAAATTCAACAAGAACACGGGCTGAGCAGAGATCGTAATGGCTACGCCAGGAACCCTCAAAGTTGGTCGGAGAGCAGCAATACACTCTGATGGTAGAGCGCGGCAGGCGTTGTGATTTGAATAGAATACCACAAGCTATTTGGCGCCCTCACTTGAAACCAGGAGCACCATAACAGTATCCAATTGCTTGAAGTGCAAAGCAGTCCGGAAATGGGTGGGTACTAGTAGAATGATTGTATCCCGAGTTCCAATCTTGATCGATCATGATTGCGGCAAGTTTTCAAATCCCCCACTCCACCGCTTTCAATAATTTGCTTTGACTGCGCAAGAGCAGAACAAGACACAAAGACATGGTAAGGAAAACCCTACGCTTTTGCATTTGGATTTACACTATATACAATGATAACAATAAGAAACCAAGCCTCCGAGAATGCCATAAGTAGGTCGTAAAATTCTTGTTGGGATCCGTTTCCGAAGTAAACCTATGTAGTGAAAGAGGAGCAGAAGCGAAGGAGTGAACTGTATGAACATGCAGAGGTTTAACGAACGAAGGAGTAAAAGGTGGCTGAAGAAATAGTACATTGTCCTTTTTCGATTCCAAACGATTAGAAAAGAAGTACAGTAAGGTAGTCTGTGAAGGAAGAGAATATGATAATAATAATATAGACTTCAACCGTTTCCCATGAAGTTATGATCAAAAATACGTGGCGTTAAGTTAAAAGACTGGAAAGGAGTGACATACGAACAAGGCATCGTAGCTGTATCAAATATTAAGAGAGGGAGGTTTGGAGAATAAAATATTTACCATACCCAGAAGCCGCAAATGCAATCATGATAGATCCGTGGAGGGATAGTAAAACAACAGCGCTGCCAGAATGCAAACGCGAATATCAATCGAAAGCAATCGAAAGCATGACGAGAGTTGAGAGCGACGACAGGGGCGGGTCAAGATGAAGAAAATTCGCAAAAGAAGCGATTTCATTCCTCGTCTTCCTCATCTTCGTCCTCATCAGCGTCACCCTCTCTGCCGCTACCACCCTTCCATTCTCTCTCCCAGAGCGGTGGTGGGTCCGAAGGCTGAGCAGCAGATTCGCCAGGTGCGAGACTTGACCGTGCTCTCTCTAGACGGGCAAGAAGCATTTGACGGTCATTCAATAGTTCATTAATGTAATCAATTGCTGTAAAGACGTAACAGGTGAGCATCCTTGCGTACAGTGAACAACTCTAGAAACCGACTTACTCTTCCCGAGGACAATATTCTCACTTCGTGGTCCAGCTCGACCATCAATTTTCTCACCCGTCCCATCGTCAGCCTTTCCTCGTTTATTTCTCTTTGCTTTCGAGCCCCTTCCAGAGCTATTGTCCGCATTCATCTGGGCCTCTTCCTCTAAACGAATCGCTTCCCTCAAGGCAGGCACTGTTTCGCATAGCGCTTCGTAACCCCGGCGAATATTAGCTCGTCGTTTTTGTTCTGATTGTATGTGGTTGGCCTTCTTCTGAGAAGGAGAGAGAAGAGTGGCTTTACTCGGCGGTGTGGATGAGGAAGCAGCTGGAGGAGAAGGTCTTAGTCGCTTGTTAGAGGGAAATGAGCCAGACTCTAAAGAACGCTTGTTTTGGCAAGATCCGGGAGATCCAGCTGCAGCGGATGAGGGTGGAGAAGGAAGAGTGGAAGCGTTTGAGCTGCGGCGAACACTGCTAGTGCCCGAGCCGGCGAACGAGAGAAAAGTTGCTGATGATGCTGAGGTCGTAGGTGGAGAGCTCATAGAGCTTAATGGGCGCATGCTGGAACCACTACGCATCTCCTGTTGCGCACCGCTGAGGGTGTGTAGAGGAGCGATAGATATCGGCTGAGGTACATGGCCGTGACCAAGTGAATGATGAAGTGTATGCGGCGGAGAAGAGTGAGAATGCGTAAGATGAGGCGGCTGGGTGCTCTGCTTGGATAGAAAAGGAAAAGGGTCGTTACGCTGCGATTGCTGGTGATAGAGAGCATGCTGGCGATGGTGTTGGGATTGGTTGGGAAAATCATAAGCGTACTGAGAATGGGTCGACATAGGAGTATAAGATTGCGTCTGCTGGTACTGCTGCATCATAGATGAAGAATTCCAGGCTTCTGAATCGAGCGACATGAGATCCTTGGTGGCCTTTGCCAAAGCTTCGCGGCCCTGGGCATGAGGTACGTCTGGTAACGCAGGATTCCCTGGAGAGTAAGAAGAAGACCAGCCAGCGTTTTTTGAATCATTCGACTCTGAATAATCGATTGAAGAAAGAAAAGACTGGAATACATTGGACTCAGCGGGAGTAAGGAGATCAGACATAATTGAAGAAGGGAACTGAAGGAGGACAGCCAGGGTGGGCAACGTTAAGGACGTCGAGAACGACGGTGACGAAGAAGAGATGAAAAGTTGAGAAAAAAGGCTCGTTGAAGGTTTGGTGGTAAATGTATCAACTTTGAATTCTCTCCTGTTGGCATGGAGGCTACCCCAGATGTGGCTGTGCTTCCCACCTGATCTCACTCTCCATCCGTTTCCCCCCGCCAATCATCCATATTCGTCTCGTGTTCTCCTTTTCTCCATCCAACAATTCCTCATTTTTCTTGACAAATGTCTTCTTGAATAGTCGATTCACCAGCATGAGCCTTGATAGCTTTTCTCTTTGCTCCAGGGTCGCTTTCTGCACTGTCTCTCGTCTCTAGGCGCATAGGACTTTCTGCCACTCTGGTCTGATCTTCTCATTGCTCAGAACGTCAAGTTCTTTTCTTCTGCATGGCAACTATCGCTCAAATGTCATCAACGAGATCACTGAGATCATAGCATCAAAATAACGGTGAGAGCTCTCATGAGTCTTTTCGAGCCTTTAATTCGCTCTCGCAGGCCCGGCGGGCTGTGCTTTCGTGCATCACACCAGTAGTACTTACCTCTCAGTGCTGCGGAACTTTTCTTTGTCTGAATACAGACCAGCTTCTCCTACCTTGTCTCCATTGCGACCTCTAACATGAATCTTTTGGAAGTCACCCGAGTCCGTGGCGGCGGCGGCGACATCAGCGCTCATCAGCGTCGGGATAAGGCGGCGACCTATTCACCATTCGTTCATTGACGCATTGCGAGGCACTTACTTTGATGGCCTAACAGCCCAACAACTCTCAACGGTCAACCGACCTCGCTATTTTTCAAACATTCCCTGTCGTTGTATGCATCACAGGAAGACGAAACTCTTCTTCATGAGTCCTACAAATGAAATTTTAAGTTTTCAACATGCCGCAATTGCCGCCGCGCTTCAGTTATCTCCCTCCTTCTATTCAGGCAACACACGTCCAGTGCCTTGGGTAGCCTTGGGTGTTATGATTCTGTCAGAAGTATTTAAGATTTGAGCGCGCTTACATCTTCTCAACTTCTTTCCGCATACATATGTCCCTCCCTCGATTTGTCTTTTCTATGTAGAATTCAGTTTATGACCAAAGATGGCGCGTCTTATGCTTTTCTGATAATCTGTGACTCACTTATCCATATGCTCTAGGTCTCGTCTACGTCACCAGCAAGTCACCAGCACTCTTCCTGTACCTCGGGCACGCGCATGTCCGCGTTTGATTTGCCAATCCTCTTGATTCGTTTTTCTTTGGAAGTGCGTAGAGTGCGCCAATCGAAGGAGCACACTTCCCACCAATGCACTTGAAGGAAGTGATGACAGGGCCTGGTTTGCTTGGATGAACAGTCTTCCTGCAGCGCCCTGCGGTGGGTGTTTGTCGACACGGCCGTTATAGATATTGATATGTTCCTCAGCCCTGAACTGTTATTCAAATATGACGTTCGTCGAGTGTTAACCTGGCTCGAAGTGTTGACATGGAAGAAAAAAAAACTGGACGATTAATTTGCAAACATCCGCCGCTGCTTACGTTGCGGTTTGCAAGCAGAAGACGGAGGTTTTTCATGAAACGCCTTTTCGAAAATACCCGAACATTAGACGTTCTCCGAGCCCAGCAGGTGTTCCTATTTGATATTTTCCGCCTCACAACCATTCCGGTCAATGGGTCATTTCCTCGGAGATCTCCTATATTTTTTACTTCAGTGCAGAGCACAACAAGGTTCAGGACCTTACCTTCCACGATCATGATCTGTTCTTTCAGAACCTGGCGCAATCTCGGGGATAACAAATTCTCCTGCTTGTTTTGATCAAGTTCTTTGCACTTCGATCAGTACTGATCAGTGCGTCAGCTTGAGTCTCTGCAGACTGGGCCTATCTTTTCAGGAGGACAGGCATCGAGAGCCTTGGGGTGTGGCGCATCACACACGTATGAGAGGGCTACTGGCCTAGAATGCGTTATGGCATCTCATTTGTATTACTGGTTTTCTTCTTCAACTTCAGGAGCTGTTGCTACTTTAGGGAGTGTAGAGAGTTGAAAGACGCTGCGTAGGTTTGTTCAATAGGCTCAGTTCGAAAATTGACCCCGCTAATTGACCCTTGCTTAAACTTGCAGTCACGTTGCATTTCGGAATAAGCAAGTATGACCCATCGGTGATCCGTGGCGCTATTTATCCTCAAATTTACCTTCAATTAATAGGCGCCATATCAAACTGCACTATATCTACCGCCGGAGCTGTCTGTCGTTTCGTTGGAATCTGTGCATCGTGGTGGATCGTTAATGTTCGACAGAAATACGTATTAACAAATATTTGTCCTGCACACTCGATTGGTCACCATGGCGTCCGACACATACGCGAGAGTACACTCCAGCCGCTCTGGCGTACACGGTGCAATATTATTTGTGTGCTGGCGTGGACCCAGACTCGCCATCCCCCGTTGCGAGACCGATTTTTCGCAGATTCGTCGGTGCCTATCCGTAACGGCTCGGCTTTCACTTTGCTCAGAGACCTCATTGCATGTATGAACATGTTCGCAACCGCACTCAGAGATTCCGCTGCGTATTTGGCATTTGCATTTCAGAAACGATTTCGGTCCTCGGAAATGTTGTTCGGAATCGCGACCGCCCTCACTCACTCACATTCTCCGAGAGTCCCGACAAAAGCTGTTGTTTTACGGCTCCGCCTTCTGGCCACGCGTCCCGGTTCGGTTTTACTGTCAGGAGAAAGCCCAAGCTGCTCCTTTTCGGCACGTTGAGCTATCAGGCTGAGTCTGATATCCCCCCTTTGGATTGACACAAAGGTTTTCGCGACGGCACGCTTCGACTCCCATGAGTGCTCAGGTACTGAACTTCCGATTTCCGAGGTAGTGGCTACGATACTTTCCCCGTCTCCGTCACAGAAGTATCGGAGTTGGCGATGCACGCCCGGTCTCCCCTGCACAAACATCGTTTCAGAAGGCTCGGGAAGGTTTTAATTTCATAGCTCGCAAGTTCGCAAGTTCGTTCGAACTTGAACGGAATTCCTAGGCCTAGGCTTTCACCATCTAGTACTTGCCCGCGTATTGCACACCAATGAGAGGAGGAGGATCTATCTCAAGGTTTTTACGAAATCCCGTTGAACGAACTGAGAGATTTGGTCTCCTTCAACGAATGTTTGCCTCCTCCTCCACACAATACAGAAGCGATACATGAGGCTGACTACCGTCACCTCGCCAGTGAAGAGCCTTCTGCGCATATCATAACATGCTGCGTGTGCGAATGGAATCGGGTCGTGCAGATGATTCGAGTCCAATGACATCGCCACCGCCAGGAGAGCGCGCGCTGGCCGTTGGAGCCAGTTGAGTCCCACGCTCGGATTCCTCCTAGTTGTCCATGGATGATGACTTGAGTCATACCAGTGCATTAAGTTTGGATACAGGACAATGACGAATTGCTGTCAATGCCGCCACCCACCACAATCGCGATGAGTTGCAGCAGAGCGTAGTCTTGGCTCTCTAATCCGAGATATCTGTGGTTTTTTTTTACGACACACGCTGCAATCACAGGGTTCTCGCCACTGCTGGCCCACTCAATTATAGGTGGTCTCGGCTCTCTGAAGACTTTGGCGTGTTCGCACCTTGTGGCACTCTAGTGGAGCATTCGGAAGTCGTTCCTCTGGGAGGCTGATATGAGTGCTTAGACGGGTTAGTTCTACTGTCCCACACCGTCTGCGCGGAGTCTGATTGTTGAATCTAGTTGTTTGTAGTAAGTATCTTATAATAACAAACCCGTTTTGGTGTCTCGGTCTACAGCTTAATGATCATTTGATCACCGCTGATATTCAGTGACCACCTGACATTAAGCAATCTATGTAAGCAAATCTATGTTGATAGCACGAGTATCGTACTCGTCCAGTACTCATCCAGCGTTCCTTTTCTCCTACATAGGATCTCCCGACGTTCTCAAGACTTACCTTGCGGTTCTTATTCTTCTTATTTCCAACTTGACCTCGGCGCTCAAATTTCTGAGATGACAAAGTCAGTGTCCGAGCTGCCCAGGCTCTGGCCTCTCAGTCGTCGACGTTTACTCGGTATTGGAGTGGCCACGCCTCAAGATGTCGCATATGTGGATTTGAAGCAATGTTCTATTGAGGTCTGGCCGATACACCTGAAATGACAAAACACTGCGAAAAATCTGTATGCAATACTCTTCAACCCGCGATGAATTTGGGTCTTGAGTCGATTACTTCCGACTTGACTCGAACCAGGCTTGTTCCTGACTTTGTGGTCGCACGCGCGCTTGAATTGGCACGAGTTACGTCTTCAAACAGATAGAGAGCTCACGATCCCGGACGAACTGGCGGTTGAAGCAAATGTCGCTTCCTATGTGCCCGATTTAAGATGTCAGGCTCGATCCAAAAGGGCTCTTCTGTGAGTTTTCCAAGTACATTGTGGCGCTTGACGACCAAATAAAACATCCGCGATTTGGAGATCTGTCAATCATTTGTCAATCTGACCGTTTCCCACTGGTTTTTTCTGGTCTAGAGTTCGAGACCTATAGCAAGGACCTCTGACTATGTCATAATTGTATTCCTCAGCACCACTAGCACACGCAGGCATTATGAAATGAGTACGAGTTGCCTCTGCTTCGCGTTGCTTTGAGTTTCAACTTTCAAAGTGTCTTTCATATCCCAGACTCTAGAATTGCTGGACTCGTTACTTTGGATGTCTTGTTGTAGCGGCCACTGTTCGCCACCCCGGCGGGTGAATCAGCCCGAGTAAGCCGGAAACTTACCTCCTATTGGACAACAGACATAAGAGCGAAGATAGAAGTCAGATCATTTCGTACACTTGTTCATATGTTTCTGAAATGCTCATAACAGCCTAATTCTCCTCCACCATATGTTCGATCATTTAATCTGCCCTTTTGCATCAACAAGTTATGTACAAACGGGAGCACACCGTTTAATCCGTGGTATTCTGTCGATTGCAAGTTGGATGCTGATCTCATTCATTCATTCATTCAGAGAGAACTCTGCATCGGATAATTTGTACTCACTCCTCACAGTTTCTCTGCAGTACCTAATCCAGTGTCTTCACAGAGTTGACCCTAATTGACCTCACGAGCTCCTCAGGTACTCGGTTAGAGCATTCGAAATATCTCCAAAACGGTACACTTTCTGCTTCCGTTCTGATTCATTATCAACGTCCAACGTTTATTAAGTGTGGTGACGGGGATCCTGATCGGGAAGGCGGTATACCAATTAAGGCACTTCGGGTAACGCCTAAAACACGTGGGCTCCTCACGGCGACTCGGAAATCTGCCGGTGAACTGGATATCGTGGAATCGTGGTGACATTAGCCTGACGGTGGCGTTGGCTCTGAGATTTAGTTTGAATCACTGTTTTTGAATATACCGACGGCTAGGGTCAAGGCTTTCAAATATGGGGTACAATTTCCGTGAAGGGGCGGCAAATTTAGATGCTGAACACTGGGCGGCGCATGATACCACACCTATAGCTAGTTCATGTCGGACTGTGGGTTCATAGTATCTAGTCTACCTCAACAGGTGAACGGTTCGTGTCTTCATCATGGTCTAACATTACGCGAGTGTTGGGAAAATCAGCAGTTTTTCTTACGGATCTCTCAGACGTGATACGGTCGCGGGCCAAACATGTATCTTCAAATACGCCACAGAAGCTGGGTAGCTCCCTATCAATTGCACCTTTACATGCGTCTCGTGCGAGTCTACTCAGCATCTTCTTGAAACGTAAGTCTGAGGAACATATGTATTTGCGAAGACGGATTTTAAGTAAGACACCCACGATAGCAAGGTTGCATTGAGGCAACGAAGTTTCTAATCTAGCAGATATCTAAAGTCGATTATGAACCCGCGACCCGTTCTCGTCATTGAGATGTTGTATGATGAGGCCGTGCACTTTAGTAGCAGAAATATGATAGATTAAATTCATATCTTTTTGGGCAAAGTGACAGACAAATATGATGATGCGGGGTAAAAGTTGTACACCTAAAACCGTGCCGAAGACCCATTTTCTGTCTGACAAGTGTTGGCGCCGCCCCACCGCAACTTAATAGCACGAATAGCACCCGTGTAATCAGAATAACGCTTCATAGGCACCAAGTGAAATCGGCGGAGACAAGAGGAACCACTCGATTGGGCGACACTACGGTGACTGGCAGTTATTTCTGAAACGCAAATGAAATTAAGGGTGTGCAGAGATCT
Source organism: Omphalotus guepiniiformis (assembly GCA_028554645.1). Classification (NCBI taxonomy): domain Eukaryota; kingdom Fungi; phylum Basidiomycota; class Agaricomycetes; order Agaricales; family Omphalotaceae; genus Omphalotus; species Omphalotus guepiniiformis. The sequence continues at coordinate 383,418 of JAQOOI010000075.1, forward strand.
TGTGCATTGGAAGAGGGAGCATTTATGTCGCTGATGGAACACTAACGGTAGTTACCCGCCGGCCAGTGAGTACCTGAATTATAGGCTAGGCCTTCAAGTTGAAAGAATGAAGGTTCAGTAAGAAACAAGACGAGCATGAGTGCTGTATAAACATCCTGAGAGTGGCCTGAGACAGTGCTCAAGCAGACGACTCAGTGAGAGCCTCGACATTCGGCGATCACCGACGTGCCGTCGCGGCAAATGTTGATGCTTCTCAGCAGTCAAGGTTCTTCAAGCCACTTTACGTTCGATTACCATGGCGGATCCCAATCGCAAGCGTAAATCGCAAATCCCAGAGAAAAGGAAGAAAAAGAAATACCGCTCAGTTAGTCTCGATCTCACTCTGTCTGTTGTAATGATTCGACTTTTTCACGAATTAACAGGATGGGTCTCGAAGTAAAAAGCTTGTAGATGGGCCTGGGGTATGGGTAAGCTGTGGGTATTCATTCAAATGATGTAAAACAACTAGCTCAAGTTTCTCTCAGGTGTTAAAGGAAAAGAAAAGCCCACAGTTGGCGAACTTTACGACTTGTTCGACTCAGTGAGCAGACAATGCGCCGTTCACTGAGGCTGTTAGATTGACTAGACAAACAGCTGGCTTCAGAACTTTGGCCTGTGGCAAATAAAGATGTCTGTGAACCGAACCTTGACTCTGATTCATCATCTGATGAAGTGGAAGTATCTATCGAGGCTCAGATCACCCGGGAAGTTTCCAACATTAAGCGACCAAGGGCCGAGCAAAGATTTGGTGCGCAGGATGCAGCTTCGTAGTACTTTGAACTTGATGCAAGCGTTGAATAGCTAACTGTCATACCGACACTCCTTGTGGTATTGTCGTTTCCATTCTGGCGGAGACAGTAACCTTACTCACCCTGAATTTAAAGTTATCTTCATATCTTGTAGACCTCCTGTTGACCCTGTTCGGCTTGTCGAGACTCATATCCAGAATGTACAGCGCACCGGGATTACGCACACTCGGTAGGAATCTGTGTACTCTGTACTGGCTCCGTTGTTTCTCAAAAATAGTCTGGACAGTTATACGCATCGCTTCGTTCCGGTGTCCGCAACCTGTTTCGCCAGCATCCCCGATATACAATTGCTCTGTCGATCTGTTCTCGCTCCTCTCCTAGGCCCAGATTCCGAGAGAACCTACAGCGTAAGGTTCTGTGCTTGGAAAGTGCGCATCGCTCTCATGCGGCCTTCTAGTACAAGATTGAATTACGACTTCGTAATCACACATCTCTGACACGACCAAATCTAATACAAGCTATCGCTGAGTGTATTCCAGACAAGCATACGGTCAACCTGACAAATCCAGACCTCTTTATTCTCGTGGAGGTTTTTAAAGTAGGCGATTCCTAATTGTGATTTTATATTATCTGATTTCATTATTGTTCACAGAGTGTCTGCGGAGTCTCTGTGACGAAAGATTATTATAAGCTCCACAGATATAATGTCATGGAACTTGCAAACAGTAACCACGAGTCAAGTGAGGATATTAGGCTTCACTGACCCAGGACTTTCGATTAGGCCAATTTGTATTCAATGCTTTTAGCATGTTCTGCCCCTTCAAAGATCTTATTCAAAAAAAACAAAAAGTCCATTTTCGTGAAGTATGTCACAGACGTACAATGTATAAGTATTGGTTATGCACATACCAGATATTTCATAACCAAAGACAATCTATCTAACAGTATTGTACAGGTAGGGCTGAATGGGTATATTTCTGTCCAGCTATCCAGGAATCATTCTGATAGCCAACACTCCTTCCGCTCCTCGAGATCGTGGGCACGCCGTATCCAGCGGCGGAGGTCGTAGTACTGTCCGATGTATATGACGCAGAGCTTGTATGGGAGAAAGCCGACGCGCCAAAGCTACCGGTCCAGTCAAGGTCATTTGAACTTGGGGCGTACCAATTACGCGGAGTCGTTAGTGGTTGAGATTCGTGATTGTTTAGCTGTAAAGTATGGTGAGCAAGGTAGAGGGTTTCCACAGTAACTCTCACGTACGAATGAGAAATTCGAGCTGTACATATCATAAGCCTGAGGAGGGAGTTCGGTGCTTGATTCAGGGTAAGCAAAGTTGTAGATAACAGATATATGATCTTCGTGATTGGCAGTATCGATAAAGTTCGCCGATGAGGCGGTTGTTCGTGCAGGGAATAAATTTTGCATGATTGTGTAGCGAGTCGGAGCTTGAGGATAGCCAATTCAGTGAGATACAAATGGGATTAAACGAACAAAAGGGCTTACATGCACTTTCGCACAGCGATTTCCAAAGCCCGGGTACTAGCCTTGCGCTGTACATCCACCCAGAGCTCTGAATTGGGGACGAGTGGCATTTCAATGGCGCAACTTCAGTGTGGATTGGCAAACCTGTGCCATCGAGAAATACAGAGAAAGAACATTGTAGGGTGAGAGGACATGGTGACACGAAGGTGACGGTCGGATCTAAGTTCGACAGGCGAGGAGTGGCGAGGGAGTCGTAGTTAAGAGATGCGGAGCTGGTCGAGGGCAAGGCAGCCAGGTGTAGAACGAGCGGCATCACCCTCTCGTTGTTCACGATGTTAATGACGGGTGCCGGCGACGACCAGGAGAGATTCTCGAGCACAACATTGACCCAAATGTTGCTTCGCCGGTAAGGACTACGATGGTATGAAGTAGGTTTTTCTGGAGGGGGAGAAGTGGATGGGCTATTTCCCCCTGACGACATTGTAGTAGAGTCGCCGTCGGTGTCCATATTGCGACGGCATATTAATTGCAGAACTGTACCCGGTCAAAGGTCGTCATTGCAAAAAGCAAAGGGGGTACTAACTTTTTTCGCTCTTGCAAGTATCTCTCAGCTGCTGAAGGCGGCTCCCGACCTGCTTCGGAGTCCTTCGTTTTCCCGTAGTCTCAAAAATGAAATCTGAAATGAAACGATTCCTCATGCTGAAGCGACCGAGGGTCTTGCTTGATCGGGAATCATCGGGTTTGTACTTCTCAAGAGCTGCATATTGACACTGTCAAGAACGGCGGCATGAGCCGAAATATGAGATTGTGGCTCACCTTCTATCAAAGCTGCCTCCCTGAGAAGAAGAGAAGAGTCAGGGTCGTAATGAAAGGGGATGCGTCGTCACGTCAAATAACTTACAGGTGTGGTGGCCAAACTGCTTCTCCTTTGCCTTTCAGAGTCTTCCAGCTCCTGCGTCCAGTGGCGACAATCTGTGCCGCGTCGCGAGTTTTTTCTTCTGCTGAGGGGGTATAGGATAGATCATCGACGGTGGACATGCATACATAGCCAGCATGAGGTTTTCGAGACGAGCTCGTTGGGCTTGAGTTCCAATCTGAATAAGACATGAATGCGATGTTGTAGGGAAGGGAAATTAAACAAGCGGGAATGTGGGGATAGGTGGTCATAACTTCGCGGCCTTATAAACGAGGATTGTAAACCATTTGCCAAATCTAGCACGTAGGATCTTGGAAAGTGATCAAGGCTTCCACCGAGGCGACATTACCTCAGAATACCGATTTGTCACGAGAAAAGGAACCATCGACAGGCCCGCTATCGACGTTTTTCAAACGACCAGGAGTATAGACCCAGCTGTAACGAAAAAGAAGCCATGTCGTCAGCAACCTGTTTCAAGTTCTACGAATTTGGGAATCGATTTCTTGCCCCTTTTAGTTACCCAAGGGGTAGCAAAGTCATGGAGTGGCGGGGACTTCCATACATTTTGTATTTTCCGCCCGGCCCAGAATAAAACATGGTCTAGATTAACCTGTCCTTTACAGGACAGTGCTGGCACCGAGAGACTCGAGAGAAGTAAGACGCGATTTGAATGTCATAGAAACCTCTTTCCAGCAATAAAACTTACTTCTAAGTTCTAGTGGGAGTTTGCTCGGTTAGGCGCTTAGAGAAAAATAGTATACATATAACATTGATCGGCCTTCTTCGAATGCATGGCACTGGTAACGACACGGTTTGCAGCACGGTTTGCGAGGGATGATTATGGCACAAATTGCCGTCTTTACTTTGTCGCATTCACAAGAACCTGACAACATCTGAGAGTCAAAGACGGAAGAGACAGTAGTCAAAGAGCACGTACACGTATCCTATTAGGCCGGAAGGAAGAACAGAAGTCAAATCCCGAATAGGTGTTTGTTTTGGCTGCAATACTTACAAAAAAACAAGGGTATGAACTACATTTCAAATCGCGATTCAACCAATGTGAAAGTGAACCTAAAAATGCTTCCGTAAGAGTTGGTTTGATTCGAGTGGCGGAACCAAAATTCGAACTGAACTGTGAGTTGAGTCTAATCCACGTGTCGGACACGTTTAGCGGAATCTGACATACAGATTACGGTAGACAGCAAATTGCCACTGTCGTTACGATTATTTCTATACAGTGACAATGAAGGGTTGGTCATCGCTCAGATTCATCGTCTCGGTAGCTGAACGCAAGGCTGAGGACTCCTTCTTCGTGAAATTTCCTGGGCTAGATTCATGACGGCCATAGTATTTGCAAGCTCTTGAGCCGAGTCAAAGGTGTGTTGTAGAGAATTACAAGTTTCCAGAGCCTGTTATTATGAATTATTTGATGTAAATCTGCATCGCGGCCGCTCTTGGAATTCTATCTCTTCGTGTCATGTAACTATCTAGTGGGTACTAGCGGATAGCATGAGTTGAAAGACATCCAAAGTATTCAATTCAATTGCTAGCAATCAGGTTCACCTTCTACAAGAAACATGATTCCATAAAGGGCCTCTCCTCGGCCTCTCCTCCCCTCTCCTCGGGCCTGCCCTCAGAAAGCCGACGAGCCGTCATCTTCAGGGTGATGCTTTGTTTCCTCTAGGGATAGAAAGTTTGCAGGCAGGTTAATATTTCCAATTCACGAGGAAGCATATCGCCCGGCTCGCCATTCGTACCACCGACACCAATCGGATACCGACTTCCATGCCGACAAAAGCACCTTGAAAGGACAACAGCCGCGGCACCGCAGATGACGACAATCAATAATCGGGCGGCGGGTATAGTTCTAGCAGGTGTTGACCTACGACGCGACGCACCCACAAAATCAAGCAGTTCACTCCAGTCTCACTCCATGTGGTTGACTGCTCTGTTAGGGGCAGGTATTTCTCAAGCACTTTGTAGCGCGCGACCCGGAGATGTTTCCAAGGAAAGCCGGGGGTACGGGCGACGTAAGTTCACGGAGTTGAATCCAAAAACGGACTTGAGAACGCAACTGAGTCGGAAGTCAAGAGACAAAATATAGAGCCTCTCTAAGGGTACAGCAATCGAGTCATTGAGACGATTTGTTGTGCTTCTTCGAGACACAAAAGGACGTAAAGCAATTTCCGTATATGAGCACTGTCTGGTGCGCCCACTGTAAAAACTTTTGTATCTGTACAATCTGTAAAGTGAAGGCAAGTTTGTAGCATATGGTTAACTCACATTCAAGAGACTCATACAATGATTTAGAGGATGCGCGAGCCGTAAAACAAAGATTGAGCACTCAGCAGTACTGAGTGCATGTAATTTGGGGGCGTGTTGCTAACTGTAACTTTGAGTGTAAGTAGGGTCCGCTTGGCTCATTTTCCCACGTGATTTAGTCACCATATTGCGCGTTATGTCACGCGTTTCGTGACAACGCATAGACACGGCCGAACTTCAAGTTCATCACTGTCCTTCATTCAACTAAAAACAAGAACTCCATGTCACTCTGGGTGGACAAGGTAACCAATGAAAAAAAAGGCAAAGTTACTATACTCAAACTTTTCATAGTATCGTCCTAGGACACTTGACGAGCTGCACTATCATGGCGAGTTGTCAAATCGACTGAAATCTTTGGCGAGTAAGGCTTTTTGAACGCGAAGAGCTGTACCTTGAATAAAACATAGGCGTCTTCTGGCGACTTTCCTCATATGCTGTTCTACGGACCTTCAGGAGCCGGCAAGAAGACAAGGATCACTTGCACATTGAGACAGATATTTGGTCCTGGGGTTGAAAAGGTGCGTGTCCTATGACTTTTCGAGTTCTCCTCGTGTCCTAACGCTTTCACCAGTTAAAAATCGATCAGCGCATCTTTCTTTCCCCATCTAAACGCAAAATTGAAGTCAATATCGTACAAAGTAACTTCCACATTGAAATAACACCGAGGTTTGCCTTATGGTTTCTCTGATGATTTCCGAGCTCCATTCAAATCTTAGTGAAGCGGGAAACTACGACCGGGTTGTCATTCAGGAGTTACTGAAAGAAATAGCCCAGACTCAGCAGGTTGATCTCAACGCGAAGCAGAGATTTAAAGGTGTGACATTCATGTTGCCTTGTGTTTTTCTGCTCCTGACACCCATTTCAGTGGTGATCATAAATGAAGCAGACTCGCTCTCTCGAGATGCGCAGGCTGCCCTTCGTCGGACCATGGAGAAATATATGTCGAACATGAGAATCATTCTATGTGCGAATAGCACCAGTCGATTAATAGCACCAATAAGAAGTCGATGTCTTCTCATGCGTATTGCTGCCCCCAATCACGACGAGGTGCGTAACTTCATGATACTTTTGCTCAATGAATCGAAAGTGACCTTTCTGTAGATGCAGACTGTTATGCAATATGTGGCAAAGCGTGCAGGGTTTGACTTGCCTCCAGATGCCGCTGACCAAGTCATAGACGATTCCGGTGGAAACCTTCGCAAAGCTATCCTGTGTCTAGAAGCTCTCAAAATGCAATCGTACGCTTTTCATCTTGCAATTGCGATTCCTTGGGCCTGACCTTACGCATTTGTATCGGCTGCAGACCCGACTTGTCTGGCCCTCTATCAATAGCAAAGCCAGACTGGGAGACCTACTGCCACAAGGTAGCTGATCTCATCATTAGCGAGCAATCCCCGGCCCGTGTCATGGAGGTTCGACAGAAATTCTACGAGTTACTGAGTCATTGTATCCCCCCAACTATCATTCTCAAGGTAGGCCCCCTCCGGTACGAGAAGTGTTGAGCTAATGTTTGGTCCCTCCCTATAGACAGTAGCCGATAAAGTCGTGGAACGAGTGGACGAGTCCATAAAGGCAGACGTTATGCACTGGGCTGCCGTATATGTGAGTAAAGTGATGGAGACACTCTTAACACATTGAAACTCATTATCGCCCCCTTCTGCAGGAGGTCCGGATGCGTATTGGCTCGAAGAAGATATATCACCTGGAGGCATGGGTCGTGAAAGTGATGAGTCTTTACAAGGTAACGCTACAGAGCTCTTTCAATCTTGATTATCGGTTACTGAGGGTACTGCGATGTCGCCATCATCTAATAGCATTTCTTCTACGACATGGACCTATCGGGTTTCGACTGACCGGCACGACTGGGGATGAATGGGGGTTTCATTTTAACACTGTTCTCATGTTCCGCATACTATCATGTACTACTAGAAGATTGACAACGAAACTCCGGATACGGTACTCATGAAAGCCCGGAGACTGTGTAACGTGCACTTCCCGCACTTTCGACGTTAATGTAACATATCCAGAGAATTGGAAGACTTTCTACTCCAAGTTAAGATATCCCTCATTGGTTCCATGGAGTCTAGCATCGTGTTGGGCACGTTACGAAGCCGCAACTGTATACTCTTCTTCCACAGCTTTCATGAAGTCCAAGAGCTGTCAAAGTAAACGAAGGTCAGTTGAGAACGCCACGACGATGCAACGTGCTCACAAGTTTATGTCTTCGTTCGCCAAGCGCCTTTCCTGGCTCGGTTTTGAGTCTGTCGCTGATATGGACGAGTTTATCACGGAAATGCTGAATTGCTGAGTTCGCGAGGGCCGGATCGTCTGAGGGAACATGTAAGGCGCTAGTGTACGAGCAATTGAGCCTTTACTGAATACTAGCGGTAGAAGAACCTTGAACTTACTTGTTTTGAGCAGCAGAGTAAGCTGCGCAGCGTAATATTCCTGTTATAGGACATCATGAGAATAGATGTTTGACGGATGAACGGGAGCGGCGCACTCACCAAAGGCTCCAATTGCGTCCAGCCTGTCCGCGTCCTGCACACAATGTAGTTCCAGACACTCGTCGTGCCATTTCCCCCATTCCCCTTTTGCCCTAAGTTTCTTCTCTGTAGTCCACGAAACGCTCTCGATTATCTGCGAGATCTGGCGCGCTCTGCCGTCCGTAATAATGTCTATGTTGGAATTGGCGGCGGCAGAACGGAACAGAGGAAGAAGAAACGCATATGAATCGGCGGCTTCTTCGGGCGAAACATATTTCTTGTCCAGAACATCGTGAAGAAGGGCAGCTTGACGAGAAATGACAAAGTTAGGTCATTGTTCGCAAGAGGACTCAATAACACGCACCCAACTCCACGGTCAACAGGTCTGGCTGCACTGGAAGAGCTTTTGCAAGGCCCAGGGCGGTCCTTCGAACACGTTGAACTGTGTTTGACACGGTCAAATGGTCAACAAGCGAACTGCAACACTTTCACTCATCGCGTACCATGGTACGCGTCGTGCGATGGATCGTACCGCGCCATGGTCTGGACCATTAGTTTTTCAGTGGCATCTATATAGACCTTCTCGTCTTCTGTAGGATACATTTGCAAAACAAAAAAAATGTGGCAGAAAAGGAACCGAGCTGTCCCTAAGGCTACTTGAATTATTTATCAGTTTGTATCGCAAGCCATCGCATGGGATCATGATGTGACATAGACAGAAGATGAGTCACCTCCTAATCCATCAGCGGAATCCCTACGCCGCCGGCAATTGTTGAATTGTTTTCTTCACCATGACACGTCTTTTTTCCAGGTTCCTCTCCAGCCTCGTTTTTCTTTTGGCTTGCTGTATAACCAGTTCGTTCGCAATCAGCATTAACTCATCGTCTTCTATCACTGTGCGTCCCTAGAATTGTACATTTCTTGTCGCTGCCGCAAGGCGAGTTGATTATTGTCTCTAGGATCAACATATCAAGGAATGCTTACCGGTGCAGCAACTGAGCAATCTGAAAAATGAAATTGTGGCGTCCGAGTCCCCGGTGATGAGGAAGATCTTTGCCTGGCTTTTTCCCTTTGGCCCAGCCTGGAACTCAATCTTGGGCACTTTCTACATTAGCTCGTGAGGCATATCCGACGTTGCTCCTCGGCGGTGCCTTGTCCTAACGTCGCTTGTTTTCAATAATCTGTGGTTCCGAAGTGTTCCGAATTTCATCCTCGCATTCATCCCTGCAGAAATCAATGGGGACACTCTCAATACGATGACGGCTTTTGCGGTCAGCCAAACGTTTCTGTGCATGAACGTGTCTTGACTCTGTTCTGTCGTTCTTTCTACAAAGACCGGCGGGCTTCTTTCTGATGTTTTCTTGCACCTCGTTCCCCACTCCTTCATGGGAGAACATCAAGACTCAGGTGCTCATTTCGTCATGGTTGAGGAAAAGCGCAACATCCTGATTGGGTTCGTACCCTTCTTTCTCACCTCAAATCTTTTGAACCAAAAGCAAATCTACTGTAAAGCCTCGGAATTTTTGTGGGCTTTTCGGCTTTCTTTACCATGGAAAAGACACTTCGAGTTTTAGGAGGCGACAGCGAAGAGCCTGCCGGGGCTCATGCTCACGCGCATTCCCACTCGCACAGTCAACCTACAGTCGCGGAGGTGACTGGACAGACTTCCTCACTTTCGGAAAGCGGACTCAGATCTCGGGGCAAAAAGCATGAAGCTGACGTCAAGTCCGAGCCGGAGTCCATTCAAAGTTCTGCCAACAGCAGCAGTTCAGGGCCTTCAAAACTGTCAGCGTATCTCAATCTGTTTGGCGACTTTGTACACAACATGTCAGTGTTTGCTGTCCTTCCTATTGCGCTCTGCTTCTAACTTGTTTGTTTTTAGCACTGATGGACTAGCGTAGGTCAAGTTATTCTCGTCTCTCTGAGGGGGTAACTAATATCTGCTCTGTCACATGTAGTATGGCGGCCTCCTTCTACGCGTCCCCGCTTATCGGCGCAACAACGACCTTGGCCTGCTTTGCTCACGAGATTCCACACGAAATTGCGGACTATTCAATTTTGATTCGGAGCGGCTTCACAAAAAGGCAAGCCATGCAGTCTCAATTTATAACTGCGATCGGTGCATTTGTAAGCCATCTTTTGTGTCCTTCATGTTACGAGACTGAAAGTCTGTCTTGTGTTCTCATTTTACTACTTGTTTGGCCTTTCGCTCACGTTCGTGGTTATCGACGAATGTTCGTACAATAAACGCAACCTTCACACGTCCTTGCCCTGCCTTGCCTGATGTTTCATGGTCGGGTATGCTGTCCGAACATTTCTCGTTTGTTCCGGCATTCAGGTTGGGTATCTTGCGTTACTTTGCGTCCCTGGTTACATTGTATACTGATATTGCTTATGTTGCCTTTCTTTCCACTTCAATAACACCGACGACTGTGCGATTGTGGTTTTCACAGCACTTTCATCGGTATAATTGTTCGTAATGCTACGGCATCTTCAGGTGAAGATGCGGCCTCCCATGCCGTGGATCTCGCAGCTGGTATTCGTCAAGAGGCAGACGGTCTTCTGGGGACCACGCTGCAAGTCGCTGATCTGGTCAGTGTATATTTCCATGGTAGAAGCTTCACTTTGTATGACGATTAGTGTCATGATCAGTGATCTATCACCGCGTTTTCAAGATCTTCGCTGACTATTGGCTCGCATCCCTGCAGGTTATTCCCTTCGTGGCTGGTGGATTCCTCTACATTGGAGCTGTTGCCGTGCTGCCCACGTATGGTTTCTCTGCGTATATATATATGTATTGTTCCTGACTCGTGTTTGTTGTCCATGTCCTTTTGACAGCCTTCTTGCTGAAAGCAAGTCCATGAAGCAGGCCTTGCGGGAGGTAAGTGGGCTGTTACTCTGCTGTGTTGTGCGTGGATGCTGAAATTAGTGACAACGACAGTTTGCTGCAATGTTTTTCGGTGTCGCGTGCATGTTTTTCGTCGCGTAAGTGCCAATTTCACGAATTTCCCCGACGGCTCCGACGCACCCCGAGGCCTCGGGAACGAAATATAGATTGTGCTAACGCATATACGCAGATGGAATGAATGAGATGCCTAGAACGCTCTTCAAGCAGTAGAAGCAGAGCAGTAGAATACCCTCCCTAGATCTCGGTAGATTTGACTTGGTCGGGATCGAAGATACAATATATTATATTTATTCATTTTCACATGTGATCCAGCGAAAGATACACCGACGTGCGTCATACGGTTCTCAAGAGATAGTCTGGATGAGAATGCGCAACAAAAGCCAATATTTATATCAGTAGGGAACTTCTTTACTCTCCTGTTCTTTTTCTCGGTGGTGTTTTTAGAGCCATTTGCCGGGAGAAACAGTGACGGTATAGGAAGCAAGATTGCTTCTGCAGGTGATGGACATCATACACGATGTTTTTGAACCCTATAGGAACTAGGACGCAAGGTATTATGATCAAACGCAATACGCAATACGGTATGATAGCAAGGAGAGACCTACTACTATATGGGCCATCTCGGGAGGGTGGCGGTGAGGCCGAAGAACGTGCGTGGTTTTTTTGAGAGGAAACCGATTAAAAACGTAATTCAATTTCGTTGATTTTCGTTTTTCTTGGTGTTTTTACTCGAACCTGCCCTACTTGGCTCGCATATTTGCCTGGATATTTCAATATTTCCTGTTCTCTCCTTATCTTTTTCCAAAAAGACAGTGAATTTTCGAGTAAATTCGGTGAGTTGGAGGTCCGAATTAGTTTTTCGTGGATACAACTGTTTTCCCAACTGCTCACTCGTCTTCCTTTTATTCTAGCCTCATCCTTGCCTCTCCTTTAACCTCCTCTGCTCTTCATTCTCTCTCTCTCGCGGTCTCTCTCCAAGGAACAGTATTTCTCCATCGTCCAGTGCTTCGTTCTCGAACGAGCAGTTACTTTTGTAAACGTCATCTTCCATACGTTATATCTGGTCGTTTGCCGGGCGTAATTCGTCTTCAGCCTTGCCTTTTTTCTTTTTTTTTCCTCGTTGCTTGAGGAAGATTTGCTCCGACACACTTTAACTGCAAACTCAACCTTACTCGAACCCCGTTCCAATGGGTACCAAAGGCCGCTCCGTGCCACGTATCGTGTGCTGCGCAATTCCTATCGCTAGAGCAGCTGGAAAGGTCTTGATCATCACCAGTCGCAAGAGGCCAGATAATTGGGTTTGTAAGTCACTCTAGTTGCGCCATTCCTGCTCCATTTTCTATCCTAATGACTTTACGGTCCTTGCTCTGCTCTTCTACTTGTGTCGTATTGCTAATTCGCTTTGTCTCATGTTTTGCACAGTGCCTAAAGGTGGTTGGGAGCCGTCGGATGTAAAGCTGGAGAATGCAGCGTTGCGGGAAGCCTTTGAAGAAGGTCTCACCCTTTGTCCCTCTCTCCGTCTCCTCACCTCCTGATTCACGTCCTCTTTGCGCTGCCTTTTAAACCTCTTCGGATCGATACGTTTTTGATTGCCCGTCCAATCTGCTCAAACAGCGGGCGTTCGTGGCAACATAACGCGATACGTCACCACAATACCAACTCCGTCAGTGACATATCACTTCTATGAATTAGATGTGGCATCACTGGATCAAGTCTGGCAAGAAAGCCACGAACGGAGACGAGAATGGGTCGATTATTCCGAGGCCGTACAGCGATTAGAATGGAAAAGAGAGTTGGCGCAGGGTCTTAGACTTTCGTCTATGGCGCCCTCGCGGTGACACTTCAGGACAAAAGAGCCTCGCATCAAATCGACACCTAGGATAAAATCTCTACCGACAGTGCGGCTTTGAAAAAAAAGCGAAGTTGGGACGCTCTCCTTGCTTCCCTTCAGTTGACTGTTTCCATCTCTACTTCTCCTTAGATTTGCGCCTTCCGGTTTGAAGACGGTCTGCTTCACGAGTTTTCTACACTACTTTCCTCCTTGATTAACAATACCCTACGTACACAATTTGCATCATCGACAGTCACTTCCCCATCTCATACATACAACGTGTCTTTTTCGCGCTAGTCAGGCGCACAACACGCACTACACCTGCTCTCTCCATGTACATTTATTACATCATGTCCTCCCTTCAATCCTCCTTCCACTCGCATGTTCACGTTTACTTCTGGTATAGATGCTTATCCTTCCGTCCTCAGAAGCAAAATGTTTACCCTGTCTCCAGACTTTCCGTACCCTAGATCTCAATCATAGATGTAGTTCATATATTTATAATAGTAGGCATCTCCCGCTGACAAGACGCATAGTTCTCGTTCTCGTACTGGAGCTGCTAGTTGTTTGGTGTAAATAATATTTTCGGAACTCCACCCTTAGGTCATGAATTTGAATACATTGCTTTGACAGTACTGTAACTTAGCTCAATGAGTTTGCACCCGGAGCTTGCGTGACAAATTCTAGAGGGTTGTATCTTGGTTTACTAGAAGAAAAGCTCACCTGATGCATCGGCGTACGCGGATGCACAAGTTCAACAGCTGAACTTAATACGGATAGCCAAGCCTGTATCACAACGGCAACGCGAGCTTGCGGAATCTCAAGATCTTGGCAGCGACGTACAGAACCAACGAAGCTGTGTCCTGCAAAGTACCTAAAGGCATCATGTAGCAACAGCCTTGTTAGTGGCTCGTGTCCAGTGTTCACCGGTTTTGCTGTGAACAGAAGAATCGTTCTCTTAGTTCCGGTCACATCGACGCGAGGTCTCGACGCAGAAGTGGAGTCATTCAACGCAAATTTCTTCAAGAAAGCTCTTTAATTCTGCCTTGGCTATCGACCGAATAGGAGATCAGGAAAGCAACTGCAAGGGCACTTGTGGATTCGAGGTCGAGCCTTTCAGCTGCTGAAATTACATCACACTCCGCGCACTGAGACAGAGTAAAGCTAGACATTTCGTTTCCCCTGGGAATATCTAAGAATCGCAATTCAAAACGATAAAAGGCATATGGACATGGACTTACCTTATACATGTGGCACTCTAGCGCGTTCCGAGTGTTCAATCATAGCCTTGAGGGATCCAACAACAAGTGCCGTAGAAGAGATTTTGAGAATCTGCTGCGCGCGGCTTCTTCGGAATGGCGAAGAAATATATATACAAGCTATCGGAATCAACAATGACCCTATTTATGAGAGGTGCGTCAGACAGACGAAGTTCGGAACTACTCGAGCTCAGCGACCATTGGCAGCCGCTCGGCCTCGTGCCAATCGAAGTTGAAGGCGAATCGTCAGGTCCCTGCTGTCCGATAATCGAATCGGTACTATGTTGAGTCCGAAAGGGTAACTGTTCCAACAACTTTTGCGAAAAGATAGGTATCATTTTGACGCATCGGGTATGTACATCAATCTGAACGATCTACGTCGACACCAGTTGCATTTGCCGTAGGGTTCAGGGGTTCTACAACATCTACAGATTCTGCAGCCGGCGCAGAAGGAAGTGCTGTAGCCTCCCACCCACTTTTGAATGATACGATGGCAACTATCAAGTTTAACGCGGATACCAAAACCTGTCGGAGATATGCAAGATCAGCTTTCGTCTACACGAGCAGGTATCGACTTACTTCGCTTTTGATCAACCCCTTGCTTGTTGACCTGAGCCAAGTTCAGCATAGCTTTGCAGGCTCGTGACGAAAGAACGTACCAGTGAAGTGCTAGTGGGAAGTTGGCAGAATTGATTATGACGTCATTCCAGAACGCGCTCCATCTTTGCTTCAACTCCTGCTTTTCTGCTGCAGTTATACTTGCACCCTTTCGGAGCGTGCGTTGTCTTGCTAGGTGCAGCTTTCTGTCTTCACGTAGATGCGCGAACTGCAGAGCGACATAGACTGCCCAGAACCGACACGACCACATACCCATTCTGCCAGCGTCTAGGTCCAGGGTCTTTACTTTGGTGAAGAAAGGCGAAACATCGATAGTCGGCTTGGTCGGAATAACTTGATGAGACAGCAAGTAACTCAAGTGTTCTAACGGATAATAGCCGAGCATAGACCATCCCTGTAGCCGCTCTATATTAAGTAGGTTGAGGGTAGGTCGTGGATTTCGCTCCAAGGAGATCATCCACTGTATGATAGGTAGTAGACCTGTCGACATTTCAGAAGAGGGGCTTGACACCCTGATATCAATGACTAACCCCAAAGCCTAGGTAGATGGTCAATGAACGTAGCCTAGCATATTAAGAGTGTCACCCAACCTCCACAGCATTCTTGAATCAGAAATGGCACTGGCGAACTTGGCACATCTTTGGGCAGCATCACTTGTGGAAGTATTTCGGAGCCCTGCGCGCTGTTGTACGCGAGCACGCAGATTCAAGAGAGGAATGACCAGCTTCAGGAAGTACTCAAGTATCATAAAGAGTTTACTGCGCATTATTCGTTAATTGTGTCGTCCTTAATCAAATAGATGAACGCACTCGGAACCACTCCATGTACCCAGATATCGTACGAGGTGATTGATGAACTCTGAGGGGGGAACATTTGAGAAGCAACCGAGAACTGCATCGTTTAACTTCGCAAGAGATGTTGGCTTTGAATAGGACATGGCGGTGTGCAGAACGATGGATGTACAGTACTTGTACAGTACAGTGTCCAAGGCGCCGTGATTCTCAACTGCCGGATGACCGGCCCTCAATACCGGTCATACAGTATCGTTCGTGAGAACATTACATAAATGGCTATACAGGACGTATATATACCCGCCTCCATGCTTTTTTCTTTCTTCGAACAATTTCACGAGGACATAAAAGTTCGGGCTCGGTTTCAGCTTTTCCGCCTCCTTGTCCGCGTTCCCGTCCTCCAGAGTAAACCCAGGCATCTGTTGGTGCTGGGTCTGTTAGCTGTACTTCAGGTATCCTTGCTCGATCGGTTTTTTCTATGGCGGAGGTGTCGCTTCGGCAGGCGCTCATGATAAAGTTGGAAGAACCTGTAGAGGGTGTTTGAAACGTGGCGAAAGACCTACATATTCATTTGTAATTTTTGTGTTGCGTGTTTTAATGTCATTGCTTGCATTCATTGTCTATTTTCATGCTTTGAGTTAAGATTGCCTTGATCATGACACAGTATTGCTCCGAGCGTCTTCAATACAATATGGCACCTTGCGTTGTAGTCTGCACGATCTTAAAATATTACAGACACCTCATAGGCCGACGATTACCCGCATTGCTAACATCTGGCCTAGTGGTGAGTGACCTTTTGAATGTGTCCTCGCAAGCTGAGGTTGATGCGAGGATTAAGCAGAGCTCATGAGCCACCTGAAAAGTGCCGTTGCGTCTGCCTTCTCGTGTCCTGGCTGTCATCAAGCGGTAGCATACAATAATCGACAATAGTCCGACCTCAGCTGGGACTAGCGTATAAGTAGCACTCAGAAGTATCATGCCTTGACAAGCATCCGCTCCTAAAACTCGAAAATGAGACTCTCGGCACCGTTGGCTTCCCTCTTGGCTTTTATTTCTCTCGTAGCCGCTCAGTCTCCAGTCTGGGGTCAATGTACGTGTCCGTCTTTTGGCCATCGCAGTGGGCTCATTTGCTTTGTACAGGTGGTGGCATTGGCTGGACGGGTGCCCAAGTAGGTTTTCTCTACTTGCTTCTACAAGTTCGCGGCGTGAAACGCTGACCTCCACAGACATGTGTATCGGGCACCACTTGCACTGTAATCAACGCGTACTATTCGCAGTGTCTGCCTGTAGGTTTCTTGTCTTGAATCCGTCGTGAAATTTTGTTGATCAACATTTGCAGGGCGCCGCTTCAACTGGAAGTTCTGGAGGATCAGGAACTTCCACTGCCAGTGCACCTGGAACATCCTCGACAGCATTCACCAACACCGTGGCCAAAGCTGCTGGAAAGACCTATTTTGGGACTGCTACTGATAATTCTGAACTGTCCGACTCGCCATACGTCGCCATCTTGGATCAGAGCGCATATTTCGGTCAGCTCACTCCCGCTAACTCTATGAAATGGGTAAAGTATCTTACTGTAAGTCAAAAGAGTTGTCGGCTGATTGATAGCAAAGGATGCCACTGAGCCGGAGCGGGGAACCTTCACTTTCACTCAAGGTGATCAAATTGTCAGCCTGGCCAAGGCTAATGGCCAGATTATGCGAGGTTCGTCGTTTGATTGTATATCGCGTGCGCGCGCGCTGATCTGCCTGAATGTGTACATAGGACACAACTGCGTTTGGTACAACCAGTTGCCCAACTGGGTTACTTCTGGCAACTTTAACAACGCGACGCTGGCTAGCATTGTGGAAACACACTGTAGTACGCTTGTAGGACACTACAAAGGCGAAATGTAGGCTTCTCACTGCAAATTTTCTTCAGTTATCAGTTATCTGATGTCGTTTCTTTCTTTGTAGCTGTGCGTATGACACTAACATACATGGCTAACACTACTGAACATTTACTCCTTTCTATAGACAGCTGGGATGTTATCAATGGTAAGACTTGCTGTGTTCTACTGCCCCATAACAGCTAGCTCACCAAGCATTAGAACCATTCAACGATGACGGGACATGGCGTTCGGATGTCTTCTACAACACCATGGGTACATCCTTCGTCGATATTGCTCTCAATGCCGCCCGTGCTGCTGACCCGAACGCTAAACTCTACGTGAGTTTTACGACTTAGTGTGTTCCTTGGACCATCCTTAACTGACCTCCTATAGATCAATGATTACAACATCGAGTACACTGGCGCCAAGGCCACCGCTATGCTCAACCTCGTCAAGGAACTCCAAGCTCGTGGTACGCCCCTCGATGGTGTCGGCTTCCAATGTCACTTCATCGTCGGAGAGGTATCGACGTCCCTACAGACGGTAATGGAGCAATTCACTGCTCTTGGCCTCGAGGTTGCTATCACTGAGTTGGACATCCGAATGACACTTCCCGCCACGGAAGCGCTGTTGGCTCAGCAGCAGACGGATTATGAGAATGTCATCAAGGCATGTAACGCAGTCAAGGGTTGTGTTGGAGTGCGTTGATTCGTTGTCACATCCACTTCCTTCTCGCTAATCGTTACTTCAGGTGACGGTCTGGGATTAGTGCGTATTTCGTTCTGCTTCTAACGCGATCTAAACCTTTACGTTTGTTTTCTCCAGCACTGACAAGGTGAGGAATTAAGAGTGGCTCTTCAATACATCGACTGATTTATTTTCTATACAGTATTCTTGGGTCCCAAGTACATTCTCTGGGCAAGGCGAGGCCTGCCCTTGGGACGCTGTGAGTATTCACGAGCGATTTTGAGAGGCTGCTGACCTTATGCCCGAATCAGAACTTAAACAAGAAGCCGGCCTATAATGGAATCATTGCAGGGTTCCAGTGAGTTTGTCCGGTTCACCACAAGTGGAGTCGAAGTAGTATTTGTCCCTGAGGCTTGAGGCCTGAGGGGCGAGTCGGCTTTGAAGGATCGTGCAACAGAAGTTGGAATCCTTAGATGTTTTCGTAGTATTCCCCTCAAAATATTCGTTTGTGCATCTTTTCATGGGCTATGTCATCATTGAAATTGTTTTCTATGGGGCACAGACATCTCGAAGGACACGAACCGAATGCAGCGTTCCAGCGTAAGTAGGCCTGAAGATGTTTTGAGCAATTGGCGGGATTTTGCTCAACAAAGAAGCACTACAAGGAGATGTATATAGTATTAGCGGCACTTCCAAAACTTGAACTCACCCATTTATTGGCAAGAACCTCTCCCAATAGACGCTTCATGCTGCCTTCAAAGTCAGTGATGACCACATTTCGTGAAAAGTGAATATCTAGCTTGTAGGCCGGACGAGACAGTTCCTGGCGACACCAGAGTTTATATACGTACATTGACCATAGTGAGGGAGATTATACCACCCCGCCATCCCGGTTTAGGGCCGGTTCACCAAATCAATTTTCGACTTGGGCACACCTTGCCAATAGTGACCCTATTTCGCCCTTTTCGAGCGATGACTCTGAATCTCAAAGTGACAATGGTATAATGTCTATGCTTCCCTCCTTCAGAATGCCGTAGTGGGGTTATGCCAGGACTCGATTCGTGTCTTCTTTGTGCCTTTATGGAGCAACAAAGTACCAGCAGACAATATTCATACCGAAATTTGGCCGCGGTTTACTGACATTTGCCTTGTGGTGAGCATCCTAGACCGTTGAATATTGTCAAATTGATGCGAGGATTAAGCATAGATTACGGATTGTCTCGGGAATGTGCACGATTTCGTGCGAGAGCAGTTGTTCTCTGTTGCTGGAATTTGGAGTACTGACCACATTCACGTGTGCTTCGGTCGCGTCTGTTTCTACGATGATCCTCCGGTCTGGGTTGGGGCCAGCATATAAGTAACGATGGATACGGACGACTTCGCAGCAATTACTTCAGGCACTTACAATGAGACTATCGGCATCGCTCGCTTCACTCTTGACTTTTGTCTCTCTTGTGACCGCTCAGTCCGCTGTATGGGGCCAGTGTATGAGTTCACGTTTGGGCTGTTGAACGATTAAGCTCATATGTCTCTTGCAGGTGGTGGTATTGGTTGGACTGGCGCTACTGTAGGCATTCTATCAACTCTTGAGATGTGTCTGGGAAAGTTGACATATCTGAATGTACAGACATGTGTATCAGGCTCTACGTGCACCGAGATTAATGCATATTATTCACAGTGTCTGCCCGTAAGTTGTTGGTGGTGATCAGTGAAGACATGTGCTTATGTCCTATATTCATTTAAAGGGCGCAGCTTCAACCGGAAGCTCTGGAACGTCAACTGCTAGTGCTCCTGGTGCGACGTCGACCGCGTTGACGAACACGGTGGCCAAAGCTGCCGGAAAAACCTACTTCGGATCTGCGACCGACAATCCCGAACTCACCGACACAGCATACGTTGACATCCTCAGCCAGACTGACTACTTCGGCCAGATCACTCCTGGAAATGCCATGAAATGGGTAAGACTGTCTTCACTGAGACGTTAATAGGCTGTGTTGGGTGATGTCAATTATCAGGATGCCACAGAACCTGAGCGTGGAACCTTCACTTTCACTCAAGCTGATCAAATCGTCAACCTAGCTAAAGGAAATGGGCAGCTTCTACGAGGTTCGTCGTTTCGCGCATTAACATCCGGTGGTGATCGATGCAAAATTGTCAGGACACAACTGTGTATGGTACAATCAATTACCCAGCTGGGTGTCCTCTGGCAACTTCGACAACGCGACTTTGACGAGCATCGTGGAGACCCACTGTAGTACCATTGTAGGTCAATACAAGGGCGAAATGTAAGCGTCTCACCGCTGAATGTCTTGCCAAAACTGATATCTTGTTCCATAACAGTTGTATGTACGAAAATTGGCTGCCTTGTTGCTTGTGACTGAATATTCCAAAATTTGCAGATAGCTGGGACGTCATCAACGGTGAGTTTTAACTGTTCTGATATTTAACGGCGATCAGCTTACCGCTGAAGTGTATAGAACCATTTAACGATGACGGGACATGGCGCTCGGATGTCTTCTACAATACCATGGGTACTTCTTTCATTGACGTAGCTCTCAACGCCGCCCGAGCTGCTGACCCTGACGCTAAGCTCTATGTGCTTGCACCTCAGCGCGCTCTCCCGACCCTGTCTGACTGGTCTGTTGTAGATCAACGACTATAACATCGAGCAAACCGGTGCCAAGGCGACTGCTATGCTCAACCTCGTTCAGGACCTCCAAGCCCGTGGTACGCCCATCGATGGTGTCGGCTTCCAATGCCACTTTATCGTCGGGGAGGTTCCAACGTCATTTCAAACTGTCCTGGAGCAGTTCACCGCTCTTGGTGTCGAAGTTGCTATTACTGAGCTGGACATCAGAATGACGCTTCCTGCGACAGATGCGCTATTGGCCCAGCAGAAGACGGATTATGAGAATGTAATCAAGGCGTGTAACGCGGTTAAAGGTTGCATTGGAGTGCGTTGGGTTTCCTCGTATATATTGCCTGTTTGCTGAACGATAGATTAGGTCACAATCTGGGATTAGTGCGTATGGTAATATTGTCTCCGATATAGCCACATTCAAGCCTTTCTTTCTCCTTTTTTTTTCTTTCTAGCACTGACAAGGTGAGGGACAGTCGTAATATAGCTTAAACTGTACTAATTAATTTCGTTTTTTCCCTCAGTACTCTTGGGTTCCGAGCACTTTCTCTGGACAGGGTGATGCCTGCCCTTGGGATGCTGTGAGTTTACACAAGTCATGCCGAAGGTGCTACTGATCTCATTGTGACGTCGGGACTAGAACCTAGTCAAGAAACCCGCATACGACGGTATCATCGCGGGATTTCAATGAGCTCGTCGAGCTAGAACCGTTAGCCTGGGTTCCTTTGATACCTGCTAAGAAGTGTTCATTCATACAAAAAGCTGAACAACAATGGTTTGAACTTGCTACAGAAAATAAATTCTTGACTCACAGAGATTGTCATGTGTGTGACCGAACGGAATTACCAACTGTTCCAAAGACACGCTTTGACCGACATCACCCACAAAATAAATTGCGGACCCGAGCCCTCATAATTCGGCTCTAAGGATGAATGCTATCAGGTCTTCTGCCCTTCGCGAGATCAGAAATTCCTATCCGGACGTCCTAGCACCGATGGAAGTTTGAAGTAGATTCACCGGAAGGTGCACAGGCTCTACTAGTGCCCGGCAAACCATGCAGCGGCACTCTGAAAAAAGTCAACCGCTTGCGAGGGAGGATTAGAGAGCTATCTTCTCTTTACGAAGTATACTGTGGTGCCTCCTCGGATTTCTGCCTTGATACGGTAAGCGGCGAGCCGTTAACGTGACTGACATCCTCCTTTAAAGAGTGATACTCCGACAAACTGTAATACCAGAGTCACTCAAAGGAAAGTACAGTCAAGTTTTCGGTCACACTCCGTCCTTCAATTTATGTGCTTCTAATAGACCGGCGGTGTTTTTCAAGTTACGTATGTTCGCTTCAGGTGAGATTCATATGTCTTGTCACCGCGCTGAAAGCGGTTTAGCCAGGTTCGATTTACAGGCATGGAAATATTTAACGATTTATGATGAAGCTCTATCTGTTCGACCATGTCCGCATCTGGAGTAATCCCGTGGTATAAAGTTGTGCCATCTCGTTGCTGGACGTTCTGGTCTCATCACCGCCTTCTTCCCTCAATTCACTTTACTACGCTCGTCGCTATGGATGGCGTGCATGCAAGTCCTGCTTATATGGCCCAGCCAATGAATCTTTTCAGTACACCTCAAGAAGCTGCACTGGTATCTACACTGATTGGAATGGTGAGCGTTCATATGACTCAACTCGAAGGGCAAGGTCCTAGAATGACGCTCCGGTTGAATTCCAGCTTTCGTATGCTACGTTCAATCGATACGAACCTCGGTCTCCACTTCCCCTTATCATTCTGCTTGGCCTCATTCCATTCATGCTGTCGCTCCTACTGAGTCCATCTTTTTCGAAACTCAGTTCTTCCATCAGTACATCTTCCGGCATTTATTTCGCTACTCTGGCCACCTGCACTCTGGTTTACCGGATCTCCCCTTGGCACCCACTATACTCGTATCCAGGCCCAATTTCCTGCAAATTGACAAAACTCTATGTCGCATTTCGCTCTCAAAGAGAAAGCCAGCACGTATATTTCTGGAGGCTACATAACATCTACGGCGACGTTGTCCGAGTAGGTAGGTAAGGATACGCTGGCAATATAGATTTGCTTTTGAAACCGCATATAGGCCCCAATGAACTGAGCATACGCAGCACGGACGCCATCGAACCTCTTCTGGGATCCTCAGGACTTCCCAAGGGTTCATGTAAGTGTTTGTATTTCATGGAACTCTAAAAATTCAACATCTGTATAGTTTGGGATGGGCGATATCCTGATTCGGCCAAGGCACGATCTTTGATTTCCATTCGAGACGTCAAGGAACATACCTTGCGTCGACGGCCATGGAATCGGGCATTTAACACCACTGCGATTAAGGACTATGAGCCTCTCATCAGTAACCGGACGTCACAGCTTGTAGATGCTTTAGCAACACAGTCTAAGACCGGTACTGCTGTGAACCTCACTCGATGGATCTCCTACTTCGCGTAAGTTCGGGCAATTCGGTTTTATCGCAGGGACTAGTCTAAGAGCGCGCTCATGTTTACAGATACGACATGATGAATGATTTTGTGTATAGACTATTCCTTATGGTCTCAGAAGTGCGACAAGAGCTAATCGGCTTTCATATAGTTTCGGGGGTGGTTCAGAGCTGATGCGCGATGGAGATGTGAATAACTTATGGCACATGCTTGAATCGTCCCAAAAGTAAGTCAAATTCAATTGTTATCCTCGGAGTTTTCTTGCTACCTTTTTGTTACTCATGGAATCTATCTTAGAGACGCGTTATTGCTAAGCCATGTTCCATGGCTCGGCCAGTTAATGTTCAGAACCCCGCTATTGGCTGCAGCACGGAAAACTATTATGAATTATTCTGAAGAATTGGCTAGAACCAGACAGATGCGAAAAAGTAGCTACAAGGATCTTTTCTACTATTTGGTACGTTCCTCATGACCGACTCATGTGTATCTTTTTCTCTCGCTAATTCCATTTAGTTGAATGAAAGTGGGACTGCCGCTCGACCCATCACAGATTTCGAAGCCCACAGCGACGGTACTCGCATTGAGATCCATTTGATGCTTGCCACTGACTAGACTCAACGTTGACAGGGGTTCTGGCTGTAGGCGCAGGCGCCGATACAACCGCTATGGCTTTGACGAACTTATTCTACTTTCTGATTCGAAACCCTGTCGCGTACAAACGTCTTCAGGCGGAGGTAGACAGCCGAGGAGAGGACGCGCTATCGTACGGTGTACAAGCTGAGATGGTATACTTGAACGCTGCTATGTCAGTTAATCTCTCTCTCTCTCTAGTCTCAAAGCTCGTGCTTAATTTAGTTTCGACCTGACAGTAACGAGACTCTGCGATTGCTTCCTCCTGTACTCAGTGGCAGTGTGCGTGGTACCACCCACGAAAGCGGAGGACGGAGCTTTGGTATTCAGTAGGTTGAATTACACTACATCTGTGCTTAACTGACATTTCGATTCGCAGCTACATCCCACCAAACACAACTGCCTTTGTCCATTTCTATTCCGTCCACCGGGACCCTCGGAACTTTTTCCCGAATCCCGAATCGTTCGTACCCGAACGATGGCTGCCCGAGGACGTGCGGATAGCGCTGGAGCCTGCGTTATTCAAGCATCGTGATAGGTACATTCATAACGCCCACGCGTTCCTTCCGTTCTCTGTCGGCCCAGCGGGGTGTGTAGGAAAGAATTTCGCTTACCTGGAAATGCGGATGTTGGTATGTAAATTGATACGGAGTTTTGAAATACGGCAAGGGGAGGGTTTCGATCCGGCGGCTTATGAGGCTGATATCTGGGATTTCTTCACGATGGCTGTTGGGGAGTTGCCTGCCGTCCTTTCTTTGAGAGAATAATGCTCTCTAACTTTGATTTATGGTTAATGAACACGGTTTTTGTTATTTGGATGGTCTTCAATTGCAATCTATCAGATGGACTATCAGATTATCAGTGCACACCTTTGAGTCATGACAGGCGGATTAATGGTTCAGAGTCAACTCAAGTCAGCAGTCAACTCAAGTCAGCAGCCTCACGGTGGCCTGGTGATGGCCATTGCAAGGCATTGGGCCTTGGCCAAATCCTAACACGATCGAACTTTTTATTAACATTAGGAATAATGACTCCGTATCAATTATTAGACAGTGTACATGGACTTCAAGAGCCGAGATGAACTGATACTACCCAAGCATAGCATTTCTTGCGCTGTACAGTGTGTATCTGATCGCTGGCGAAGCTTTACACATCTAAGTGTCACAATATGCCATTCAAATCTTCCGACTTCCTGTCAACCCTTCAGGCTGTAGTTTTCAATTCACTCATCATTTTACCTCGATCCTGGATCGTGACAATTTGAACACTGTTCCTTCGCCGAGTTGGAGAATTCTGTAAATTCAACATGGTTTGCTCTTTGTTATTAACATATTAGCAAGGTACGTTAGTAATGGGAACGGTAGGTTAGTAAACAGTGTCGAGGTAGTACTTGGAGTTGGGACTCGCCTTGGACTCGTTCGGTAGTCAAGCCTGTTGAGGAAACGAAATTGTTTCGATATGCGCGGAGCAGAATTCACGCTGTGTAGTATCCGATGGGCGAAGCTTCGATGACCATCTGGCCGCACGAGCTAATCTTCCAGGCCGAAAAAATCATCTTTAAGCATTTATCACTAGATCTTGGAGCCCTGACATACTGAACGAGCAGACTTGAATATTGTGCCTTGGCCGAAACGAGATTTTGAGAAAAGTTTTTCAGTTTAACATGCTTTGCTCTTTGTTAAAAACATGTTAGAAATTGTTAGTGTTAGAAACCCGAACCCTAACCTCGACGAAAGCTGCCATCCTATGAGCTCCTACACTTAGGACCAAAACATTCATCTTCATGCATTCATCAACGATTTTGAGCGCAATTCTGAGTTTCAAGATGCTAGACGAGGTGCCTTGTATACTGTACCTTGGCCGAAACGGAAGATGTGGAAAAAATTTTCAGTTTTAACGCGGTTTGCTCTTTGTTAATAACATGTGAGAAACTGGAAGAAACAGTGTTAAAAACTCGAACCCTAACCTCGACCGAAGCTGCGACTCCTCCCAGGCCCAAAACATCATCCATCTTCATGCATCTATCACCGATTTTAAATGCAATTACGAGTCCTGACTTACTAAACGAGGTGCCTTGGACACTGTGCCTTGGCTGGAACGGGAGAATTTAGAAAAGTTTTTAGTTTTAACATGGTTTGTTCTTTGTTAATAACATGTGAGAAAAGGTGTTAAAAACAGTGTCAGAAACTCGAACCTTAACCTGACGAATCTCATGCATCCAACAGGTCCAAAGCAATCTTCCAGCATTTATCACTGATTTGAAGCAAAGTTTCAAGTCCTAACATACTGGACTAGCAATCTTGAGCATTGTGCCTTGGCCGAAACGAAATTCGGAGAAAAGTTGTTAGATCTAACGTGGTTTGCTCTTTGTTAATAACATGTGAGTGAGAAATCGTGTGTTAGAAACTCGAACCCTAACCCGAGCCGAATTGTATCCCACGCCTTCCCACTCTTCCGGCTCTCGTCCTCCTCCAGTACCAATATTACTACTACGATTTAGCTACCCATGGCTTCAGTCCTACCCGTCTTCTTCGTCCTCGTTATCGTACTCGCACTAATAGCGTGCGCAGCATTATTTGTACCAAAAGGCCCACAACAAGTGTACGTCCAGAGTTTACATCCCCAGAAACAAGTTTGAACTGACTCGAGCGGGGTGTACAGGGTAATACGGACTTCGCTCATGCTTGCTCTAGCGGCGTGTTATTTGATGTGGATGGTCACTTATATGGCGCAGTTACATCCTCTTATTGGTGAGTTCGGGTTGTGGATTCTCGGAAGCGAGTGAGTGAGGTGACTAACTGATTTTGTGCAGCGCCTGTGCAGTCCAAATTGGAGTTGGAGTCGTGAGTGGGAGTGGTTGGGTAGGGTGTAGGCATTGATGAAGGTCGTATATATACCAGGTAACCCATTTCGATTTTTTGAACAAAACTCGAGCTTCACTAAGACTTGAAATCATACAGTCTTGTAATACTAATTATGCATAATGCATGGACGCTGCTCGCATTCGCATTCGTAATTAACCAGTATCGTCGAAAATATTCCTCGCGAGATTGCAGAGTAGAGAAAAAGGAGTCAAGAATCAAGGCTCAAGAAGTAGTATCATCACTCTCGTCACCATCCCAGCCTGCAGTCGAGTGACTTGAGCTCATTCGAACGAGCGTTGGTCTACTGATCTTTTCATTGTGCAGATCCTCAGACCAGCTGCGTTCGTCCCACCCATTTGGTTTCGTCTCCCCGGTACTCCCCTCCCATGAAGTGTCCCAACGTCCAAAGCTAACATCATCCTCGTCGTCTTCGTTCCAGGATATATCACCCTCCACTCCAGTGCTAAGGTCCGCTTCTCCTTCTCCGCAGCTACTGTTCGCGTACCCGTACCCATCTTCATACTCGGACTTGTACTTCTCTTCAGGATTCCAATCCGCAGGCATGTACTCAATACTATGTTCATGGTCCATCGCCTCCTCTGTCGTCGGCCATAACATCCTCGGATGGTGCCTCACAGCACCCACGAGCTCGACTTTCCAAAGTTCTCGTTGGTGCTGAATATCGGAGCCTGGTGAACGGGGACTATCGCCTTCTACTGCTCCAGGATCTTTCTTCAGTGTGAGTTTGTCGTGCTCCTGTACGGCTTGAATGAGAACTTCTATCCAGCCTCCACAAGCAATGGCTACGTCGCGTTCGAACCATAGGTCATCTAGTCTCATGAAGGACTCGCGGTACTCCTCCATTTTGGCTTTGACGATATCCCCGATTTCCTGCGCTGAGAGTGGATTCTTGGAACTTTTATGTGCAGAGTGGAGATGTTCTACCAGCAGTTGATGGGGTTCTGTCTCGGAAGAATAGAGATCCGATTGTTCAAAAAGGGTGTGAACGAATTGTCGAGCTTTGGCTTCTATAGCTTCTCTATCTACAGCTGGATCGTTGTCGATTCTTCTAAAGGTAGCGACTAGCGTCGCACCACCAAGCTCCGAGTCTCTACCCCACGGATCGTCTTCTGTGGCACGGCCAATATCGCCAACATCAACTTGGTATCCCCACTCGCGCGCCTCGTTTTCGCAGTACTCGCGGAACTCGGTGGGTGTCCACTCGAACTTGTGGTCTTCGTGTCGGAAGATGCGGTTGGTGCGGCCTGTAGGGTCAGCGTAACCCTGACGAAGTCGAACTGAAGGAGGCGAGGAAGGGGAGGTGAAGCGAGCGTTGAAGGTGTATGAGGGAGTTGTGATGAGGAAGAAACGGGGGTGATAGATTCCTAAGAGCACTGGGGAGAAGAAGGGGAGGATAGGCGGTGGGAGGTGCTCGATGCTATGTGGCATTGATCAGTAACGCGTCTTGTAGCGCTGTCAAACTTGATACTTACACTTCGGAGCTGACGATACATTCTACGCCTACGAATTCCTCATTGACGATTTGCAGAGCGCCTTTCCATATTTTAACGGACGTGTCTTCCCACCTGACGCTGGCGCGAGATTTGAGGATGTTGTACGCCCATGGATCGGGGTGTTGGTCGGAGACGTCTGCTGGAGGTGCAGTGGCTTCTGTTGCGAATTGGAGATCGCTCGAAGAGATATCGAGGCCTGCGATATGGGTTGGGTGAAGGTTGGGAATTGGGTCAAGTGATGTATTGAATATCTTGAGTGGAGATGGGTCTGTCGAAGAGGCAGAGAGGACAGAGAGGATTGATTGAGGTGGTGAAGAGAGCCATGGTGCTGGTTGGCAAAGAACAGATAGAAGTTGGCCTTCACCACAACCTATGTCGAGTACCTGGTTAAAGAGTTGATTAGATGTTGATCTGAGTAGTAATATGACTTGCATTTGTGATATTCTCTCTTCTGAGGACATCTAGTAACCAAATTCTTCTTTGAAGAAATAAAGGAGGAAGAAATGAAACTTTGAGTTCTTCATCTGACATTGTAAGTGTAGAAGTTTGATTTGCATGGTCACTCGCACGAGGTTGCTACACTGTATGCTGACATAATACTTCTTACACATGTGATTTAACCCTCGGCTTTCTTTCTTTCAACGCTCAAAGCTGGCTAGCTGCTTCCCACAAAAATGCCAACGGCGACGACGACGACGATAAAACGAACAACGGCTTCGTCTCCTTCAGCTCTTTTACTGAAATCAATGTCTTCAGTCGATCCGAAAGCTCTTCGTTCTTCCTATCATCGCGCTGCTCGCGCATTTCTCAATCACGACATACCCCTCACTCACTCTCTCCTCGAATCAGCCTTTTCGTCTCTAGAAAACTCACCGAGTGTTCTACCGTCTTCGTCGCTGAGGAAATGGGATATTCTACGTATCACCTTTGAAACCACGGTCTATTCTACTTGTCATTCTGGTACTGTCCCGGAGTCACTCAAGGACCTCACTGTCAAGTCTCCTCAAGTGTTTGTGACTGACATGCATCGTCGGTCGCTGGAGATGTTTGGAAAGTCGAATGGAGAGAGCGTTGATGTGGTGTTGCTGCCTGCTCCGGTATTGAGTACGCTGGTGTATTCTAGTTTGAAAGTGGAGTGTGCGGAAATTGGAAGGATGATGATAGAACAATGGCTTGCAAGACGTGGAGGACGCTCATTCGTAGATGAAGATGGGTATGCGAAGATATTCGAGTTGTACTGCCTTCAAGTCCTGCCGAAACTAGAAGAATGGGAGTATGCTGCTGCAATGCTAGAGTATGAGATTGAACTCGGTGTACAAGACCGGGAGGTATGTCTGTTCACTATAACATCAGAGATTTACGTTCTGACGCCTTACACACACAGAATCTCAAAATTTCTTTGCAAAACATGCACAGCCAAGCACTCGCTGCTCGTCTTCCTTCGTCCTCGTCGTCCTCATCGTCGCTAACGCTTCCTTCAATATCAAGAACACAATCCCCGACACCATCCTCCTCCGGTTCATCATCATCATCACTATCCACAAAATCAACACACACCATTGTCCCTTCATCACCACGGCCCTCCGCACCTTCTTCAGATTCAGAAGGAACGGTAACCCCGCGTGCTTCCGCCCGCTCAAAATCCAACTCTCGTTCTCGTTCAGTCCAACGATCTACAGGGGTGAATGGCTCACAAGGTTCCTCACCTCATCGTATAACACACGCACATCATCCGCTCAATCCAAACTCACTGACTCCGCTATCCTTACCGCGTTCATATACCTCAGCCCCTGTTCAACGTCCTGCCAGTCCAAGCACGTACGCGCTTATTAAAGCCTCTCTAGCGCCGTATTTCACTCTTGGCAGTACGATGAATAAGATTACAACGTTCTTTCTTTTGCTCGTCGTTGTGCCTGCTTTGTCGTTGTTGTTGCGTATACGGAGGAAGAGGCGGAGACTCGCGTTGGCTGGAGCTGGTGCGGATCTCATGTCGGCGGACATTGTTAGACAGAGGTTGAGGGAAGCTGGTGCGGGCCAGTTTGGGTTCTTGACTAGGGCTTGGTCGGAGGTTGTTAGAGCTGTGATTGACACTGTCAAGATGGGTGGAAGTGGGCTGGTTTGAGTAGCTGTTTGATTTGTATCTTATGATCATATTGTATTAGTCCGATAGCGCGACAAGTTTTATGATCCTTGAGTGAACGCTATAGAGCACCACTTAGACAACCCCTCACGAGCGAAAAACCAATACTCTGTATTATGGTTCAACAAAACAAGAATGCGGTCCGTAAGTGTACTACACAGCTAAGATAAGTATAGCGCGATAGCGATACTTTCACTAAAACGAGGATCAGGAAATTCAAAGATGTGTGTGTCCGAAAACCGAAAGCAACCGGAAAGCCAATGTAGGATAATAAATGCTACTGAAGAGTCCGTTATAGTGTTATATCGTATATCACCACTGACCTGCCCCAGCCTTTTGCTTATGAGCATACTGGGATTTCAATATTCTTGAGGGTTCGATTTGAGATGGGACAAAGTTAGTTGAGTGTGTGCAAAGTATCAAGATAACTCACTTTGAGTAGAATAGACCCCACCAGCCCTGAACATCGAATAAGAATCTGGATCACTCTAAGCTAAACGAAAACTCACCTCAACACCACCAAACTCGGCATCCTTCCAAGGCTCATCGAAGAACTCAAAAAAGAAGTATTCAGTGCCGTTAGCGTTTGCTTGGCATACGAATGTGTCCAAGAATGTCTGAACAAACAAGTGAGGACAGGACGAACAAGGTGCGTACAGTTAATTTCATACCTGAAGATTATTTTCAGTCGCAGTGGAAGGGCCGTTTGACTCATTCCCAGCGTCGGAAGAGTTCTGTAAAAAATAAAAAGTCATTTTAAATCCTTGGTGCACGGAGCAAGATTTCTTACCGTAGGCCAACCTACAAACAACCAGCGTCAATCACCAACATCCAACAAGGTTCACAAAAACACACACGTACCTGTTTCAGCTATAGACATCTGAGCTTTATTCGGTAAACTATTCGCAAGATCGACATCGTTTGTCTGGAAGAAATCCCATGTCCATCCTGCCGCCTGGTCGATACTGACATTCGCGAACCATGGGTGCACGTTTGCCATCTACGCAAGACAGCCAAGTTCGGTGAGGTCAAAGAAAATATGGAGGGAGACAAACGTACACCATAATCAACGTCCTCTAGAACGAGGTCGTTAAAGTATGCGCCAGCATCTGCATTTCCAACAGGTAGAGAGACACTCAGGTCGGAAAGCATAGTCTTTGTGTCGTTGATGAAGCCAGTCAAGATTGCAGCGCCCGCGTTTCCGACGGCATCATTGGGTATAACTCCACCATTGGCATTTAGATAGCTACGAACCATCAACAGAAATGGGTATATATAGGTTACTAGTGAGAGAACCACTCACTTGAGAATAAACTCATTTCCGACAGTTACGCCACCAATGTGATCTGTGCCATACGTCTGAATAGCTGATTGTATGTCTGCTTTCTGACGTTCGTATGCAGCTCCGCTGTCTGTCGCGACGGGGTAGTTGGCAATATAGACCGTCATGTTGACTTTGGTTTGTTTGATTGCTTCAAGCTACATGCCACATCAACGAAAAAGAACGAGCAGAGGACTTTTGGTGTTGATACTTACGACGAGTGCGGACTGATTGCAATCTGATCCATAAAGACGGATACGCTACGATGCATCCCACATGAGGACCTCGAAGTGAAGAGGGATGCGGGCACTCACAGTGGTTAGCTGAGAAAGAAGCTGAATATCGGTGATGACATCGCCTAATGAAAAAAATTTTAGTCTGTCTAGAGACGGATATAAATAAATCAAAGGGTTACGAACTCAGAGAATTTCCGCAGTCAGGCAATTGGGACCCTTCGGGGGTGTACGCAATGCCATAGAAAGACTGGTGGAGTCGGGAATCTTTTTCGAAAGTACTTGGATCGTTGGGATTGGTCTGCTTTACGACGTTGTTACCGGACGAGGAAGAGGAAGAGGAAGAGGACGAGTTGTTCCTTGAAAGGACGACTCCGAGCGTCACACCGATGACTATGAGAGCAATCACGGTGAGGACACCACCGATGATCTGTTACACACCGCCACCCCCATCAGAATAACAATCAGTTTGTGTGGACTAAGCCCGCAGCAGTGGTAAACGACTAACCATCCATTTTGATCTTTTGCTTCTCTGGGCGCCCTTCTCCGTCCAGTCGTTGGGTGTATCAGCAAACTCTCCTCGTCTGTCACCATAGTGAGGCCTTGAACGAGCGGCTGCCGCTGGCGCGTCCGAATAAGGAGCAGCGTTTATAGCTATTGACGACTCGCTGCCTTGCGGGTTAGAGCCGTATCTACTGGTGGAATTCGAGACTAGGGGAATATCTTGAGTATTGTTGGAACCATTTGAAGGAGCGTGAATGCCGGATAGGCGGTGTGCGGGCTATACGATGCTTGCGTGTGAGCGACAAAGAAATAAGTAGAAGATGCAGTGACGTTTACTGGGACAGAATCATAATAATCTTGCAAGTCAAGGTGAGAGTTTGAAGTATCTCTGTACTGAGAGTACATGGCAAGAAAGAGGGTTGGACGGAAGCTAAGTAAAGCCCCCTGGGCAAAGTGGTGGTGGTGGTAAGAAACTGGACGTGGTAGCAGTGTATTAAATTTAGGTCCATATTCATCAGACTGCGCGTTCCGGGCCCCGGCATCTGGCCTATGTTTAGTTACAGTTATTTCCATTTCATTTCGTCCATTCTGTACAAGTGTCAACCGTCCATCGACTATATCTTTCTCTACAACTATTTAAATTCGTACGCAATAAAAATTCCATATACAGATCATCGGGTATGAAGAAGTAGAAAGAGTGAGAAAAAAGAAAAAAATACACAATTAAGTTTCCTTACTACTATGTAGACGGTTCAAGTACATGAGGTGTCTCAACCCTGCTGCGACTCGGTTGCGATGACGAAGCTCGCTTCTGTTTCCGCAGAACGCGACGAGACTCGCGCTCCGCGACGTGGTTTGACTCTGATGATGATGAAGCGCCGCCACCTTTACGTCCCGAGGGAAGCGTCCTACTACGTGTAACACCAGCTGCACCGCCCGTCTCATACTCTGCAGGCGCACTCTCTGTTACAGGCGTCAGATCACTCTCTGGTGCCACATTCGGACCAGGATCTACCAAGCGCAATCGATTAGAATTGGTGAAGAACAAAAAGAAAAAAGTTGACGTGCTTAGTATTGTTTTCCTCCGAGTGACAGTCCGTTTATCTTTTCCAACCAGTTTCCATCCTCCACCAGTTTGATGCTCATCATCAGAGCTAGGGAACACTGTAATATCGTCGTCCACATCTTCAGAGCCCCCAGAATTCGGTGCTCCAGGTTCATCCTGCGGAGGTGGTGGGATGTCAAGCATAAACCAGTCCTGCTGGGCAATCAGGAATTCCAGCACTCTCTGACTCAACGCATGCTCGCTTGGCGATAGCTCATGCAGAGGATGTGAGATCAATCCTGGTCTGAAAATCACAGCTAGATCTGCGAAAAACAAAATCAAATTCGCAAATACTTTTCAAGTTCAAAAAAGTAATGACGCACTCGTAGCTGTCATCAGATTCTTGTCGCATTTTCGAGCAAAGACTGATAAAAGATCGAGGACGTATAGAAGAAGATATTGATTAGGGCGAGGCATCTGGCGTATGAGTCGTTTATAGGTCGTGATAACATCGTCTTGGTTGAAGGGTTCCTTCGCTGTCATATGCTCTTCAACTACCAAGTCTCGGTACTATGTTGGGAGACTTACCTAGGGCGTCTCGAAACTAAGAGAAATTGTCAGTAGTGAAAACCGAATGCAAAGCAAAGAGCAAGTTTCCTTACGTGATGGTACATATCATGGGGTATCACAGGTTCCTGCAATTCATCTGAGACGCAGCACAAGACAGGAGTACTGTAAAGACTGACTGGCATCTGAGTGAGATATCTTCGAAAAACGCTCGCGACATCATGGGCAGTATATGTCGATTGCTTCCAATCTAAAGACTTGCCATACTGAATCACAGCATGAGTTCAGAACGTGTTTTGCACGAAATGCGCCACAAACGTACCCGTGGGGGTGTCTCAAATATCGCCTGAAGTTCCCGCATACGTTTGGCAGCTCCGCTCACGCGAAAAACACCTTCTACTTCCGTCGCTAAACAGGGCATGGGCGATAATATCAAGAGATTGCTTGCATGCTGTGAGGGATTTAAATAGTACCATTCTCCTTCAAATATAGACCACTGAGTAACGATTTGATTGTCAGAGATGGGTTTTCATTTTGATGTAAACGGGGAGCTAGACGCACCACTTGGCGACAACAACAGGGATATACCCCCACACATATAAATCTCCATTCGCGTTCGCGGTGGATATCTGGACACTTGCATACTGCAAGCTCTCCTTCAAGGGCTTCCCAAAGACTGTATGAGGAAAGTCATCTATGAACCGGGTTGTTATGATATCATTAAATCTTTTTTCACCAAAAATCTCCGCTGATGAAACCGACCGACCTTTTGACTCCCCAGGACCCTTTGCTTTCTGAGCAGAGGTAAAATGGCTCCACCAAGCCTTGAGATTAGCTTTTGAGGGCGGACTCTGTGTAGACTCTGGGACCATCTGCGTAGTAGAGTGCACGAGAGCAGATGAGTCCGGGAGCGGTGGAGCAGTGGAAGTACGATTTGGGACGAATGAATGTCTTTGGGTACGCTTCTTGAAGGGCCAGAAAGATCGCTTTGGTGGGCTCGAAGCCAGAATAGAATATAAAAGAGAGAGAAAAGAGGAAGTATCGATACAGCGCTGTATAAACGTATTATTTCCAGGTTAAAGAGGCAGAGTGTATGCATTTCATTACGCATGGGGCGTGGCCTCCTGCACTGCCACTTCCACCCGATTTGTTCTTATCCATCTCCATTGACAGTCACGGTCCCATATGCCCTTGCTTTCGGCATCACTTTGTTAAAAATGATCCTCTAATCATATATTAGGATAGAATCAAAGTACAACCCATTCCGGGAACGAGCAAAAGTGGTCGATTTATAGGAGCTTCGATTGATGTTATGTCCAGTGCGGTCTCGAAGATTGAACGTTAATGAACGCCGAACGGAATTCCAGTTTCATGTGGTTTATTTTCTCAAATCTGGATGACCCAGGTGATTTGCATGGAATTCTTCACCTACTGAGGTGGCATCACGAACTTAAAACTTGTGCTTCCCGACATGCCGTATACCTTCCTTCAGTCCCGCAACCCGCCCGCAACCACAGAATATCCCTCGTTACTCGACGCACTGTCTCTTTGAATTTCATATGCAACCGTACAAATCATGACCTGGGGTCTCTTCACGAGGATGCGTGGTCTAGGACCGGGAGAATGAGACTCGGTTGAGCGACGCATAGACACAGCCGTACGACACAGCGGTATGCTCCGGACAGGTTTTGAAGCTCTTCAGATCCGCGCGAGTAAAGTGAAAACTCCGCTGGGTTGTCTTGGTTGAGAATGATACGTGGAGGGCTTGCTGCCGGGCGACAGACGATATATCACAAGCGCTTGATTTCAAACTTGTGCAATGTGTATATATGAAGGGGGAGAGCGTACCTATGTGTGTCCTATTGAAGCACGTCGTCGTCGTATGAATTGTGCATGATACGCAAAGGCGTATAGTACAGATGATTTCGAGGTCAGGGGCCTGGGTCGTGCTCTCTTCAAATATACAAACTTCAAAGACAGCCAACTTGAGGCAATCTTAAGAAGCCCAGGTTGTTGGTCTGTCGGACTGTATACTGAGATCTGAGCAGGAAGAGAATTTCCGGATGTTGGGGAGACATACCAGGACATACCGCTGAAAGAAATTTCTGAGACCCGAAGCAGATAGAAAGCTTGGAAACCGTCTCCATCATCCTGAAAAAAGTCGAAAGCTCATGCTTGAGTGAGATTGTGAGTTAAAGAGGCTGGTATTTCAGCAGCCTCCTCACATGCAGCTATTTCATTAAAAGTAACAGATCTTAAGTGCCTCCAATGCTGATCAAAGGAGCAGAACGGTAACCGAATATAGGTGTAAATCTGTGCTCGGAATGCATCTCTAGGCTTTCGCCTCAACCAGAAATGAGATGGAAAAGAGCAGGAAAAGAGTTGTCTACATATCACAAAAAGACCACCATCACGTGACAGACGCGTTACGAAAAACGAACCGCGTCCAAATTCGACCAAACCACTCACTCACTTGTCACTCCTTGCCTGCTCACCTGTTCACGATTGCTCACGACCAACGCTAACACACGCTAACTATGTTCAAGAATATTCTGCCCTCGAAGAGGGTACCCTCCTCAGATTTCACTATGATGACACCACTTGTCGAGTCTAGTGTCGCTACCGGCAAGGAAAATCAACCTGGTGCCAGCGCTTTTCCACCCACTGGAGCTACGAAGAACGGCAAAACAGGGGTGACTACCTCTAGGGGATTTGCAAGCAAGAAGAAACGTGTTGAAACTGAAGCAAGGGATCAGTACCCAGATGATGGCGTAGGAATGCATCTGGCTTTCGATCAACTATTGGTACGCTAGATTGCAATATACTGCTACAAAGGTAACTGACCTTAGATGTGCTTTAGGATGACCTTCAAATTCCTTCCACTCTTCGCCCTAAACTAGCTGGCATGGACTCTTCAGTCAAAGCAGCCATGTTGAAGTCCTCTCAAGGAATGACTCTCAACATCAAGTCTCATATAAATGCCCCACCACTGACTCCCAGGTCTATGGCCTTACGCCGAACCCGCAGTATTGACTCTCTAGAGTCTCCGAGGCCAGCGAAGACTTCAGCGGACTATGATTTACGACCGCCTGTAGCGCCTTTCGTGCTGGAACAGGCCCCGTCTCGTCCTTCGTCCCCCATCGGAAATGCCACTCCCCGCAAGGCGAGTGGGCACTCTCGAGGAATCTCATTAGGCTCAGGCTTGATGTCTCGCAGTCAAGTCAACCTCTTGAGCTCCGCATCGACGCTTGACCTCACTGCAATGGGGAAGTCGAGCAAGGAGAAAGCCAGGACTGTTTCGCCCGTGAAGTATATTAGCGTCCTCACGAGCACATCTAGCACCCAGCTAGATGTGGAGCAAGTCAAGAAGTTGAGACTTTTATTACGGAACGAGTCTGCTAGTTGGACCGACGAGTTCTTGCGCTCTGGAGGCTACTCTGCCCTTTTGACACGGCTTAACGAAATACTGGAAGTGGAGTGGAGGTTCGCGAGCTTCGACTACAGCCTTTTATATCCTTACCTTTCTTTATAGGGAAGAGCAGCACGACGATCAGATACTCCATGAACTTCTTCGGTGCTTCAAAGCCCTTACTACTTCCTCTACTGGCTGTGTTGCTCTTCGAAGCTCAAGTCCTACTCCCTTTATCCAACTCGTCTCACTTCTATATTCCGACAAGAAGCCCGGAGATGTTGCTTCTCGACAGCTGATTGTTGAGATGCTGCTCCTTCTCTGCGAGCTCTATCCACCATCTTCTCTTCCTTCATCTGGAAGAAGCGAGCACCGGGAGATTTGGGACACTGATTCTTCAAGCAATGTGATCACATTCCCTTCGCCTCACAAGAACTTTTACTCCTTCATCCGTGCGCTCCTTCTCACTCCTGCTCCGGCACCTGTGGAAGGCCCTCCGACTCCTCTGTCTCCTCATGAATTCATTGAGAGTTTGCATCGTCCGAGGATCTACAAAACCTACTTGCAGGAACTTTCTGACGTGTGCCGAGACTATTTCTGGGTATTCTGTCACCCAAACAACACCATCTGGCTACTTCACGAAACTGATGAAGGCAAAGTAGAGAAGCCGAGGGCACCTGGTGGAATGACTGGCGGCGTGGAGTTTGAGGCGATGAATTACTTTGTAGAGTTCCCGTTCATCATCTTGTTAGAAGCAAGCTAACGAATTCCGTCAACAGACCACGCATCTAAGATTGATTAACGCAATCGCTGAAGCTGCGGCTGATCTCAATCTTCCAAAAGATCAGGAACTTTCCGCCCACCGATTACATTCAGATTTGTTCCTTTCCGGACTTGAACGGTTGATTCTGGTATGATTGCCTTTTTCCTTTCCACTGTTTTATTTCATTTATTGGCAATGTAGATTGCGCGGAAGGCTTCCGCTACCTACTATCCCACTCTTCACCTTGAACTCGCTCGATATGTGGCGCATGCTGGTCGCGCAGGCTTTGAATTGCCTTGGACGTTGTCAAGGCTCATTGGAATGCCTCCAGCTGCATTATGCAAGAGTCATTCGGCGCCACCAGCTGCATCTGGAAGAAGCACTCCTGCGTCTCCGTCAAGGCGGGGAGCGCGTGGATCCACGACGACACTCGTGTCGCAGCCTCCTCGAACACCACCCAGAAAAGCATATGTCAACTAGGCACTAGTGTATAAGGGCTTGATGACTACGAGTCAGACCAAAGCTCGGGCTTCATTATGTATCTTTCTAGATCTCCTGTGTCTACCTCTGTTTCGCTATGCTGTTGTTTTTATTGACTAATCAACCATACACTTTGATTTGCTCTTGAAGAGCTACCATCTGATAACCCGGAGAACCTCACTTCCATTTGTTTCCATCGACAATGATGAAAGGTACAGTAATCAATAAATTTACGTGTACCGCCATTCCATTGGACTCTGCTACTTAGTATTCTGCATCGGATAGCCCGAAGGCGCCTACAAAGGCCACCCCTGTACTTCGTAGGTCGATGGTACTGAGGTGAAACTGAGAACCCCTAGATAAAGGCACTGCACATCAAGTGAATGAACAAATCTGGATAGCTATGCAGGTCCCAAGCTTAAACTACTACAGTAGTACCCCATCGTTTTGACTGCTTATTTCTCATCAATCGACAGAGGCTTTAGTTTGGGTTGGGGTTGCTCACGGACGTTTGTAATACTTACTTGCAATGCTTGTTCAGCGTGTTCGGTAAGTCGCCTGAGGCCGAGCGCTGGCAAGGGTAAATGCAACTACATCAATTGTTCAACTCTGCAGCCTGCTGTCCGTCTTCACCGTAACAGACCGTAACCTACTCATTGGCTGATTATGATTGGTCGGCGATGGCCGCCCCTAAGATAGGCAGGTGCCTAGACCCCATGCTAATCGACACTTCCTAAACTGGATTCCCCCTTCGGGAAAAACCTCGATCATGT
This sequence comes from Omphalotus guepiniiformis, assembly GCA_028554645.1. Taxonomy (NCBI): domain Eukaryota; kingdom Fungi; phylum Basidiomycota; class Agaricomycetes; order Agaricales; family Omphalotaceae; genus Omphalotus; species Omphalotus guepiniiformis. The sequence continues at coordinate 422,718 of JAQOOI010000075.1, forward strand.
GACTAACTATCGCCAAAAAAAAATCATTTCGTTGGGGCACTGACAGCGTTAAAATTGTGGGGAGGTAACCCACTACATATACCTTTCTCTTCCCCCTTCACCTCTTCACCACATAGACGGTATTCTAGATCCCAGCTTGTTCTCTTCCACGACGACCATGAGTTCCAGTTGTTCCGGCACCATTTCAATGCGCCCTATCATAGTTTCTTTAGGGAAGATTAGGGTGCGTATTCAAATGACTACTGTTATCAGCGTGTCTCTCATTTACACACTGTTGGGGCAGATATCGATTCCAGTTTCTACTAAAACAGATGAATGGATTTCTGCTGAAGTTCTTAGAGAGGAATTCATTCACGAGCAGTCGCTCAATGATGCGGTCGACACTACCGCCGACCTCGAGAATCAGGCGGAAGCAACTGTAGAGCTCGCTGCACGATTCCTCGGTTTCGTTGCTTCCAAAATACATGAAGATTGCATTTCTGCTCGAACCTCTTTGCTGCTCAATGTTTTCAAACATTTCACTGCGTCTTACCTCTCACAAAAGGATATTCATTCCGTGGCTTCTGCTTTTGATTTTGAAGTTAGGAAGACGGTTCTGGCCTGCTACTTCCGTGCTCTTGCCGCGCTTCGGGCTGCCAAAGTAGACGGCATTCCCGTCGGTCCTCAATCTGCTCTTCTTTCTGCTGCTGCCGCAGGTCAGGCGTCTATATATGCGGTCTTCGGAGGCCAAGGCACCAACGAGGTTTATTTCGACGAGCTTCAATCACTCTACGACATTTACAAGCCATTCGTCGCGTCTTTTATTGCTACTGTTTCGAACGAAGTCCTAATTCCATTGGCTGCAGAGAGGCAGGCTACCTCCTACTACACATACGGCCTCGATGCAGCCTCATGGCTCTCGGGTGCCACGCCCCGCCCTGCAACCTCTTATCTCGCATCTGTTCCCGTTTCACTTCCCCTGATCGGTCTGACGCAACTCGTTCAATATTTAGTCGTCTGCCAGGTTGCCGGCCTGACGCCTGGTGAGTTGGCTGACCGCATCAAGGGATCTACCGGCCACTCCCAAGGTGTCGTATCTGCTATCGCGACCGCGTCTTCTACATCATTCGCGTCGTTCGAGGAAAATGTCAAGAAGGCTTTACGATGGCTGTTCTTTTGTGGGCTTCGGGGCCAGGAGGCGTTTCCCGTCGTCTCATTGGAACCCGGCCTCGTGCAGGACTCTATCGAAGGTGGTGAAGGATCTCCCAGCCCCATGTTGTCGATTACTGGGCTTTCCCTGAAGGAACTTCAGCCTCATCTCACCAAGACCAACAAACATCTCTCGGAGAATTCCCAGCTGTATGTTTCGCTCAACAACGGCCCGCGTGCCTTCGTCATTACTGGTCCCCCGCGCGCACTCCACGGACTTGTTGTCAACTTGCGAAAGATCCGTGCAGCTAGCGGCGCCGAGCAGAGCAAAATCCCTTTCTCTCAGCGCAAGCCCGTCTTTTCTGTCCGTTTTCTTGTAGTTGGTGTCCCTTATCACAGCGAGTATTTGAAGTCAGCTACTGAGAAGTTGCTCGCTGATCTGGATAACGAGGAGCTTTGGAAGTCGGAGGATTTGAGAGTTCCTGTCTACAACACTGAGGATGGTAAGCACATGATTTTACGATTGTCGACTTGAACACTGATTATTTTGAGTTTTAGGCTCGGATATGAGGTCTCTTTCGACGTCGATCACGCGTTCATTGTGTGACCAGATTTTCACATCCCCGATCCACTGGAGCGAAGCGACAAACTTCCCAGAGTCTGCTACCCATGCTCTCGACTTTGGTCCAGGTGGACTCAGTGGTATTGGCCCGCTGACTGCAAGGAATTTAGATGGGAAGGGTGTTCGTGTTGTCGTCGTCGGTGATCGCGGAAAGGGGGACGTGGAGCTTTACGATGCGTTGTCCGTGCAACGCGAAGTCAACTGGGTCGAGAAATGGTCCCCCCGTCTGGTGAAGACCAGGTATTTACTTGTGTTTGATTATTTGCAATCCAGTACTAATTTGCGACTTTCTAGGGATGGCACCCTGCATTTAGACACTCCTTTCTCGCGTCTTCTGGGCAAGCCCCCGATTATGGTTGCCGGGATGACGCCTTCTACAGTCAAGGCCGGTTTTGTTAGTGCTGTGCTCGAAGCTGGCTATCACGTTGAGCTTGCCGGAGGAGGCCACTATAATGCTGCTGCTCTTCGAGCCAAAGTCGCGGAGATTCAGTCAAAAGTCCCCGATGGAGTTGGTGTCTCGTTGAATTCGCTCTATATCAACCCCAAGCAGTTTGGTTTCCAGTTCCCTCTGTGGCAAGAAATGAGGAAGGAGGGTTTGCCTGTTGAGGGATTTTGTATCGGTGCAGGGGTTCCATCCACCGAGAAAGCTGTCGAGATCATCGATGGTCTGAAGAGTGCTGGTATCAAGCACCTCGCGTTCAAGCCTGGTTCTGTTGACGGGATCCGACAAGTCGTCAACATTGCTGCAGCCAATCCTGATTACCCTATCATCATGCAATGGACTGGTGGCCGTGCGGGAGGCCATCACTCCTACGAAGACTTCCACCAACCGATTCTGTCCACGTATCGCGCCATTCGCAGGCACGAAAACCTTATTCTGGTCGGTGGCTCCGGATTTGGCGCAGCAGAAGATGTCTGGCCCTACCTTACTGGTGAATGGTCCACTGCGTACGGCGCTCAACCTATGCCCTTCGATGGCTTCCTGTTTGCTAGTCGTGTTATGGTGGCCAAGGAAGCGCACACCAGCTCCTCGGTGAAAGACCTCATTGTGGCTTGCCCTGGTGTTGAAGATGGCGAATGGGAAGGTACTTACTCGAAGCCCACTGGAGGTATTCTGACCGTTCGTTCCGAGTTGGGAGAACCTATTCACAAAGTCGCCACTCGTGGGGTGAAGTTATGGAAGGAGTTTGATGACACTGTTTTCGGCATGCCAAAGGAGAAACGGGCTGCGTGGTTGATCGAACATCGCGACGAGGTCATCGAAAAGCTGAACCGTGACTTCAGCAAGCCTTGGTTTGGTTGGAAGAAGGGTGATAAGGTTGCAGTCGATCTCGGCGATATGACCTACGAGGAGACGGTTCTGCGGATGGTGCGACTCATGTTTGTCGCTCACCAGAAGCGATGGGTGGATATTTCTCTGAGAAATCTCACTGGGGACTGGTTGAGACGTATCGAGGAGAGGTTCGCTGGTGTCAACGGAGGGGGAGCAAAGCCCTCTATCATTCAGTCATATACGTCGCTCGACGATCCTCTTCCGTTCGTAGAATCTTTCTTCAACGCGTACCCTCTTGCCTCCGAGCAGTTGTTGTCTGCGGATGATTCAGGTTTCTTTTTGGCTATCTCTCAAAGGCCTGGCCAGAAGCCAGTTCCTTTCATTCCAGTACTCGATGCTTCTTTCGAGGTTTGGTTCAAGAAGGTAGGCTCTCCGTTCCTCTGTCTAATTTACGGTTGATTGATTAGCAATGATAGGACTCCTTATGGGCCGCCGAGGACATCGAAGCCGTCTTCGACCAAGACCCTCAACGTGTTTGCATCCTGCAAGGTCCTATGGCCGTCAAGCACTCCAAGGTCAAGGACGAACCCATCAAGGACTTGCTTGGAAATATCAACAAGGCTCTTATTCAGAATCTGCTTGAGCGAAACTACGCCAGCGATGCCTCCTCTGTTCCCGTCATTGATTACCTAGCCGCCCGCCCTAATGCTGTGCCACTTCCTCATGAGATTTCGCGAGTCGAAGGCGATGGCGAAGTCACCTACTCGTTCGGGACTGAGCTTCCTCCCACCTCGCAGTGGCTTGAGACCCTTGCAGGCTCTAAGTTGAGCTGGCTCCGAGCGCTCGTCACATCTTCTACCATTATCCAAGGCTCATCTTACGTCAACAACCCTCTCCGCCGTTTACTCATTCCTCGTCGTGGTCAGAAGGTGGTTTTGGCTAACAAGGGCGATATACCTTCCTCGGTCACTATTTACGGTGCTGCGCGCTCCTACGGTACCCACGACCCTCATTTCAAGGCTGTCGATATCACTTTCAACGATGCCAGCAATTTAATTGACCTTACTATTTTCGAGGAGCGTCGCGGTGTTTCTGTTCCTTTGGTCCTCCAATTCGTCTACAAACCGTCGATGGGCTTCGCTCCGATTCACGAAGTCACGAAAGGTCGCAATACCCGGATCAAGGAGTTTTACTGGAAGCTTTGGTATGGTGATGATCAGACCCTGCCACAGCTTGATATCCATGATGTCTTCACTGGGCCAGAGGTTACGCTTGAGGCCAGCGCGATCGAGCAATTCTGCGCAATTGTCGGCAACCACGGCGAGTCTTTCAAGACTATCTATAATGACAAGATTAATGCACCAATGGACTTTGCCATCGTAGCTGGTTGGCAGGTCAGTGTTCTTTTCATGTTTGACTTTTGTAGCTTATTCTGATGGGTGTCTTTCTCCAAGGCTATTATCAAATCGATTTTCCCGGAGTCCATCGACGGTGACCTTCTTAAGCTTGTTCACCTTTCCAACAGTTTCCGCATGGTTGATGGGGCTGCACCTTTCCGCGTTGGAGATGTTTGCAGGTCTGAGGCGAACATCGTCTCCGTCGTTAACAGTCCCGCAGGGAAGGTTGTCAAGGTCAAGGGTTATGTGTACCGTGACGAAAAACCTGTCGTCGAAGTCGTCTCTGCCTTCCTCTACAGGGGCACTTTCACCGATTATGAGAATACTTTCGAGACCACGGAGGAGCCCGAATACGTGGTGACTCTACCTACCGACGCTGATGTTGGCGTTCTGCAATCCAAGGAATGGTTCGAGTGGGATGATGACACAAAGCCTCTGTCTGCTGGCACGTCTTTGATATTTCAGGTTCAATCTGAAGTCTCCTTCAAGGACCGCACCTCCTTCCGTGAAGTTGCAGTCTCTGGGGATATTTTTGTTCGTGACCAATTGAAGCATCTCGTAAAAGTTGGCTCAGTGGATTTCCGGCAAGAAGACTCCCACGGAAACCCAGTTTTGGCCTACCTTCAACGTCACGGACAGGCTCAAGGTCTTGTGGTTCCTCTCCCCAATGAGGGATACACTTTGACGGGTGCCGATGGTACCACTGTATTCAATGCCCCCCTTACGAACGAACCGTACTCCGGTATCTCTGGCGACTTCAACCCAATCCACATCAACCCGTACTTCTCCTGCTACGCTTCCTTGCCGACCACTATCACTCATGGCCTCTGGTCGAGCGCTGCAACGCGCCGATATGTCGAGAATGTGGTTGCCAAAGGGCATCCTGACCGAGTTCTCTCGTAAGTGTCTTTTACTGTTCAGTCGTTGCCCGTCTTATTGAAGTGTCATCGATTTTAGTTATGATGTCTCGTTTGTTGGTATGGTGCTTCCAGGCGATGAACTGACTGTGAAGATTCGCCACATCGGGATGAGGGATGGCAATATTGTTGTCAAGGTTGAAACAACGAACGAACGTGGCGAGAAGGTGTTGGAAGGATCTGCTGAGGTTTCTCAGGCTACTACCGTATATGTGTTTACCGGCCAAGGTTCTCAAGAGCCTGGGATGGGTATGGACCTCTACAACAGTTCACCTGCTGCACGGGCTGTCTGGGACGGCGCCGATGAACATCTTCGTGCCGTTTACGGCTTCTCTATCCTTGAGATCGTGAAAGAGAACCCCAAGGAGAAGACTGTGCACTTCGGTGGTATCAAGGGTCAGGCAATCCGCCAACGATACATGGATATGTCTTACGATTCAATGGACAAGGACGGCAATATTCGAACCCTCCCTCTCTTTGCTGATATCGACATCAGGACCCCTAAATACACCTTCAGTCACCCCAACGGTCTCCTCTTTGCCACACAGTTCGCCCAAATTGCTCTCGTCGTTACCGAGAAGGCGTCCTTTGAGGATATGCGTGCCAAAGGCTTCGTCCAGAGAGACTGCGCTTTCGCTGGTCACTCACTGGGCGAGTACTCCGCGTTAGCATCAATCGCAGACATCCTCCATATCTCAGCTCTTGTCGATGTCGTCTTCTATCGAGGCATAACAATGCAGCGTGCGGTTGAGCGAGACTCAGAGAATCGATCAAACTACGCCATGTGTGCGGTTAACCCAAGTCGTATCTCCAAGACTTTCAGTGACGCAGCCCTGCGTGAGGTTGTTGACACCATCGCAGCTCTGTCTGGATCGCTTCTGGAGATCGTCAACTATAACGTTGAAGTACGTGGTGTACAGTCCAATGCTTTTCATTTATTCTGATTGTCTCAATATAGGGTCAACAATATGTTTGTGCTGGAGAACTTGTTGCCCTGCAGACCATGACCAATGTCCTCAATTACTTGAAAGTGAAGAAGATTGACATCGCTAAGGTATTCTCACAATTTAACCTGCCATTGAGAATTACTGAAATATTTTGATCGTGCTAGCTCACGGAGACCTTTACCTTGGACAAAGTCAAAGAAATGCTTGGTGAAATTGTCAAAGAGTGTCATGAGCGTGCTGTTGCCCAACAGAAAGCGGAGGGCTACATTAAGCTGGACCGTGGTTTCGCCACCATACCTCTTCCTGGAATAGACGTCCCCTTCCATTCAAGATATCTGTGGGCTGGTGTTATGCCCTTCAGAACGTGTAAGTCTTCATTATGTTGCCCGATCATGGATCATAAATTCACCTTTTAATATGATTTCAGACCTTTCGAAGAAGATCGACCCCACACACCTCAATCCCGACATGCTAGTCGGAAAATACATTCCGAACCTGATCGCTAAGCCCTTCGACGTGTCTCGTGAATACGCTTCAACCATCTACGACCAGACTTCGTCTCCGCGCCTCGACAAGGTTCTTCAGAGATGGGATCAAGACAACTGGGGATCGTCCGAGCAGCGCCAAAAGCTTGCATATATCATTTTGGTTGAGCTTCTTGCCTACCAGTTTGCTTCGCCAGTCCGTTGGATTCAAACTCAGGATCTGCTCTTTTCCCATTTCAATTTCGAGAGGTTCATTGAACTAGGACCTTCTCCCACACTTACTGGCATGGCAACTCGCACATTGAAGGCCAAATACGAAACGGAGGATGATTGCGTTTCCCGCACTCGCGAAATCTATTGCCACGCCAAGCACTCGAAGGAAATCTATTATCTGTTTGAGGACGAGGTCGAAGCTCCTGCAGCTGAAGAGTCTACCTCGGAGGCACCGTCGACTGTTGTTGCAAGCACTCCGGTAGCCAATGTGGCCCCGGTAGCTTCTGCTGTTTCAGCTCCTGCTGCTAGCATCGAAGACGAGCCGATCAAAGCTTCCGATGTGCTCACAGTGATCGTAGCGCAGAAGCTGAAGAAGAAGGTGAATGAGATACCGATGAGCAAGTCGGTGAAGGACCTTGTTGGTGGCAAATCGACCCTACAAAACGAAATTCTGGGTGACCTTCAGCAGGAGTTCTCATCTGCTCCCGAGAAGGGTGAGGAATTACCCTTAGAGGAACTCGGATCTGCTTTGGGCACAGGATACGGTGGTACGTTGGGAAAATACACCTCTGGTTTAGTCGCTCGAATGATCGGTGGCAAGTTGCCCGGCGGTTTCAACTCCTCTGCTGTTAAATCATATCTTTCGAAGAGTTGGGGACTGGGACCATTGCGTGCGGATGGCGTTCTCCTTCTTGGAACGACGATGGAGCCTGCCAAGCGTCTTGGATCTGAGGTTGAAGCGAAGGCGTGGTTAGATTCCATCGTGGCGCTGTATGCTCAGCGGGCGGGTATTTCTCTTTCTGCACCGGGCTCTGGTGGAGCTGCTGCCGCTTCGGGTGGCGCGACTATCAATAGCGAAGAATTCCTCAAGTTCCAAGCAGACCAGGAGCGCTTCGCTGCCCAGCACATCGAGCTCTACATGCGCTACCTGAAACGGGATTCACGCTCGGGTGAAATAGCCTTTGACCGTGAGAAGGCAAATTCGTTGTCTCTTCAAGCCAAGCTCGACAGCATCGCGAAGGAACATGGAGATCTTTACATCGATGGTATTCAGCCTGCGTTTGATCCTCTGAAAGCTCGTCACTTCGATTCATCCTGGAACTGGGTGAGACAAGATGCTCTCCTCATGTTCTACGACATAATTTTCGGCCGTCTCAAAACCGTTGATCGCGAGATCACTGCTCGTTGCATTGCTCTTCTCAATCGGGCTGACCCAGAGATGTTGACTTATATGCAGTATAACATTGACCAGTGCGATCCTAGCAAGGGTGAAACATACAAACTGGCCAAGGAGTTCGGTCAGCAGCTCATCGACAACACTCGTCAAGTCATTAATCAACCGCCGGTTTACAAAGATGGTATGTGCATTCGTATCGCTCCTGGTACACATTTCTCACCTGTTATTCAGTTACTTTCCCTACTGCTCCGCACACTGAGGTAACTAGCAAAGGCGAAATCGTCTACACCGAAGTGATGCGCGAAAATGTTCGGAAACTAGAAGCCTATGTGGAGGAGATGGCTAGTAGCGATACTGTCTCCGGACCTGTCAACATCCAAAAAGTTCAAGACGATGTGCTCAAACTCTGGACAATCGTGAAGTCTCAACCCGAGATCAGTCAGGAGCAGAAGAATCGGATCAAGGCTCTATATGAAGGGGTGGTGCGATCCCTTCGCAGTAAGGGTCCTGACCCTCGCAGCCGCACCCCCCGTAGTCGGCGCTCGTCTTCGCAGTTCCTTCGTCCCCAAGTTTCCAGTGTCGCCTCCGTCTCTGCTGACAAGGTTCCCTTACTTCATTTGAAGAGGAAAGTTGGCACCAACTGGGAGTATAGCAGCAACTTGACAAGTGTATATTTGGACATTCTTCATGAAATCGCGACTGCTGGTACCACCTTCAAGGACAAGAATGCCTTGCTCACTGGTGTCGGCAAGGGGTCAATCGGAGTTGAAGTGGTGAAAGGACTACTTTCTGGCGGTGCTCACGTCGTAATCACGACTTCTCGTTATAGCCGTTCGACCGTCGAGTATTACCAATCCATCTTCCAGACCTTTGGAAGCCGCGGGTCTGCCTTGACTGTTGTTCCTTTCAACCAGGGCTCCAAACAGGATGTCGAGGCGTTAGTGGATTACATTTATGGCACCCTCGGGATGGATCTGGATTTCATCCTTCCCTTTGCTGGTATTCCCGAGAATGGACGCGAAATCGACGGCATTGACGATAAATCGGAACTCGCGCATCGTATCATGTTGACGAACCTCTTGCGAATCTTGGGTGCTGTCAAAAATAAGAAAGCTGCCCACCAGTTTTTGACTCGCCCTACTCAAGTCATCCTTCCTCTTTCTCCCAACCATGGTCTTTTCGGTAACGACGGACTCTATTCGGAATCCAAGATATCATTGGAGACACTCTTCCAGCGCTGGGCCTCTGAAAGCTGGGGCGAATATCTCTGTCTTGCCGGTGCAGTCATCGGGTAAGCTGATTTGAATACCTTCCATTTATTTGATCTAATGATTCGTTTCGGATGGACTCGCGGTACAACGCTCATGGGTCCCACGAACATCGTCGCTGCTGAGTTGGAGACCTATGGTGTTCGCACTTTCTCCGCGAAGGAAATGGCTTTCAATATCCTTGGCCTTATGCACCCTCTTCTCTTCAGTATCACACAAGTGGAACCTATCTGGGCAGACCTCAATGGTGGTATGGATCGTCTTCCAGATCTTGCAGACATTACCACACGTATTCGCACAAATCTTATGAAAAAGAGCGACCTTCGTCGGGCCATCGCACGCGATAATGCTGCGGACTACAAGATTGTTCACGGTGTCGAAGCAGAACGCCTGATACAAACCGTGGACGTTCTTCCTCGCGCCAACTTCCGCTTCAATTTCCCTACTCTCGAATCACCCGAATCACTCTCCGAGCTTTCGAAGTTGCGTGGAATGATCGACCTCGAAAAAGTTGTTGTCATCACCGGCTCTGCTGAAGTCGGACCTTGGGGTAGCGCGCGCACAAGGTGGGAGATGGAGGCGAGAGGCGAGCTTACTATTGAGGGTAGCATTGAAATGGCTTGGATGATGGGCTTCATCAAGCACTTCGACGGTCGATTGAAGGACGGATCTCTTTACGTTGGCTGGGTCGACAGCAAGTCAGACGAACCAATCGATGACAAGGATGTCAAAGGACGTTTCGAGAAGGATATCCTAGCACACTCGGGTGTCCGTCTGATTGGTTAGTCTCTGAATTATTTGGTTTTTTTTTCCTCCCCTGACTTTCTTTACACAGAGCCTGAGTTGTTCCGCGGCTATGACCCAAAGAAGAAGGTATTCCATCAGGAGATCGAGCTTATCCATGACCTTGAGCCGATCGAAGTCAGCGATTCCGAAGCCCAGAAATTCAAGCTTCAGCATGGCGATAAATGTGACATCTGGGCTGGGGAAGGAGGGCAATGGTTTTTCAAGCTCAAGAAGGGTGCATGTGTCCTCGTTCCGAAGTCATTCTCTTTCAGCCGGACTGTGGCTGGTCAGATTCCTACAGGTTGGCATGCAGGTCGATATGGTCTTCCCGAAGACATCCTCGCTCAGACTGATCGCGCCACACTCTGGGCTTTGGTCTGTGCTGCTGAAGCTCTCAACATGTCTGGTGTCACCGATCCCTACGAGTTGTACAAGTATATGCATCCATCAGAGGTCGGCACAGCATTGGGTAGTGGTATGGGAGGCACGGTCAGTCTGGCAAAGATGTTTAAGGATCGTCGTGAAGAGAAAGACGTGCAGAACGATCTTCTGCAAGAAACGTGCGTTGAGAACTAATTCATCTTCAGCTGTACGTTCTTATCGAGTTTTGTGATAGCTTCATCAACACCACTGCTGGATGGATCAATCTTCTGCTACTGTCTTCAAGCGGACCCGTGAAAATTCCTGTCGGGGCATGGTGAGTCGCCGTGTTAAGTATTGTTCCCATCAATCAGCTAACGGGGGTGTATAGTGCTACGGCTCTGCAGTCCATTGAAATTGCGTGCGATACTCTGCTATCCGGAAAGGCGAAAGTTATGATTGCAGGTGGTTTCGACGATATCAGTGAGGAAGGTTCGTACGAATTCGCGAACATGAAGGCCACCTCCGATGCCGACTCCGAGTTTGCCATGGGCCGCGAGCCAACTGAGATGTCCCGGCCTACGACAAGCACCCGAGCAGGGGTGAGTAATCTATCACCTTTGAAGGTTAAGATTATTTACACTCTACCATAGTTTATGGAAGCACAAGGAACTGGTGTTCATATTCTAATGAACGCGAAGACAGCTTTAGAACTAGGAGCTCCTATACGTGGCATCGTTGCCTTTACCGCGACTTCAACGTATGTTTGCTCGTTCTCTGTGCCGCCAAAGTTTATCGCTGAATTAATGTAATAACTAGCGACAAAGCTGGACGTTCAATTCCTGCCCCCGGACGAGGAGGTCTGACTATTGCTAGAGAAGTTCCTTCGAAGCATCCCCTACCCCTCCTCGACTTGTCATATAGATCTCGACAACTGTCCTTCCGCAGGACTCAAATCTCGCAGTGGCTTACTCATGAACAGGCTCAGCTACAAGACGAACTTGAACAACAGAAGAGCTCTGGACAACCTGCAGATGACGACTACATCGCTACTAGAATTGCCGCCCTTGAAGAGGAAGCTGCTCGTCAGGAGAAAGATGCCTTGCGTATGTATGGTATGCTAGAAGGCAATGACCCTCGCATTGCGCCTCTTCGTCGCGCGCTAGCTGTGTGGGGTCTGACCGTCGACGATATCAATGTTCTCTCCATTCACGGCACCAGTACGAAAGCCAACGTGAGTAACCCCAATGAGCGGATCCTTATTTATTAACTCATTGTGCATCAATAATTAGGAGGAAAACGAGACGCATATCTGGAATAGCGTCTTCGAAACTCTCTCGCGGACACCAGGTAATGCAGTCCCTATCATCGCACAGAAGAGTCTCCTCGGGCACGCCAAGGGTGGTGCTGCTGCGTGGCAGATGTCTGGCCTTCTTGACTCCGTGAACACTGGTATCGTTCCTGGTAATAGAAACTGCGAGTGCGTATACAACCAATAATTTTCTGTTCGTGACCTTAAACTCACTCTCATTTATAGCAACGTTGATTCGCACTTCCAGCATCGGAACTTCCTCATGTTCCCGTCTAAATCCATTCACACTGACGGGATTCGAGCTGGAATCATGGTATGTGTTCAGGGTTGTTACTACGAGATGTCCTCTTACAATAATTTGCTTGTAGTCATCCTTCGGTTTTGGACAAGTTGGCGGAATAGCCCTCATCATTCACCCTCGGTACTTATTCGGTGCTCTTGATCCCGCCTACTACGAAGCATACAAGGCCCGTCGTGCCGTTCGGGCGAAACAGACGTACAAGGTCATGAGCGAGATGATGATCAAGAACAATCTCGTTCAGATCAAGGAGAAGCCCCCGTACGCTTTGGATATTGAGGACAAGGTCTTGATGAACTCGATGGCACGAGCATCGCCTGATCCCAAAACCGGGTCCTACACTTTCAAGCCAAAGCAAGAAACGCACGTCCCTATTGATACTGCTAATGTCAAGACCGTTTCGGAGGTACTTACCAACAATGCGGAGAAGGCCACTGAAGATTATGTCGGTGTCGGTGTTGATCAAGGTAAGCTGCACTAGTTGTCCTCTTTGACCTAACCTAATCTAAACGTTGTCGAATAGAACTCATCTCCTCTGTCCCTTCACATAATCCCAATTTCATCTCCCGTAACTTCAGCGAAGCCGAAATCTCCTACTGCGCTTCACAACCTTCTCCTGCCTCCTCGTTCGCCGCTCGCTGGGTTGGCAAAGAAGCCGTCTTCAAATCACTGGGTGTAAAATCAAAGGGCGCAGCAGCGTCTATGAAGGACATTGAGATCCTGAACGACCAGGAGACGGGCGCCCCGCTTGTGATCCTACATGGAGAGGCTCAGGCCAAAGCATCGGAGAAGGGTGTTTCGAAGGTGTTGATTTCGTTGAGTCACTCAGAGGTTCGTCTTTCTTGTGTTGTCGACTCGCAGTCTTGCTGAATTGCATCCTGGATAGAATGTTGCCATTGCGTTTGCTCAAGCCACTAGATAATTACAATTACTTTACTCACGTTTATGTTTCCATATCGCATCACTGACATGTATGTACAATAATGAGGTATTCACGAACTGCTACAATAGATTTTTCTTTTCATCATTTCAAGCGATACAATGTTCGAGTCTTAAAGAATGCTGAGCGTCATCTAGTGACATTGTAATTATGAGATTCCCAGTACACTGCATTAGGATTGTGGGTACGTTCGTTCGGTGAAAGCGGTTTCATACCGACTAAAAGTAATAAAGTGGAGCATGAGCCACAACGACAAATTTTGAGAGAGGACACTCGACCTCTATAATTACACTTTCCCGTTTCTTTTGATCTTTCTGTATCTGCTCTAGACCTATTTTAATTCCTGCTTTGGCCAGAACCGATGCAAATTGTGGTTTTGGTGCGTTCGTAATATCGCATGTACAAAAAGAAGATCAAAACCCGGAATTGTGAGTTAGCGATCCAATCGAAATGGTGACCAAAAAGTACAGGGAGCGGCGAACACGAAACTAACGACGCAGGTCAGCAAAGGGACCAGCAGAAAGACCTGATCAAATATATCTGTGGACAAAGTTAGTGAATCATGATGGTTGTCTGCATCACAGAGAATAACGGGAGCATGAAATTCACAAAAAAAGGGAACTCACTGGATGATCTAAGAAAGGAGGACACGTAGAGATATTGGTGACTAGAAAGATGATTGCACAGAAGGGGGCGAGGTACTGCCCGACCAGCGTGAAAAACTAACACTCTGGGTTCAACTGGCTTGAATACATCTTAGAAGTCTGCGATTTTTCTTTGAAGCGGAAATGGATGGGGCCCACGTAAGTTTGTCGGAAATGGCATTGATACAACTGCTGAACAGGCATGTAGAGCAGGCCTCTTTACAAGAGTGAATGCAAATTGAAAAATCAGCAGGATAAGCTAAAACGCTAGAAAAATTGGGACAAATCATCTCGCAATACCAAGTTTACTGTCTATTGTTGCACGTGTGTAAACTAGATCCACACGAATCCGCATGCTGAAATGTGTCTAATATCCATGCTGAAAAGGTGAGGCGTTAAGGGTCCAAAATCGTGGCAATGAAATAGTCTCGAAAAAATAATACAATAAGCTCGTCACTACTTCAGTGCTTTCTTCATTTTCTGCAGACGAAAAAAATGAATACAACATATATAGAAAAAAAATCAGCAAACATACCTCCTCCATCACATCGATGTCATTAGTCTCAATTCGCACAATCTTCTTTCCCGTAGCCTTCTCAATCTGCTCCATCTGCTGCCACGTCCTCCGGTCGTGAACGAAATTGACAGAAATACCCTTGCGTCCAAACCGACCTGTTCGGCCAATGCGATGGATGTATGTCTCCACATCTGGTTGCACATCGTCGGAGCGTGAATTATTGCGCTCGTTCATGAGGGGAAGGTCGTAATTAACGACCATGTTCACTTGAAGGATGTCAATCCCTCGCGCAATGACATTGGTAGTGATCAGGACCTAAAGAAAATAATTAAAGTCAAAACTCGCATAGAAAAGCGGCATTTCGTCTTTACTTTACCTTCTCTTTGCCTTCCCTGAACCGATCGATAATCTGGTCACGCTCAGTCGCATCCTTAGCGCCATGTAGTGATGCGACACGGTGACCCTCGGCTGTCATCCTTGCTGATATTCTGTCAGCTGTGTGACGATGTTGGCAGAATATAATGCTCTGCCCAATAGTGAGTAGAGTGTATAACGCAACGAGGATATCATATTTGTGCTCCTCATTCTTGCAATCCATATAAAACTGCCGAATAGAGTCAACGCTGAGCTCCTCCTTTTGCAGTTCGATTTTGTTGGCTTTGGGGGCAAATTTGGAGGCGAAGGCGCGGACATGATCGGGGAAAGTGGCGGAAAAGAGAATGATTTGCACGCTGTTCTTTGGAAGCATGCTGTGTATCGCGTCAACATAAGCGTATTGAGGTGAAACAGGAATGGGACACACTTCTTCACCCTCAGCGTCTGATCGCCTAGACCATCTTGGTCAAGCATGTTGTCCGCCTCATCCAGAACAAACACCCTGACATCGCTAACATCGATGACCTTACGCCGCATAAGATCAATTGTAGTACCGGGAGTACCCACAATGATGTGTGCAGTAATATGAGTAGCATTCCTCGGAAGATTGTCTTTGATCGCGTATTCAGTCTGCACTTGTGTGAATTTGCCCATAGAGATGATAACAGACATGATTTGGCGCGCTAGTTCACGAGACGGAGCAAGACAGATGGCCTAATCGATATGCTCAGCATAAAGAAAACTTGAGATGGATTTCCCAATACCTGAGGTTTGTTCTTCGTAAAATCGATGCGACTTAGCATAGTTAAAACGAATGCTGCAGTCTTTCCTGTCCCAGATTGAGATTGGCCGATCATATTCGTTGGGCTGAAATGTCAAGTTAGTGGAGAAACAAATCGATATCAGCTCAGTTCCTGCTCACGGATTGGAAAGCAGCAAAGGAAGCGCGCGCTCCTGAATCTTTGAAGGCTTCGAGAATCCCATATCATAAATCCCTTTGAGGAGATCTTGGTGGCTAATGAACGCGAACTAAGATGTAATGACAGCCAATTATCCGAGCGCACGTACAGGCCAAGTTCTTCAAACGTTTTCACGCTATACAGAGGGGAATTTGAGTCCGCTTGTTGATCCGCGAGAGTGACCTGTGATAATGGAAGTCAGCTTCTCCTACACGCCACTCCAGTTGCTAGAGACATACAGTGACTTCAAAGCTAGATGTTATCAAGTCACTACCTTGACCTAGAGTCCATGCTGTTAATGAGCCTTCACAATCGTAAAAGCACACCAACCTTCAACTGGTGCCGCCTTCTCCTCCTCCACTGGAGGCTTTTCCTCTGCAGGCTTGGAGCCATCTGGCGGTACTGTAGAGGGTTATCAATACGAATATCTGTAGTATGCAATGTCGAATTATCAAGTACCTGGATTATAGAACCCGTCAGCATCTTTTTCCAAGGTGGACATGGCCGAGTCAAAAAGTGAAGTTGATCATGGCACTCGGGTTGATCAGAGTTGCATGACAATCTAATCTAATCTCTGCCCGGTCACGTGAGGCCGCGCGCCTCGTGTTTGCGGTTCTGCTTCGACTGTGGCGCGAGCAACCTCATGTCCTCCTTTAAACGTTTTTCTTTTTTCTTCTGCGTCATTACAGTACTTATTAGGTGGATGTACCGCCTTCTTACCTCTATATCAGCCAGCGGTGCTCCCCTGGTCTCCTACCTACCTCCCCCGACTTTCTAGAAATGCGCTTTAAAGTTTTGCCCTGCCAGAACTTGTTCTTTACACTGTTTTCTTTACAGCTTGTCTTACTATGCCAAGGCTATGACTTTGTTCGTGAATACTCTGGAGCAAGCTTCTTTGATGAATGGAACTTCTACGGAAATTATGACAACCTGACACTGGGTGATGTAAGCATCCTTGAGCCAAGTCACTCAACAAATCTAACTCTTGGCCTTCATTTGCTTTGTACATGCAGGTGATGTCTACTGGGTTAGCGAAGCCGACGCGTTCGCGCAGAGTCTAGCGTATGTCAACACTGCTGGAAATGCCATACTCAAAGTCGACAACATGCACACTGTGCAATCCCCTAACAAGAGGAACTCAGTAAGTAACAGCTCCACAAAACTCAGTCATAGCCCTGATGCTTTAATTGGCCTGCTAGGTTAGAATCACGTCCAAAGATGCTTATGCAGTAGGGAGCCTTTGGATCATCGATTTGCATCACATCCCTTTTGGTTGCTCCGTGCGTACTTGATCACTGAATGCATGAGTTCTGTCATGAACTGTAGGAGCGTCCGTAGGTATGGCCGGCGTTTTGGACAATGGGTCCTGTATGGCCAGATGACGGAGAAATAGAGCAAGTGTGGTTTGAATGCCCTGTTTAACTACTGACAATCAGCCTGCAGTATCATCGAGGCTATCAACCTCATGCCGAACAACCAAATGGCTCTTCACACTACTTCAGGATGCTCCCATACTACTCCCCCGAATCAGATCAGCCAAACATTGGTGACCGACTGCTCTTCATCTTCTGGGTGTACAGTCGGAGAGTTGCAACCTAACAGTTATTTGACTGGCTTCGCCGAGGCCGGTGGAGGTGTCTGGGCTACTCAATTCGATGTTTCTGGGTGAGTTCCTCCGGCCATGAATGTGCCATTTCCCAGCCTAAATTTTTTCAACAGGATATTGTTAGTACCTATTGCTCGCTTTCCCCTGGCCCTATGACTGATGCCTCCATATATACAGTATTTGGTTCTGGAGTGTAAGAAATGGAACCTGTCACTAAAATCAAGCTTCCATTCTAATGATTTTCTCATAGCGGCCCAACATTCCGTCTTCAATTCTGCAAGCCACGTCTAACGCTGGCATAGATGTCTCACAATGGGGTCCTCCATCAGCAAGCTACTTAGCTTCCTCATGTAACATCTCGGAATTCTTCTCGCCGCAGAATCTCGTTCTGGATATCACACTTTGTGGGATATGGTAGGCTATTCTGCTCGCTTCAACTCTACGAGCCCTCTTTGTATAACGACCTATTCGCAGGGCCGGCTTGCCAGAAACGTATTCTCCCTCATGTGGTAATTCAGGCCCCACCGGGATATGTGTAAGCTCTCCTTCTCACATCACGATACAAAGTTCCTAAGATCGATCGGAAATATTCTAGTATAATGACAACGTTGTTGGGCCTGGCACAAACTACAACGACGCTTATTTCGAGGTCTCCTACATTCGTGCCTATACAACAGGAGGAATTGCGCCTACGCCTACTGCGCAACCAATTGCCATCGCTTCGAACGGTGCCACCGGATTCACGACTACTGCTGCAGCATCCACGAATACAATCCTCCATTCAAGCCCGCTTTTCTACCCTGGAAGCGCGACAGGCAGCCCTAGATTGGGCGGTGGTGAAGCTGTATGGTGGTGGTTAATATCGGCATTGGTTGTCGGATTGATTCGTTTGCTTTAATTTATGACTATGAAACGACTCTAGGCCTGTAAACCTGTGCTTTAGATTGACACCCTATTGTCTTTCTTTTGCAGTGCGCTGAGCGTGCAGGGTAGCTAGATGTTTACTTGAATGTTTGTAGAATGGCTGGTGGCTCGACTTGATATACGCTGCGACTGGACCATTGTTTGATTTATGTATCAATATTGCTATTGGTAGTAATAATTACTCCAAATACATGTTTGCTTTCATAGATATGTATAGTCTTAGGGGGAATGAAGTCTATATACGCGGGTCTTTGGTGAAGATGACAGAACGATCATGCCGTCTTAATCTTCATATGTACTGATTTTGCCCTGGTGAGTTGGTCATACCCTAGGTACGAGCAAGTCCGCATCAGTGTCACCGTGTCCTGCCAAGGCTCTGAAAGAACATACCGAATTTACTCAAACTGACGCCTCTGCCACTGTCCTTCACTCCAGTCCAGGACAAAGCTGGATCGAGATAATCACATCTTCATCAGACACGAACGCACATTCAGTTCCAATAGCATTCGCGCAACAAGAAGACATCGATACATACCTGTTGAGGAACACAGTTCCGGTTTCTAGTTCGTCGACAAACTTGAGGAATGCCTGCTCTGATTCGGGATTTTGAGCGGCATTAGTCCATACTGACGCGGTAAGACCGTATTTAGAGTCGTTCATGAGTTTGATTGCTTCCTCGTCAGAAGAGACCTTTTGAATGCCGACGACGGGTCCAAACGTTTCTTCCTATAAGTATACTTGACGTTTAGTGTACATGAACATTGGCACATCAAGCCATAATACCGTCATGACGTCCATGGCTAGAGTTCAGAAACTTGAGTGACATAAGAAAACGAGGACATAGGAAACGCACTGTGATCGACGTTGATCAAGACTTGAGGCGCAACGTATGTAGTGTCACTATAGACATTGGAGGATTGCTGACCTTATCAAAAGAATAAACTTACGCTTTGGCAATAGGGAAAAGATCCTCCGGGATAAGAGCCGTTGCTCCAGCCTTGACTGCAGATAAACGTCACCCGGGGTGCAGAAAGACTTGACGCATATTGTCTCACCAGCATCGGCGACTTGTTTCCGTATTCTCGCTGCACTTGCCAAACTCACAACGGGACCGAGATTCGTCTCGGTAAGTGTGGGGTCACCAAGTTTATAGCCCTAGGTACGTGATGAATGAGATTCAAGTTAATCTATATGGACTGTTTGTTACCTTGACGAGTTTAGCATAACCTTCAACGAACGCATCGTATACCGACTCGTGCACGTAAATACGCTGCAAAAAAAGCAACTCAATGACTCGTGAAAGTGGTGAATTGCCGCCGGACTTACTTCAACAGCACAACAACTTTGTCCCGAATTGAACATCGCACCTGCGAAGACAATCAGACGAAAAGAACCAGGGGATGAGAAAAGATCAATCGCACCATCTACCAATTCGGCGATCGTGTATTCGAGATCAGCATCGGGCCTCACATACGCTGGGTCTTTGCCTCCGAGCTGAAACCCCATGTCAGAGACAGGCATCTATGTGAGAGTGCCACCGGCCTACCTCTAATGCAACACCTTTGAATCCGGACGCTTTCGCAGCAACTTCCCCTACTGCATGTCCGCCAACAACACTTCCGGTAAACGACACAAAATTGACAGAAGGATGTTCGATGACATGGGTAGTCAGAGATGGCGACATATGTACTACCTGGATGATATCCTTCGGCACTCCAGCACGCGTGAGCGCAAGGGCGAAACGCTCTGCAGTCAAAGGTGTCTGTGGAGAAGGCTTGAGGAGCACGGCATTTCCGGCGACAATGGCAGGAAGCACGGAGTTGATTGAAACTAGATAAGGGTAGCTGTATCGGTACAGGTTAGGGCGTTTAGCTTCGCATGATATTAGTTAGTATACATACTTCCAAGGCGCAATAACGAGAATGACCCCTAGAGGGGCGCGCTTGATGAACCGTTTGAAGCCGGGCTTGTCAGTGTCCTCCAGGGAGACATCGGCCAACGACTTTTCGGCAATAGACAGCATATAGTCCGCTCGACTAAGAAATCCGTTTATTTCTCCAGGAACCTGGGAAACGGGCCTATCATGATAGTTCAACACGCGTACATTACATTACTTAGTAGTCCTCGCGGGAGACGCACCGTCCCATTTGCATAGTCAATTCCGCGGGAAGCTCTTTACTCATAGCTTTGAACTCGTCCTGACCAGGGCCTCTTTGAGTCACTCTGACCAGAAGAATTCAGATGCATACTATGAACTTCTGGCCTATCGCAATCCTTTCCGACACAGAAACTTTGCTCCATGACTTTTGCGCGTCTTCAGCATTCTTGATGAGTTTGTCAAGCTCTGATTCGGATGGATATTGACGTGTGACGAAGGGCTGTTGGCTGTGGGGAATAATAGTGGTCTGTGAAGTTTCAGAGGACATGATGGCGGAAGATAACAATTCAATCGGCTATCTTATCTCAGTGAGTGCTGTACATACCTTTCAAATTCTTTTCCTTACCTGACGAATATTACTTGGTAACTGCAATGTCTTTCTCGTCTTCTATACAGCGGCTAGCCAAAGGTTTGACAGTTCCTCCAGTTGAACTTGTCTTTACACCTCATTCTCTGTGGCCACTGCCACGCTCGAATTTCTCAAGAAGAGCAAGGACACTCCAAGTCGCGGTCCTTGACTCGTCCTTCAATCCGCCAACTATTGCTCATCTTGGTCTGGCGAACGCCCCCAGACCCTCTTATGATACAAAGGAAGACCAAGACTATGATGCCAAACTACTACTACTCTCTGTACGAAATGCCGATAAGCAACTAAAACCTACTGACGCAACTTACGTCCAACGTCTCGAGATGATGGTTGAACTTGCCAAAGAGATTGTTAATCGAAACCAGGGTGAACACGAAGATACTGGCAATACTGCTGTAGCCATCATCGATGAACCGACCTTTGTTGGAAAGTCGAGAATCCTACAAGCATTCCTCAGGAATCGTCTGACTGACGCAGGTCATCCGAATGGTCTGCCTCAGCTCACATTTCTGCTTGGTTATGACACTTTGGAGCGCCTTTTTGCGCCTCGGTACTACAAACCTCCCCAATCCGAGTCAGGCGAGTACTCAGAAAACGACGCGACGCGTCAGATGTACGCGGCATTGCGAATATTCTTCGCCCATCCTCCCGAGGGCGATGGGTCACGCGTAGTTTGTGCTCGAAGGAGTCCTTCTTCATATCCTCAAGCTCCTGCAAGCACGTCTTCGCGTGAACAAATGTCTCTCACATCTACCATTCACGATTTCTACACATCGCAGTCACTCCCCAGTGAGTGTGTCAAGATGATAGACATCGGCAAAGATGTATGGAACGCGAGCTCGAGCGCTGTAAGAGCAGCGATTAGTAGAGGGGATGATGAGTGGAAGGCAATGGTCAGTGTCAACGTGAGGGAGTATATCGTGAAAGAAGGATTATACAAGTAACTACCGTTATACGACTTCGTTCACGGAATGTTCGTCATATACATTGAAGCAAATTCTTCCAAACAAATTACAAACTGTATTCTTGAGCAGTGTGTACTCGAAGAATTCAATATTAAGGTAAATGAGGCAGCTTGTGAAAAGTCCGCAAGCTTGAAACTAGCCCTCTGAAATCATCTAAGTGGAAGGTCCTGCAGTCAAATATCTATATAGCATAAACATAAGTCTTTATCCACCGCCTCTTACTTCCTGTTCTACATCACATATTTCTTGCACACCCTCCCTGAAGAACACTACATTATACTCTATCAGTCCTCTTCTACTCTCGAACACTGACGTCGGAAAAAGCGCCAACAACACCAACTGCGGTGTGATCATATGGTATGTCAAGGTTGTCCCTGGAGCTGAGGGATGCAAAGATGTGGCAGCACTTGGATAAAAAAGCGCTCGTGGTGGTTGCCTGATTGAAGATGTTATATGAGGATCACTGGACGATCGAAGGGGCTCAGTCGGCGTCGTAGGACTGGACGAAGATGAGGAAGCGAGTTCTGGGACGGGAGGTGCGAGGGAAGACGTAGAGGCAGCAGATGGTGGCGGTGTGGCAGGTGGTGGTATGCGTTGGCGAGCGGGACTAGCTGATACAGACCTAAAAGAACAATGAATATGACAACAGAATACGTGAGATCCACACTTACTTATATAAGGATGCGAAAGCATTCAGCATCTGAAGATTATCGCAACACAAGTCATGCGTTGCAGAGTCTACAGGAGACGCGTCTGTCGCTACGTATAATCTTGACTTGGCGTCGAACAAGAAGGCTTTAGAGGACTGAGAGTTCTGGAGGCAACCGGTGAGCAAAAATTGCTCGTTTGCTTGAGGGGATGCTTACTCCGCAGAATACATTCAATAATTCTTCAAGGTAGGGTAGAGAATCGACTAATTTCTGAAGCACTTTGGAAAACGCCTCGTGCAAGGAATGGTCGTGAATGGATGTCAAATGAAAATTGATGGGCAGCTGCTCGTAGTCCGCTGATATATCAAGCAGACGGTCTGTGACCCGTTCGTTGATGAGCCGAAAGTTCTCTGAGACTAGGTGTCAGCAAACGAACGAAGTAGAAGTAATGAATGCCCGCACCGATCTTATCATCTTCATGCAATTTCTCTGCCTTGTGAACAAACACTTCCATATTTATGGTTTGATTCTGAAGATACGCAGCAATGATGAACTCGACCAGTTTCGATATAGGTTGGTTATACAGATCCTGATCAAGGGTTATTCAAAAGAATGAAACCCAACACGCCAAGGACTACTTACCCGTATATCAATTACGAATATTAAAGTTGAAAACTGCGATAAAGGTGCGCCCAACGTTTCAAGTGTGATGTTTCCTGGACAATCCCATATTTCGAGGGGAATGACAGTGCTAGTGCCAGCCAGTTATGGGACTTTTCTCTGAGGAATTGGAGACCTCACGTACTCGTACGTGTGCTTCACAATTCTCATGGTGGCATCCAAGTAGAAACACTCCTTCGGAGGAAGGTCATTGAATAAGACTTGTTGTATCGAAGTCTTACCACTCCTATAAAATGATCAACGTCTTCAGCGTATGATTAGCCAACTTTGCAATTTACCTCCGCAATCCCAACAGCAATATTTTCGTCCTCGTTACACCCTCCGTTGACTTTGAACGTCCATTTAGCGTCCTTGGTGTCGTTGACGTTGCTGCATAGGAGGACATCGTAGTGCGAAATAGTGTTTCACAGGCAATTGACGCTGAAATTCACACGGCTACGGGGGTGCACGCACGTTCAATTGGGGTTCTAATTCTATACTATAGGGAAGAGAAGATAACCGAAAGCTTGTCTTTCTTCTCATCCAGCAGTACCGATGAAGTTTGGGCGGAAGATTAGTGTAGGCCTTTCGCAGTCAGGTCTTGTGCGGTCCATGGCTGATCTGGAAATACTACAGACCGATCTTTATAAAGAATGGCGCCCGTTTTACCTAGACTATAACTCTCTAAAGCGGGAACTCAAGGTTCGCGATCTGTATCATGCACAGTCTTTTGTGACTGACAGGACAACTTTCCCCGGTGTCAATTCTTTCAGGACCGCACTACGAGCCACGTCTGGGGTGAGGCCGATGAACACGAATTCACGCTTAGGCTAGAAAAGGAACTCGATAAGATTCACGACTTTCAAAAAGCAAAGGTACGTCTTTCTTTCCTTTCTATTACTGGCCTCTTCTTCCAATATACGTTGGACCCGAGCTCTGGGGCCGGTCTCCCATGAACACGAAGATTCAATGTTGGAATATGTTGGAATGTTGTGTTTTGATGGCCTCAGACTTCGGGATTGACCGAGGGTAGGCATGCCTTTTGGTCTGTCTATCCTCATGGTCAGATCTGTCTCTATATGGACTTATCCATAACCCAGATTGTTAATGAACTACTCACGAAGTATACTGCTAGACTTCCGAGCTTTCTCGTCGTATTGCCGAAGCAGAACGAGATGTAAAACGCTTGGTTGCCGAGGAAGTCGACAATTCTCCAACGAGTCCAACTGCAAAAGACCGGCCAGAGACTGTTACCGATTTGGAGAATCAACAGCGAGAGTCGTATGCTCATGACGGTGGTTCAGATGATGACGATTCGGACGATGGTGAAGACGGTGCGCAGACCACCGACGATGAATCTTTAGGCGCACTGGAGGATCGCTTCCATACCCTCGAGGAAGAGGTATCTACTCTGGTAGCGGACGTACATGATTTGGCGCTGTATACCAAGTTGAACATCACTGGTTTTATGAAGATTCTCAAGGTCTGTGATTTGAGATTCCGACAGTGAAAGGCGTTCGCATACTGATTTCCTCCCCGCCCTGTCTTGCAATAGAAACACGACGTGAGCCTGACCGTGCGCACATCTTTACATTGGCTGACATTTGGGCCAGAAACAAACAAACCGAACATTGAAAACTACATTTGTTCAAGACTACCTTGAAAAGCGCCCTTTCTATAAATACAATTGGGACGCCCTGATTGTGAAATTATCTCAATTGTATGATCTAGTTCGAACCCGTGGACATCCTGTCCAGGGCGATTCTAGTGCCGGCGGTAGCCAAAGTGCGTTTGTCAGGCAGACTACAAAATACTGGGTTAGCATCTCTCATCGCTCTATCTGAGCCAAGCCTGACAATTCATATAGGTTCACCCGGATAACTTGGTGCCCTTGAAGTTGGCTATTCTCCGGAATCTACCTGTGCTAGGTACTCCGTCACATTTATACAGCTCAGAGGTGATACTGACCACGCTGTAGTGTTCAATCCTGAAAAAGAGTTTGAACCCAAAGATGCTGGTTTGCCTAATGTTGCTTGCTGTTGTCATCTTTGATTCACTTGTGATACTACAGCTATCACCTCTATCTACTTCGACAACGAAGATCTCGAGCTCTACCTTGGCCGACTTGAGAAGACAGAAGGTGCAGAAGCCATTCGATTGAGATGGTATGGCGACACCGATGTCAAAACCGTTTGTTTCCCCTTTTTGTTTGCCACTTTGCACGTCGCTTACTGTCCGCCTTTCCAGATCTTCGTTGAGCGTAAAACCCATCGAGAGGACTGGACAGGAGAAAAGTCTGTGAAAGCTCGGTTCCCCATCAAGGAACATCTGGTCAACGCTTTCCTGAGAGGAGAATACACTGTCGACGAGGAATTCCAGCAACTTGTCGCCAAGAAAAAGAAAACTCAGCAAGAAGTTGATTCCATGATACAGCTTGCCAACGAAGTTCAGTACGCTGTATTGACGAAGAAACTAGTGCCTGGTAAGTTTTTGACAGAGATTTTACCAAAAGTTGAAGGCTGACTGCTTATCACTCAAGTCATGCGTACCTTTTACAACAGAACTGCATTTCAGCTTCCTGGCGATGCCCGAGTTCGAATTTCTCTAGACACCGAGTTGACAATGGTTCGTGAGGATAATTGGGATGGGCTGATTCGCGCTGGGGACAACTGGAGAAGGACGGATATTGGGATCGACCATCCGTTTGAACAAGTGCCTGCGGAAGATAAAGAACTGTTCAAGTAGGAATATCTTATGAGCGTTCTTGACACATGGTCTCATGGTGCACTCATTTAGATACGGCGTTCTGGAAGTGAAATTACAGACGCAGCTTGGTCAAGAACCGCCGCAGTGGGTTACGGACTTGGTCCAATCTCACTTGGTAGAAGCGGTACCGAAGTTCAGGTAAGTGATCCCCCTAACCCTTTCTATCCTTACTGAGATGATTTCAAAAGTAAATTCATTCACGGATGTTCTACTCTCCTTCCTAATCGAGTAGATCTTGTGCCGTTCTGGCTTCCTCAAAGTAAGCTCCGTCTTACCCGTAGAACAAGGATCTGACCTTGTATCTCCTAGTGGACACCGATATCCTCAAGCCCGATACAGGCTATCTTTCAGTTATCGAGCGTCCTGATCACTCCTCCTCTAAAAGCACTTCAACTCAAGTAGCTACATCTTCTGGGGAAGTTTCCCCGAAGGACAAGTACACCGAGCCCATATCTGAAGGCGAGGAGGATGAGGACATGGACTTGGCTCCAGCCCGTGACGAAGACAAACGTACTGGGTTGACCGAGCTACAAGTAGCCGAAGCTGTCGCATATCGAGAGCAAATGCTAAAAGAACAACGAAAAAACGAGACTGCTATAGGGAAGAAGCCGAGGACGTATTCTGCCATTGCTCAGGCTCAGGAAGCCGCCGTTGACGACGTCGACGAAGCTGATGACGAAACCGATGAAAGAACACCTTTTTTGAGAAAGAAGCGGTCCAGTATAGAGCATGCCAAAACGAAAGGCTCGAGGACCTTGTCAATCGATCCTTTGGCTCCTTCGTCAGCGTTTGATGAGACTCTGCGGACTAAGCTACAAGAGGAGCGCGGTAAGCGCCAGAACGAGGAATCGAATGATGCTCGAGCTGTCTCAAACGCAGGCGACTTGGATGAAGACCTCGATGAAGCAGGCCCAAGCGATGAACGGCTATTATCTAGGGATTGGCGGGCTCCTTCAGGAAAACGCATTTCCGTCCCGGTGCGCATCGAACCCAAGGTCTACTTTGCGGCTGAAAGAACATTTTTGGTAAGTGTTGCTCTTGTGACTGAGGTGCAAATCGGATGGTACTGACGAAATCTGCGCTTAGAAATGGATGAACATATCGGTGTTTATTGGTACCATAGCCAC
This sequence comes from Omphalotus guepiniiformis, assembly GCA_028554645.1. NCBI lineage: Eukaryota > Fungi > Basidiomycota > Agaricomycetes > Agaricales > Omphalotaceae > Omphalotus > Omphalotus guepiniiformis. Next base: position 449,559 of record JAQOOI010000075.1, read on the forward strand.
TACGCTTCTCAACTTCACCTCGCCATACGATCCCAGAGGTCTCATTAGCGCTGCCTTGTTCACATTATGCGCTTTGATCGCTATAGCCTATTCTGCAGGGATCTTTGTTTACAGGGCATACAAATTGAGGGCGAGACGTGCTGAAGGTCTTTACTACGATAAGTATGGCCCATCTTTGCTCTGCTTCACGCTATTTGCTGCCATGGCCACAAACATTGGAATGCGCGTGGCTGAGATGGCGACAGAGAGTTGATTTATACATATTAGCTGGTATTATGGACTAACTATCGCGAGTGTGTTTTAATTCAATCATTTCTTTCATTTCCTTGACTCCAGTACATGCTATTGAACGGGGTCTCGCGATGTCAGGTCTTGATTAATGATTATTGAATTCGCACAATAAGTACTGAATAGAGCAGGGCAACAAGAACTATGTACGCATATGAGGATCTGCATGCGGCACAATGCACGTAGCAATTGGTAGCAAATATCGATCGCGGAGACTCATCGGCTCCGAAAATGTGGCTCCTTCGTTATTTGAAGACAAGGCATTGAAGTAATGGAACATATGCTCCCAGAACCCGCGGTCTAATTCTTGTGAGAAACGGTAGAACTCTTGTGCCGAAGGAGTTCACGCACGTTGACACTTCCTGTAAGTCGCAACAATGATCATGGAAGTACCGGAGAACACAGGGGTCATCGTGAGTCTAAGGCCGCACTAAAGCTATCACGTTGAGGTACATACACAACGTCCGACGATTGCAAGTTATCAGGAACCCTTGTCAACTGATATAGGTATCAGTATTCCTTGCTGCTGCGCTGTTTCGTTCCTTATTTACAATAATGCATCAACACCGTTGATGTTCGAATAAGGAACACCTGCGGGAACGCACGAGGAAATCGACACTGACTTGGGAACAAAGTATACACCATCGTTCCATAACCAAGTAGACAGATATTAGTTTTGGGATCTTTATCTGCGCAAAGTAAATAATCAGCATTCTCTGAACAACTGAACGTCACACGCAAACAACATGTTAGGTTTACTCCGACGAAGAAGTGTGGTCATTCCGACATGTTGAATCAAGGAGAATGGAAGGCCTAACACCTACCTTCGAAGTCTTCTTGATGTGTGCTAGCTAGCACCGTGCCACTGGGTCGGATAGTATGAGGCCCCGACAATTAGCTGAGGACGTTATACAAAGAGAGCGCCGAGACGACTGTAAGATGGCGATTGCTCAATAGCACACGACCTGAGTGCAGACCAAAGTATTCAAAGTGTATCGCGATGTAACCTTTCGCAAGTTCTTTAATGACCAAGAGATACTGATCTAACACAGCGAATCGCGAAACGAAAGTCGTCCGTGCACACAACGTCGGATATCCTCAGGTGATGCCTCTAGAGAAATGCGTTTGGCTGAGACTGTGAACGCACAAGCAGCACTTTAGTCACAAAACTTAGAGCAGACGAACCGTTTTCGATGGGTTGCGGTGACCGTGAACGTAAACCAAGCGGCTCGGGCATATATAGCTCCAGTGGATCCAGTGAGGATTCTCCTTGTTGAATGCGCAATTTTCACGGCTTTCGCGGTCAATTCAGGCAAGCTAGGGAATTTCTTGAAAAGCTGATAGCAGCGCTCGGGGAGGAGCTATATATATAGTCCTTGCTTGTGCGGTGGGCGCTGTGGGCGGCATTGGGCGGCCATTGTAGTGAGAGGGAAGCGCTGACGCTCAGAAGCTTAGCGCCCATTGTCAGTCACGTGAAGCTCCTTTTCCGGACAGAAAACGTGGCATACACCGAAGCTATCGGTAAATCTTTACGCAAAGAATCTTGAGCGCTGTTGTTGGCTTCTCTTGCTCTAATACCACCACCATTCTACTCATTCCATTCTTCTTTTTATCGCTGCAAGTGCTTTCTTGCCATCCTACTCAATGCTGCGCTTCAAATCCCACTATCTTTCTCCTCATTTCACCGTCTTTTGGTGTTTCCCGGTCTTGACGGGAAAAAGCAGGGAACTCGAATTCTGAAGGTTAAGCGATTACCGCGAATGGTATCGAGTACAAAGACCACATATAGGGGTATATCAATCAGATATCAATACGGTACGAGTAACAGTCTTCATGGTTTTGGTCGTTACTGAACTTGCAATGAAGGTTCGATATCGGTAATTGGTCGAGCAAATGTCTAAGGTCTTTGAATGCCGTTATCCTGCATCCTGCTATCCCCGAACTAGTAGAATTCAACTCACTCGGATTTTACTCTTCGTATCTCATTCCTTGAGTCTATTTTGGAGCGCATATCCTTGAAGAGAGACAGATGCAGGTAAATTAATTTAATAATTCAAATTGCTCCAAGATACAGCTAATACTACTACAGAAAAGTTACAGACGGAGTACAGTGATATATGGACGAAGAATGGTGAGTTTTGGGTAACTGAACGTTCTGGGTATCGTATCGTCTGAAGTGTGTAGTTCTTCACAGAGTCATAAATGCATCAAACCAGCAATAGGTTGAGAGAGCGCTCGCGCATCGTCTCTCTCCAGTCCACTGTCCCCCCATTGACATCGCGCTTTTGCCAAACGGCTTCCATTAATAGTCGTGTTCTCATGAGGTTACCAATACTTTCATCCTGCGCCTGGAGTCTACCCTTCAAAAGGTCGCGGCGAGTGGAATCATCGGTCAAGCAACCTGCTAAGCATATTGGAAACACTAGTGCACGGTCGACATCTGATGGTGGTAATTGATGTATCAATTGTACAATGGTTTCCACTGACGAATTGATGTCAGGTACTCCTGATAGACTTCATCAATTTTCTGATGGCGAAAATATATTGTTTTGCACATACCAGGATTCGAGTCGTTCAGGACAGTGTGAAGATACAACGCGGCGGTCTCACGGAAAATCATTCTCTGCAAACGACGGACTTCTTCGCTTGCGAATGATATTCCTCCGTTGTCTGTGATGGAAGGTTGGAGGAGGTTCGGGTGCAGTGGTGTTTCATCCTCAAAGCTGGGTGGTTCTGGTCGTGGCTGTCGTAGACGCTGCTCGATGGCATCGCCACGTCTGATGAGCTCCCGATAACTCAGTGTCCCCTTTCGCTGCTCAAGCGCTTTCCAATGCGCGAGCGCGGAGACTTCTGCTATAGCAAGCATAGCGTCATCAGGACATCCTACCAGCGTTTCAATATTGAGGCCGCTTGACTGGAGAACGCTTCCGTCCGCTGGCCAAATCTTCTGCCCGAGGAGACGTTGGTATAATGCATAATATTTTGGAGGCCGCATCAATGTCAAACTCGAAAATATGTCCATCCACTGCAATCCTCAATAAACTCATGATAGCGAGAGTGAATGTTGCTGTGCTTACCATTGTACATTTAACGGCTATTTGCGCAGCCGGAGGCATCGCACTGAGTTTGCCTTTCGGATTTTCGTCCGTAGACATGCCAATTTGCGCCATCCAGTCCAGCGCTATGCCAAGGACAGGCTGCCAGTCTGTCAAACCACCGGATAGTTGGGAGAAACAGACAAGGTGTAAAGCGGCGATGACGTCGCTCTCGTTGTAGCTGCCTCTGACATGCCTTGCATTGGCGAGTTGGAAATACGCCTCGTCGTAGAAGTACCTCGCAGGTGAATGCTCAGGGTTCGGGTCTGGTGCTTCTAACCCCTGTGCCACTCGCATCCTGGTGAAATGAAGACTAGCCAAGGCACACACTGCGTTCGTTACTGCACCTCGCGGCTCTTGTACAATGAGCTAAATAACAGAACGCAGTCGTATCAGTTGGATGGGACGCGGGTTGACTACTAGCTCGAATGAAGCTTACCGAATATGTCACGTTCGTCATCGTGTTACCACCGAAGAGAAAATGCACCTTGCGCAGGTTTTCGAAGTAGTACATGACATGGTTCTCCTGGATGGAATTTTGGCTGGAGAAGATGGGGAAATTACTGGTTGGCGTGGGTGGACGGACGTCGAAGTCAAAATTCTGATGCTGTGAAGAGGCTGCGATAGACGCTATGTCGAAGTCAAGTGGTTCCGTGCTAAGTGTAGATAATGTCGATGGCTGCGGTGAGTACTGGAAATATGACGAATTGAGGTCTAGATTGTTGACATCTGGGTCGCTGTAGGATGCAGCTGGAATTTGGTGAAACTGAGGATTGGACGCTCCTAGGAAATTAAGGTTATGTGAGTCAAATTTAGTTATCCCTGCATTTTCACGATTGCTCACCGGTGACGCCGGGTAGGAACCCCTCATGTCGTTGATAGAAATCGGTTGATCGGTCAAGTATGTTATTCATTCCCAGACCCAGATCGAGGCCCAAACCAATTGGAGGAGAATTGGGAGCACTGTTTGCAGGCGCGGAAAATCTGTGTGTGGTCGGTGGCCGCCTCGGTGCTGGTCTCGGAGGCGTGTCCGAGGATGACAGAGCCGCCTGCGCATTCAGCAGGGACGAACGAGGTTGTCCTCGGATTAAGCCTGCGCGTGTGAGTTGGGCTTTGATGTTGGCTTTGTACGCTTCCACGGCTTGTTTATCCTGGAGCAAGAATTCAATGTGGGCCAACCGACAAAGACTGAATGTTACCTACGCGCATCCATTCGGGCCGCTTGGGGCCCCACCCCAGACATTCAATCGTTAGGCGTATGCAGGTGCGACATGAATCTCCTTCCCTCTGCTCGTCGCATTTCTGATATCCCAAATCACAATTAGGAACTAAGCTGTCGGAGCATCATCGTGTATATGTACTCACTTTTCGCCGAAGTCGGCATGTCCTGGTAGATTAGAAGGTTAAATGACACCATCTCGGTTCACTGGGGGGCCCACACTCACCAGCAGCCTCCTTTGCTGGCAATCTGTGTACGGGGCAAATCGACGGGATGTCGACTCGGAGTTCCACGCGTACTGGAGGATGAATCGTTGGAAGTGGAACTGGATAGTTCCGGGGCTGGTGCCATTGATAGTAGAGCTGTCTGCGATGCGGGGGAGGGGGTTGGAACGGAGGGCGATGGACTGGCGCTCGGAGACTTTGAGCTGCTAGGGGACATACGCTGCAATGGTTTGCGGAAAGATACAGGGTATGTGGTGGTCGATGGAAAGTGAAAAATAATGAATAATGGAAAGGCTAATGATCCTACTTTAAGGTACCACGAGACTTGATGATGGATCAATAGTAAAGGGTCCTTCCTTATACTCGCAATAAGCACAAACAATCAACCCTGGAGAAGAGATCGGAGATGGACAGGTGCAAGTGATAAATCAGTGTAACCAAGGAGTCCAGGTTCTTACTGTGTGTGGGGGAAAAGTAGTCAGAAAGACACAGCATGAGTGCGAATCAGCTCTGGCCTTTTGTGGTTGAATGTCGTTCTGACGGAAAAAAAGAGATCGGCCGGCATGAGAATATGATATTCTGAACCCAAATCGTACGGTGAGATCTGCCATCGAAACCCCTCGCGTAGAACTTATGTTTCTTTCCTTGTACATCGGTCCTCACATCATGTTTTACAAATATATTATAAATTACAAACCCGACATGCACAACGGGGACATTCCACTTCCGTGATGATTTTAGAACGAGAGCTGTCTCCTGATAGTGTTCTGCTGTCTTTTATCGTCCAAGTACTTGCAATTCACCGACGTCAGTGTGAGTGTCCGACACAAATTCCTATTATTACTCGAATTTAGCGACCATCAGTCTTATGTCACTTCCGCTTTCACTTTTACATTTAAATATGTACATACTTGTCGGCTAATCGCTCTTTGCCAAGTCCCGAACTTGAAGGGCGTTGGCCAATACGCCTTCCGCCTACGGCCAGTTATCTCCAGTTGTAGCCATTTAAGCGTCGGGATTCCCGAAGTGGTCTTCCGGTGTGCCTACATACACGCTTAGATCCACTTTTTGCACCGTTTTCTGCACCAGATTCGTTTAGATAGCACGCATGCACGGACTTGCAGTGGACTTGCTCAGATCGACCATGCACGAATTTGAATTTCACAAACATAGCGTTCCGGAGCTATGGTTGAACAGACGGGTCTCGAAATGACAAAGTATGAGAGGAAGGGATGATGGTTAATACGTAGCAGTGCAGAGAGGTATCCATACATTGGTATTACATTATCGAAGAGCTAGATGCGACAAGTGAAAACAACAAAAGAAAATGAAAAAAGATACTACATCGCCCCCAGGATTACACCGTTAGTACAGGCAAAAGAGATGCGGGGGGTCCTGCACAACTAAATTCCGTCATACCACTAGCATACTCTCATCGCGCAGCGCCTCCCTCCAAGGAACGGGCTCGCTCAACGACCGATGCGAGTGGCAAACCTTGCGCAATAACTCACGAATGCCGTGGCAATTGCCCACATTGCCTTCGTTCTCAAGCTGACTCCGCACCTCATTGCGTGCACGCAAATCGCTGGTGAGGCATCCACACAGGAAATACGCAAACACCGTACTCCGAACCACCACGTGCTTGACTCTATCAGGTTGGATCGATACAGCGTGCAACGAAACGACCGCTTTGTTGACCGCATGCCTGATTTCCGGCACTAATGGGTAGTCACCAGAGACAATCGTCTGTAGATATACCATGGCGGACGTGCGGAAGATCTCTGAGGTGAGGATCCTAGGGATATCGCTCTCCTCATTCGCGGTTGGTGGAGGTGAGCGAGGAGCCAACGCTGCTTCGATTTCAGAAGCTCGTTTCACCAGGTCGGAAACGCTGAGCATGCCTTTACGCTGCTGCGTTACTTTCCACTGTGAAAGCTTTGAAATTTGTGCTAGAGCCCAGACGACGCGATTGTCGCAGCCCATCACGTCCATCATAGAAAGCTCGGGAGAGGGAAGGGTCATGTCCATGTCTGTAGTGTCAAAAATACCGCTATGCTCAAACTCGGGATTGAATATCTCGGTGATGACATGATCAAGCAGCGGTGGCTGCATTGTTGTCACAGATGCCAAGACATCGAACCAAATCACAGTCTTGATGATGAATCTGTCCTTCTCGTTGCAGTGAAGAAGGGCGTCTCGGTAATTGTTGTGTCTATTTCTCTTTTCGAGTATGTCGAGTGAGTAGCTTGAAGCCACCTCTAGCCAGCGTTGCCATTCTCCATGACCACCATCGAAAAGGAATGTAGAGATGACATTGAGCGCAGCGAGTGCGTCGTCTTCGTTGAACTGTTTCTTGCTTAGCAGTTCGCGCAACCTATCATAACGTTGCTTTGTAGGGCCTTCGAGGGCGGGGACGGTAGGAGACTGAGATCGCTGGCAATGCACAGAGGCAAGCAGACGCGCTGCTTCGCGAGCAGATCCAGGCATTTGGACCGAGTCGAAGAGCAGCTTTGATAGCAAGTCCTTGTCTGCAAGCTGATATTGCAATTCGTACACGGTCATCATGTAGTGATTGGCTAAATCATCCAGGGCGTCTTGGGGCAGTAAACTTCGCGGACCTGGTTCCACATGTTCCACATAAGTCACTTGGTCGTTGAAGTCCGCAAAGTCCAAAGTGTACGAGGCACCAAAACGACTACCCGCAGTAGGCAGAACAGAGTACGCTTGAGTAGAATTTGAAGCAATCCCTGCCAATGAAGGAGGGCGTTGAGTATTTTACATGGAATTACAATATTTAATATGGGTACAGAGGAGTCTTACATGGTGGTACTAAGCTAGTAGAATTATGCGGCATTGTAGACAGATACGATGGGTCGTATGAAGATTCCTCGTTGTGAGTAGAACCATAAGGCGACTCGTGCCTCTGTTGCGAGGAGGAGTGTAGAACTGTGGCGCATCAGTACTCGGCTCTTTTCTGACTCGAGAAAGCGAGCATACCTGGAGGCCCATAGCCGTTGAAAGGAGCAGACCACTCCTCGCGTACATTGGACTCGGTGACGTGACGGATGTCATCATTTAGGACTAGAAGTTGAGAGGGAGGGCTCTCTGAAGCAGAGCTATAGCCTTCATTTGCGAGACGTAGGGTGGAAGGTTCTTGCTCCGCTGCGCGCGGACCTGATCCAGAGTGGCCTTTGATCATACCCTGCGAAGCAAGGAAAGTTTTGATCTTTTCACGAATATCGAGGACATTGTTGTTTTCCTTGAAAAATAGAGATAAAAAAACATTTGTGAGATAGGGTTTGTCCATGAAGTAAATGCGGGGCACGACATACCCTTAGCCACTCGGGTCGCTTAGCACCAAATCCCAGGCACTGAAGACGCAGACGAACGCAAGTCTCGCAACGGCCGAGATCGTCAGGCCGCTCGTCACATTTCTATAGATAAGACAGCAAACAAAGAACTTAGCAAAGAACAGAAGCTAGAAAGCATGACAATATACCTTGCGACGAATTCTGCACGTATAGCAGCCTGACTTTGCGCGAACGGCGCCTTTAGCCTTGGGCGCTCCGGATTTCTTTGGGGCGGTCGATGATTTCGGAGAAGAAGGCATAAGAGGAAATTAAGACAAGAAGACTACGCGAAAAAGGATACAGATAGCAGAAAGATGAGAAAGAAAACACAGCGAGTTGGACCTAAGTTAGCGGAGCAGAGAGACGAGGGCAAGGGGCACAAGGTCTCTTAGAACATGGAGGCTCTGTATATGTACTAAACGGATCTATTCTGATTCAACTTGCCCTCCAGTTTTTTCTGTTACGTCACGCGTCACACAATCCCTGCTTTTTAATTTATGTATTTCTTTAATCCGGTCTGCTTCCGGGGTCCTCGTTTGTTTCCTATTTAGGATCAGGCTCAGATTTCCACGTGGAGATCCTCCTCAACGGGTGCACCGTGCAGTGCTCCTCGAAGAAAAGTTGAGAACAAGCAATCTATCACCTTCTGCGCCACAATTGTCCTGTGTCTTCAACCTTTCTTTTCATTATTCTAAAAACTTGGCACTGCAGTTGGCGGTGTCTACAGAATTCAAAATTCTGCATAAGCGCTGAATTCCAAGGATAGTTTATAGCCGCCCTCATCGGCGGTCAAGGACCATCAACTGCTCCCACTCCACAAGCGAACCAGAGAGAGGCTTTTCATGGGTCTGTGCAAGTTCATGATCCCAACATCTTCTTGATCCTACCTTCTCAAATGCGAACAAACGGCTTCATCTCAAGTTGCCGTAGCTGAGAATGGACAAATGACTTCCGCGCTTAACGGTATCAGAACAATTCCCACATCCCTCAACCTACTTGACCCGTAGTTGACGCGACTGATTTCATAGCGGCAGGGGTATTTGGTTTCTGAACCGAGCGACAAGTGGAACAGAAACGGAGAAAAGATTTTTGTGTGTACATACTCCCATTGATTATATATATGTCGTATCGGATTTGAATAAAACATGCGTGCCAACTGTCCAGTTGAGGTGAGACGGCGGGAAGGAGAAGAAGCTAATCAAAAGGCAAGTTACTTATACAAAAGAAAATGGAGATAGACGGAAGCGAGAACGGCAGTATGTTCCAATCATCACGAATGATAGGAATGGAGGCAAAGAGAAGTGCATGATCCACGAACAAAAGACATGGATATTCCTTAGGATTGTCGCGTTTGCGCGTCTTCCTCACGAATGACACCGGTGATACTAGTCCCGCCACTCGCACTTAATCTTCGAACTTTGCCTTTGATCCCCCCACTTCCTCCCGCAGACGAAAATCCGGAGCTATTAGGACTAACATCAGCGCTTGGTGCTGGTGCGAGTGGGTTTGTATTCGTGACTTTGGCAGTATCCCCGGGCACGCCAGATCGTCGTGCGATCAGGGCACGAAACGCGCCTAGCCATTTGATTTCGTCTTCTTCACTAGGAGCGCAGAGAAGCAAAGTGCGCTTCGTAGTTATGATTTTGAACGTGTGTGCGCTCTGAGGATCCTCCCCCTCTGTAATTGGGAACGAGGGCGAAGAGGTAGGCGGCGGAAACTGGCGGTGAGCAGGGACGTCATATTCGAGGGCGTCCAAGATGTCAGAGAACGCGAATTGGCGATGTGGCTTGGTATCCTGTGAAGGTGCCTCAGTACACACTCCCATATGAACTCTCAGGTTGTAGTCCTACCATATGACTAGCCGAATACATAAGTTTCTCTCCAGATAGAACAAACCATCTTTTTCGCCAATTGCGTCGCTTCGATCCACATTTCATGAGGTAACCAGACATGACGGTCTTCCCCGGGTCTTTGGGCGGTGCTACCGCCTGTGTCTTCGAAGGTGAAGAAGCTATGACAGGGCGTGTCTGAGATGACATGGAATATGTGCGGTAACCAGAGGGTGATGCATCCTCTGAATCGGACGTTTCTGCGCCTTGGCCGTAGGAGATATGGGACTGTGGCGACGGGGTAACAAGGGGAGGAGAAGAAGCCGAATGGCTGCCTCCTCGCGGTATGGGTATAGGTACAGAGCCAGTATTTTGATGAGAGGGAGACTGAAGCGCCTGCCTAGCTTCCTCGATCGCATGAACCCATTCCTGAACCTCGCCTGGCGTTTTAGCCTGTAAATAGAATGTCCGCACTGGGGAAACGAGACCAAATGCGTTGTCGTGTTTTTTCAACGACACTTGGGTGCAAGAATGAACGTGTGAGAGTTCGAGCAGCCTTAGAAGTTGATACTCGGCAGCAGTCTTGTAGTATGCCAAATGAGCCGGTCGAAGCACAAACCAGCGTTTCTTCCACGTCTGTCAAATCAGGAAAGCGATAATCGTCAGCAATAAGAAACGCTCTCTGAAGAAGACCCCTGACCTTTCTTCGTTCGCCTTTCTTCCACAAGTATCCGGCTTTGATGACGCTCTCCTCTACAGAATCTTGAAGGTGAGCTTCGCTCACATCGGCCGTTTTCCATCCTCCTTCAACCTCGTCTTCATCATCTTCCGAATCTTCGCCACTTCCCGACCTCCTTTCTGCTATAGATGAAAGTGGCTGCTGGGCAGAGCCAACAGTTGAGCCACCGGCACCAGAAACCATCCCCGAAGGCGACGTCCAAGGGTCTGGGGTCAAAATTGAGTCCGAATCTGACTCAGCGCCGGATGCAGGTGGTACTGTAACAGGAGGCGGCTGACACAACGTAAAGAAGAGGGGGGAAAAATTGCAATGTTGTCAGGTTACTATGGAACAAGCGAGATGCAAAAGTCCCTTCTTACCTTGGCGCTTTTTGGAGCAGAATGAAGAGAAAGTTTTCGCTGAACTTCTTGAGGAGATGGGGGAGCTGCTGAAGGTGCCATTTGTAGGGATTAAAACAAGGATTGGGCTGGCTTTAGAGGCCGAGAAACGAGTCGACGCAGCGACAACGACGGGCTCATTGGGCCTATGTGGCTGTGCAGCGGTCTATTTACTTGACACGTGACTATTCAAACCCACTTGCCAATGCCAATGCCAATGCCCCACAGTATAGACGGCGGAAGGAGAGAGTACAGTATGGGGAATTGGCTTCACAGGCCACTTTCCGTTTTGATACTTAATTCAATTGCAACCTCTTTTCTCTACTCATTCGTTTGAGCCTCACTGTAAATCCGCAGCTCACTTAAAGTTGCCAGCAACTGCTATACGCTAACGTCTACAGATTTCCCTATGCTGTACAGCTCAAGTTCAATTGAAGAAAGAGAGTCATGGTCAAAGCCCCAAACCCTAGCATTGACAAAGGTGACGCACAGTGAATGAATATGCTTGAAGTGCTCAGCAGTCCCAATTAGCCCTCACCTCATCCGTATTAGGAAAGTAAGCGATCGATTCGATTATCACATAGCTTTCACTTCCCCATCCACTTCATAATTTCCCCAAAGAATCATTTTGAACTTCTTCACCATTCCTCATGTCGCAAGCAAAATTCGATAAAGCTGTTCAGATCGTTCAAAGTCTTCCCAAGGACGGTCCTATCAAGCCGACTCAGGATGAGCAGCTCTTTGTAAGTTTCTAATCTTGTGGCGTAGGAAGTTGACTTGTTCAATCATCGCCGTTCTAGTTTTACCAGTATTACAAGCAAGGTATGGGTTTGGTGAAGGATGGTGTTCAGGATGAGGGCTGATTGCTCTATGCAGCGACTATTGGGGATGTGAACACTGCACGACCTGGCATGCTCGACTTTACTGGCAAGGCCAAGTGGTAAGCTTGTTTTGTTCAGATCCCTTCTACCCCTCACCTAATGCATCACAATAGGGACGCCTGGAACAGTGTGAAGGGAACTTCAAAGGAGGATGCTATGGCGAAATACGTTGAGAAACTTCTCGAGGCGAGTTGGCTGAGACGATTGCTTGCTCGCGTACAGCTTCTGACTAGTGATTTACAGATTCTCAAGAAAGCCGACAACGAAGAAAGCAAGAAGTTCGTTGCAGAAATCGAAAGCGCATGAAGAGGATAGCATTGCACAGGATATGACTGTAATATTAAGAAGTTGAAAGAGTAATTGAAAAGCAAGCTGCAATCGTTCTAATTAGAAGTTGAGAGAGTTACTTGCGACGTGCATGCAGCTGTGCATTGCGCAGTGTGAGTATATGCGTGAGGAGGCAGCTTGGGTCGACCTCCTTTTCGTTCTTTCGTTCTGGACCCTTGATAAGATCGCATCTAGCGCTGAAATTGGGCGCCTGGCTTCTCCCGCATTGAAGGGACCCCGGACACTATCGTATAAAGATTTCGGTTTGTCGTAAGTGTTCTACTTGCTATCCCGACAACTGACTTGTATACTTAGTAACCCATTCCAACTAATCCTAAACAGTAATTCTGTTCAGTTCAATTCAGAAACCCAATACCAAGTGCCTGGACGACCCAAGGGTCGTGACGGACGCCAACGTTGCTGCAGCTGCCCCGCATATACCTTGTCATTGATAAACATGGTAAAGTCTACTGCTACTTACCACCAGGTGGACGTTTTCACGTTTTTTACTTGGCCAGGTTGGTTAGTCTCGAAATTTCACGTTTCATGTTATGTTGAACTTAAAAAGTTTTTGTAAACAGGGAAGCGAGCCAGACACTGCCAGACACTCTCGCGATGTTACCGGCGCCTCATGGTCTGCCGCCCACTGATTGGGGGTGTGGGTATACGAGGTACATAAAAAGTATCACAGCAAAAGGAAGTCTCTGTATGTTTCCTCTTCTTTTTTGCGTCATGCTAATGAACTTCACGCGCTCTACACGGTCCAGAAGGAAGGGGTTCATTTAATTCGGCATCTAAAGTATTTGAAAATGGCGAGACCCGACGTCTTGAACGGAAGCGACATATATTAAGGTCTTTTTTTCCGTGAACCTTTTCAAGTCTTCCTGGACCAGCCGTGGACTACGTACTACCATGTCTGGACCAGTGTCGGATTCTTCTCCTCCTGCAGCAAAGCTGGAGATAGGTTCCATAATGATCATCACTTCCTGCCATATACATCCCAGGCCTACATCACCTTCACCCTCAACAGCACTCTTGATGTGGCGTACAGCTTCTATACGGCCTTCCTGTACAGGGTCTGTTTCCCTCGGGTGTAGTGCGGTTCTTCGTATTCACGACTTTTGTGTGCGAGCTCGAGGCCTGTTGCATCCAAGGCGCTCATACCATCGCGACGAACTTATGTCCGACACCACCTGATATTATCGTCAGTGATAGCAAGGAACAATTCCGTTCTCGGAAATGCAAATCAAGGATCGACGCACTCGAGAATCGGTTCACCCTCGAAGGTCACGGAGCGCTCGTCGCATATCAAATTTCGACGAGGTCCAGAGGCCTGAGCGCTCATTAAAAAAAAGATTGTTAGATCGCCGCGTTTGACCGTTCTTCGTGTGTACTACATGAATGGTTTTCTTGCGCTGATTTTCCTTTCGGGACCAAACGAGGTTCTTCGAGGTGGGAGACAGATGGTCGTTCCTCTCCGGACCTGACGCGCCGACGCTTTACTTCCCCTTCACGCGCAAGCTAATTTTGCGACCGTTGTGTGTGATGGTAACACTCGCACCTCGTGCTAGTCTCTGAGATGACTTTGGGGTAAGAGTGTTCCATCTCCTCGGAGTACTGTCTGACCCCTTCAAGATTTATCAGGATTTATCTGTATATGCATAACCACATGCGAAGTACTTGAAACGAATGATCTTCATATTCTTTGCACTGCATGAGAGTTGTAAGCAATTAATCAGACAGCTCCGTCTCTCCGTATTAGTGTCCTAACTTAGGAACTTTTTCAGAATAAAGCACTGTTAATAAAGCCTATTCCACTTCGCGCCAGTAGAACCGATACTTATCATTCGATATCATCAGCACTTTGGACGTGACAAGTGATGTACCACTAGTACCCCTCCATCTTACGCCGTGACGACGGGGATCATCAGGGGATCATTGCTATCACTCCCATCATCGGAGAGTTCAACCGTCCTTTGCATCGGAGCCAATTCTTACGATGGTCTTACGATGGTGCATTTTTTCTGGATGTTCCAGGAATGGAGACTCTTGTGTTCTTCGGAATCCCATAGAATCAAGATGATCAACGTTTTCTAGGAACCACAGTGTGTTCATGTGGTGAAACTACATAGAAACTCTTGTCGATCCCGATGAATTCGATAGCAACGTCAAATCGTGAGCCCTCAACGTTCTGATTCGACAGTGGTTATGAAATATGATTCTATAGTGCTAAACTGCTGCGATCTACCCATAGCGTCTCATTCGTTCCCAAAGCATCTCTCCGATGGGCTAAGATGAGCTAATTTCGAGCCTGGAGGCTTCTTACTGGACAATGGATATGGACTGTGATTTTAATCATTCAGAAACTATGATTCTCGCGGAATCTCTACCACCATGATATCGTCCGACCAAACATTAAACAATGCTATCAATTGGGTCCTAGAATAACCAGGGTTTCCGTTCAAAGCGTTCAAGGAAGGAAGTACATCTAGACTCGAGTTAAACCTCTTCTAACTTCTTTCAATTTGCAATGTGAAAAGGCCTTGAAAGAGTGTGAATGCTGGTCGGATTTTTCTGTCATTTCTCTGTCAGCTCTGGCAGCTCTGGTATATGCATGTGTATGATTATCTGTTTCAAATTCACTGACCATACACCAGGAGAAGTAGGTAATGTATCAAATGAATCAAGCAACGGATAAGCTCTGGCCAATTATCTGGAGATGTTGCAGACTGAGAGGGGGTGGGCACTGGGAGGGGGATCCGGATACATCCAGCAGTATCCCCGTTAAGGTTTCAAGGTTTTTCAGCGTGCCATAATCAAATACGTCGTTGGCCACTGCTCACTCTGTCAGAAGTCCATCAGACGTCCACCGTCCCATATTCTCCCATATTCCACGGAATCCGATCGCATAGTCTGTAGTCTTTTTATTGGAAGGGATACATGATTAATGTAAAACAAATTGATCGTTATAGTTACAATTTCATAAGTCCATCAATCGTCCAGTCAGCCATTTCGAAAAAAAAAAAGGAATAGAAAGAAGAAAGACGATCGTGAATGCGTCGTAAAGTCATGATCGAGTTCTGCAAGCAGAGATAACACGAAAAAAGGGTTGCAACAAAACATCTAACAGAACACAGTTCCACCGAGTGTCTAGCGAGAATAAGCAGAGCAAAGCAGAGACTGGTGAGTGACAATATGATGAAATAAGATAAGAAAGCCCAAAAATGCAGGAGATGAACTTGACAGATCATGAATCGTCTGAGGGTTTCGATTGGTGGTCTGGATTGGCGACATACAGGCTGGCTCGAGGCACAAGACCGTAGTGCACGGTAGATTTTTTCCTAGAGCGCTCTTCACGGTGTTTGGTATTTGTTGGGGCTGGGACTATTTGCTCTTCCGACATGCGGCGCTCGTAATCTAGTATTCGAGCAGCTACGGAAGATCCTGAAAGAGGTCGTGTAGCCCGCACATTGTCAAGGTTTGCATCGGTCTTGACAGGGGCATTAGAAGTAGATGCGGCTAGAGGAGTCAGAGCTACCGGCGGTGGAACGGTTGGGGGAGAGTCTTTGTTTGAGATGGAAGTTCGAGCGATGGAGGAAGCAGTTCGAGCGATGGAGGAAGCAGATGTCTCTGCGGGTGTCATCTCTGTGGGTGAAATGACATTGAACGGCGGTATATCAGCATTGTGGTCAGCACCGGCGATAGAGCCTCTGCCGTCTTCAAGGAGCCACATATCGACACTATCTTCATAACTCGTTCCAGTGCCGTCCCGGGTATTATGACTACCCGTTCGTTCTCGTTGAGCGACATCCATTCCCGCCATCCTCTCAATTGTTTCCGAGTCTGCGGTCTGCAAAGACGACAAAGATTTGCCGTGGGGGCTCCGGAACACCTTCGATCCTCGTTTCGACAATGCACGCTGAAGGTCGTCTGAACGGTTTGATTTCGGCGATTCGTCTTCAGGCGATGCTGAATGTTGACTTTCCTCAATCGCGACTAATCGTGGAGGAGGATTGGGATCTCTAATCTCAGGCATACCCCCAGTCTGCCGCGATACGCTAGCGCGTCGATCGAGGAAAGCTGTCCGCGAGAAACGAGACCACCAAGAGTCGCTTCTGGCCATAGGCCGTGCATTGGCATCAAATAGAGACGAAGGTCGAGGACCTTGTGATGTCTGTGATGTCGTTCCAGAGAGATTATCGAATGGACTCAGATCATGAGAATGAGAGGACACCGATCCAGAGTGGTCAGTTTTGTCGCTCTGTGTGAGCGTGCCTCGAGACGCCTCCGTTACTGGACTGAGAGTATGGACTTCCATCGAAATGGGCAGAATCGTCTGTACCTGAAGTGGGGTTACTTGAGGATAGGATCGACCACCTGTATACACAATCGGAAGGTCTTCATCTTGAGCTTCATTGAAGGGGTCTGAAAACGGATCGCGATAGTTACTAGATCCACTCCATGAGCTCCCATAACTCATGTCCCTGGTATGAGACGGTCGCGCAGAGCCTTGGCCTGACACTGTAGCACCAACGTAACCGGTTTCTTCGTCCTGTATTAATGCGGCCCCATCTGAGAAAACCTCCCCCTTCTCCCTCCAAGGAGCTCCAGCTTTGAAACTACTTCCAGTGCTAGGCTCCCGGCTTCTCAGCCGAATGATACTCATCAGTGACCAGGAACTACCTCCGGTACCGTCCGTCCTCCGTCGATCGTACCAAGGACCGAAATCTCGAGTATCTTCGTCAGCGAGCATGTCTCTCCGTTGAGGAGCACGTCGAGCGCGGGTTAAACCGATTATGCCAACAGGCAGAGCTGTCAACGCGTCGCTGACACCGACTGAGAGATTCCTGAACGGACCCCGGGTGCTATATGCGTTCTCTCCAACCGGATGGACAGGCAATATTCGAGCATCAGGGTCATCTTCATTGAGGATCATAAAGCGACTCCCTTGATTGGTATCTCGCCTCCTTCGCATGACATAGACAACCACGATAGCACAGGCAAGCAAACCGAGAACACCGAATACGGTCCCAACAGCGACAGCGGTAGTATTGGTGTGATCACTGCCATCATTGCTGTCAGCCGGGCTCCCCCCGCCATTGCCACCGCTAGTACTTGTGGGATTAGAAGGAACGTTGGTGCCTGTGGGATGGATACCATTTGTACCTGTTGGGTCCGATGGCGATCCAGACTGACCCCAGCTTGGGTAAGAAGTCTGTGTAGGTCCAGGAATGGTCTGCGTAACAGGACTAGTAGGAGACGGTGCAGCATAAGACGTGAGAAATGATCCAACGGATAGATCGTAAATCTGCAAATCGGCCGATACAGGACCAGAACTTCCATAGCCTATAAGCCCAAGCCTGGTGAAACTATGAAACGACGAGACGGAAAAATGCTCACCAAAACCAAAGATCACTTCAGAACCATAAGCAACAGCGAAATGATCCCTTCTCTGGCCGACCTGTGATAAAGCGGTAATTTGTGACCAGCTCGGCGAACTAGCGGCCATGTCCAAAATCCATCCGTCGCTATAGGTGTCCTGGAAAACGGAGTCGCAACCACCTTGGATAAGAATTTTTACTCCTTCAATCACAACTGCGGCAAACGCTCTTCTAGGACTCGGCAGAGAGCCAGGAATGGTAAGGGTTGTCCACGAGAATGACGAGGCCGTAGTATCCAGAGACCATATCGTGGAAAGAGAAACAAGGGAGGAGCTCAGCTGATCATAACCTCCGAACACCAGCAGTGTGCCATTAGAAAGAATGACAGAAGCATGTCCCGTTATGCCTGGAGGTCCGTTTGTGGGCAACTGAGTGAAATTCGATGTGTTCGAGTCAAAGACATAATGATCGGAGAATGTATTCCCTGACCCATCAGCCTTCTCACCTCCTACTAGAAAAACAAGTCCATCCCGAGAAGTAACGGTGGTATGGTGGATGCGACGTATCGGTTCATTCGCCCAAGACGTAGGTTGGTGAAACCACTGAGGTCCGGGACTATTGAATATGTTGAGCAACCAAGCGGAATCAGCCTGGACAGTAAGGACAGTGGGTGAGTCGACAGCAGGTCGACCTCCGAATAGAAGAATGTCAGTGGTGTTCAAAGCAGGTATTGTATGCCATGCCACCGCTGGACCTGAAGATGTGGAGGAGTCTGTAGAGCTGTTGATAAGCTGCCAGGGTGGAGAAGAAGGATCAAATGATGTTGATAATGAGAGATAGAGCAGGTCGCCGTTAATCGGTGCACTAGTATATGAATATTCGTTGAACTCGTCGGTGAATCCTCCTTGAACGAAAAGTGTGTCATAGATGAGTGCTGTAGCTTGGCCCCATCTGATTGAACTTGAGCTAAATCCGACATCGAGATAAAGATAACATACCTAGGTAGCACGGTAGACGTGGCCGCGGTAGAATCAAGAACGAGAAGAATGAATACGAGATTCGGTACGAGCTTCAAGTTCATTCTCGGATCGAATGAGCGCGTTAAGTAAGTTTGGAATAGATAATAGCAAGGTTTTTTGTGTTTACAGATTGGAATAGACCAGATACATGGAGGTTAATGACCTCGGTCGTGAGTAATCGTGAGCAGAGGCTATCTTAGCCGTGGAGTTCTGGAGCGCAAACTGGAGCACTGCAGCTGCAGCGCTATAGCCTCACTATTAGCCTATAAGTTCATTTTCTCACGTGCCTGCCGGCCGGTGCCGATCGGTGCCGGTGCCTGAGGGTAGGCCCGTAGCCTTCTTTTCAACTTCTTGTCAGTGACAACCTCCTTCGTTTCGAAATATCTCGCTTTGACTCAACAGTTCCCTGATATACAAGCCGTCCTCAATGTCGTCAGCTTGAATGCAGATGCTTTTAATCGCGAGTGTGAAAAATTTGTCGATATCTATCAATTCATAATCTCGCCGCATCGAATTTGAATTCAATGCATCTCATCTGCAGTCTGAGAGGGTTTGAGAGGGGAGAGAGAACACATATTTTCTCGGGAGGCTAGCGCCAGAAACCAGCTTTCAGAATCCATCCTAATATGAAGTTCAACTTCATTCTCATACGCGTTTTGGGTTCAAACTCAAAGTTAAATGTACTAGTAAGTCCGCCTCTCTCCGACCTGTCTTCCTACTAAACTCAAGCTCATGATCATGATCAGTAATCTCTAGTTTGACCCATCTCCGCGTCGTTACTCGAATTGAGTGCAGCGCTTATTGGAAAGCGCATCCCCGTTGAAGAGCACATGTTGAACCTGCACGCCTCATAGGGCCTCTACTCCCCGTTTAGTCGCGTTCAGGGTCGAGGGCACGAATTAGCGCTTCCTGGCACCATTCGCTTCGTTTTTTCTTGCCACAGCCACGTCTTTCTAAGCTCTGCGCTTACAGATAAATGTATCCCGTTTCCAGGTTTGAGCAAGAAAATCACAGGGCGGTAGATAACGATTGACTAGTCTGCTTCTTACGATGGTTCATAGCAATGCGATGCTCAGTCGTCTAGCTTTGAGAGAACTCATGCGATTTCCCAATATCTCTAGTGTCTCCGCGAAGTTAACCCGAACAAACGAAAGAGCTTCACGGTCAAAGTTCCATCAGGGTCTTCCAATGGTGAGTACTGGACACGAACGCACGAGTCTGTGCGAACTTCACTGTAACTGAGTAGCTCTATGTCCATAGATGTTATATGAAATTCAACAGAACTGTTCATCGAGCAGCTGGTCAGCACGGGCATGATCTATGTACCTGCGAAGCTCTTCAAGATGGGTGCATTCAAATACATGAAAGCGACCTGTTTCAATCACCAGCTGTTGCGGGCTATTGCACCGCCCTCTCTTGCTGAGTTCGAACTGCAGGTGGATTGGCGAAATCAGCAACATACTTGCCAGTTTCTGAGCCAGTCTCGCTGTCCATTTTTCCTTCGTTTCCTGTACTTTGTGTTGCAATGGTAAGCGCTTTTGGTATTGGATTCAATGACCTGATGCTGTCACTGTTGAACAGAAAAATATTACGAGGTACAAGACTCAACATCCAATGTTCGACACTCATGTGCAGTCAGGCCGATCTCCGCTACACTGCGGTCGCTCTGGATTTCTATTACTCACACCACTTGTTGGCGCATCCATACACTGTATGCGGTTTCCATGTTCCACGTAACCTCGGCAAATCCGAGTGATTCTCGTGTCTGCTGGTAAGTATCCAGTCAAATTTCGTCATAGGCTAAGGTGGCATCCTTCATGACCGTTGCTTATAATCGCGGCTTTTGAACGAGATGCTTTTGTTTCGGGTCCACCAAACTCTCATTTGGCTGTAGGCGTCTCGCCCCTCATGCACTGTTCCTCAATTCCTACCATTGGAGCTAGGCACCTCGTCATCCAAGTGGCTAAGTCCGTAATAAGGACAAGGCCCTCGGGCTCTTACTATCCGACATTGACACATTAAGACAAAGGCATCGGATATCAATAAATTGTTATCGGGAATACGAGGAAGGCACAAATTACACGCACCCTGATACCCGACTTCCGCTGGATTGAATCAAGTCGCAAGCCACGTCCTTGCAGTGGGCTTCACTTTACGCTGATCCAACAGACTTTTGCACGCTCTCATACGATTGGACCCTGCATACTCGCTCTCACCCCAGAAATCTACTCGGTTGTGCTTGCCCCTTTACAGTGACCTGCAACCGTTTGTGGCACGTCGGCGAGGTCGTCAACGACCGAGTCGGATACACAGATGAGATGAATGTGTAACCGGCATGGGTGAAAATATTATCTCGACTCAATAATCGATACTACAGTAATGAATTGGGCTGCTGATGATCTTGATCCTTTCGTATATGATACAATCATGCGACTAGACCCTAGGGCTCTATCCTCTATCCCCTGTTCCCGCGCGGGATTCTGACATATACAACGACTTGTATTGAAGGCCACCTCCTGGCGCGTGGTCCGTGTGGAAGGCCGCTGAAGGTTAAGTTGGCACCCGCAATCTCACGGGCCGCAATACCGAACGACGCCCTCAGAAGCTATCGACTATACGTCGAACATGGACATGGATGTTCCCCTAGCCTTGATACACTGGTCAGCATGGACTTGAAACCCAACATTAGATGACGCCTGCTTAGGGGATAGCAGGGCTTCTCGGACTGGTGCAGATTGATGCCGATGTAAGATAACATACCATTTACATCCACGGACTCAGTACAGCGGTTCTTACCATGTTTTAGGGCACAGCAACGATGTTGTCGGCAGAAATAAAACACGAGCCCGCATTACTCGATCGTTCTGACACGAAATTCCATGCTCGGGATTCAAAGTTTGATTCTCCAGACACTCGTCGAAGGCGCAAGACATTACAATCAACGACGCTAAATATACAACGAAGGGTTTGATGATTTGCATTAAAGAGTAATGCACCATGCGAGGTTTGGGTAACGTCCATATGTTTTGGGACCCTGCACTCGTACTCGTACTGAGACCAAGGAATCCAGAAAGTGAAAACCCCTTGCCCATATGCCATGTTCCGACATCCTCGATGATGCTCTATTGACGTATCAAGAATTCAACGTTCGTATCGAAGTCAGTTTTAAGGGTCTTTGAGAAGAACTAGGCCTTTTGGGAGGTACTCTAACTCTTCTCTGGGGTCGAGTCGAGCAGGATAATCTAATTCGGAAGTCAGGTCGATTATCGCGGAAATTACAAACAGTGTGATGTGAAGCCGCACAGTTCTCGTTTTACTTCAGCCAGTCTCTCGCTCTTTGAGTGCTTTGGCTTCGTATCGTAGTGCGTAGTATCGGGCTATGTCATACTTTGACAGACACAAATGGGAAACTGTGAAAAAGTTGACAGGACAATTGCCACTTTCAAGTTGATGAGAGAAATGAAAGACTAGCCTAGTAAACGAAGAGCTGGATGAATAGGCGTGACTTCTTTGATTATTCGGGGTGGCCTTCAAATTCACTCGATGAATCAATTGCACTGGATATCGAACCGAGTTCCTATCGGTACCCAGGCTGCTGCGTAGCTCTGCATGTCTGGTGGATGTATGTACCCATCAAAGGAAGTAGATTATTCCTAAAGTAGCAGTGTCGCCTCTTGTCTCTTACCGTCAACGTATACCTCGAGAATTCATGACATTTGGCTTCTAGCTAAAACGCTCCCAATGCCAACGACACGTTACGACTTCGGAAGATTTACTTCTCTATCTTGCCTTCTGCGGCGCAGTAGCTCGACGCTCTCAGTCTCGTCGTGTTGGGCGCGAGGTGCACGCGGATATGGTAAATGACATTTCATTGATCTGAATCCTAGGTCGAGTCGTCTGTCTCATGATCTGCTTCTCTGATATTAGCTGCGCTTCTGGAAAATCCCATTAGGGCGCGGTGATATACGATCCGAGTCCGCGTCAGCAAGTTGTTAAAAGCATCAGGTTTCTGCAGTCTGCTTTTCCTCAAGCTGGATTCTGGTTCAACGTAGATTTTGCTCTTCGAAATGCAGTTCAAGGCAAAGCAGCCAGAACACTGGCATCAAGTCCTGGGCCTTCGAAATGACGCAACTCGTGAAGAGGTCAAGGCTGCGTACAAAAAGCTGGTGACTATCCTAATTGCGATGGACAATATGCATCGTCGTTGACTGGATATTTGGTCTCCGCGCCCCGTAGGCTCTGGCATGGCACCCTGACCGTCACATCGAGGACAAGAACATGGCGACTGCACGGTTTGTTGAGGTGGGTGGTACTACTTTCCCTCCCACTAGATTATCTGATCTTTTCCTTGAGATAAACAATGCGTACCGTATCATCATGCGCGAGCACCATTTTGAAGTTGCCAAGGTTTCTATCCGTGATCACTCCCCGCCAAGGCCTGCACTTTCTCGACCCGCCACTGACAGCAAGATTTCGACACGATCCTCTACCACTCGACCTACATTCCGTAGTCGTAAATCGTCGACGACTTTGGGAAGTAGCGCTTCGTCCTCACGTCAGTCGAGTTTCGAGTCTATCAACACACCTCCTTCGACACCTAGACTCGGGATGCGTTTCATTTCGACTAGCTGTGATACGCTGTCGCGGCCTGCTCAGTCTTCTCTCCATCATGTCCCTCCACAATCAATCTCGAACGTGCTGGCATCTCACTCTCGTTGTTCCTCGGACCTTAAGGCTCCAACATGCCTTGGCCGGCAAGCTGATTCCGCAGCTTCGACCTCTGAGTTGCCGGAAAAGAAGCCAGAGCCTCTAGACACTTCTTTCTTTGCGCAGCGACCGTAAGTTTTCTTGCAATACGATCACTTGTTGTTCGTTAACCCGCTTCTTTTGCAGCGAACAGATCAAGACTTCAAAGCCCCCACCTCCTTCCCAAGATACGACAGCCACGCTCCCCTTCCCCTACCAGCCCCCTTTTGTATCTCTCGGCGGCCATTCTAGAGAGTGGAAATACTCCCTGACCTTGACCTTGGAAGAGTTATTCTTCGGGAAACTTTGCCCCATTCTCATCACCCGGTATCTTCTCAATGGTGAGAAACTGAATGTGGTTCTTGACGTCGATGTCCCGCCCGGTTGTCAACCTGGTACCCAAATAAAATTCAGAGGAGTAGGGCACGAACGTAGGCCTGGTCTATTCCAGGATATACTCTTTGTAATCCAACAAGCCGATCATGACAGGTTTCATCGCGCCGATAACGATCTTGTCATGGACGTTCGTGTGCCGTGGACTGAAAACTTGCATCGTCAGGATGGTAGACTTTGCTTTGCTGGCATTGACGGAAAATTACTGTCAGTCAAGGTGATTCGGCCCAAAGCCAAAATCTCCACGGGTTGTCAAATCATTAGGGAAGCTGGAATGCCTATAATGTTCCGCGACAAAGTTATAGGCAGAGGTAACCTTGTCGTCCAGTAGGTGGTCTAGTCCTTCTTTTTAGGCGGCCAATGACTTATCTCCTTTCAAGTTGGGAAATCATTGCTCCTCGACCCCCTCGATGGGACACATTCAGACGATTCACGCGCAGAACTTGCTTTCATGGGTAGCTGGACAATTACTGAATATGCACAACATAATGATGGACTTTGCTGTATTTTTATCGGTGTGCCTCGTATGCAACATGTATACAGGTTGTAGCTTATATGTAGTATGTAGCTTATATGTAGTATGTATCATGTACAGAGAATACTTAGACTAGATTCCTTGCTAGCACATCTGCTGCAAACCCACCCTTTATTGACGATACACGACAGTACTTATCAGCAACGATCGACGTTGGCTTCCATCGTGTGGCTAATCCCCTGTGGGACCGCGGAAGAGTTCGAACGGAAACCCGCAACCAGCCACGACAGTAGCAGCGTCTCCATCGGAAGCTACACGTAGCTACGCGTGCAGGAAGACGAGGGCGATAGGGTTCGGCTTCGTGTAAGGTGCTTCGCCGATTAATAGACTGCTCCTGCTAGCCCTAGCCGGTGCGCTTCTCCAAAGTTCTATAACCTAAACGTCCCCTTTGCATGCACTGTAAAGTGTATGCAGCGATCTCCTCGGTCTGCTCTACCCCCTCGGGCTCATGTACTTATGAGCCCACTTAGTAATTTAGTTTCACATGCCCAATGCGACTGATCAAAGGTGCGAGCTCCTCCAAGGCTTCCGGAACGACGATGGCGATGCCCTTTGCAAAACCTTCCCAAACGTTTCAAGTCTAGCGACGTGGTGGTTGAGGAAACATCTCCTACGCCAGAGGTGAGCACGAAGGCGTAACAACGAGGCCGGGTCGCCTGCTGAAACGAGAAAGTAGTTCTGGGTCACCCAAGTAATTCGCCACGATGGAGGTAAAAGAGGTAAATGAGGGTGGTCGTGACACCGTCACCTGACCTCGTTGAACGCGACACGTCACACTCGTGACTCCTGTAACGCGTATTTCTCTTACCAAATCTCTACAGTACCGTCTCTCTGCGGCGAACTTTGCTCTTGTTGCAGGTCTTATTTACTACTTCTTTCGATGAATGACACATCAATCTACGACGATGAAGTTATAGCGGACAGCGAGGGCGAAGAGGGAGACTTGATGATACCCATGAGGCAAATCCCTGCCCAAATGCGCGGTGCGAAAGCATCTAATTCATGTCGACTGAGTACTGACAATTGCATAGGCGAACAAGCTAAAACAGCTGCGAGCGCTTCCATCATATCCGAATTTACTGCTGTCAAACCCACCGCCGAAACTGTCTCCGACTTCTTGTCCAATGCGGCAAATCAATCAGCTATATCCAAGGATACTATATCTTCCGGATCTTCAGTTCGACCAAGACCGAAACCTAGACCTAAGTACAAGGGTGCACGAGCTGATTCTATCAATGAAAGCTCGTCAAGCTCAAACGCTGTTAGTAACGACTCAGTCAGTGGCTTCCCTTCGCTGAGCATCGCGGATCGTGCAAAGCTTCGGACAAGGGATTCCAAAACGAGGACGTCTTGCTATGACGCCTCGGGTACCTCAAGTGACTCTGTTCAACCTTTTTCGTACCCAAAGCCTAATCCCTCAGAAGTCATCGAATTGTCTGACGACGAATTATCGCTTGGTCCTATTGCACCCAGGGCAGCGAAAAACTCCAAAAAGCCACAGTTGCTGAGTAAATACACGTCACATAGATCCATAGTTCCGTCTCCAGACCCCTCTCCTCAGGCATATCTGCCCATCGCTACATCTCCACTGCTCGCTACAACGTCTCAGCTACCTCCGTCTGATCCTCCTCAGTCAACATCGGACATGGACTTCCCACCAATAGTGACCCTTCCCAATGCACCGTCATCCTCTCCTCTCTCGCCGCCTCCGAAGGCCAGCCGTTCAAAACGGCGGCTAAGAGTAGAAGAGCTGGATGAACTGGAGTTCAGTGTCGACTCCATCGACATGGATAGACAGATAATGCCTCCACCTCCAATCCCACAAACTCCATCCAATTTCTTCGCAAGTTCTTCTCCCCCAGCCCGTGCTCATCCCGAGGTTATAGACCTCTCGGCGCTAGATTCTTCATTTAAACCCAGCACACCCGTTGCCCCGCAGACAGGAAAGGCCCGACAGACAAAGAAACCCAGAAAGAAGCTAAATGAAGATGATGACGCTGAGAAAGCTAAATCGACGAAGGCGAATAGCAAGGTGAAGGCGAGACCCTTTGCTCAGGTTGACGTAGTCATTAACCTGCCACCAAAAAAGGGGAAGTCTAAGGGTAAAAGTTCTAGGAAGGAGCAGAAACAAGAGGTCGTCAAGAGCCGGGAAATAATCGAGGAAGAATTTGGCATGGGAGCGGGCGAGTCAAATCGGGCTAATCAGTCCGCCCCGACCACGACTGCAAGTGTAGCTCCTGATACGGAAAAGAGTGTAAGACCGAAGGCACGCACACAAAAACGAGATTCAGACACGTTTGAATCCGTGGAGGACGAGGAGGCACCCCCAAAGAAGAAGCAGAAGACCAAGACCGATGTCAAGAGTACGCCGAAAATTACAAAATCTAAAGGTAAAGGTCGAGCTGTGATTGTGTCTGACGAAGAGGATGCGAATAGTAGTGAGGAAGTGGCCGAGACTGCAGTGCCTCGAACATCAGGGAGGAAGAGATCGTCTCCTGGATCTTCGTCTCATATCGATGAAACTGAGGTTGCTAGCAATTCGAAGGCACCCAAAGTATGTGCATATACCCTCCTATTTGCATTCAGTATTAATCTTCGAGCCCAGGAAAACGTCGATCCCAGCGATGCGAGCTCTAGTGACCCCACGGATCGACATGTCGCTACAGAAACTCCCGCCAAAGAGGCCAAGCGGACCCCGCTCTCGTCGCGTTACACTATCGCTCCACGCACCAAGTCGACACCAATGTCCGAACTCATTCGACGGGTCAACTCCCTTCCTGGCTCTCCTTTCATCTCACCTGCTCCTCGAGCATCCTCGAAAAATTCCACAGTCGGTACTGCATATTCCCCCTATCTCAAATCCTCCCGTAGTGTGCTCTCGCGTATAGCACCTCTCCATCCTAACCGGCGGACACCGCCTCCGCCTTTACCGCCTCCTCCGCCAAAGAAGAAAACTAAGAAAGAGATAGAGAGGGAGGAACAGTGGGAGGAAGAGCTAATTGAAAGCGTTGGCGGGATTACCGAGTGGGCGTGCATGACTGATCAGGAGAGAAAAGAGATGAGGAAAGCGAAACGAGAGAGAGAGATGAATGGTTGGGAAGATTAAGGATTTTCCTTTTTTCGTATGCTTGCTATTATTATTCATTTGCTATGTGTATGCACAAGGAGCTGTTTCGTATCGGACTTTTTTATGTTGCTGTAGAACAAAGTAATCCTTTTCTGCTTCCACATGGGTATGAGCAACGAGGAGGTTCGAAGCCATCGCAAGCAAATTTCATGGAGATCGAGATCTGTTGTAGCTAAACAACACGAGTAGCCTGGACGGAAGGTTTAGTGGGTCAGATTGACTCGAAAATAAAAAACTACCTCTCCCGTCTCCACATCATGTATCCATCCCGTAATCTTGGTGTCCTTCAGGACTAAAGGGTTGTCTTGCAAAAACTTGACATCACTCTTCACCGACTCCTCTAGATTATCAAACTCAAGAAAATCGATTTGGTCTACCATTCTGGCAGCATCAGGGGTGGCGTCTTTGACTAGCTGCCGCAGTGTCGGGGACGTAAAAGTAACCATGCCGCAGCCAGTATGATGATATACAGCAATTTCACGCGTTCCAAGAAGACGCTGGGATATTATGATACTTCGAATCGCGTCGCGCCTAAGAAAGGGGGGTTAGAGTTTTTTTTAGAGACATCGTAGAATAGTTTGAAGGGAATTTACGCCATGCCGCCTGCGTTCCGAATGATATGTGCATCACCTTCTTCGAATCCGAGTTGTTTAAAAGGACTGGTAAACAGAGACGAGGAGTCAGTAACATATAATCAAGATGTTCGGATAGCTGCTTCACTTGATTCGCGCATCCATACATGTCACTAAAGGGCGCGTTGTGTATTAGCATCAGGTAACTAGTTACCCAAGGATTTGATGCGTACGAATAGCAAGCCGCTTTTTAGGAGGAAGTACGATGGGTTCTGTTTTCTCTCCATCCTAGAGAATACTGTTAATTCCGTGGCGAAAAGTTGAGGTAAAAAGCCCACCTTGACTTGATCTGATGGACCTGTTGAGCAATTCCTGCGGCTTGAGCAGTAGATACTCTGCGTGGATACAATATTATTTGACCGCATGAGAGCAGAAATGAGACGGTAGACCATGTCTGACAGGAGGTGGTTTTATGAAAGTTGAACAGGGGCTTTATTTGTCAAAAGTGATTACATAACTGAAACGAAATTCGTTATCTCCATTAAGTAATCCACTATATTTTGTCACCGCAGTAGTCCTCTGTTGAACAACATGGCTATTCCTCCTCAATTCCTTCGTGCCCTTGATAATTTCAAAGATCAAGCAAAAGATGCTCTATGGGCTCTCTCTTCTTGTCTCTGTCAACAGTCTGCCAAGGTCAAGATAAATGGACGAACTTTCAGTCGTGGAAAGCTTCCGTCTCACACTTTAGAGCTCATTATACGTGTAGTCAATATTATCAAGGTGCTTGGAGAGGGCGGCTTTTCGTTTGTATATCTTGCTCAGGATGAACATAGTGGTGTGAGTGGACTATAGTACACCCTGTACTGCGCAAGTCTTGACCTTTCATGTTAGCGACAATTTGCTCTCAAAAAGATTCGGTGTCCGACGGGTTCAGACGGCGTGAAGGAAGCCATGCGAGAGGTAGAAGCATATAGACGGTTCAGGTGGGTAGCTCGTTCTTGAAATCACAACCTGACCTAAACAAAGCAATAGACATCCGAACATTATTCGAATTCTGGTAATTTCCTTCCTATAGGATTGTTATACCCTGACATTCATTGCTTTTGTTAGGACTCCGCTGTGGTACAGGACCCCGATGGCGAAGGAAAGATTGTATATCTATTTCTACCACTATATCAAGTCCGTGCTCTGTCGATTTTATTCGCGTTAATTGCTTGACTGATTTCAAACGACTTGTAGCGAGGGAACCTGCAGGACCGTATAAATGCCAATGTAGTCAACGGCACTCATTTCCCCGAACAAGAGATGGTGCGCTTATTCAAAGGCACCTGCGAAGCCATTCGTGCTATGCACACCTATCGCCCGCCAGCCGGCGCATCACGGTCAGCATCATCGTCTTCCAGAAGAACTGAAGCAAGCGCTTCGGATCGTCATTCGCATGACGACCAAAGGTTTCCGCAACCCGAAGGTGATGGCGACGAGGGATACTCGTATGGTTCAGGAGGTGGAGGTGGAGGAAGAAGTAGAAGCTCAAATGGTGACTCAACGAGCGTGCCTCTCATCACGAAACACGCAGTAGAAGATGAAGGAGATGTGGTATTTGATGGAGATGAAGAAGTTGAAGGTTTGCATCAAGGTAATGGGCATGCTGAAGGGGCGGCGGGAGAAACTGTCCCATATGCGCACAGGGATATTAAACCCGGGTTTGTTGGTTTTTTCTCAACTACGTTCAAAAAATACTCATTCACCGTTTGCAATAGCAATGTCATGATATCAGATCAGGGTGCCCCTATATTGATGGACTTTGGCAGCACGACGAAGGCCAGGATTCCGATAGAGAACCGATCTCAAGCTCTATACCAACAGGTATATATACCACTTGATGATCGGGTCCCGGAAACTAACAGTTGTTTTAGGACATTGCTGCTGAGCAGAGCACCATGGCCTACCGAGCCCCAGAGCTCTTCGACGTCAAGACTGGTGTCATGCTGGACGAGAAGGTCGACATTTGGGTGAGTTTGATACCAAGGGTCTTCCTGCCAGGAGTTGACGAAAGTTTAGTCACTGGGCTGCACGTTGTTTGCACTTGCCTACTCCCACTCCCCTTTCGAAAATATCCAAACAACCGAACAAGGTGGTTCAATAGCGATGGCCGTATTGAATGCACAGTACAAACAACCCAGCTCGGCGTATTCGCAGGGGTTACGAGACTTGATCGATAGTATGCTCAAGATAAATCCTCAGGATCGACCGGACATACACAAGGTAACCTTTCGCGACTTCTTTGCGCGAGCAGTGGTGCTGATTCATCTTTGTAGGTTATAGAAATGACAGACCGGGTGCTTCAGACGTTATCATGATATTTAATTACTTTTGTAATTGTGCTCATGCGTATAGTTATTCACTTCTGGACTTAATATCCTAAATGGCTGGTCATCGTGGCTACAAGAATTAAACTACTGGACAGATACTCGTTTGGTCAGCTTGTTTCTCTTCCCTCCTCTTTTAACCCTACTGGTGGTTTTCGAGGAAACAATGGGTGAGTTGGTGACTTTTCCTGGTTGACTAGGAGAAACCAGTTTTTTTGGAGAAAATTTTACTGCAGGCTCGCCAGAAACCTCTGCATTGAAAGTGACCTTACGTTTCTTTGAGAGCTGAGGCTCGGTTTTTGAAGTTTTTGAACCTAGACCAGGTGTTACAGTGGATGCGTCTACTTTTGACTCTGCATCCTTTTTGGCTTTAGCAGCTGCTTTGCGCTTCGCATGCCGCTCCTTGATAGTAGCGGAGCGTGCTTTCTGCAAGGAACGAATGTGAGGTGTACACCAACAGGGATCACAGTGAAATTGTACCTACCCGCTTTTGAGCACGTTTAGATATCCCTTCTGCACTGATTAAAGAAAGCTGTGGAACACCCTTTTCACTCATTTTATCCACAATAATCCAGGCATTAGACTCGGGATCAGCATCAGCTGCTGTTTTAGAGAACTTTTGAAACCGTCGGATATGGGCATGCAGAAATGAGATTGTTAATGAAAGACGGATAAGAGGAAAAGGAGAGCGTACATGCTTTGGAATTTTTGTGTACTTCAAACATGTCTTTGCCTTTAAGAATCTTTCCTGGGCAGACTAGACATAGTTTGATGACTTGTGGGTCTAGAGAAATTATATAGAGGGGATCGAGTAAGGCAGAATGAACAGGTATTGGGGGTTTCTCGTCTTCATCGTCTGCCTCTTCCTCCTCCTCGTCTTCGTCTTCATCCTCATCAGCTCCCTCATCTTCGTCCCCTGGTTCTGCCTCTTCTTTCTCCGAGTCTTCCTCGCTGTCTGAATCCGACTCGTCTGAGTCCGTATCCTGTAAACCCAATGCTTCCTTCATTTCATCGTCAAGACCAAGCTCCTCCTCCTCTTCCTTTCTTTTTCTTTTCTTCTCGACGAGTTTGAACATCGTAGCCTGAGAGACTCGGGAAAGCAATTTAAGTTGGTAGTGGAAGTTGGACTTGCAAGGCGTCCGGCGTTCCGTGATGTTTCCGGGTGTGAACTATTTTCCGGTGAAATTCCGATCTTATCTTCTCTCCAAGTCATGACCTCCTGCCAGGTCCAGACTGCAAAGGTGCACTCATATATAAGGGCCAAACCTGGCTGAACGCCCATTTCAAGGAGAACTCTTTCTTGTAGTGCCATTTCCAGATAGCCTGAATGGGATCACAGCAGCTTAAACACATCGTCGTTCTTGGAGCTGGTGTGTAATGCACCGTTTAACCCAGTCTACGATCTTACTCTGCAAATTAGGTGTCGTCGGCCTCACTACTGCCTTGAAGATTCAAGAACGAGGCGGATACTCTGTCACAATCATTGCTGAACAGTTTCCAAGCGATCCCAAATCGATCAAGTACACCAGTCTTTGGGCGGTAGGCCTCTCAATGCTCGCTCAATGGTATTATTTCTCACCCATTCCTGTAGGGTGCCCATCATGTTAGCCATGCTGAGCACGACCCTGTTCAAACGGGTACGCCGCTCCTATGTTGCTTTTATGTGCGTGTGTTCTAAGAATTTTGACGGAGATCGATCAAGAAACATTCAACACTATGTGGGAATTGTCCGCTCCAGGAGGACCTGCCGAAGGTTGCTTTCTGCGCTTGCCTCAGAAAGAATTCTACCACGACTTCGTTGATGAGTCTCATCATCTGAACTGGTATCCAGATGTAAACTTTTCCATCCTCAGTGTATGAGTCATATCCTGAAGAGGTATCGTTTTAGTTCAAGGTTCTCCCAAAAGAAGACTTGGCGCCTGGAACTGCGAGCGGCGTCTCATTCTCAACTTTTACGATTGACTCACCAGTGTATCTTAACTATCTCTTATCCCGCTTCCTTGCTTCTGGTGGATCTGTCGTTCGAGGATCTGTCCAGCACATTAGCCAAGTCGTTGAAGGTGGAGCACGCCTTTTTTCTGGGGGCAAGAACGCAATTCCTGTCGATGCCGTCGTCGTCTGTGCTGGTCTAGGAGCACGTACGTTAGGCGGAGTAGAAGACAAGTTGGTGCATCCGCTCCGAGGTCAAACGGTTATTGTTAGGGCACCATGGATCAAGTTTGGAAGGACAATAAGCAGCAAGGATGGGTTGTGGACGTACATCATTCCACGAAGGAGTGGCGACGTGAGCAATGGTTTCCTTTTTTTAATCGTAGTATATCTGATGTTCATTTTCTTCAAGGTTATCGTAGGTGGAACCAAGATTGCTGATGACTGGTTTGTCTACCATTCAGTTTTCTCTGTTGATTTCTAACTTGCAAGCTATCAGGTATCCGGCACCTCGCCCCGAAACGACTGAGGATATTTTACAACGCGGCTTTTCCCTCTGTCCAGAGCTCGCTCCTCCGGAAATACGTGCGCAAAGAGTGCCCACGCTAGATGATGTTCGTCCTATCATTATTGAGGAAGGCTGTGGACTCCGGCCAGCTAGAACAGGTGGTATTCGGCTGGCGGTAGACTGGACAGAGAGAAATAAGCAGAAGGTACCCATTGTGTATAATTACGGTCACGGAGGATTTGGCTACCAATCTTCATGGGGGTCGGCATCGAAGGCCCTTGAACTGCTACAGGGGGCGTTGGCCGAGTTGTAAAAGGTTTCACGAAGAATTTGTACTCGAATATACCTACTCCAAGGCAGTCTGTTTACTGTGGGCAAAATTCTTAAGCAGTCAGAGATTAGATAAGATGATACTTGAGTTGCCCAAAAAGGAATTGCTACCAATATTCGCTCCTTCTTGCTTCCTCTTCACCTTTTCGATGTACGGACAAAATACCCGCTCGTGTCAGTCAATAATAACGCGAAGAGTGTCTCAAATATCCCGCTATCATGCAGCTTCGTCCAAGAAGCGCCTTTCTCCTAGACCTAACGCATCTCTCGGGGAAGTAGAGAACCTTCTGGACAAAGCTGCTAATCCGCCTAGAGGATGGAAAGCGACCCCCTCTTTGCGTGGCGAGGCCAAGCGTCTCAGTGCTTCTATTAAAACCAAAAAAAATACGGCCAAGCCGTATTCTTTGGAACAGATGGCATTCACTAGTGGCGAATCGACGTTTCAAAGGGAAGATGAAGAGAACTCGGAATTGGCGCTTGAACCTGGCTGTTTTGTGGAGCTTAGGAAGTGCGTATGCTTTTTTTCGCTATCTGTATACTGGTTGCTAAAGGCATGTGAAGAGCAACAGTATCTAGTAACGGGATACTAATTGGCCACGAATACATCGACCGCACGTTAACTTACTACTCCATTGTTGTTACAGGAGAAGTATGGCATCATTCAAAAGATGACGTTGTGTTCGATGTCCCAAACTTAATACCGGGCGACTTAGCCGCGCGCTGTGGAATGAGCGACGTCGCTACGAATAAACACGAGCTCAATGCTCGCGTTGAAGTTCTCAAGCGTCTAAGGGAGATTCAGAAGTCGGTTGAAACCGCTGGGCTCATCATTGCTTCCAGAAACTTGGATATTTACTCCATGGTCAAGTCACCCGATCCGACGAAATGGGGTTCCACCACAGTTGCGGAGGTCGCGCGTCTGTTGGTCGATAAACCAATGCTCTCGCACATCTTTGCGGCTCATAAATATCTGATTACCAACCCCGCAAAATTTGTGGCTACACATGACTACGTTTTGTCGCGGACATTCCGTGTACGTCCTCAAGCAGCCTTGGATCGCATTGAGACCATTGGCAAATGGATCAGGACCAAGGACCCGCGATTGCAAGAGTTTGCCGCCAAAGGGAAGGCAATTCTTGACTCGAACAAGGGTTCGTTGATGTACTCTCAAGGTCCACCTCAAAGAGCGAAGGCTTCTCATCACTGGAGCGAGAGCGATAAGGTCATATTGCAATTTCTTCTCGACTCCCTTCGTCCGGCTCGAAACAATCAGGCCGACCCCTTCGTGCTCGGCATAAGTTATATACTCAGACCCTTCACTCCAGGAGATCAGGACGTCTTCGACCATAACGTTCACCAGGCACTTGTAGACTTTGGCGTCCTTGCTCCTTGGCAGGACTTGTCTGAGCTGAGAGAAGAGCTCAACAATGATGCAGATGGATCTCGTATGGCGAGCGCGAACGAGCTCGCATCTCGAGCGTATTCCAAGCGTGCAGCGGTGAGCGAGCCTCTGGGTCCTGAGGATCTATATCCTACCGATCCTTTAGAGTCAGTGAGGCATGACTTTGGGGACCTACCCGTATATGTGATTGATGAACACACTGCTGAGGAGTTGGATGATGGACTCTCCATCGAGTCTGTTCCTTCCGAGCCCAGTAGCTTCTGGGTACATGTACATATCGCCGATCCCACCTCTGTTTTGCCTCCAACACATGTCATTGCCCAACGGGCTTGCGAAATCGTTGACACCGCCTACTTCTATCAAACCACCTTCCCCATGCTTCCGACAGCTCTTACTCACCATCCTATGCATGGCATGTCCCTTGGTTCCGCTTCAAGCAATGGAGGTCAGCCTGTTATGACCTTCAGTGCCAAGGTCAACGCTAGTGGCGATATCACAGACTACAAGGTCAGATCCGGGTTTGTTAGGAACATCATAGTCACCTCCTACAATTCCGTTGATGCTGCACTCAGTCAAGCATCTCCCACATACAGCTATCCTTTCAGACACAGCCCAGAGGTTACGCCTATCAGATCTCATACTGAGTCGCACATCAACGATTTCCGCCTGTTGAATGAAGTCCGACAAAACCTCGCTAACAGGCGTCTGAGGGATGGAAGTTTTACACACGCCCACACCAAAGCGCAACTATACGAGATACAGTGGCCTTCAAACCGGGCTCATCCTACAATTGAGCCAACCCGATTTTCAGGATTCCCAGATATGAAATATAGGGTCACAAGCTCTATACACGAAGACGTAGGAGCTCGCAACATGGTTGCAGAAACCATGAAGCTGGCATGTAGAGTCTCTTCAATGTTTTGCCGAGATCATGGCATCCCGATGTTACGAAGGTACGCCACCAGACCAACGTTGGTGTCTGAGTCGGCGTTGCAGGATTTGCTAGCTGCGCGCAGTCCAAATGGCTACCTATCGCCTTCTCAGACATATCCGCTCATGATTTCCGATTCGGTTGCAGGCTACTCAACGGATATCAGAGAGCATTTTGGATTGGGTATTCCTGCGAGCGATGGCTACGCTCGAGTCACGTCACCATTACGACGGTATGGTGATCTGGTCACCCACTGGCAAATAAATTCCGTCCTGCAAGGGAAAAAACCAATGTTCTCAGAAGAGTGGCTGAAAGACTTTGGAATCAGGTTTCTAGCCAGGGAGCGTCTCAGGAGACGTGCTCAGGGTCTACACGAAGCATTTTGGCACGTCTATTTTATTTCGAGATGGAGGGAAGCTGTGAAGTCCGGCCTTCATACGGACTGTCCTGATCCATTGTCTGGATTAGTTGGCCAGACTGATAGCATGCCGACACAGAACCGTGACTCGAAAAAATGGCAGGCAGAAATTGGTCTGGATCGCATCGGGTTGAAAGGCATAATCGCAGGCCTTGAGAACGGAGAAGTGCAACCTGGAACCTCTGTCCCTGTAGAGATCTCCGCTATTCGTCTCGGGGTCCGGCCACAGATCCAGGTCGCCCCAAGAGTGTGAAAGACGCTTATTGAAGGAAAAGTAGAGTAACGTATGATATGTACTCAAATTTAAACGCCTATGAGCACGCTAATAAATCTAATCACCATTTACTTGATATGGAATTTATGTGGTACGACTTTGAGAATTTCGAGCGCCAAACAATATAAATATGTTGGGACTCGCACGGCCTGTTCTTCGCGCTCACCATGTCCAATCTCGTCGCCAACCTTACTGGCTCTACTTTTCCAATCATGAGTGACGCTTGGTCGGGCTACCTTGCCCAAGCTCAACAAATTCCGAGGACGAGGCTCGCCTTGGTTGCTTTCGTCAACATCCCCCTCTTTGCCATCGTTCTTAACGTTTTATGGCAGTTGGTACGTGTCAGACTCTCATGCTTAGTCTCATTGTGCTCAGCAATATCATAGGTCATTCCGAAGAGGAAGACTGACCCTCCAGTTGTCTTTCACTGGCTTCCCTATGTTGGATCTGCGATAGAATATGGAAATGATCCCCTGAAATTTTTCTTGAATTGTCGGGAAAAGGTAAGAGAATGGCTGCTGTCGAGTTCTGCTCAAGCTCACATTTTAATATTCATAAGTATGGTGAAGTTTTCACATTCATCTTGTTGGGTCGTCGGTGCACTGTCGCTCTGGGTCCCGCGGGAAACAACTTCATTCTCGGAGGAAAATCTACTGTGTTCAATGCGGAGGACGCATATAAGGTTCGTGGTGTCTGTTCGG
Organism: Omphalotus guepiniiformis; assembly: GCA_028554645.1. Classification (NCBI taxonomy): domain Eukaryota; kingdom Fungi; phylum Basidiomycota; class Agaricomycetes; order Agaricales; family Omphalotaceae; genus Omphalotus; species Omphalotus guepiniiformis. The sequence goes on from JAQOOI010000075.1 coordinate 486,526, forward strand.
CTTAAAATCTCTCTCTGACACTCCGCAGCATCTCACCACCCCAGTGTTTGGCAATGATGTCGTTTACGACGTGCCCAACGAAAAATTCATGGAACAGAAAAAGTTCGTCAAGTTCGGTCTTTCGACAGACAATTTCCGTGCATACGTGGGCATGATTGAGAACGAAGTTGAAGAATTTTTCAATCACGATCCCTCGTTCAAGGTTTACCAGATGAACGACATCAACGAGTGGGGCAACTTCGAGACTTGCAAGGTTCTTGCAGAGATCACTATCCTTACTGCGTCCAGAACACTCCAAGGAGTAGAAGTCAGGAATAGCTTGGACAAGAGCTTCTCACAGCTTTACAATGACTTGGATGGCGGTTTCACTCCGATCAACATGATGTTCCCCAACCTTCCTCTTGAAAGTTATCGTAAACGGGATCGTGCTCAGAAGAAGATGAGCGATTTCTATGTCAACATCATCAAGAAACGTAGGGAAGAAGGAGGCGCTGTAAGTGCATTCCATTGTCAGCTGTCTAATATGGCTAATTGTTTCTTGTAGCATCAATATGACATGATATCTTCACTCATGGACCAGCAATATCGGACAGGTCAACCTTTGCAGGACCATGAGATCGCACACATCATGATTGCACTTCTCATGGCTGGTCAACATACAAGTTCGGCGACTGGTTCTTGGGCCCTTCTTCACTTGGCAGCTAACCCAGATATTGTGTAAGTCTACAAATTCCTTTACCAGACGGGGTAGCTTAATGGTTCACTTGGTAGTGAGGCACTTTACAAGGAGCAAGTTCAACACTTTGGAGAATCTGATGGCAGCTTCCGTCCGTTGTCTTACGAAGGACTACGCGACCTACCCATCCTGGATTCTGTCATTCGCGAAACCCTCCGAGTTCATCCTCCCATTCATAGCATCATGCGATATGTCCGTGATGATGTCCCAGTCCCTCCGACGCTATCTGCACCCTCCAAAGATGGCGTGTATATCGTGCCCAAGGGTAACTACGTGTTCGCTTCTCCTGTTGTCAGCCAGATGGACCCGCGGGTATGGAGAGATGCCGATAAATGGATCCCTTACCGCTGGAACGACCCGGAAGGCGTGGCTTCTCAGGCTCTCAAGCAATACGTTGACGAAAATGGCGAGAAGATTGATTTTGGTTTCGGTGCCGTGAGTAAAGGAACAGAGAGTCCTTATCAGCCATTTGGTGCGGGGCGTCATCGCTGCATCGGTGAACAGGTGAGTTTTTCTTTGCATTTTCATGTGTCAGGCTTATAACGTCTGCTCTCAGTTCGCGTACCTTCAACTTGGAGCCATTCTCGCTACCATTGTACGGAAAATCGAGATGCGCATCCCGACCGGCGTTCCTGCGCACAATTATCATGTAAGTCCCATCTTGTTATTATTGTAAGCTAGATCTGACTTGTGGCTTGCAGACCATGATTACGATGCCTAAGACGCCTAGAAACATTTATTACAGGAGACGAAAGTTTGACTAAGGATTAATACGCGCGTGCTAGTAGTTACTTTAGATTACAGCGACATATTAGAATCTCAGGAGTATACTTATTGGAAAAGAGTGCTTTGTGGAGGCTCCCATATACCATAATGAATTGGAATTTATAAGCTTTTTGGTGGTCAAACGCTGCGAACGTTGTATTGATAACTGTATAGACATGGCACATCTGCATCAAGACTCCTCGCCGTCGCCCTCGTCACTCTCCTCATCATCACTCGCCACGCCAATGACTCCTCCCTCTCCTGCGATCTCCCTCTCACGAAGTACCTTGCCTGCTTCTTTCAGCTTAGACCCGAATACCTTTCTCACTCCGGCATTAGCAGCTACGTCCCATATCTGCAATTTGGCTTTCGATCCTCCGGCAGCGACTGTGAGAGGATCATCCGGTGAGAACACCGTTGAGAAAACTTTGCCCTGTGAGAAATACGGTTAACACGCAAAAGGTCAAAGACACTTGTCAAGGGAAACTTACGACACCGAGATCTCTTGAAGTCACTAAACTGACATTTTGCTTCTCGGAGTTGTCTTCCACGTTCCAGACTTTTACAAGTTTGTCAGTGCCGCCAGTCACGAGGCATCCCTTGATATGTGGATTGACATCGATGGAAGATGCTGCACCGTCGTGAGCGGATAGTGTGAATCGTGCAGGGGAAGGCTGATCGAGGTTTGAAGGGAGAGTTCGAACATCGAAGTTGAGGACAAGACCGTTTTCCAAAGACACCTGTCAAGAAGACTCTGTGTTTAGCTGAAGACTTAATGGAGGCATAGGAAATATCATCTCACGTAGAACCCAGATTCGTGCCAAGGATCCCACCGCAATGCTTCCACATCGCTGCCCAGGAAAGCACCAACGCCCGTGTCTGGTGACCGAGAGTCGAATGTCCGCACCGTGCGATCATAACTTCCTGTCAACAAAACGCTTGGGTCCTTTTCATTCCACTGCACTGCCTGGACTTTATCCTTATGCACATCAAAGCTCCGTATAGCGCCGCCTCCTTCACCGCCATCTCCGTTAATTGTCGGATCTCGACTTAAATCCCAGAGTTTTACGGTCCGGTCTGCACTGGAACTTGCGAGCAAGTTTCTCTGTTTCTTGTTCCAGCTTAGACCTAGCACAGCATCGACGTGGTACCCCTTCTCTGCAGTCCGATGCTTAGTCTTTTTCTTCTTCTTCTTTCCTGTACCTAGAGGCGTAGGTATGTGTGCTTGAGTACGATCCGGGCGACCTAACACGCTATTGGGATACATCGATTCTACGACATCGAGAGACCATATCTCGATTTCGGGATCAAGTGTTCCAACCGCGATGTAGTTTCCAAAACCTGAATTTGAAGGGTCATTATTGGAAGACGAAGAAGCGGGAGGGAAATCGAGCCATTCGAGGCAGAGAGGAAAATTGGGGAGCATGAGGTCATGGTGTACATAGAGGTTGTCTTCAGATTCTTCGTAGACGTAGATTTCTAATTGCGAAATTTCGTCTTCTGTTTTTGCGACTACCAATAGATTGTCGGTGGGTAGAATCTCTAGTTCTTCCCGTTCGTTTTCAGCGTCGTCTTCCTACAATCGAATGAGTTATACGCAGCTGAGTTTAGATGAGGTATAGACGCGCCCACCTTGAGAGTAACGTAGGGGTCTTCATCGTTGTTTTTGAATTGTGCTAAAGCATTGATACTGCTGAAATGTCCAATGGCTAAACATGATCAGGCCAGAAAGAAATCTGTCCTAGATAACGAACTCACCGTCATTCCGGGTATCATTATCGTAGTCGTCCAGGTTATATTGCGATAGATCATCGTTTTTATCTTTCGGGGCATCGTCTACGTCCATGGCATCCTCATCCTCGCTTTGTCCATGTCGCAGGTCAGCCAAGCGGATATCTACTAAAAGTTTTGAAAGAGTACTTACTCGACCCAATTTTCATCATCATCATCATCCCCAGCATCATCCGCTTCGCCTCCGAGTCCCATAGTCTGAGCAGCCTCATGGGCACGTTTTAGTTCGACTTGAGCATCTTCAAGCTCGATCCGAGCAAGAGCGCTGACTCGCTCTAATTCTTTGTCGTCGAGAACGTATTTTGAAGGATGTTGAACGGATACACCTCGTCGTACCCAGGATACTGCAGAGATGAGACCGCTCATCGTCAATTGCAGTAATCCACGTTCAGCTTTGGCACCTGAAGCGTGCAGTACGAGATCTTCAAAATTTCTTTGCTTTCCTTTTTTGGGACGCCGGTTTTCGGGCCGGACTCGAGATCACTTTCTTCAACTGGAAGTCAAAATTTTGCCAAGTGCTGAGCATTGTCGCGATGTCGAAGTCGTTGAAGGTCGTTGACCGTTGCTGCGTCTGAGATGTTTCAATATCCGCTCCGCCTCCTTTACTGGCTCCCTAAACTTGGGGGTGTTTCCCCGCTAATACATAGCCAGGATATCTCGAGCTTCTGTACAATTACCGCCATGCTGGATATGCAAAGTTATGATCTAACGATGATGCACACTTCGAAAGCAAGCCAAGCACAGGACACCAGATTCATCTTAGTAGAGACTCTGAGCTCTGGACCCGGCGACCCCTGTCCTGTCAGCTATCCGAAAAGTCCCGTAAGAGCAAAAACTTTGTGGCCGAAGGCGGCAACAGCCTTCTTGTCTGTCGGATCAGCGGCATGAGTCGGAGCCTAAAACTTGGTTTAGAATCGGATTAGGTCAGAATGATTTCAAACGTCCTTCCGACTTTTTCCATTGCGACCTCACACTCACGGAATTTGCATATTCTCCATAAACCTCAATATATTTACATTTTAACGTGTGTAGATGTGAAAAATAAAGCAGTTTATGGGGAAAGACGGACGGAATCTGATCACGTGTACTTGGAATGCTGCCGTTGTATGTGCCGATCAATAACCGATCACGAACAACTATGACCCTTTTCGGCGCGTCTTGCAATATTCGATACACCAACTTTTTCCCGATGCATTCCATGCGGCATTCCGTATATATAAACCTTCTCAATTTTCAAGTTATGTTTATTTCTACCAAATGGCCACCCTAGTGCAGGATGAATCCAACTCTGCGACCGTTTACTGCAGTTTAGAAGGTTCTCTATCTACTCCCCCCTATTCCCTTCTACCTGCGAAATCCGAGTTGTCTCTTCATACACGACATCCTCTCTCTGAAGGTTCACGTTCAAAATGGTGCTATGAGACCAGGCATATGAAGATCAATCTGGTGACTTGTCGTTGGGGGACAAGTGCACCTACATATGGTATGCACGGGGCCGTTGAAGGGACCGTTACAATATTGGGTCATCATCCAGACCACATACATGACATTACTGTCACGGTGAGTCTTCTTCTCTTATTGTGTCTAGAGACGATGCCAATGACGGTCCATTTAGTTAGAAGGAAGTGTAGCATCTTCAACTCTTACCAACGGATCCCCTATAAACGAGACTATCGTATTCATGTCACATTCCATACCCATCCAACTGCCCGAAACACGCACTCACGGAGATCAGCATCCATTTTCCATTCCAATACCCTCAGAGATTGACGTGCAAGGCGTAACGACCCCTGCCCCTCCCTCATTTTTCCGATTTCAAAATGGTATCATCGGCGAAGTGAACTACGCGTTAAAGGTTTCTATGTCGAGACATGGAAACATGCGATTCAGAGCAGACGAATCGTAAGTTATATCAGTTCTCTTCGCGTTGTTGCATGCTGATTGCGCATAGTAAAACCATATCTATTTTATACCTTCCAAAATCCCGACCTGCGGAACCTCCGCTAGCAAGGATACCAAAACCTCTGGAGCGTATCACCGAGAGTCCTGATCTGTACGTCTCCGAGCACGTCAGTACACACCCATTGATTCCACAATGGCCCGACACAACACCCTCCCCTAAACGATCATCAAGTAACCTAGAGCCGTTCAAAAAGTCTATTTATGTGAGTTCGTCTTTGACATAGAACTACTGCTTTCATACTGAACTCGCTTCAGTTCTCGATACCCGCACCCCAATGCTTTGCATCAGGGGATAAAATACCCTTCTTCCTCAGTCTTGTCTTCCCTAGCAGCCCTGTACAGGCAGCTATGTACTCCCAAAATGTTCATGTGGCCCTTTGCAAGCGAATGATCCTTGCTACCCCAAGATCAAGTCTACGAAAACTTCTCATGCGTCGCTCTTGGAGTGCCTCAAAGTCAAATCAGGTCGGAGACACGCATATGTCGCATCCAAGTACCTCTACCGACACTGAGGATGAAGACGACCATCCTGAGGGACTGCGTTCATCAAAGACTCTTACCTCCGACTCCCTAAGCCGAGTCTTGGACCCCTATCATCATATATCAGATTCCATAAGGAGGGAATGGTGTATATCAATCGGCCTCATAGAAACGCGCAGTGAATACTCTGAAGGAGTCTATCTCCTTCGTGGTACACTAACCGCGGGGGATGTAGGAAGGGAATGTTCTTGGAACGTCGGTTCGATAGCCAAAGTCCAGGTTAGTTAGTCCCGCTTTTTCTCCGCCTCCATTAGATGCTTATCAATGCGTTTTTTTTCTGCTATACAGTATTTCATCCGCGTGACAGTTGACTGTCCGGAACACCTCAAGGAACATCTTCCTGATTTTACGTTTGAGCAAGACGTGGAACTCACCACTGATTGTTGGGAGGCGATGAATAGGGAGGTCCGTTCCATGGGCGGATTACCGGCTCCGGCTTTGGGTCTGGTAAGGGACTTGCAAAGAGACGTGGGCGAGTTCTAGTTGTTATCAGTATTAATGATCTTACTGTATTATAGATATTATTAGAGTATTTAATAATTTGTAATTCGTATTTGCAGGCAAAATGTTGTAATATGGCATACTATAATTTGCAATGACCTTGATCATGGATGTCAACGAGTCTCAACGAGTCCACATAGATGGCACGTAGACTTGTCGCAGATAGGCGCGAACGAGTACTCTCGAAAACACTGCATCAAGCAGCGATGAGTTATTGATACAACCGAACTACAAATACAGAATATGTTATGTATTGCTACAACTTGAACATCCTTCGCACGAGCTGCTCATACAAAGATAGGGCTCCAGACCTCTGGCTGCCAGACGTTTCCTCCACGATGTATCAATCCCGTGATGAACAACTCATCGCCAGTGAGACCACCCGATCCACCCAACTTCCAAGCTTCGAGACCAGGATCACAAGTATCACCTTTGATCTGTCAGGCCATCATCAGCTATGCAGAATAACGAGATGTGGGAATGAAGATATAGTACGAACCTGGATTAGCCTAATATATTCGAGGATCGCATTCGCAATGGCGACAAGAAGTCCTTGACGGTCGATTTCTCCACGCTGAGTTTTGATACGTCTCTCGCATGGAAACTTGTAGTATCCAGGCCACTAAAATATAAATCGTACGTGAGCTGCAAATATGACGGGGTATAGCACCCAAAAGACATACAACCAGTTTCATCTTGATTTCCCTGTACTGCAGACCCTTCGCGACTTTATCGCGCGCGCCGACAATGTCCGGAAACATCCTCTCAACAACGGAGGAGACCCTCACACCGTATTCATGAAATCCCTTAGCTTGGAAAATAATTGACGCGTCTCGGTGGGAATTTCCGCGAACTGCATCTTGGTCGTCGTAAAAGACTTTTTGTGGCACACGCATGTGGTTGGTAGGACCGCTCCTTCCATTAGAATTGAAGATGCTACGAGGGTCGTCATCCAAGATATACCTGGAAGGTTTGATTGCAATTTCCTTGTGATGACGAGAACTCGCATGATTGTACGGGGAAGCAGAGGAGTGCTCTGAACCACGGCGCGACCTTTGTGGCCCGAGCTAGAATTAATAGTAAATACATTTGTACACTGGGGCACAATATAAGATATATGAAACGTACCTGAGTGTGGGTAGATCCATCTTTGCGATAGTCCGCTGGAAGGTTTAGGTAGTCGGGGTAGACATGATGAATTTGAGCGCTTCCATGCTTTCCTTTGCCGTTCGAAGCAGAGTTTCTCCGATCCGTCAATGGACCAGAACTGAGGCCTGAAGGTGACTGTGTGGAGCGGGTGTTCGGATATGGATTTCCGTTTCGTGCCGCGCTCTCCCTTGTCCTGGTTGGTGGAGTCGAGTTGTAGGACTCGGGGCTAGACGAGTACTGCACCTGAGGTGGAAAGGTTCCAGCATGTTGGGTATACTGGCTTGAAGACTCGGGGACAGACGAATACTGAGCCTGAGTTGAAAAACGTCCGGCACGCTGAGTATACTGGCTCATATCGTAAGACTCGGTGCTGGACGAGTACTGAGACTGGGTTGAGAAAGGTCCAGGATGTTGGGTATACTGGCTCAAGTCGTAAGACTGAGAGCTCGACTCGTAAAGACCGTGAGGTGGGAAAAGTCCAGCATTTCCAGTGTTAAGGTCGCTCGCGTATCCGAGCTCTTGCCCTTGAAGGTACTGCAAGCTCTGCCCACGATCGTTTGAAGGCATTTGAGCGGAGTAGGAAGACGAAGAATAGCTGACAAGTCCAGCTTGAGGCCAGGCATTATTCATTGACGAGTACATTTGAGAAAACACAAGGAGAAATCAGAAAGCGAGGAATGAAGAGATGATTTCGTTGAGCACATCCAAATACTTTAAATACTATCCTTTGCCCATTCTTTGGGCCACAACTTAGTGGTCTAAGCAACTTCCAGGAGAGATTTACATTGTCTACCATTTCCTAAAACGTCCGAGGACAGCAGGAAAAACATTCGACCTGTGATTTTATTAACGAGCACATAATGGAAAGTGTCATTGTCCGCCAGCGATGATACCGATGTCAAAGCCGCCTGAGTAGCATTGACCACGTTAACGAGATAAAGAAACGTTTGGGGAATTTGCTCGGTAAGTTTCTTGGTTTCCGTTCTGAGATATGTCCCGTATATGTTCTTGCTGTTCGAAAGGAAACCATGAAAGCGAGACCATGAAACTTGAAGCTTGAAGCTTTGAAGGTGAACATTCGGAATCGCTGTGGCTGTGGCTCAAACCGTTTTCGGGCAATCACCGGCATTTGCCTGCCCTCAAGTAGCGCCTAGCGTACAACCTTTCAAAGACTCAGTGCGTTCAAACTTTCATTCAACTTATCTTGCTCCGATGGTCAACGTCCATTATGTCCAAGGATAGCTGCAATTCTCCCTGGAAACCCAACTCAAATAGAATCTGGTAGAATGCGGTGTCACGATTGTTTAGAATCGTCTTTGTCACCCCATATCCCGGATGAGTGGCTAATGTCGTAATGTCTCTTGATCTAACCGTCAGCTGGCCGACGATATAAATTGTCTGGGGAGTTACTATTCAGGTCGTAGTCTTCATGCCTCCTCCATTCACTGATCCTCACGTCGAAGATTGCCAAAAGCGCATCAGAGCTCTCTTCGGCGGGGCTTTTGTTGTCGATACTCGCCAGGCCAAACTTGTGTGAGTTCAAGTTATAGCAATGCCATATTGAACTGCTGCTCATGCTTGTCGCAGATGGGAACACCCCTATTACCCGCTATTTTACTTCCCTCAGAGCGAGGTACCTTCTTATTTCATCGACGATGCCAGCAAGCGATCGTGCGCCGAGAACGCTACCGCCTACGACATTGTGGTCGGCCCTCATCGAGCTGCTGGAGCGGCTATTGTCTTCTCGGATAAGGCGGGAGATCGCGCTGGATTGTTGAAGATCAATTTCAATGCTATGGACATGTGGTTTGAAGAAGAAGAACAGGTGTATGTGCACCCGAAAGATCCATACAAGGTATATTAGTTCAGCCTTACTTATATGAAACAAGGTTCACTGTTCCTGTTCCTGGTCATAGCGAGTTGATGTACTTCAGTCTTCTCGCCACGTCCGCGTCGAGGTGGATGGCGTCGAGGTTGCTAATACACACAAGCCACGCCTGCTGTTTGAGACAGGTCTTCCTGTCCGTACCTATATTCCTAAGACAGATTGCAAGCTAGATCTTCTAGTGCCTTCCGAACTTGTGACCGCTTGTCCCTACAAGGTTTGTGCTTAAATCTTACATACGCATAGAGCATAGCAACTAATTCGTCGTTTCTGCTTCTGTCTTTCAGGGCGAAGCCAAATATTATCATGTACAAAGTGCATCGAACAAAAGAACCGAAAACATTGTGTGGTGGTATCGCAACCCGAATCTCGAGTGCGCCGCTATTAATGGATATGTTGCGTTCTATGACGAAAAGGTAGATGTTTGGCTTGACGGCGTCAAACAGGAGCGCCCGAAGACTCATTTCTGAATGATTTGCATGTGGAGGGACGCGATTGTCTTCTAAATGTAGATGGCGTGCTATGTTATTAGGTTCATATACTGCGTTGAGCGGTGAAATTTGAATCAGCAAGGAATCCAGTCTAATACACTCGAGCGTGTATTTCTGCATGCTTTGTATGCTAGCTCTGCTTTATATTATTGAAAGCTCATCGTTCGCAGAGTGACTATCGGCGGTGCTCAACGGTGACTTCTGCAGCTTCCATTCAGCGTTAAGGATTTTGAGGTGAACTGGGGAACGAACGTGTGAGTCATGCTGTAGGTGTAAGCATATGCCGAAGAGCGGCATCATTCTGTAGCCGAGACCCGGGATTTTTTTCACTTTTGGCGAAGTTGTGACGGGAAGCTCACCTTACTCTGCAACCACCATCATCTCAGCCTCACCTCTCTTTCTTTTTCTTGGTCCTCGTAATTGTTTCACAATTTCGCCCACCCACTCCCCCAACACAACCACTCGTATCTTCTGTCCGGGCAGAGGATTCATGCTTCGGCCTCCAATCGGTATTACCAGACATAAGACATTTTTTTGGTGCAAGTCACCCAGTTTTGTGAGCTGCTTATTCTTTCTGTGGACCGGTCGTGTTTGTTGACAGAATGGCTTACTGACCCTCCTTTCTGGACTTCATAGCGCTAAAATCCTTCCATACTGCCCAATATGGCTTCTGCAGGCATAGTTAACATTCGTCGCGATGTCGATGATAAATTCTACCGCTACCGGTGAGTACTCTAACCACAATGCCGCTTTTTGGGCTGTTACATTTACTAACGGGTTGCACAGTATGCCTCTCCTTCAGACAAAAATTGAAGGAAAAGGCAACGGCATCAAAACTGTGATCCCTAATATGGCCGACGTAGCTCGTGCACTGAGTCGCCCCCCTACTTACCCCACCAAATTCTTTGGCTGCGAGCTTGGCGCGCAGACCTCCTTCGACGAAAAGAATGAACGGTATATTGTCAATGGTGCTCACGATGCCAACCGTCTCCGTGAGCTCCTTGACGTATTCATCGACAAGTTTGTTCTTTGCAAGTCTTGCAAAAACCCCGAGACGGAACTTGTGATCCTCAAGTCTGGTCGCAATGAGGAGATCATTCGTGACTGTAAGGCCTGCGGAGAAAGAACGGGCGTGGACATGCGGCACAAGCTGACCACGTTCATTCTAAAGAATCCGCCGGTGAAGGTTAAGAAGGGTAAAAAGAAGACAGGTGCAGGGGATGCTGCGGCAGGCGTTGGTGGTGGAGGTGATCATACTCCTGAGAATGGGGATGCTGAGCTCTCCGAGAACGGCGCTGAGAGTGACGACGAACTGACTAGAAAGATCAAAGCCGAAGCTAAAGATCTCAGTGCCGATACTGCGCTTGCCAAAGAGGATTGGTCCGCCGATACATCTCCGGAAGCTGTGAAGCAGCGCATCAAGGCCCTTGAGGGCAGTTTGGCCGGGGTTGCCCTTGCGAACGGCGACGATGAGGGCAGTGACGACGACGCTAATAGTCCTTATGGCCAACTTGGAAAGTGGGTCGAGGACAACCGTGACGATCATGAAGGCGACACCAAGGCTTTCCTAGTTGCCGTGTACAAGAAAGCGGAAGAACTAGGAATTGAGAAGAAGCACAAATCGGTGCTCGTCCTTGTCCAAGCGCTGTTCACTGCCAACGTGTTGGAAGAAATCCCTAAATATGCTCCGCTTCTAATCAAAGTAAGTTGGGTACTTTTCGTTCATGGGTTTCTTGTGTTGTACTGATTCTGTGATTCAGATGGTTACGTCCGAGAAACATCAAAAAGCGCTCTTAGGTGGTATCGAGCGCCTTGTCGGCATCGTTCACACTGAGCTCCTCCCTGCTGTCCCGAAGATTCTCATGGCGCTCTATCAGAGTGACATAATCGACGAGGAAGTCGTCACTCAATGGGGTACTCATGTCAGTAAGAAGTACGTCGATAAGGACATCAGCAAAAAAGTCAGGAAGGCTAGTGAGCCGTTCCTAAAGGTCTGTCTTTCTTCGCCGCTGCGTGACTCTTTCATCCTGATTTCTCTAAAGTGGCTTGAGGAGGCCGATGATGACGATGATGATGATGAAGAGTAGATGTGTATATGCTTGATAGGTCGGCGTCATGTATTGTATATTAGTTTCGGTCTGCAATAGCTTTGGGTATCTTCAATTCGATCTGCTTCTGGGTTCGACATCTATACTGTACAGTGCTAGACATTTGTTTATCCATTTACCACTTTCCCATTGTACGGAACCCTAAAAAAAACACATGCCGAACATACCGTTCATGGCCAACGTGGGGATCGAACCCAAGACCTTCGCGTAACAGTATTAGCACGACGCTCTAACCAACTGAGCTAGTCGGCCAGTACACGAAAGGCAGCCTTGGGGAGTGGTATCAGGAGCTTTTGTAAGTATGTACCACTCGCAAGTGTAAGTACCACCCGTATCTGGTAGGAAGACTAATGCGCGGATGCGTGAAGTATTGGATGTGCATTGGAGATGTTTGGTGAGAAGTTTCAGTAGTACTGCGTAATATGGATTGTAGGTGAGGTGATTTCTGTGTTTGTGGTACATGTATTACACTTACACAAAGGGTTAATGAGACGCGATGAGATCGCACGAGCGAGCTGGAAAAGACGGGCAACGTCCACCCAGAGCTAGTGGCGTGCGTATGAAGTCCATAAGAAGAAAACATGGATGTAAGTGTGTCACAACAACACAAAGCAGGGCTTGTACAGCCAACAGCGGGAAAAGGTAGCAACATCCTTCGAAGAAGAAAGAATCAATCTCTGACAAGCAGTGAAAAACAAAGAGTGATTAAAGAGAGACAATTTAAAGCAAGGGGAGCTCGATGACCGGAAGCAAAGACGAGAGGGATGAAAATTGTCATCGCAACTTACTTTAGAAGAGCAACGAATAAAATCAGGAAACAGGTGAGTATATGCTAAATATAAAAGACAATGTAGGTTGTAACATAAAGAATAAATAATGTCAATCAGCGTTCAATCGAAACGTTCAGGTTCTTTGTAAGTAAGTATCCATTACTGTGCAATGCAAATGTCCAACAAAGATGTCAATAATATGAGAGTGGAAAAGTTGGAGAGAAAATGCAACGATCACTTCAAACAACCTTGACAGGCACCCGCCGTAATTCACCCTCGGCCCCGGCACTCAACACACGAGTATGATTATTTTGAGTTTCTTTCTTCAACACCGAGAGTTGCCTCGGACTCGGACTTGTACTAGCGGCAGAGACGAGGATGATACCAATGTGTTGGCTACGGTGGTAGCTAATGGCAACGCCTTGATGCTGGTTTTCGGCGGTGGCGGGGGAACATTGTCTGTTTCCGGGTCCATGTCTACATTGAACCTTGTTGCAGGAGGAGCTACTGGCGCAGGAATCGCAGACATCGCCTCCACGTCGGGTTTCGGTGGTGGTACAGGAGGATTATCCGTGTACATAGTGTCCGTATCTTCAACACTGTTAATTGGTTGACAGACAGGCGCCTTGAGTGCGGGGAGTGAGGAGTTAATCAACCTGAAAACGAGGAATGTCGAGATGGTTGATTAGCAAATCATTCTAGGTTATATGAAAGAAGTTTGGAGACACAGATAAGAGAAACGAGGAAGAAGCAGATAAATGAATGCAGCCTACCTTAACCAAACTCTGCCAGGCTTCATCCTTTCCCTGACCACCTCCCATTCTGTCCTCTTACCACTACTCTTGTCCAAGCACGCCAAAAGCAGCTCCCGCCCTTCCTTAGTCCCATCCCCTTCAAGAATCCACTCGCCTTCCCAACCAATACCCAACCCCGAATGTTCTCCGCCTTCACCTGCACAAGCGTCGGATAAGAAACTTAACGGAATATCATCCCTTCGAACGTGAACTCTGGTCACCCAAACCCACTTTCTCACCACAGCAAACCCGCCAGGAGTATGAGGTGACGGCACCCGCAATGGCATTTCCATAAGGGTCATCTCTGGCGTGCGCCGTAGAGCATGGATCGGAATGACGTACGGGATATAGGGAATGACAAGACGAATGTTCGGGCCGGTTTGTGTAGGCCTCTGTCCTTGCACCACAGGATAGTTTGCAGGCTCAACAAAAAGGTGATCGAAATATTGAGGACCTGGGAGTGTAAGTGGGTTGTCTAGGGGTAGCAGTGCGAGAGAAGGAGAGAAGTTTGATGGGCAGTACGGCACAAGGCGTTCACCAGTGAATAAGAGCCAAGTGGCGCCTGGAGGTGACTGAGATGACTGAGATTGAGTGGATGATCGCGAACGTAGACTGCGAGGCGAAGGCGTGCGCTCTCTCTGACTTGGAAGCGGAGGGACAAAGCCTAGGTTACACACAACGTCACCAACGCTAAGATGCTCCCACAGACCAGCTTTGATGAGCTCGTCTTCGCAACTTTCTAGTGCCGGTGAGCCCTCGCCTCTGTTCCTACGTGTCAGGCCCATTTCTGTGCAGGGGACAAAAACACGGAGAATTGGGGCGCGCAAACGGGAGGCTGCAAGAGCAAGCGCATGTGGGTTGTTGCCAGTTGACTCCAGAGGATCAGAAAGGATACTACGAGCACGTGTGTTAGAGGCTAGTGATTGAGCAATGTGAAGTCTAGGTCTAGGTGTCGGTCGCAAAGCGGAAGAAGGAGTATCATCAACTGAGGTGGCGGAGGAAAGGGGACTAAAACTAGACTCGCTGTCGTCCTCTGAGTCTTCGGAAGGGGGACGAGAGTGGTACCGACTATGGGAATTGCGCCAGCCAAAACTGGAGGAGTAATACTTGAGTGCTCGGGACTCTACTGGACCAGGAGGAGGTGCTTGTTTTCTGCCTAGAGAAAGGAGAGAAAGCCGTTTCTTTGATTTTGGAATACAGATACTGCCCTCTGTGTGTGCACGGACATGACAGGGCTGCGCGAGCGGAGCAGGAAATACGAGTTCCCGGGTGGAGTGTGCACTCGGCGTCAGAGGGAGCCTGTCGGCCAGTAACGGCGGAGGGGGCGGCCCGACGGCAGCAGAGTGGGCAAGCGACTGAAGCAAAAGCACGAACCTTGAATGCGCAATCGTCAGTCGCGCCAGGCGGCCAGTTCGTCGCATTTTCTCGTAAGACCGAGCACCGCTCAGCACAGACAGCGCATGTGTTGGGTAGTTGTGAAGGGCTGTCTGCTGCGACAAGTTCAAGAGAACAAGATCCTCCCATTTCACGTCGACTCTTCCAACGACTTCCATGTCTGCCTCTTTCCGACAAACAGCATATGCGGGCACATATCGCCCTAGTATGGCATCTTGCAGCACATCGCTAGCGTCGAACAAAGCCCTGGAACGTCTGCATGTGGCTGCCAGTGCCTGAAAATCGTCCCAGGAGAGAAATGAGAGCAATACAGGGAGCACAGAGGGATTGTAGAGCACTCGGAGCACTGTCATTACAATGAGCGTGTCGTAGGAGAAAGGAAAGAAAGTACAAAATTTTGTCCCCGCAGAGCGATCAGACTTGTCTCTGACGCGTTAATTTTAGCATTTCGACGCAGTCAGCATACTCCGAATCCACCGGACCGGCGTGTTTCTCCTATGTGTAGCTTATGTAATACATTCGTCACTACTTCAACTTTTTTTGGCAATATTTCTGCCATTTTGTTTGACGACATTGCGCAACAATGGCAACACGATCGCTACAACTCCACGACACTCCAGCCGGTGGGCCTACGCGCTGCAAGCTGGTCAAATTTACGACGCTGCAGCCGTCAGCAGGCCGTCAGCACTTCCGTAGTCAAATTGATAAATATCTTTGGAAAGACGCGGCGCACTACTATGCCCTGACATTAGGTCTAGACAACTATGTACATAACTACCTCCGGATCCATTCCATATTCCGACTTTCTTTCAACCAAGCGCACGATGGGAGATAGCTGCGAATGTATACTGTCCCCAACCGCGGGCGCAGCAACAAGGTTCATCTGCCAATCTACCTCCGAGTCCTTCGTAGACGGTGCGAATTCGAAGAGTTCAACTACACCAGCCAGCACAACTTCTATTACGCATAAATGAGAACTCGGCAACACGGACGAAGCGAAAAATTCTCACTCATCTACAACTGTGAGAAGTTGAAACCACTAGGAAGGAAGGGTGAGCAAAAACAATCCTTCGCAACGGGGGGAAAACCAAACACAGACATGCAAGCACGTCCGATGAAGGTCATTCTACTCGGTGTTCAGCAAGTCTGTCAGCAATACGGTCAGGTTCCCGCACTCGGGCACTCACAATCGGGAATACAGTATGCATCTAGCACGGCTTGAGGCATAGGTGAGAGCCATCTCTCTGGTTTACATTCAAGTGTGTCGTCTCGCCACAACGCCGGATTGCGGTTCGTGTTCAGAATAGAAATGTTAATATTGCGGGACGATTATCCTGTATCTCCTTCCCTTCAAGACCTGTAACTGTGACTGGAATATGAAGAGGAACGACTGCTTCCTCGCGCGCTGCTAGAACATTTAGGAAGCTCTCATCCGTATTCTATCTGGCTCACATTCGATCGACTGTGGTAACTGGGGTTGTCTGTCCAGTGGTCGCATCATCCGGCATCATTAAGCTAGGTAGTCGGCGACAGTCAAATGACACAACAACTTACAAGCGTAGTGTCTCTCGGCATATGACATCCATATACGAAAGTGCGAGCAGTTCATTTCATGGAAAGATCGCCCCCATAGGCTGCACGAGCTGATACACTTCTTTCCCGGAGTTGCTCTTGAACATCCATGTGGTGAGCGAGAAGGTGGAGGATGCGAGATAAATCCATAAATGCTCTTGGAATCATCAACCCACCCAGCCGAAGTGGTGTCCATTGCAGCGAATATTAGATTGCTATAATGTGACCCGTAAGCAGTGATTAGACGCTGCAGCGGAGGATCGACTTACGACATCTACCAAGACAATGTCAGCGCTGAGTAGCTTGTTTGAGCGATTCTACATACCTGACCAATAAGCTCCTGCTCGTCAAGCTTGTCTTCGCCTGCAGAATCTCCCTCACTGCAGAAAAATGTTTATAAATTCGTTCTCAACAGCAGTCAAACGGTGAAGCATACTAAGCATGCTAAGAATATCTTTTTCTCTTCCATTTTGTTGAAAACCACCGCCTCATCCCCTGTGGAGAGTCCGTTTCTTTTCTTCGAAGATCTCCGTTGACAGGTCGTGCATGTAGTCAGCCATGTCGCGGACGATATGCGTATCCTGGACAGGCTACAGATTGAGAATGAACCAACGGAACTTGGGAATACGAACTTTCGCTGCCCAAGGAAGGACAAAGGCACTCCATTAGCCCAGACCCATCAACGTTGGCCTGGAATGAGACAGAGTGAGGAGGTACGCGGACGACAGAAACGCATACATTAGATCCTTTGTGGCTTTGCTGTATGGATGTGCACGCTTCATCGTTTAGAGGATCAAAAGAATAGCCTAGACCTGCTTGACCGATAAGTTCGAGGGAAGTGCAACTCGTCCAGGACAACACGTCAATCTGCGTGAATGTATGAATGTTCTGAAGCGCCAGGGTATAGATTGATTATATTTACCTCCTGTGGACCGTCCTGGAGCTTCTTCTCAGGTGCGGATCGAAGCTGAAAAGATTTTGACAAATTGATTTTTGAGCAGTATTTCAACCTTGTGAGCATCTTCCGTTGTTTGGGATGACGCTCACTTGCGAGAGATTAGAGTCCTCTAAATCTACGTGAGTTTGAAGGAATCTTGCCAAGAGTTCCTAGCAGTCCCTTTCCAAGCACCAAACCGTCTACCCTATCTTCTCACAAGTTGAGATCCTGTATAACTGAAAGATGAATGAACGCATTTATACGTATGAGTTCATCGGTTTCCTCAAAAATCACTTGGTCCTGCAAAAGAAGTCAAGACGGCCATTGAGTAACAAGAGGCACTAACCTTACGCAACAACTTGGATCGAATGTAAAGAGTTGCTTTTCCCTCATGGCCAGCCCCAAAATCAACGCAAGGCGATCTATGAAGTAGTTTATACATTACCCCCATAAGCGCATTGATGCAGAAGGTAGAAACATCTATAAGGAGCGTCAGAGTGGTACCAGCAAAGAACTTCTGCAAGTACTGGCATTGATTGGCCAAAAATGCAGCTCCCAGACCCAAGGGCTAAAAAGCTCCTCATGATGTCCTGGAGTCAATCCGACAAACTTTCAATAGTCTTCACTAAACACTTACATACCCGTAACCCACGATGTCGCTACCGGGCAAGGTAGATAATTCGAGTGAAACAACGGCGGAAGAAAGACCAAGGTTCTCCAGGGAAAGAGCGTGCAGACGAGTTGAACTAGGATAGTGATTATTGAGTGAGGTTGGTTTGAGCTTGATGAGGCCGTTGTAGTGATTGTAACGCTTGAAAGAGCGAACGCAGGCGTGTCTAGGTGAAGTGAATATACGCTCATCGCTGCAGATGCAATCTATGCATCGAGCCTCTTCTGCCATTCGCTCAATTCCATATAACGAAGCCTTCATTAAATTTGTAGGATGAGGGTGGCCAGAAGTTCATTCAATTACCAGCCCGGCCCGGCCCGGGACGTGACTCCAACTAAGACCACCATCTAGGTTATACTACTCTCCTTACTCGACAAAGGCGACATGCCAGACGCAAGTATCTTCTAATCTTTTAAATCGTTGATTCTAACCTTAAGATCTTCACAGAACGACAAGCTCGCACGAGATATCTTCGGAGGCTCAGATTCGGAGCTATCTTCTGATGAGAATGAGGGTGCGTTGCTTTCATTCTGCTCCTTCTTACCTGCCTCTGAATAAAACTTTACAGTCGTCAATAATCGCTCTCGCCAGCGTTCTCCAGTCGAACATGGGACGTACGACGACGACGTATCTGCGGGAGACTCTGAGGACGACTACCAGGATAGACCAGATGGTGGCAAAACGAAGAAAAAGTCTTCAAAGCCAAGAAAGCGACGGTCAGCGGCTGGGGGAGCGGAAGGTACTGAAGCAAGAAAGAGGAAGCGACCTGGGACTGCGACAAAAAAGAAGAAAAAGAGCGCATATGAAGATATTGATTTAAATGAGCTGCCTCCGGAGCAGGGTGAGTCTTCTCTGACGAATTGTGAAGAAAACAACAACTCTAAAGCAAATATGTTCCACTCGATAGCTAACAAAATTCGCCTCGACATGCAAATCGAAGCCATTCTGAAGACTAAGCGTGCCTCCCGACCGAAAAAACGCAAGAACAACGATGAGGTTCTTGACTCGTTCGCTGACGATGAAGTCGCGCGACTACGTGAGACAATGAACAATGCAGCAGAGGAAGATATGCGCGCCAATCAGGAGAAGCAGCCTGCAACTGCAAAGTTGAGGTATCTTGTCGAGGCTATGGAGACTCTTCGAAAGTATGTGTCCGTAAAGGAACTTTTCCTCAAATTCAAACTTCTACCCCCACTACAGAGCTTCCCTTGCACAATCCATTATCGACAACAACCTACTGGAGGCCGTTAAACGGTGGCTCGAACCCCTCCCCGATCGCTCCCTCCCAGCCCTCAACATCCAACGTGAACTCTTCTCCACGTTGCGCAAAATGGAGTTCATCGACTCTTCGGTGTTGAAAGAGTCCGGGCTTGGCCCACTAGTGTTATTCTACACTAAATGCCGGCGAGTGATGCCAGATGTGAAAAAGGTGGCTAACGAGCTAGTGAGCACATGGAGTCGACCGATCATCAAGCGGAGTGCAAGCTATAGGGATCGAGTGATACCGGTTGCGTCAGGTGGATCGGGTATGGACGTCGACGGGGACGGACAGTCGCAAGGACTCTCGCAGCACAGACCAGAGAGGCTGAACGCGATTTTGGCGAGAGCCCGAGAGGAAGATAAGAAGAGAGTGCGGAAGAACGCGGTGGCTATTCCACAGAGGGAGCTTGGGACGTATACGATTGCCCCCAAGAGCAATGCAGGCGTTATGAGAGAGAATGTAAGTGTGGATAATGATGTCGAACGAAGGAGAAAGAACGCGGAGAGGTTGAGGAGCTTGACGAGGAAGGTCGCGGGGAAGTGAGTGCTGTATATGACCTATTACATATTCTTTCATGCCTGTGCAAATCGTATCCTGCTTTCTCGATCCTGTTGTAATGCGCTTTGATGATTATACATCAACGATTGGCTTTTCAGATGCTCATACTAGTACGCGCTGGTATACTGTGACCCTCGCTCTCAGTTTCGAAGTGCAGTTGCTGACCTCACTCGATCTCACTGTCCTAATTATTTTTATCTGCTGCAGTAGTCAATATTTATACATTCTTACAAATTGACTTGTTGTCCTGGATGGGTCGCCTTGCTCAAACTAATTGGTCAAGCTAATCTAGGATATTCCATTGATCCCATGCAGCAAGGCCATGAAGGGCATTTTGTGTGGGCCTTTCGACGACCTACGTTCTTTCTTGGGTAGTGAATATCGGTACTCCCAAGTACCGTCAACCTGCCCGTGAAGGAATGCATACCCTCCGAGACTTCGCTGATTGCTGTCAACCGAAGTCCACGAAGATAAGAAGCGCGCTCTCGAGGAAGAGGATGAGGCGGTGGGTCAACAGATCGGACGAGGAAAAGATATCCTTAAGGTGCTCACTATACTCCGTCCATCGATGCTGATTGAAATAATGTTTGGTGACATTCTTCCAGATGAGCGTCGCAAGCGGAGAGGTTCCTCCTCCTCCAGCCTCTATATTATCGCTTGAGTTATGTATGCGGATCTATTCGATCGTCTCGTGAATTAATTTGCATTTGCATATATGTACAACATTGAGACTCTTTGACTCTCTACTGCTCAAGTAGCTTGGTTACTTCAGAGTCGATGGCTTCGGGTGTTGTCGTTGATGCCCATCGATGAACAACTCTGCCTTTCTTGTCAATGAGGAACTTCTCAAAGTTCCACTGTGAAAAGTGTATGCTCAGCGAGGATACCAATTGCTTTCTATGTCAAGACGCACCTTGATCCGAGTAAGACCCAGAATTCCTGACTTCTCACCCTTCAACCATTTGAAAACTTCGTTGGTCTTATCTCCGTTAACATCAGACTTCTTCATAAGAGGGAAAGTGACGCCATGGTTAACGGTGCAAAATTCAGCTACAGCGGCATCGTCGAGGGGTTCCTGACCACCAAACTTCGGGATAGGTGGCGTATGTCAGATAAAGTATGGACGTAAGAGCAGGGCCGCACCTGGTTGCATGGGAAGCCCAGAATGATAAAGCCACGCTCCTTGTACTTGTCATAGAGGGCTTGCAGACCTAAACGAAAGATTACCCTCAATCACTGATGTCAAAAGAGATCCACACGCCTTTGTATTGAGGAGTAAAACCGCTACGAAATGCAATCGGCTTGTGTCATATTCACGGAACACAGAAGATATTCACCATGCAGAAGCAGTGTTTACAATGAGTACGACCTTTTCCTTTAGATCCGCAAAATCGTAGGTTTTGTTTCCAGGCAATTCAGCCTTCAGAGAGTAAAATCCTGATTCAGACATCAAGCTTGGTCGTGATACAGATACTGAATCCGGGGGTACAGTAAAGTTCCGCTTAAAAGTGTAAGCAGAAGACCGGGGGATAAGACTTAGTAGATGATAAGAAGAAAGATGGCGTGAACAATAAACAAAATTGCTCAAACGGCCAGTGATGACCATGAGCAAGTTCAACTATTCCAGAATATTCACTCGGCCTCGGGCGGAAGCAATATCACGTAAGTTAAGAGTTGCAGTGTCTACATAGATATTTAGTTATTATCGCGAGTATGCTCTGTACTACTGGATATGCGCTAAAGTTTCCAGACCCTCTTTTACCAACTTTCGGAAACGACGTTGACGCAGTCGATACTTCGGGCGAGCAAGATCGAAACCCAACGACTTGATCAAAGATTTGTACTGCTGAGGTCGACGGGATAGCACGGCGTGGAATGCATGAGTGCCCAACCTAGAGGCAGGTGCGTCAACAAGGGCTGTATCACTGACTAGGATTCATCAACCTACCATATGACATCTAGCTTCTGAATATTCACGATTGCATCATTTTCTTTTGCGATTTTATTCATTGCTTTGCTGCGTAGAGTGGCATAGCAATAGACCAGCATCTGCCGTACCGTATCTAGTTTACAGGTGTTCAGTGGCCCACTAAGAGTTAGAAGAGAACAGTTCGCACTTTCAATAAATCGACTGTTTTTTCTCCCCTTCGTAGCCCAATCGCAAAGATAGGCATGCATTTTCATTGCTGAGAGCAAAAAATTTTGATAAATATTCAGATGCACGACATATTCGGAGTTGAGGGCAGAATCTGCGTAGATGACATGACTCCTCGTTTTTGCAAGCCTGAAGCCAATCCTGAATTAGTGACCTGAACGAGAGCGTAATGCGCGATGCTCACTGCAGCATTTTGTTCAGAAATGATACACCAGATCGACGCCCACGATCAATTGTCAACGTATTGACCAATGCTGCAGTACCGTTAGGCCCGATAAAAAGGAAATGGCAATAATTTCACTTACGGAAGCCACCATACCGAGTGTAATCAACAGAGACGGAAAGGTTCTTCATGTGAATCATATATCCGCACCAAGGGAATGCTGCATAACACTATAGTTCATTCAGAATTCAACCACCACATCGACACACTCACCTTGGTGATTTGGCATTGTGACATTCATAATTTGTTCATCGTAGTCGAAGTTAGTCAAAGTTTTATCCCTGGATATGAAGCAGCCATACTCCGGGTGACCTGGAAGAAGGTAAGCAACAAGTGACAAAGAATGTGTCTTACGCGCCTTGATTCATCATCTGCAAGAAGCCCCTGGCTTTGGTCAAGCTCGTGGTGATAAAGAGATAGTCATCGGTGACTCTCATCAACAACTAACAAGGATAATGTTAGTACGCAGTCAACATATTGTGCTCAGAGACCACATACACTTTGCAGGTCGTGAGAGAAGTTTTCATTCCGTCTCTCCAAGTCACCATAGAAAAAAGAACAAAGCAGCGTGGATATACTAGATCCTTGAGGAATTCCGACAACCTGTCGATAGTAGTCTGTGCCAATCTACTGAGCCGTAGGTGTCTGCAAAACTGAAGTATCTTGAGATGAATGCGCACCTTTACTATGTTATCGCTGATGTGTTGTTCCAAAAGCTCTAATACTTCCCTTCTTTTCGAGCCAGGATGCACGAGCTATAGCAGTATGAAAATCAGTGGCTGCAATTGTCAACTTCAAGTTAACGACAGTTACTTGATCCACAAATATTATATGGCGGAGCGATCCCGCCAACTCAGTAGCATACTTCAAGAAATGGGGATGGTCGTCTAAACGGACTCTTAGAACAGACAAGCAACGCCAAAAGAAATGCGAGTGTACATGCCATCAGGTATAGCCTTCTTGATGTGCGACCGCCTTGTCCTGCCCGCAGCAGAACTAACTTGTCCAAAGCGCTGATTCAGGTAGCCATCCTATGTGAAGGTACATTCTGAGCTCCAGGCGCCCACCGCATGTGTACTGACGTTACCTCAGATATCAACTCACGCAAAATTTCGAGCAGCTTTGTTTGCTCTATTGTGTCGAAGCAAGCCTGAACGTCCATTTTCACAAAGTAAAGCTTCGGTCTGTGCTGCTTTCAGTGTGACGACTCCAGCGAGAAAACGACCACCGACAATGTGCCATCAGGTGATTGTGCCAAGAGTCTGAGCTTGTATGCCTTCAGTCTGCCATAAACATCATCGGCACTGAAGATAGAGGCTCCTAGAAGATGAGGTCGACGTTCCTGATCAAGAGAGTTATCACCGCTTTCACAAAATTATGGACAAGGAAAGACAGGATACCTTCTCGTACGATAGAATCTGGAAAGCAACTTGCAAGATTTGGTTGATAGATCTTTCGACACGGGAAAATTGGCCCTGTTCAAAACCTCGTACGTGAGCCGAAGCTAATATCTAGGATGGCAGTTATAAGGTGAAAATACCGATTTGGAAGGTTGTTTCCGACGTTGGTTGACGATTGGGCGCACACCAGTTTTCTTCGGTAATAAGCGAACAAAGGAGAACCCCAGCCGACGCTGACGAAGTATTTCGTTGGCATCTGCCTGCGACATCTTCTCGAAAGTCCCGGATGTCAGTCGTTCGACGAGGGGGGCGCAAAGCACTTCCCAGTCGTCCAACCGGAAGTACAACGCATGATTCCGAAAGGCGGCTGATTCCGTGACATAGAACGTTGTCTGATGATGTTATGGGCTTTCATGTTTTCGGATGGTCAAAGGAGCACCTACCCTGAGAAGCGATACTATGAAAGAGTCGAAGAACCAGAACATAAAATCCTCTAACAGCTCTCGTCGCTTGAGTGAGTCGGTCACAGAAACCCTAGCCTGAGCCTGTCCATTCCCTCGGGGCATGAGCCATTCACAGTCAGATGTACTGAATCTCTGGAGTATGTGGTGCAAGGATAAGGTTTCATATCGACGACAGCCGATATAATCCCTCAGATCTGCATTGGACATGTCAATCGGAAATGAAGAAGTGTGACTTGTGAACATACATTGACATATCGTCCTAAAATTGGCCGCAGAACCCCAGAAGCGTTTGGGAATGACCGCCTTGGTCACAAGAACGACATAACGATACACCTGAACATTCCTTCAGTCAGATGCAACAGTCTCATTAAAATGCGCGCACCTCATCGTGACTACAGCAGAACTCGGCGAAACGAGGTTTATTTCGCGTGTGTTCACGAGCCTGGGACATGCCAGAAGGTAATATGGAATTACCCGCCGAATCCAGGGAGACTCGTCCAATACTAGAGGAGTTCTGTGACCGTACTTGTGATAGATGCTCGGACATCAATTCCTGATACGTTTGTTGAGTTAACACACGCACACAACAAATTACAATACTTGACCGACCAGAATGATGCTGCTATCCAGAGTATCGGATGGCGATGGCCCCGCTATCTAGTTACTAGTTTAACCCCTAGAGATTGACCAGTGCAATGGAATCACCTTTGAGGGGCAACTAGCATCACGCAGAAGCTTATATTTGCACTTCCCGTGCCTCCATATCAACTTATCCAATACGGGTAGCGTCTCCTTCAGCCGCTTCGGTGTCTTGCAAGGGCCCAGTTTCTAGAATAAGCTTTTAAAAGAGGCCATACACAAAACAAGGATTATGCGTACCTGTATTTCTAGATCTCTATCGACAAAGTCGGGTATTTTATACGGTTCATACTTCGAGACTTGAAAGTGAAAGGGACTTGCGAGACCATACTGTCTGGGAAATATGTACTTCGCTATTCGCCGGGCCCCGTCCAATTGCTTAGGGGATTCACTTTCGGGAATCCAGCCGGACTTCAGGGGTCGATACGAAGGATGAAGTCTGTTCAGAATATCTGTTGGTCGCATCAGAGAAACTAGACCAGGAACAAAAGGGAAATCTGTATCTTACGATTAGGATGCAAGCCCACGATGATATGTTTTGTATTAGGGATGTACAGAGGACGGGAATAGAACAGCCTTGGCCGAATGACAGACACCTCCACAGGAGAACGTCTTGCAGAAAGTAAGTACCGTCAAGTGAATGTCAGGACTTACTTACATTACTGTCTTGACGTCCCGAGGCCTTTGGCCAAACGCAGATAATGCGTCTACCTTCAGACGCTTAGAGCGTCTTCCTGAGGGAGAATCATCCGACAAAGGCCTCTTAATTCCAGTGCGTGCCTTCGTTGATTCCTTTGTGCTATCTGCGACCCGCTTAGAACCCACCAAGTCGAACAAGTGTTGGCCGGTCATTTGACAAAGACAGTCATTTGGTAAGGACATGAAAATGGATGTCTCGGTGAGCAGATGAATCATGGCATCACTCCCAATCCTGAAACGCGTTCTCTGAGAGACACACAGAAACAAACTGTGGCATTGACGTACCGTTGTAGTAGCATATCCCACTCAGGTGCTTGAAGAGCGGTGACAATAGTATTCACATAGCGATTGATAACACCGTTGCGCGATACGGGCTTCTTCCATTGCTCACCCTTTTCAGCACCCTGCGCAGGTTTTCCTTTCAAAACTAGTGTGATGATTTACAAGAGACAGCTATTCGCACCAGTTGATAGCCGTTTGTAATAATGTGAAGCGGTGCTTTACTCTTTAGTAACATTTCTTGCGACCTATCTATAATCTGCACACTATCAGCATTTGGAATGGCGCAGGGGCACATTCGAGCGCAATCTCACCTCTCGCATATCTGTCATCGGTTGGGGGTGTGCCTGCAGGAGTTTGGTAACCGGATATCCCGCGACGTACGATTCATCGAGAAGAGTATCCAGTTCAGGAGAAACATCCAAGTCAGAAAATGAAAATGGCAGTCCCTCATGCGCGTCAAGGTCATTTGCGGATGCCTTCAGCACATCTTCTAGATACTGTCGCAATGTTCGAACGATTGGAAAGTGGTCTCTGAGTATAGACAGACTGAGTCGAGGTAGTGTCCTGACAGTACTGTCGGCCATGATGAAGCCACTCAGAATTCTAATTTGTTGATTTTGGCCCTTTGGGAGTTGTCCAAGTTCTGTTCTCGCCAAAACGCGACAATGTCACGTGTCACGGGACTCTGTCACTTTGGTGTCACAGCGTGGGATGGCGTGAGACCTCTCGTCTCAAAGTCTTCCTTAACTATCGATGCCTTTAAGAATCGGATACGGTGCCTCATGTTCAATGCTAATGTCTTCTTATGTTTCTAACGATGTCTTGTTATGATCGGATACGTACGGGAACACTTCTCTTCTCCCCTCCTTCAGTTCGCACAAGCCGATGAAGGTCGTACATTCACTTTGGTGGAATGCCCAAGTAATTTGGTCTTTCAAGATGGGGTTTGCGCTCTAAAATATACATAGGCGGCACTGGACAGCTAATATCTCGCCTTACGAAAGACGAGATTGATGTAGCCATGCAAGTTTCTGGATATATTGAATGAAAGATGCAGTTATTAAATGGCGGGTGACTCGATAGTGCCCTAACTGATCCCCTCATATCTGGGATTGCAAATGGATCGAAAGCGTACAAACTCGTAGGGAGCTATGTGACGACCCCTCTTAACTGGTATGTCGTTAGCGATCTCGATAGTACCGACTCTCACTTTGGACAAATAGGGCTGTAATCACAGGCAAGGACAGTAAGTTCGATAGCATCAGCGACCTCAAGGATACAACCATAGGTATATCTCGCATCGGAAGGTATACTTTTTATATTAATCAAAGTTCTGATCTTGGTGTGCTGATACTTGTCTTAGTGGAAGCCAGACTATGGCATATGTAATGGGTTTCCAACAAGCCTGGCAGCCTGAGAGCATGAAATTCAAAAGTCAGTTCTCAATCTACTGCCTGGGCATTACCTAAAACTCCGTTGTTCAGTCAACAACGATATTCGAGGATTGATCGACTCGGTCAACGATGGTTCTACAAGCGCCTTCATGTGGGAATGGTTCACCACCAAACCTTTCCTTGACGCTGGGGAAGTCCGCTTTGTAAGTGTAGATCCACTTTACACTCCGTAATGCTAATCACCTACATCAATTCGAAGATCGGTTCGGTCCCCACTCCATGGCCGTCCTGGCTCATCGCTGCTCAGCCCTCCACGTCCGCGAAAGCTTTGAAAGAGTTTCTAGCGACCTTGTCGACTTATGTTCACTCCTTCAACTCAGAAGAGTCTCGTTCCACGAAGAACTTAGAGTTCATCGAATCCGCGTTTGGCTACCCAGAAGAGGATATACAAGTATGTTTGTTTGTTGTCGCAATGATCGTGTCCAAACGGTGTTTCTTTCTTGTAGGCGTGGATGAAGACAGTAGGGTATCCTGAAGATTGCTTGACGATTCCCAAGCAGGTTTTAATTGAAACTCTAGAGTCAGTTACTGTCTGGTGTTGAAAGCTGCAGTCCAGTACTCACCTGAATGATCAGTGTTCTCGAGAAGGCAGGCGTAGTCAAATCTCCTGAAGGAGGATTTGACATCCAGCAATTCGTTGATACCAACGTTACCACATTGAAGTGAGGATCAGTAAATGGGAATTGTTAATCGTTGATACAAGAAGGACATAAATTGTAACTATGTAGTATCTCTGCAGTGTACAAATTGAAATTAGATGTATACATTGGATATTTGTGAAGCATTATGGATTGTGTACAAAAACAGTGCAAGAGAGCATTACCATTACTCAGGACCCAAAGGTTATGCCTCTAACACAGCCGTGTCCGATTTCTTGTCCTTATTCAAGAAACCTGTATGTAACTAAGAAAAAGTTGACGAGCAGTTGCTAGTGACCAACGTACCTCTCAGTTTCTGATTGTGAGCTTTCTCACGTTCTGCATCGATTGCTTTGAAACGTGCAACCTCCGCGTCGACGATAGCGGCATCTGTAAGAACTGATTATACCTCTTCATCGAGGGAAGCATACATGCTCAACACACCAGAAGGGTTCTTCTCCTTTAGTTCATCAAACTGCTTGTAGCATTTGGTGAGATACCCCTGCTCCCCTAGTGCCTTTGCTTTACGGAACATAGCCTTGTAGTTTTTGTCATTTTTCGCTAAGGCCTATGATCACAAATAGTGAATTACAGGCATGGTACACGAGGGGGGGAAACAAGATTGAACCGGACTGACCTTCGTTGCGGTTTCTTGTGCACGTTTCCAATTACCATTCTTCATGTGGCACGCAGACATATTCGCGTAAATCTTCTCGACAATTACATCTACCTGGATCACAGCCAGCCGAAACGGAAGAGATAGTTACGGATGAGTCCTTATCAGGTGGTTTCTGAGGAATCGGCCTACCTCAGTTTTCTCATTTATCGCGTCGGCGTCCCTGGGTTGCGGCGTCGGTGCCAGTCCTATAGACTGCAATGCGCTCCTAAAATCAAGCGACAGTCAGGGAATCCAGCTCGCTGGCAGCTTAGTTCAACGCGCTCGGCGCCACTCACTTGTCCAATCCTAGCAAATGCGCCAAAGCCTTGCATGTAGACAAGAGACAGTTAGATGCCGTCGCAATACCTCATTCTTGACAACATTATTTACCACATGGTAGGAAATCAGAGCTATCCAAATTCACATATGCTTCAATAGACGATGAGAATGATACGATACGCCTCATGCATACCTGCTTTTATGTCCCCGTTTTTGAAAGCCTGATCTCCTGCCTCCTTCTGTTGCTTTGCGAAATCAATTTTCTCCTCTACCGATTTCATGTTTATCTGTACAGCGAGGGATGTCTGTGGCAAGAGAGAAGTACACGTTTTAGCGGGAGGCAAATCATGACCGGGGAACAGGCAGGTCGCTTATGTGGTCGTGTTTACACACCGAAACATTTCTTCAACAACCATCGACAGGGAGCGGAACCCACTGCGGAACTATACGTTGAACTAGCAGGCCAACCTATTCTCTTTCGCCATGTCGATGCTAGCAAATATCATAGGTTTCTCTTTGTTCGGACTGGCAGCTCGGTTCGGTCAGCTTGGGATTCAGAAACGCAACCTGTTCGATAGTATGTGCTATTCTCTTCATACACAAGCCTTGGATTCACCAGAGTTGTTTGATTTGAACCATATAATCTTACCGGACATGCCATTGCTATGGGTGCTTTTGGCTACGGAGGTTACTGGGCATACAGATGGGACCAGAAGGCGGCTGTTCTCATCCAGGAAAGGAAAGCCGAGCTTGCAGCGCGGCGGAAAGAGCGGTTAGAGAAGGTCGAGGCTCTTGAGGAGAAGCTCACGAGCGAAGGAAAATTACAACATTGAAGGTGTCTCCGCGACTTCATTTATGTATACGTGACATACCATTTCTTATGAAGCTGCGGTACCCGGTCTGACGCCGAAGGATTTCAAAGTATAGAGCGCCCCATGGGTTGACACCAAATGAATGTACACAGGGAATATAACTCTCTTAGTGGGTGAACCCAGTCAAAACTCTCACATAAATGGCATGGAACATGGCTACTGTTGCGTTGCTGTGATAAGCTAAGTGCTACTGGTGACATAACCAGGCGCGACGATCGTGTTGTCGCGCTGAATCATGCATGTTACGCCGTAACATCTCTCCAGCAGCCTAAAAACCCCCGGTTGCAGGTTGAATTAGTGTCACCTCCTCACCTTAAGTATTCTTCCTATTGTCTCCGATGTCGGGAGCGCGTATGGCTGAGTTCCCCATACGCTATTTGTTTTCTTATTGATAGATTTCTTGCCTAGATATGATTCTGTGACTCGATATGTCTAGAATTAAAAGGTTTGTCACAATTCACGCTTCTATGCACTGCGTCAATTGTCAGGAACAGCGGCGGAATTTGACTCGAGTTCGAGGATAGGAAATGGTAATGCCATTCGTGCATCTATTGTCACTAGTTCTATGCTTCTGCGTATTTCTTGTTCTACCGGACACATCTCGTCCGATTCGGTGAGATCGGGGGTGTTATATATGGGGCCATGAGGATCGCATCAGTTTCAGAGGTGTAGTCGTTACCTCGCATCCCCTTCAGTCCTTGACTCGACGATTTGACAACCTGACAATTTGTCTTTGGATGAACAATTGTCGGTGATACGAGCTGTTTGGTGCGGGTGGTCCATGCTTGATATTGTCATATCTGCTTTTGGGCGGGCCTTAGATTGCTCTACCTTGCTCAGGCGGCGTCTACATGCATCCCTGGAGTCAGCGTGCTCCACCGGGAGTACGTATGTTCACGGCGAATCGGCGGTGTATTAACTCAAAGCTGCCCATTTGGGACGCTGTTTTGCAGCGCTTAGGTCCCACTGCGCAGCGCAGGGTACTGTTCTGGACTTGGACATTCAGGAGGTTGCCTAACGCCATCGTTCCGAGCTACATGGGCCCCAATCGGTTTGTACGATCCGCACTAGAGGCATATTGAACAGACCGAACTGAAGGAAAGCGGGATTCGAAAGGCGGTGGACATAAGGCATGCTGTAGATGTTTTCGAGAGTACCTCTCAGTCGCTATGTTACGAGATGGATGCCGTTTTCTGTGCACAATTTAGGGCAGTGAAATACTTACGGGGAGACATACTTACGAACGAGGATGAAGGGAACAGAGAGATGAGAGTGAGATCTGGATCGACAAATATCCCCGAAAAGCAGAGCTTCGCTTTGGCATTATTTGCGCGGGTAAATTGAAACTCCGCCCGGGCAAAGAGAGAAAACAAGAGATGGAATTGCATAACACGTGTTGACCGTGTCTCGTTTTCCCTCTCCCCACCATCATGTTAGACAGGCGCCAGAATCGCGTCTCTGGCCTTGCCATTGTTCTTCCCCATCCCCCCCTTCCTCGTCGTCGTTCCTCTTTGCTATCTCAGGCTTCCGTATCATCTCCACATACACCCAGGTCTTCTGCGTGCGGTTCGCCCACTTGCCAGTCTTGGTTTTTCGCAACTAGCAACAGGAAATCTTCAGACAGCTGGAACAGCTCAAATCAGGATGTTGGGGAGGATTGCGATTCGGAGTGGAAACCAGATCAAGTTTTGCTTCTTTCAAGGGTTTGTCTTTCATCTTTGTGGAGGGATCTTGCGATTGACCCGTGTATCAGACACTCGATGCGCTCCCATCACATTTGGTCACTCCGTTTAATGGCCCCATTCCTCCTTCCAACCTTCTCGATAGGATTGCTCGTGGTGTAGCCGAAGCTAAAGGTCCTGTAGAGTGGCAACATTCTCTACGCGCAACCCGAGTCAAACTTATCGAGATCGCGCGTCAACGCGCAAAAGAAGACTCATCCCGCCATTCCCGTGTCACCGATGAAAATGATCACATCTCCTGCTACTCTACTGACAGTGATTTTAATTCGGGACTGGGTCGTAGGAGCTCTATGGGTATAACAAAGCGTCCCCTTTACCGACAATCTAGCATGGACTTCATCAAAACGGACGATCACAAAACTAGTGACAGTATTAATCGGTTCGTATTTCTTCCCTTTCGTACTTTCTACCTCTTGACCTTCGTACTTGATCTAGATTATCCACTCGTTTACAGCGTACCGACAGCCTCATTTCCAACCAATCTTTCCATCCCTATACACGTTCACGAGCACGCGCTCAATCACAGTTGCAAGCGTCCAACAACCAGATGGACTGTCGGTCCTCATCTCCTCCTCGTCCTGGTCACGTTCCCTCCCTCATCAGTCCCTCTACTCCAAGCTCTTCAACTCTAAATTCGCTCTCTTCTCTCTCTACTTCTGCCGTCAAAGCCCGCATGCTACGGCGTTCACCGTCGTCTCTCACTACCAGTGACAGTTCGATGATTAGTGCAAGCGACGTGGAATCGAAGCCAAGTCTTCTCCCATCCAGTATTCCCGGACCCGTCGATCCTAGGGTTCAACGTGTCAGACGTTCAGAATCCTTCTGCGCACCTTCGTACTTTGCAACGGCGAAGGAAGACTTTTCTGCAAGTACCCCTCCGCCTACGCGACATACGTTCAAGCGAGCTCCTTCGTACGGCACGTTGGCGCAAGAAGCTAGGGACAAAGAAAAGGAGAAGAGGGCGAGTGGGATATATGGGCAATTGTATAGGAAGGGCAGCAGGGAGCAGATGAACACTAGCCCTTGTCCGTCGAGTGATGAAGAGGAGAAGCTCAGGGACAGACAAGCGAAGAAAGCGAAGGGGCTCAGGGGCAAGCCAAATAAAGAGCCAGTATCCACTGCTATTGACACGCCCAAGGTTATTGTCGGAAACAAGATCCAGGCGAGAAAGATGAAGACCAAAGGTTCTTCGCCCGCTGATACTAAGAGCGGCTCCCCCAAGTCGCGTCGGCCGTCTGCTCCTAGTACTAATTCAGCTACACCAACTGTAGCTTCGTCCCGTGCAGCTGTTGAGGAGTCTGTCAATCCTCCGCCGAGGATGAATCTTCAAAGAAACCCGAGCATTTTTGGGGACGAACTTCCTCACCTACATATCCCTTTTGCAACTTCTTCCTCGACTCTACTTCCCTCTGCAACCCCCGCTCCTAATGAAGATACCACTCGAAAAGTGAGAACACTTCGTCGGGTGAAGCGAATGGCTGTTTCTAGAAGGATATCTTTCGGTAGTCTGGTCCCGCGTGGGGACGAAGCAGACATCGAAGAAGATGCCGAGGACTGTGAGGAAAAGCTGGGAAGTGCTTTCCAGTTGGCTTGAGAGCTTACGCTTCCTCCACTATCCTATATCGTTGAGGATCGTGTTGGAATATCTGAAGGTCTATATCTGTATCACCACCGTTTCTTTCTCTGGACTGGTCCGTATTGACGGATGCGAGACACCAAACCGCCTACGGTCCTATACCTCCCTTCTCTAATTGTCTATCCATCTCAAACATCTATCAACACGCTCTTTTGCGAATACCTCGTCTACTCCTCTGGTGCCCCTATGTGCGCCAATCCACGTCTATCCTGGGTGACTTCCTGGGCTTTGTGCCAACTGCATTCCTTCACTGTCTTCTGTGTGCTCTACTCGTGTTCTACCTATTCTCGTGTGCCATTCCTTCACTGTCTCGAATTCTCTATCCCATCCTTGTCTTTCCTTACCCATTTTCCATTCGTGTACTTCTAGTTTCCTTTCCATCCACAGATTTTCAAATCTTACTCACCACTCTGCTGCATTATCAGTCTTGCTCCCCCACTCTTTCCAAAACGTTGTTTACAGTCTATCCTTTCATTTCATCATCTTCCATAACACACTTCGAATTGCTTTTGGTATCGGACGAATCTTCCATTCTCCTCTACCCCTGGTTTGTTCATCACTGCTTCCATTCTTTCACCTCTTGATCTCTCGGATAGTTCGCTTGGACGAGCTTGTATCACCACCCCGTTTCCCTTAAACAATAGCGCGATCAATGCCACCAATGTTGGCTAATATCACAAATGCGCCACCTCTCGAATTCGACCTTTCACGTTCAAAATCTTTGGGATATCCTTTTGTTCATCATCAACTACCATGGACGTCGGGCATTTTCACCTTCTTTTCTTCATTTAGGACGTCTTGTGCATATCTTTATTCTTCCATCCCCTCCTCATCGTCTCGCTTCCCTCCAATTGTATCACTGCTATAGAATATCGACTGGTCGTTTCTGATGCACTCCTCCTACGCACATGCTTTTCCGCTGCCCTTCTTGTTGATACTTGTTCACATGCTTGCCTCGTTTTCAATATTGTTGTCGATACATCGTTTCTGTTATTTCACTCTGGAGTTGACATCGAATTCGATTGGTTGTTAGGTTCGCATGTTCAGTTTCGTTCCCTTTGTCTTGCCTCGTGTTTTCCGTTTCAAATAAATATGTAGTAATATAAAATAGGAAGATGCTTTTTGAAACTAAAAAGCGATTCCGCTCGCTGCTTAATGAAGTCCCTGAATGATCTGCCTCGTGTCTTCTCTCCATCAGATCTCAGAAAAAAGAATTCAAAACTGTTGGAGATGAGTACCGCAACTTTCCGCAACGACACAAAGGCTTTGTTAAATGCACGCCGACTGAATTCACGGAGAACTTGTGAACCTTGATATAGCATCAGGAGACGTAAACTGAAGATTCTGAATCCGACTGGCCAGTGGGTGGCTCAGGGAACCGGACCGATGGTTAATTGTGACAAGAATGTAATGTTTACACGATGCAGCCTTGAGGCTGATGAGGAGGGGGTCATATGATGGCCGAAGGGATTCTTGGAGATCGTTCCGCGGGCCTGTGCCCGGGGTAAGATGTATGTATTTCACCCTTTGACGATTGTATTCTTGTCGGAACATACATACTGCGATGACAACTGATCAAGATGGGGAACTAATCCAAGGTTCGCGTTCAAACGTTCATCTGAAAGTCAAATGTTCAAGAAATTGTGTTGGACGAGTGATCCCTTGTGATTCCTCTTGAATTTTGTATCAATCCGTTGATCATTACTATGGAGCTTCTGCAAGCTTAATGATCCCTGGAACATCCGTAAAGTGTCCCTGCTCACGAGGAGAGTTTAGCACTGCCAGGGCTTGCTTTCATTCTAAAAAAGAAATCAACATACAAGGGACTTGCAAAGGGATCCGAAGAGATGTGCGACTTTGGAATGAGACTTATTGCAGCATGTTCAGGTCAATCAGTTAAGCATGCTAGCACAGTGCTCCGCAGAGATCCAGTTTTGTGCGCCGTTTTCTCGGACTTACTTTGGGGCAGGCGTAGTGGGGCAGACCTGGGGACCACGTGCACTATTAAAGAGTATGACGTAGACCTGATGATCATATTTTTAGCTTTGACTTGCTTCCGCGCCATCATATGACATAGGGAGATCTTCAACATGTTGAACAACTTGAATCTCAGCAACTGGTTTGATGTATTTTTCTGGCTTTGAATCGTGCTCAGACTCTCTGTTGAGCAGAATGATTATCTACAAACGAGCTGTTGAAGAAAAAGCCCCTATTGAAAGTGGTGCGAGCAGGTGTTGAGTCGTGTGAATTATGACGTCTGAAATGTCGATATAAAGCTGCACTTCATCATTCCGCTTGTCTATTTTCTCCACATATGCTTCACACTCTCGAACCAACTCCTTCCAGTGAAAAAAGTATCTACTTTGACGCTCCTCTTGCTCATTTCCATATGTCTGTAAAACAAGACCCTGATCAGCCTATTCTTTATCAAGATGGAACAGAACCAGCTACCAATTTAGGTCGAGAACCATCTGTCGCTGTGTCTGGAAATCCTGATATTAGAGACGAACGTAACTATGATTACAATGGTCCACAAGACAACCAGGTTACTGCTCATCCTAATGGATCTGAAGGCTGGCTGCCAGCTACCGACCTACCGCCAGAGGGCACTACGAGCCCGAATACGCCTTTTGCTGCGCAGGGTCGCTCTTCTTCTCTTCTCAGGAAGAAGAGGCCTGGTTCTATCGTCTCATCATCGTCTGTTCAGCGTACCAGATCGAATGGAGCGGACCATGCTGCTGGTAGCCTCAGTCGCTCTCACTCACTCTCTAAACGAAGTACCTTCACCAATTCTGAAGGAAGACCTATCACTGGTTCGGCCTTCATTAATGGTGCCGGTGTGACTGGTCCCGCTGCTACTGCTCTAGCGGACGATAGCTTGCATCAGAGAACCGCTTCCGCCGATGCGACCTTGACGCCGAAACAGAAAACAAAACTTGCCAAGTCTGAAGGTTGGTCAATCTCCTACATATACCCTTTCTTGACGATATAATAAAGGTTTGTGCTTTAGCGAAAGACGGCAAACGCTTGTCCAAGATTATCAAGCAGGAGGGTAAAGTCGAAAAGCAGGCTTTGACCTTGGCAGTAAATGAGCTTTCCGAGTTGCAGAAGATTCAGCAGAATGCCATCAAGGTTAGTTTTGGTCTATGAAACCGGAACAATTGAACTGATTAAAAGCTGGGTAGCGCGAATCCAAGGCTCACACTGCACACACCAGGGCTCTGACCGCGTTCCAAAAAGCTGAGGCAGCTTATCTCGCCGCACGAACCAAGTACGAAACAACTCAGGCAGAGATGAATGCTGAAGCGGAGGTTCTCGACGTTGTCAGAAACAATGCCCGCGAGGCCACGGAGAAGATGCAGGAAAAGTCGCAGGAGGTGGATAGTCTGAGGCAGATGCTTGGAGTTGATGAGAGAGAAAGGGAGGTAAAACTCGGAGAGATTAACGGGAAACCCAAATCTCGCTGGAGGCAGTGAAATGCCTTCATAGCTAGCGACGGTCATTGCATCATGTAATTTTTTTTTCTTCACTTTTTCAGAGGGTTTTTGTTTTACGGATGGATGTATTTTCCACTTTTTCTTCGGTCGTATAAGTTAAAATAAATTACTAGCTTCTCTCGATTCTATGGATATACACGAATAGTGATTCAATATTCAGAAAAATCACCGGTCACTTCCTTCACGTCTTCGGTTATGACCTCTTGTCTATCAGCATACAAGGCACTAACGACTTCTCTCTCTATCCACCGTTGCCGTGCTCCAATATAATCATCGTCGAGGATAGGCGTGAGTGTGTAATGTATCGAGAGCGCGGACAGTACACCACCGTAGGCATGCGAGATCCCTGCACGACGGATTAGTGTTGGAATTGGAACCAACAGAGACGACGAATAACAAACCAGTGTCAATAATGATGATAATCTTTCCATCACACCGTGAAACGATATTCTGCAATGAACAACATCGTCAGGTCAACTCATATAACACGAGACAAATAAAACCCATAGTTACATACATGAAAATCAGGCGTGTGGCCCATAATCATTCGCCGTGTACCAGTTTTACGAAGCACCTCATCGACGGCTGCACAGACATTCTCTTCAGTCCCAAGTGCCCAGCCACGGTACCATAAAGGCCCGTCAGAGTCGTACAATGCGGCTTCTTCCGCCGTAGTATCTAGCATGCATGTTCAGGAAACGCAGAACTACTTGCTTTCTATGGAAATGCCTACCTTTGGGTAATCCAGGGTAAGGATTGGGGGGATGAGGCGGCGGTTGTTCGCGGTGCTGTAGTTTCCTCAGTAGTGAAGTCGACAGCTCATTGATCTTTGTCGGGAACGGCGAGAGATCGGCATACGTCGGTGACAGGCCGCCGTGCACGAATGAAATCGCAGAGTGCGAGAGTGGCCCTGTTTCGAGGTCTATTTCACGTAGGTGGGAGGATTCGTGGTCCTCTGCGCCGTCGAGGTCTTGTTCGAAGTGTACGACATGGGGTGGTGGGTAGGGTGTATTTGGTGGGCCGAGAGATGGGTGAAGAGGGAGGCGTGAGGCAGTTGTGTAATTTGATGCCCATGAGCGGC
The DNA here is from genome assembly GCA_028554645.1 of Omphalotus guepiniiformis. NCBI lineage: Eukaryota > Fungi > Basidiomycota > Agaricomycetes > Agaricales > Omphalotaceae > Omphalotus > Omphalotus guepiniiformis. Next base: position 524,130 of record JAQOOI010000075.1, read on the forward strand.
CGATGCGTCCAGATGAGAGCATTCGTTGACGGGCTTCTATTGTACCGAATGTTTTTAGTTCGGTGGGGTAGACGTATCTAATATAAGTACTTCAATAAGTACAAGCTTTCGAAAGTCAGAAAAGGTGACCAACCTCCAGTCGCCTATAGCATTCATCCACTCGTGATTTCCGAGATGTGAAAGAACAGTTCCACCTGTTTGTAAAGCTTGTTCTCGGAGTTTATCCATCCAGGTGAAGAGTTTAATAGTATCATCTCCTCTGCAGCGAGTACAAATCGTCAGAATAGCCTTGAACACTGAGAAGAAGGACGACTAACCGATCAATGATATCCCCCGTCTGTACGAAAAAGTCGGTGTTTCCAGTCCAGTTACCGAACTCGTCTACGACTCCGGAGAAGCGCAGGACGCGTAAGGCGTTTGGGTAATCCCCGTGAAGATCACCAACGGCAACTATATGTCGAGTAAATGGTTTGGGTGTTCCACTAGTAGATATGCCAACGTTGGAAGGATGTTGATGTTCAGAATAAACCGTGACATCCTGAGGAGTAATGAATGGTATATGAACTAGATTTTGAGCGTAAGCGTGCTTGAGGATGGTGTACACTTGATAATGAAGTTGATGAATGTACAAGTAGTAGAGAAAGCTTGAAGCTAATGCTAGCAGCAAGATACGAGGCAAAGGATGCATTGAGCTGCAGGAGGAGAAGACGTTTCGCTGTCGCTGTCAGGTTAAAGCTGGCCATCAGGTAAAGTCCAGAAAAGGCAATTGTACTAATGGACTTACATTCTCCCGTTCAATACGGCTTGGAACTACTTTATTTACTTTTCTCTCCGTCCTTCGCTCGGGCCATGAGGATACAAAATGCTTAGATGTACGAGAAGACTTTCTTCTTCTTACACTTACCGTTCAGGTCTTCGCATGTCTTCAACGTTTTCTGCGAGTTTGGACAATTCTAGCCCTGCTCCTGCTGTTACACATCGTCCGCTCGCCCTGCCTCGTCTGCCTGTACCAGAATTGCGGAGCACTCTCGACAAATATCTTGCTTCCATCAAACCTCTTCTTTTAGAAGACGCTTCGCGCGGTGGGACACCTTTCGAAGAGGCATACGCTCTTCGAGTAAAATGGGCAGAGGAATTCACTGCTGGCTTTGGTAGCGTCTCTCAAGATCGACTCAAAGGTCTGTACATCACTCTCACTTGGGCACCAAAACCTCATTCCGTGAAAGCTCTTGATAGAAAGTCACCCAATAACTGGCTGGACGACAACTTTTGGTTGAATCAGGCGTACTTGCAGTGGAGAACTCCCTTGTTGGTGAATTCGAACTGGTGGTTGGCTTTCAATGACGACGAAAAGAATGTGTCGGAGGCACTGTCTGACTCGGGACATACGAGCTGGCAGGTAAAGAGAGCGGCATGGCTTGCACATCGTGTGTTGGAGTTTAAAGACAAGGTCGATAGGTATGCCTTTTGCTTTAATGTGAATTCGTCCGGCTGATTTCTTCTTTCAGGCAAGAACTATACCCTGATACTACACGTACAGGTGCGCGTCCCTCTCATCATTTCGTGTTATGTTCGTTTGACGTTCCCGTTCCCCAGGCGTGTGGTTCCGCGACAATATCTCTAGAATGTTCAATTTAGCCCGGATACCTTTTCAAAAGTGTGACTATTTGTCCACCAGCTCGGCTTCTTCTAGCCCGCAGTCACGCAAAATAACCGTCCTCGCGAATAACTGGTTCTATAATCTGCGCGTTTACGATTTCGACTCTTTGACTGGATTCTGGACTCTGCAAAGTCCAGCCAAGATTTTAGCGGGACTTAATGCCATCGTGACAGACGCTGAATCACGAAGTGGATCTGCTCCTGAGATTGGTGTTCTTAGTGCTGACGACAGAGACATCTGGGCTTCGGTCAGTCCACGATCCTTCATCCTGACTTGCTATAGCACTCACGTCGTTCTCTCCACAGAATCTGCAGTACCTATCATCCCTTTCACCTAAAAACATCATAACACACGACAGCATTAAAAGCTCCCTCATGTGCGTCTGCCTAGACAACACAACACACTCCATATCACACAATACCTCCAACTCCTCTATACCCCCGCCGTCTGGCACCACCCAAGCAAAGCTCGACTCACATCTTCACGCTATTCGATCCGTGTCTTCTAATGTTGCCAACCGTTTCTTCGACAAGCCGATATCGATCATCGTGGACCCTTCAGGTCGTGCGGGTGCCATGGGCGAGCACTCGGCCTTCGACGCTTTCGTACCGAGTATGGTAGCAGAATACGCTCTCGTGGAGGGCGTCGACAGTAATCTCGTACCCGACTCGTCGGGTTTAGCAGACCAGTGCTGGGAACGCCTCGATTGGGCTGTAGACGAGCAAATCCTCACTGCTACTCGTGCCGCGCGCGAACGAGCCGAGGCCATCATCAATAATTCCGACTATAGTGTTTTGTGGTTTGAAGAATACGGCGTAAACTGGATCAAGGACGTCAGTGAGTTATTCCTTGTTGCTGCATTGTGCATCGCTCACCCCTCTCGTTTCCAGCCAAATTCAGCCCTGACGCCTACATTCAGATGGCAATTCAACTTGCGTGGTATCGAACACGCGGGGAATTTACGGCGACCTACGAAACCGCGCTCACGAGGATGTTCAAGAAAGGTCGGACGGAGACTATCAGGACGTTCACCACGGATAGCAGAGCTTTCGTTCTCGCCATGGTAGATCCAACCACCACGGTGCGTACTCGGCTATTTCAATGATGAGCCCTCCTCTCATCTTGTCGATTGCAGAGCGAAACTCGGTTTTCACTTCTTCGTCGCGCTGCCCAAACACATACATCTCTTTCTCGTGAGGCGTGTACCGGTCGAGGCATCGATCGGCATATACTCGGACTACGGAATATGCTTGGAAAAGATGAGAACCCGGCTCTGTTTAGTGATCCTTTGTTCGCTCGTAGCCAAGAGTGGAAGTTGAGTACGAGCGGGCTACATGCTGGGCATTTCTTCCGTGGAACTGGGTGCGTACAATCCTGACATGTGTGAGGCTATTGCTAATTCAATCCAACTAGGTTTGGAGCTGTATATGAAGATGGATATGGTATAAATTGTAAGTCTAATGTTCTTCATGTATCCATCAAGGAATTAATCAAGATGTAATGCAGATCTGGGGGCTCCTGACATGGTGAAGTTTGGGATAGAATCAAAGTTCTCTAGCCCTCTTACATCAACAGAGAGATTTAAGTCTGCAGTTTTAGATGCTATGAGAGATATGCAGGCTGTATGTTTAGGTAGTGCTTCTATATTAAACATCTCAGGCAAATTGTAATCTTCATTTACTGTAACACAAGAAGGCATAGAATAAATAACATGCAAACAGGGTGTATAGATTAGAGTTCCTACATGAGCCATCTACAACACACTTGGCAGCTGCTTAATATAGTGTAGATGGATCATGTAGGACTTCTAATCCATACACCCTACCTAGAACATTCAAAAAAAAAGAGAAAAGAAAAATCAAGCTAATAACAAAAGAAAAAAACAACTAAATCCTTCCCTCCTCAATCTCCTGAGGGGTTAGCCATGCTGCTTCCCCAACTTTGCCCTCAAGATGCTCCAACAAGGCCCCCACCAGAGATAGCTTCCCAACACCTGACAAAAACCTACGACTTGAGACAATGAACATGCCTTTCTTGCAACGAGAAAGCATGACATTGGTGCGGCGAAGATTGTTCAAGAACCCAATCTTCATAGATCGGACAATAGAGATGATAATATAATCATCCTCATTCCCTAACCAAATAAGAATAAGAACTTGAGAAATAAGATAATAGGAATCCCATACCTTGAAAAGAATCCACATTAAAGCACTTATCAGACCACTCCAACTCCTTGGCCTCCATTTGACACTGAATATAGTTCCTCTGTCCATCATAAGGTGTAATGATGTGGTAGCTCTTCTTGGTATCTTGAAGATGTTTGGCAATCTTGATGACAGCTTCACATTCAGAAATGTTCTAGAAACATCTTAGTATAGTGCAAGAACTCTAGTACATAACACTTACCATAAAGGACTTGTTCTGCATCTGCTCATTACCCAGAGCATCTACAAACTTGCAGGCAATCACATCCTCCTTGATAGGATGGTTGGGATTGGACTTGAGCTGGTTATTATAAACTTCCTTGGATATGAAGCTGCCAATTTGAGGTGGCATACGATCTGAACTTCACTGAATACTTTAGTTCAAGGTAATCAATAAAATGACTTACATTGAGTATCAAGAAATACAATATGGGACCTTAGATGGTCTATCTCAAAGACACTTTGAAGGGTCCCAATATCCTCTTGACCAAATGGTGGTACTACAAATAATCAAGTTAGTGTAAAAGAACAAGAAAAAAAACACATACATTGTTTATCATCACCAATCAAACACATCTTTCTAAGAGAATGTTGAGCAACACTAAAGACAGGGAGATAGTCTCCTGTCTCAATCTGGCTAGCTTCATCCACAACTAGTGTATGCAGAGGAATAGTGCGAGTAAATTTGAAAAGCCATCTTGAAGAGATCATACTAAGAGTGCAAAGTATAACATGACAATCAGAAAAGCTTCTGGGATTGGCAGTTCTGAATTCCTCAGAGCGGATGATTTTGTCCTGAAGCTGTTGGCCATATAGATGTTCATGCCTGAAGTAAAATCATAAGTCATATGAAATCAGAAGAACAAATAAATCATTTACCATTCAAAATGAAAGTCTTTGGAAACCAAGATTCTCCACGCACCAAATCCAATAGACATAAGTTTTTCAGCTATGTTTTTCACAGCCACATTTGATTGGGCAACTAGCCAAATTCCAGAAGTTCCATTCTGGATAGCCAACTCGACAAATCTGGCAATAACAGATGTTTTGCCACTTCCAGGTGGACCTTGAACTAAAATAACTCTGTCAGAATCCTTGTCAGATAGCATGCTTTCAACAGCAACTATCTGAGATGAATTAAGAGTTTTTTTGTGATCCTCTGAAAGTGTAAAAGAGCCTGTAGACCTGTGCAAAGACCATATATGAGGCCAAATCATTAGTCCATCTTCAGATGGAAACCAAAAATTCTGAATCCAAGGATTTTCTGAGAACATCTTGGAAGATTTCTGCAGAATAGAAAGAACTGTCGCTGCTCTTCTAGCTTGTGCTTGAGTAGGTCCATCTCGGCCAACAGATGTAATAGTAGTGACCACTTTGTTGTCAGTTGTACCCATAGCATATGATGGGACCAGTGAGGCTGAGCGGCCATCAACTGTTCCTGTCACACCTTTGAGATAATACTGTTCACCCCTAGAGCCCTGGATGCTGAGTTGAACTGTCTGTTCAACAGTTAGCAATCAAGGCTATTGAGAAAATGAATAAACACACTTGATCAGACCTAATCTTTGTTTTATAAGTACCAGATTGTACATTGATCCTCCCAGATGCAGGACCGGCTTGATCCATTGTAAAGTCATGAGTGGTCTCGACTGGCTGCAGGTATTCAAGCCGAGTTGAGTCTTGAGCCCATTTTGCTAGGACATTCAATTGCTAGTAATTGATGGATGAACAAGTGAATCAAAGGTGAAAAGAAGTACGCACTCCAGATGTAAAATTATTCCGTGTAGTATTAACCTTCTTGACCAAGTCAAACTGTGCTGTAGCGTTCTCAAAGGTTGGAAGAAATTGGGAGATCCAAGCTCGCTGTGCGATATCTAGGAAGCGTCCGTGGTCCTTTGGATCATACACGTGGTCACGGAAGGTGTCGGACACAATGTCGTTGTTGACTTTCACACCTGACTGATCACCGATGATCTCTCGGATCGCATACAAGGGAGTCTTTCGTTCGTCAGAAAAGACGGATTGAATATCAACGCCGGCCAAAACCCGGAGGCCCAGATTCGAGTACAAAGCAAGAGCGAGAGGGGCGAGATCAAAAGCAAAAATTCCAGCATGGCGTGCAAGAATGACCTGTATAGGACTGGTGTCGCGGTTCGGAGATTCGACTTCATCAAACCCTTCATTTGAGTCAGGAGACTCATTGCGACCGCGACGAGAGGTAGAGTATCGGGGTTTGTGAGGGAATTCGACAATAAGACAACGCTTATCGTTACAGATCGCGAGTGCGATGATGGACTGATCCTTTGAATCGAGCCCAGGAGAGATCCCAACTGGACCAGGAAAATCGACGAACGTCTTCACAATGCCACTTTTAACATCCGATTCCTTGTAGGTAAGCACCTGTAGCGTATCGATGCTGAGATGGCGGTAAGAACCTGCCCCGCTGAGGAGATTCTGATTGATAGTCTTATTACTCAACGCGGCCTTTTTGGCCTGAGTTTTGGAAGTGTCCTTGTCAGAGAAAGGTTGGTGAAACATTTGGTGAGTGAGTTGATGGTGACGGAGAGAGGCAAAGACTGAAAAGCCTCGAGGCATCCAAACCTTCCTCCTCATGGTGAATCGATCGAATCCTGATCTCAATCAAAACAAGACGGTATATCCAATCTATAAAATTACTTATAACGTCCAGTCAAAGACTACCAATAGATTGAGAGTAAAGAAAAGCCACTACAAATAGTCCATATACTATCAAAGACGAGAGACAAAAAGAAATAAAGGATATCAACGAGTGGAGTGGCATAGATCCTGTGCGCTGGTATGATGATGGAAAAGTGAAGAGAAGAATTGGGCGTATTGCAAACACTATGTGAACTTTTGTAATCGCAAGGGCGAAGTTATCAAGGTTTCGGACTGGTGGGCCTGGAAGAATTTCGTGCACTCTCGGCGTGATCATTACTGAGACGTGCCAAAGGAGAACCACGACGGACAGGCGAGCTATTGTTCGAGTGAAAGTTGTTCTGTCCTGACAAGCCACCCGGAGGCACCAAACCAGGATCATTCATAGGAGACGGTGTGTTGCCGTTATTTGGACCAAAGCGAGGATCAAACTGGGACATTCCTGTCATTTGCATCCCCATACCCATACCACCCATCATCGGCATACTCATCATCGACATGCGAGGGTCGAATGCACCCATCCCGTTGCCAGACATCATCGGGTTTAACGGAGCTATCCCGGGAGAGCCTCCACCCTCACCGCCTGCTTGAGAACCCGCGACAGAGAACGCCATCATAGCTTGTTGGTAGGCCTGAGCAGCTTGCTGAGCGGCAAACATGTGTTGAGGATTGAATCCGGGCATCATTCCACCATATCCAGTCATCATTGGGTTCATTCCACCACCAGTCATCATCGGATTCATCCCACCCCCCGTCATCATCGGGTTCATACCCATCCCACCACCAGTCATCATTGGGTTCATGCCCATCATCATAGGATTCATACCCATACCCATCATAGGGTTGAAACCTCCGTACATCGAACCCCCTTGCTGCATCTGGTCCAACTGCTGACGCTGATGTTCGTCGAACCTGCGCTGTCTCTCTTCAGCAAGACGTTTCTCCCGTTCACGCTCGGTGAGCGCAGCACCCATGCCACCCTCACGTTTACGTTCCCGTTCATGAGCAGTGATGGCACCCAGGAGACCAGTCTGTGGAGGCGGAGGCTTGTTTGGTACGTTGATGAGGGAAGCCCCACTCTCGCGAGCAAGCTCTTCCTGGCGTTTCGCTGAACGACCTTGCTTATCTTGCATACCAGCTGATAATAGGCCCTGAGGGGTGAACGCTTTAGTCATTGTCTGAGCAGCAGGCTCAAGCTGCACGAAAGTTTCACGTCCATTGGCAGGAGTCTCAGGGATGGTGCCAGGGGTATGATGAGGATCGAGAACTTGACTCCACATGCTTTGGCGAGCAGCACCAGGCTGGGGAACCTCTGCCTGGGTACGAACAGGTGTACTATCCTCGAAGTAAGTTCGTCTTCCAGCATCAGAGTATTGTCGCGGCACAGGAGCAGGGTAATCGTCGCCATCGACTGGTAAAATATCCGTAACTAATTAGCAATACGTACAAGTTATAAAGAGACATTACTCACTCGGCATTCGCCCTCCAGGAACACCTCCTGCCGGTATTTGCGGTAGTGTGCGAGGTCGTAAATGCGAATAAGCGAATTGGGCATCGCTGGCGTCACCGCCATTTGTATTGGGGACATTGATTCCAGCAGCGTTGGGTCGGACAGACTGATTCGATGACGCTGCTCCTGACGCAGGCTTCGAAGTTGGCTCGGCGTCCGAATCTACTTCGTCATCCTCCTCCTCCTCCTCTTCCTCTTCTTCGTCATCCTCCTCACTACTAGCATTCCATGCATCAGTTCCACCTGCAGGTACTGCCCGCATCTTCCTTTTCGTGTTCGTGGTGCGTGCCCCAGGTCGATGTGCAGCAGCAGCCTGGGCAGCCTGAGCAGCTTGCGCCTTGGCTTTCCTCTCCGCGGCTTTACTAGACGGTGCAAAGGATGACCGGTATTGCGCGGTCCCAGCACTCGCCGAAGTAGCAGAAACGCCCTCAGCGGGTCGATACCCTGACGACGGAGACGCCGCCCCTGCGCGAGGATGTAATGGCTCGGTCGACCCTTGCTGTGGTGGCGGCGGCGGAGGTTGTTCGCTGACATCAAGATACGAGAGCGCTGCCAGCACATCAAGATTGTCATCGTCACTGAAAGCAGCCGCCTTGTTTGTGGAACTGTTCACTGCCCTCGCCGACGAATCCACGCCAGCTACTGCCGAGGCAGTGGACGAAGGTATTGCACTCGACTCATCGCGTTCTGCATCCATCATATCCTGGTCGTAGTCTTCTTCACCTTCACTGTCCTCTTCGGGAACTTGTTGTCCTACAAGTGCAGAAGCAGGAGGAGTTTCGTGTCCATGACCGAAACGGGAACTACTCGCTTGTTGTTGAGCACGTGCCCCAGAAGGCTTACGTCCTAACCCCAACCCTAACCCGGGACGCGAAGCTTCGGGAACAGAATTTGAACTGTCCTTTGAACGTTCAATGAAAGCCATCGGAGTGCTATTTCGTACAACAGGAGATTGATTGGAGTAGACACTCGCTGAGCTAACAGGGCTCGTCACAGAACGAGACTCAACTCTCGTTTCTGCCTCGTCCGAACTCCTCTCCGATTTCTCATCCTCGGCAATAGTTGTTGGCATCCTTCTCGGTGCCTGATGACTAGGCCCTGGTTCAACCGCATTGCGTCCCTGAGGTTCTCGGTCAAACTGAGCCATGTAGTACAACGCTGCCTCGCTGGATAGTTCATGACCGTCCTCAGACGGCGGTCGCAGCGGCGGGTTCTGTGCCATCGGCGAGCTCACAGGCGAGTAAGGCGAGGTGAGTATCGATGCACGTTCACCGAGGGCTCCACCTCTAAGACCTGGCGACGCTGAACCTGAGGGATGGTCTGCATTTGAATGTGGAGATGTCAGGATAGACACAGGCGAACGGGGTGCGTCAATATTTGGCAAGTTGCTGTTCGAAGCCGGCAGATTGGACGCAGGCGAACTCGTGTTCACTGTCATTGCTGCATTCGAGAAGCTATCAAATGACGCACGACCAGCGCTCATTCCAGAAGGACGCGAGTTGGACAAGGAGCCGGAGTCGTGGCTTTGGCGACTGGTAGGACTGAATCGATCTTTCTCTGGTGGACGTGGTGTTGGACTCGACTCTGACGGTAGGTTGACCATACCTCTAGTCGGGCTAGCACTATGAGGTTCTCCTGGCACCTTACTTGGCTGTCCAGAGGGCATTTCAGCCTGACCAGATGGAGACACAGAAGGACTTGCTGGTGGTGATGGTGCGGGTTCCTCAGGTACGGGAGATGGACCCAAAACAGACTGCCTTCCACCTCCACTGATGGTGCCTCCATGCGTAAACACACTGCTTCTCTCCGTGATTGGCGTAAGCAAGGCCCTGTCTTGTGGTTGCGAAGAGATACCATCAAACGATAGTGGTGGGAGTTGCGGGCCATTGCCGGGGCTTCCAATCGGAGGAAGTGAAGGAGGGGTGTCCGAAGGAGGGTCTCCTCTGCTGCCGCTACCGCTAGCCACTGGCGCCTGTGGTGAGGGCATCGCCTCTCGCATTCTTACAGAGAGGAGACTGAGTAATCGCGAGCGAACAAGGGAAGTGCGCTCATCTCGCGGATCCAAGGTTTCTGCTTGCTCACGGTCCAGAAAGAGTAACTAACGAACGAGTTGTCATTCAAAGACCAGGCAACAACGTAATTGCTTGGAACGTACGTCCTTATGAGGTCCAACCGGATAAGCAAACATCAATGATTTAGAGTCCCGAGGATCCCATGTCCAGGCTTGAGGTCTTCCATACAACTTGAATGCATCATGGAAAGCTGTATGACAGAATAAACGCCAGTCACGACAGCATATAAAGTTACTCACCAATGATCCACTTCAACATCTCAGCCGCTTGGCTCAGTCCACCCTCCAACTGCGGCATGACCAACAACCAGCCCTCCCTTCCGTGCATTGAGCCGGCCGTTTCCTCTTCTCCAAACAATCCCTCGATTTTCATGAGCGTACTTCTCGTGATTAATTCTGGTCTCTCAGGGTACACGGCAAACGCTTGAGAGATATCAGACATCGACAGGATAGTCTTTTTGCGATCCTTAGGCTTGGGGGAGGCGAACATGGAAATTGAAGGTTTGCTCGGTAGACGAGGGGATGCAGGATCATAGGCATGGGAGTTGGAATCGCGAGAAAAGAGGGAAGACATGCGCTTCTTGCGCGTAGCACCAGCGTTGGTCGGTTGATTGCCACCATTGGAAATGACGCGACCAAGCTCGTCGGACTCTGTAGCGGGAGCGCCGGCACTGATAACCATCCACACGAGTTTCCAGTCGGTCTGGCCAGCGATCCGAATGCGAACCCATCCTTCAAGACGGTTACGAACAAGTGTAGTAGGGATATCGCGAGCTGGATGTTGGATATGGTTAGACACGAGTAGAAAGGCACAGTAGCACACGTACCACTGAGCGTAATACGAATCAAGTGAGCAGTGTAGATTTCCTCGAGTCGGGATTTTTCCCAGGCGGAAAGACGAAGAGCTGCGGCCCATGAGATGAGGGCGGCAGTAGATGGACAAGAGAAGAGCAAGAGATTAGATCCAGCAGTATTGAGAGTGAGAACGTTGGAATAACGTTGAGCAGGTGTTGTCGGTGTCGCTGGTACGGTTACTGAGCCGAGGACTTGAACAAACTGAGCAAAGAAGGTCAATAGATGGATTCAAAGGGGCAACAAAAAGGCACGTACTGCATCAGTCATATTGACATAGGTAGGAGGCACTTCTTTGCCTTGTTGACTAGCTTCCTGGATCTTCCTCATGTCCCATATACTGAGTGTTGTGCCCCCAAGCTGGGCCCAAACCTCTGTCCAACCCTCGTCCTTGAGTGGCTTGTGTCCATTAGGCTCTCGCTCGATTCTGCGAACGAGAGGACCAGAGAAATATATTTTGTGTGCATGAGCTACTGTGAGCTGTACTACAGAACGGATTTCGGGGTGCAAAGGAGGGGGATTTGGAGGAGAGGCTGGGGGAGCTTCAGACGAGGAAAGATTGGTCTCCTCTGGTGCCTGACCGTTGCCATTGGCCATGGAAGTAGAATTTGGGTTAGATCGGGAAGAGGAGCGGTGAAGATCTGAATTTAGCTGAGAAGGATGCTTGCGAAAAGAGAAGAAGGAAGAAGAACGAGCATGAGACTGATTGTTTGGTGGTGAGTTCGATGTCGGCTGAGAATTGGTGGTGAAATTGTGAGTAGGTGGTCTGCTGGCTCGTAATTCCTGTAAACGTGTAGGCGAGATGAAGGGAGAGCCCCTCGAATCCCACTGTGGACTGCTCGTCGCTGCCACTTGCGAGCTCATCGATTTCACAGCAAAGTTCAACAAATTCGTTATTCAACTCATTTTTTCTATTGTAAACCTAACCAGAAACTGAGGCTGTGTCCTTCACGTCATCTACTTTCTGCTTTCGGTGCGTTCTCGTACTCTCCAAATCCGAGTGAATTCTGTACTGCCTTTTCATCAGCATCAGGCTCAAGGTGGCCCTGTTGGTTTCGTCGCGCGCTGGTGATCCAGGTCAGTTACCCGATATTTGTCTCTTTGCGCCCACTTACCGGAAGAACGTGTATGAGAGCACGACTGAATCGACATTCCTGCACGAGGGGTCATCTAGCACGTCCTTGTCGATGAAAAACAGGAGCGGCATGTCCACCTCTTCTCCAGCAAGTAGTTTCTGCTCTTCAAAGCAAAAACACTCTACTTTTGAGAAATAGGGCGCTATCTTTGGCTTGAATGAGTAAAGATGCAGCCCAATGCAACTGATCATACCCTGTCTGGCGTAACATTGTACGTCGCTATTCCAATAATGTCGTCCTTGCTATTATTCTTTGCGGTGTAAAAGGCCAGACTCGTCTCCCCAGGTAGCACATACACGAACTTTTGCTGCGGCTTGAAGCTCCATGGTAGCTGCTCCGACCTATCCGCATTGAAGAATACTTTGATCCTACGCGCATCAGAGACTGGTACGAGTCGATCAGGATCGAAACGTCCTGAAGATCCCGAAGAAGAAGACCCTGTGTTGGGTGTTCCAGCGAACCCAGTTGCGGCACAGAACATCCTGTAGAGTGGGACTGCAGCGTATGTGAGACCTACAAAGCCGACTATCTTTGAAAGACATTTTTCAGAAGAAGATGAGGGAGGGTCAGCGCAGAACGCACGACGGCCGAGGTGTACATCAACAAGGACTTGTTTCTTGTTGCGCGCGCCGCATACATTTCTTCTCGACTTTTGTACTGAGGTTGAGGGCGCTGTCGCACTTGCGTTGTAGATTTAGGGACTTCATTGCCTGACATCCATCGTGCTGAGTGCAGTGAAACTCTCAAACTGCTTCTCTGAAACTGTGCCAACCTCACCTGAGCACAAAGACTGTCAGAATCTGTAATGTTGTAACCAACTCATGTTACTTACATTGGTTTGCGCATGAAACGCAGTCAGTCCTCGAGGACAAAAGTGAAGAAAACGAAGGCTCATGGGAAGAGCCAGAAAATGTTTCGGGCCGATATTCCGGTCCAAGGAATGACTGGTTGGTTCATGGACCTAGACTCTTCCCACTTCCATCTCCAATGTCGTCGTCGTCGACCCCGACCCCGGCACAAGCCTCAAGCTCAACTCCATCTTCATCCTCAACACCAAAACCCGAAGACAAAGAGCTAGAAAAACTCCTTTCAAGAGAAGCTTCTGCATTTCAACGAGAGTTGGAAGTGGAGAGAATCCTGAAGGCGTTTAAGTTAAAGTACGTCAATTCACAATTTACTCAAAAAGTCATTGGTTTAAACGAACATCGCTGCATATAGCCCGTATGATATCCTAGATATAGATGAATCTGCTACACAGGATGACGTGAAGCGTAAATATCGACAGCTTTCATTATGTGCGACCCTTCATTTGTCAAGGTATACAACTTTCCAACTCTTCATTTTTCAGTTATCCATCCAGATAAAACACCTCACGAACGCGCCCCAGAGGCATTTGATCTCCTAAAGAAAGTGCGTTTTCAGCTCGTCTACTGCTATTAATCACGCAACTTACCTTCTATCCCAGGCCGAATCCGAGCTTTCCGACAAGGCCAAACGCGAAGAACTCGACGCAGTGATAACACAAGCGCGGGTGACCCTCCTCAAGTCCCTTTCCCTTCCTGCCTCTACACGAGATGATGACCCACAGCTCAAGGCCATTTCTAACCCGCCGTTCAAGGTTCGCTTCAGAGCCCAAGCTAAGGAGTTGTTGATCGATGAAGAGGTTCGCAGGCGCAAGTAAGTTTTCTTTGGTTTTTCTCTCACCGTTCACTGATGATCTTGGGTCTTGCTCGTTGTCATCGTTGCATGCAGAGCCATCAAGATGCACCTTGCAAACGAAGGCTTGGAGGCCAGGAAGAAAGATGAGGAGATTGCATCCAAGAAGAGGAAGGCAGAAGAGGATAGGCAGTGGGAAGGTCTGATCGCTTGTATGTCTTGCTCTATTCTCTCAAGCTGATATTTCTTCCTTCGTAGACAACCGCGATCAAAGAGTAGACAGCTGGCGCAGCTTCAGTAACACCAAGAAGAAGAAAAAGAACAAGTCTGCCCCGCTTCTTGGGTAAAGTAATCACTGTAACTTCAAATTTACGTTGTTGTCATCCACTTCTTGCTCTTGTATATTCCCATAAGTTACAAGTTAAATATATCATTTTGGACCAACGAGAATGGAGGCGGTACTCTGTACATAACACTACTTTGAACCCGTCACGTATGCAGGCGGAAGCTCTAGAAGTTCAGCGACGTACTTATCGCCAGGCATTAATGAGCTGCGTGCCCTGCCTTCGCACGTACTGCTCCTGTCTGAGCTTCATTAAACCTAGCCTGCGGTCTGGTTCCTTTGCAGACGGTACCGGTGCAGATACGAACAGCTCCTTCACAGGAAGTATATGCTTGTCGAGGCACGTACCATCAACGGCTTTCAAAATACCACGGCATTAAAGGTCGCTCTAATCTCTCATACGAGCAGGCAAGAATCTCCGTACAATGACCTCTCGCACTGAATACTGCGCCAGGCACGCGGGAGACGTCAAGGCATCTGCAGAGAGCCGCGACCGTGCTGGTATCGTCACGTACGTGAGAATGAGTGTCTGTGAGATCGTCAGCTATTGAAGCAATCGCAAATAATTTCGTATGCACCTTCATCACTTGTGAATTAACGCGATTGATTGTGCTCAGCCATGACCACGTAAACGGCTCTGCGTTCTGAAGATTCGTTGTAGATAATTTTTGGTCTTCGGGGTCTTCATATACCGGACACACAACAATAGCGAACCTGCAAGGGTGTCAGTGAAACAGACGAGGAAACACAGAGACACTTACTCGGCGTGTGTGAAAACGGGCCCTCTCTTATAAAGTAGATAGTCGACACAGAACTTGATACCACTCTTCACTACCCATCCAAGCGACCGATAATGGTGATATGCAACGTAATGCACCAAGAACGGGTTATCGAATTGCAATGCAGGCGAAGGAAGGTTTGGTATTGGTGGAGACAGGTGACTGCGCTGAAAAGCAAGCCAGATTTGTTGCAGGCTCAGAGGCTCTTCCTGCATCGCGATTCAGCAGGGATGACGAGAAATTGATATTTTACACGAACCGTCTTAGGGTCCAAGATTGTCAGACAATCCAAACTCCACGACAAGAAGAAAGCTTCACAGAGCGTCAACTGTAAGTGTTCCATTTCCTCCAGTGGCTCCTCCTCCTCCTCCTCCTCCTCTTCATCCTCGGCATCCTTGCTCGCAGCGGCCGAGTCATCCTCAAGTTCTCCAAGTTCAGTTGGTTGAGCGGGCCTCCATGTAGCACCCGAAGGGATTGCTGGACCAGACAGTGCAGGAACAATGACGCGTCCTTCTGTTTCGAAAATAGCTTCCGCTTCCGCTGCAACAGCCGCAATGGCCGCTGCACGATCCAGCTTGAATTGCTTTCGCTCAGCACGTCTCTTCTCTCGTATCTCTTCAGAAGTATATTCTGGCGCCAAAGGTTTTCAGCAACTATAACGTATCTTAGAAGATACTGGATACGTACTGCTTCCACGCGTCTTTCTATCCTTGATCTGCCTAGCAAGCCAGGTGGGCTCACTCCTTGAAAGGTCTCCCTTCCCAAAAAAGCCTCTTCTCCATAAAATCATCCGGTCATTTTGATTTGTTATCCAAACAGATCGTGTTGGTTCATCGTAGTAGCCTTCGCAATGAGGATTTAATACTTGTGCTCGAGAGAGACCAATTAGACCAAGAATTGAGCGGACACGGCTGGAAGATGGATCGTGAAATACGAGAGGTAAAGGATGCGCATAGATACGATTATTCTCGTTACGACGAGCTCCACCCTTACCAGGTCCTTTGGATTTGCTGCTACGACTGATAAGCGACATACTGGAGTTGAAATTTGAAAGTGTGATTCTGTGTGAAGGAAAGAAAGAATTATATTATTTGGCTATGCTTGGTCCGCAAGTCAAAGCTGAGAGTATTATTACCGTTCCTGCGTAAATAAACACGATACAACTATTCAAAGGAAGCAAAATTCAGAAAAAAAAAATACAAAAAGTCAGAAGTACAACATCGCGACAGTCTAGGCGAGCAATACAACGGTCTCAGTCCGATATATTGATAACATCTTCCGGATTAGTAGTCAGGACGACGGGACGCCCTGTCCTTCGAGCACGCACATGCCGAGTAGGGACCGGAACGTTCTCTTTATCATCCTCGTCGTCGTCCTCAATGGTAATTACAGTCGGAGTACTCGTGTTTCCGGGCTGTGACCCAACTCCAGAATCGGTAGCCACAACAGCTGAAGGAGCGGTCAATGACCTCATACTCCCTTCAACGGCCTCCATCTCAGCTTGAGCGATCCCCTCAAGGAATGCGGAGTCCAGCTCTTCAAAAGACGTGTCGTCAAACTCGTCAGCATCGTCTGGTGCAAAAAGTGGTCGTTCCTTCGCCTGGTTACTTTCACGAGATCCATCGGTTTCCGTGCTCTTTCGTGCTCTAGAGGGGATGGGCTTGATAGGCCTGCTTCTGCTGTTCGCCAGCCACTGGGTATCCCCATCTTCTTCATCGCTGTCGATTATTATGGTAGAAGAGAGAACCGGAGAACGCGTTGTACTCTTACGGGGCTCGGAGGATGTGGAAGGGCCTGCATGCGGATTTGTCTGGTCAGAGAATGACGAGACAAGTGTGGAAGCTGTAGAGCCTGAGGGTGTTGGATTCAATGAGGGGTCTTTGTTCGGTATACGACGTCTTCTGGGCTGATCTTCATCATCCGAATGAGTATGAGCCGTATCGAGAAGGGTTGGGGACGGAGGTGCAGGTATTTCCCGCAGTGGTGACCGTGGGTTCTCCTGCGGGGCAGGAGCTGCAGGTTGAGAAGGCTCTTGTTGCTCTGTCGCATCAGGTTCCGGTAGTCTATCAAAGCCGCTCTCAGTAAACGCGATTACATACTTCCAGTGAACTTACCCTAATCTCAATCTCAAACTGCGCGCGAACTCCGATTCTCGATTGACCTCGCGGTCAGCGATCAGGTGGCCCTTTAAGGTGATAGTTCTCGGCTCCAAGAAAATAATTCCCCTCCGAACTTCAGCATTTTGAATCAACATCTACGGTATAAACCAGTAAGTATTGAACAGATAATAATTACAACATCCACTTGCCTTATAACCAAGTGGCGTCTGACCGAGTACGAGCTCAGGAATGGGGCGATATTCCATTGCACGTAAAGTTGTCGCACCGTCACTAATCTCCAGGCGCAACATTGAGCGCGTATAGTTCGGTATCGGCCCTTCACCTTCGACATCATCATCGCCTTCACCTTCCTCATCCTCACCGGCAGCCTTTCGCTCTTCCCTGGTCTGTCGCGTCTTGTTTAGATTATGCGCACTGACACCAATATCTGTAATTGATTCAATTTGAACAAGAATGGGTGGCCCGGTAAGAGTGGAATGCGCCGCATTGAGATCGGTCATAGCGCCCGGTATACCAGTGCCATGCAGCATAGAGTCGCGAAGATCAGACTCTAGTAGTTGAATCTCAACTTCTTGTATGATTTTCTGCATATCTGTATTGGGATCTAGGTGTTTATCCGAAATTATCCAATCGTAACAACCTTGAAGCCACTCCTACAATAAACAGGGCGTTAAGTACTTCACAGCATAAGCAAGCAGAGAGATAATGTTTACTGGATCTATCTTTGGTTTCGGATAGTTCTTGTTCAGCCATTCGATGATATTTGGGGGAGGCGCCATTGAGCAAAGTGGTAGTAAAGGATAATGAACCAGAAACCACGACGCGCTTTGATCAAAGGAAAGTCGCGATCACGTTACTTGTGAGCAAATTATTTACTTACTTCCAGTAATAATAATTATTTACCGCATTTATGTTAAGTTATTCACATAACTTGCCCAATTTGGTACTGAGATAACTTTGATGCCTGCTAGGACCAAAACTTCGACAACTCGTCTACCTCAGTCTATATTAGAGGAAATACAAAAGTCAGATGGTAATTCTCCTGAAAGTATTTAGAAACTTTGTTACTTGAACATTTATCACTCAGGCAACGAAAGTTCTCACCGGCAGCGATCGTCGAAACAGCAGCTATCACGGAAAGAATCTCGCAAACAGGATCGAGCAGCACGAAAACACCGGAAGGCCGAGTTCTTCTCTAGTCATCCTAAACGTCAAGCAGAGGTAGAACATGCCGGTTCTCCTCAAAGGAAACGAATAAAACTGGATACCGAGGCAGGGTCTACGCAGCCCAGCACCCGCCCAGCCGCCTCTAAATTATCCATCCAAGCTGCGCCGAACGTTCAAAAGCGAGCCTCCGAGGTGACGAAGAAGAAATCCAAGACAAGGACAAAAGCTGCTACTCCTAAACTAGACGGAATAGTTCAGCAACGCAGTCAGCAGGAGAAGGAAGAAGAAGCATATATCGCATACCTGGAGTCTAAACTTGGACATAAACAGGGGAAAAGCAGCAAGAAATATAACGATGGACTAGACGGTACGTTTGTATGTTCTGGTTTAGAAGCAAGTCTAGATGCCTCTCTTTACTCAGATCTCTTCGATTTCGCGTCCTCTCTTGACTTTCCCTCCCGCAAGGTACGCAGCCTAAAACTTTTGTAGTAACCTTGCTCATTCTGCACAGGATACTTCTGCAAAATCTCCTGAAGCTGGAGAAGATGATGATGTCGAAGAGGATGACGGCAGCGAATCTGATTCTGAGGAAATGAAAGAAAGTCCTGGAGAAATTAGCGGCGACCAGGAAGATTACTCTGACGAGGAGTGGCATGGGATCCATGTTTCTGAAGACGAAAGCGACTCTCCGTCGACTACTTCGTTGACTTCACCGGCTTCAGAGCCCAATGCTCCGTCTACTGCACCAGGTAATATTGATCTCTTGTCGTTCCGGATTTCAATTCACCACAATTCACATTACAGCGATGCGATACGTTCCTCCTCATCTACGTAGTCAAGAAGTGCAAGACAGTAAGAACTCGGAAGCATTAGTCAAACTCACAAGGCAACTGAAAGGACTTTTAAACCGGTGCGTACTATACCTACTCACACATACGCTTTACTTACAAAAGCATTCAGAATGAGTGAACAAAACATAGCATCCATCGTCGATAGCATTGAAGAAGTATACCGAAACCACCGACGGAACGGTGAGTGACTTGCCTATTGCCTCTTTACCCTTCTGATAGATGAGAACGACGTTACCTCGACTTTGACAACGCTTATCATCGACGGGATATGCTCACATTCATCTCTGCTGGATTCGTACGTGGTGCTGTACGCTGCGTTTGTATCCAGTCTTCATAAAATAGTCGGCATCGAATTCGGTAAGCTACCCCCAGAGGTAATCTTGTGCAGTCAGTAACTTAACCCTATGCTTCCAGCCGCTCATTTCGTGCAAAATGTCGTAAACTCTTACGAACACCATCTTTCGTCACTACAAGAAGATGCATCTGCGGGTGTGGTAGCAGATACCACTGCAGGTCCTAATTCTGAAGATCGGGGGAAAGAAGCCTCTAACCTAGTGGTTCTTTTGTCGGAACTATACAATTTCCAAGTTATTTCGTGCATCTTGATTTTTGACATCATCAGAGCTCTGCTTCATGGTGACATGCAGGAGTTTCAAGTCGAGCTTCTGCTCAAAGTCGTGAAAAGTGGGTTTTCTTTTTATGTTCAGTGCCTGAGTTGCCTAATGTTTCACGCCAGCTTCTGGTCATCAACTACGTCAGGACGATCCTTCTGCGTTGAAGGATATTGTTCAAATTGTGGACACAAAACTTGCTGGAGATGGCACTTCTCTAAGGTTAATGGATCTATTTTCTGTGTCAGTTCTGGAGCCTGAACTTGTTTTATAGCTCTCGGGCTCGTTTCATGCTTGAGACTCTTCACAACCTCAAAAACAACAAAGTCAAGCGTTTGGGTGCCCAAAATCAAGGCGGAGATGCTGTTGAAAGAATGAAAAGATTCCTTTCAGGGTTGAGCAAGAAGCGACAAGGTGCTATGATGTCTTATGTCTGCGTCCCCTCTATGTGCTGAATTCCGTCTAGTAGTAGCACACGAACCACTTCGTGTTACTCTCGACGATCTTCATTCCGCCGAAAGCAAAGGGAAATGGTGGCTTGTTGGTGCCGCTTGGGGTGGTGACCCATTAATTGATCGGCAACAGGAAGCAGAGGATACGAACAGTCCTTCGACAGAACAGAACAGCGAAGGGTTAGCCAGCACTGCCTTAGTGAAGCTAGCAAGAAAGCAAGGAATGAACACGGACATCAGGAGAAGTATATTCGTTGTGCTTATGAGCAGTGATGTGAGTTCGTAGCCGATATTGCATGTTTAAGACTTATTGACGGGAAATTAGGATTATATCGATGCATGTGAGCGCCTTTCACAACTGAAGCTCACCGAGGTTCAGCAGAGGGAGATTATACGGGTTTTATTCCACTGTTGCGGAAATGTAGGTTCGACGAATCTATGAAAGGTACAATGCAGTTGACATTCAGTTTCAGGAGAAAGCATATAATCCTTACTACACACTCGTGTGTCAGCATCTCTGTAGTCTGTCGCATTCGTATAAGATCACACTGCAGTATTGCCTCTGGGATTTCCTGCGCGATTTGGGAGAAAAGAGCGTCGGAGGTGCGGAACTAATCAAAAGCCTGAAGGATGGTGGCGATGATTTCGACGTCAAATCCATCTCGTCCACGAGGATCGGGAATGTTGCCAAAGCATACGGGTGGTTAATTGCTAAGGACTGTGTGGGTCTTACCGTCCTCAAGGTAAGAAGTCTTTTCTACTCCGGCATGTTCAGTTGACCGCAAGCAAGACCAATTATGCAGCCCGTTGACTTCACGGTGGTCAAGCCGCGGACTCGCGGTTTCCTCAGGGAGCTTTTCATTCAACTGTTCCTAAGCAGTCAGACATCATCCCCTCTCATCGGGCCAGGGCATGACCTACTCGCCACGCGTAATCGGGCTGCCGTCGAGGAAATTTTCATCAAAGCAACTCGTTTACAGGCGCTATCGATGGGTTTGATGTATTTCCTCTCCCGAGATTTATTGCCGGATGAGACAGAGGATGTTGATCCAGGTACTGCGAAGCTAGCGAAATGGGGGCTTGAAGTCGCAAAAGAAACACTGCGTACTGGGTTAGATGTTGTACCCAATATGTAGCAAGAGCATGTAGTATCAATGCTTGATTATATTTTTTTGAAAGCAACGCTAGAATATATTGCGCCGCTTTTACCACCAAAAGTGATTGTGGGATATTTGATACGAGAGCTGCTCGTTACTTGTAAATTATGTGACCTGTGCCAAGAACGTATACCTATCACTTACTGAAATTGAAGGCCAGTCTCCTTTGTGGCAAAATTAGCCTTCAATTCCTCCTCCGTAAAGTTGCATGCTATTTAAATCATGACGTGAGTAACTCCGGGGTAACTTCAGATCCTGCTTGTATGGCCTTACAAGTAATCAAGAAAAATCCCCCAGACTTGATCAACCTTGCCGCACGACTCGGATACCTGGATGCGGGCGAATTGCCATTGGTATCCTGCTCCCCTAAGGCAATAGCATCATAGGTTCCTTTATCCAACAGTAGATCCCAGACGTCGGAGCGCTGGCGGATATCCGTCATAGATGATAACACGGGGGGGTCCTCAGTTAAAAAATCACAAGTACTGAAGCTGATATCTTCCCCATCCCGAGTGGCAGCTACAGCCTTTGAAAGCTCGATCGCACCAGCACTGTAGTCAATCCCACACAGATTCTGAGCTGGATAGCCTTCGTCTAGAAGCGCGATGAGCAGGGAACCGTTTCCACTTCCAACTTCGAGAATGTTGGGGTTTGCAGAAGCCGGCACATTTTGGGTTGCCCATTCTACCATTTTCTCAATACTATCAGCTCCAAACCTGCAACATGTGAGGATAATCTCTCTTGAAGACATTAAAAAAATGCATACCATATTTCTCCTTCATCGCCGAAATCTTTGAAATTAGTGAGCTCGTCCTCGTAGACTTGATCCCAGCTGAGACACAGTGATGGTTGGATTCTTGCGATGGATTTTATGTACTGGAGGCAATGCTCACTGCTCCTTGGTTCCTAGCTTGGACGGCTGAAGATCAGATGAAGATGAACTAGTCATATCGAGGACGAAAGCGGCACGGTAGTCCAATAAATTGACGCGTCGAGTCTCACGACATATTGTTACACGGATCAAACTCATGCACTCACAAGCATCCGGCTTGAAGACTTTTGGTCTGCTAATACCAATCTCTTTGTACACATTACTTGTTTCACCCTGAAGACTTCGGTAGTGTGAAATGGGTGTCAAATCCCTCTGGAGTCTGTTGACTCCAGTCGGTCGACCTGTCATGTATGTCAACTTGATTCTTCAGCGAGGTTGCGTGGCATCTCTGAGCTCACACTTCAATCAGGTTGGAGACCATGGAAGGGAAGATCATGGCGATAGATTCTAGCATCTGGATCTATCAATTCCAGGCCACAATGCGAGCCAAGGATGGTCGAGCACTTGTCAATGCCCACGTCTTGGGTTTCCTTCGCCGAATTTGCAAGCTTCTGTTCTACGGAATCAAACCAGTGTTCGTATTTGACGGAGGTGCGCCTGCACTGAAGAGAGAAACCCTTGTATGTGCTATACACGCTGGTTGTCCACCTGCCACTAGTTTAACACCTGAGGCTTGCTACAGAACGAGCGGAGAAAGAAGAAGAGTGGTGCAGCTGCAAGTCATGTAAAGCTTGCAGAAAAACTCTTGGCCGCACAAATGAGACGAGAGGCACTCAAGTATGCGACAAAGGGCTCGTGAGTGATAGAAATGCAGGCATATTCACAGATGCTAATCAGTTTTAAACAACCTCAGATCAGCCAAAGGAAAAGGAAAGGTACCGACAGGGCCTGTTGTGCTAGACGAAAATACTGTGTATCTAGAAGACATTGACCCAACCTTACCAGTTACCCCGGCGAAGAAACAATCGAAGGCCAAGGACCCCGGTTCTTCCTCCAAGAAGAACAAGTTCTATGACCATGATCCTTACCGGCTCCCTGACATCAACATGCAGGAAAGAGTCGCGAATGTCACAAGTTCGGTTGCTCCAGATCCTCGACTTGCTACAGAGGAAGAACTACGCACTTTCATTGAAAGTATGCGCCCCGAAGACTTTGACGTCACTTCCCCCGCTTTCAGAGAGCTGCCTACTGAAGTACAGTATGAAATTGTTGGTGATCTCCGATTGAAGTCTCGACAGACTTCTTATACCCGACTACAACAAATGCTCAGGAGTGCACGTACTCCTCTTGACTTTTCGAAACAACAGATCAAGAATCTCCAACAAAGAAATACTCTGACTCAGCAACTATTGACAACGACAGATAGCATTGGGAAAGCGCACATCTCTATTCCTGTCCGTATTGCAAGCGAGCGGAATAAGGAATATGTTCTTATCAAGAATGATGGAGCCGCAGGTGGTTGGATTTTAGGAATACGAGACGAAGGTACAAAGCAGAAGCCAATCGTTATTGACCACGAGAACGACAAGGAAGATGTGAACGCAACTGATGAGGAAGATGATATGGAAGAAGTAACGATGTAGGTAGTTGCGGTTCATCTTGATGTTTTGTTGTCTTATTACCACGATACAGACCTGATTCAGTTGATGCTGATCCCGACCTACGGAAGTATCAACGCAGGATGGCACTTTCTGCAATCGCTTCGCGGTACACGCCTAAAAAGTTGGCACCATTGACTACCAAACCTCAACAGAAGCCGTCCCAAATTCCCTTGTTTGAGTTGGACGACGAAGACGACGAAGATTGGGAGCCTGCTCCTGATATCTGGGAAGAGGACGAAGATTTGGCTTTTGCGGTTCAGCAATCATTTGATCAAGCGAAATCCACCTCCACGACAGACTTCGCTGCACCAGCATCTCCTATCGTGGTTGGAATCGAGACACTCCCCATCGCATCGTCGCCAAAGGTGTCTATTGTTGATGCTACTACCTGGCGAGATGTAACTGCACCTAGTCGACTGGAAACAGCATTAACGATAGCGAATGCTGAACGCTCTCAAGACTTCGTCGTTGGCGCAACTCGGATAGGGTCTGATAGACATCCTTTGTTGAGTGCGCGTTCAGAGCATTCGCCATCGTCTCCCAGTCAGAATAAGGGACGGGCTTCGGACCCCAGTGGACACTCCCCTCCAATCTCTACGCTCTCGTTTGGAAAACCTTCCTTGCTGATTTTAGAGCGAACCTCTTCTACCGAAGATACAGCTACCGAGAAACCCAGCTATATTTCACATCTTAATTCACCCACATCTGGGTCTATACACACCACACATAATGAACAAATTGCGCAGATTCCGTCATTAATACCTGTCGCCGCTGATACACTCTCTGACACCTTCGCTGTTCCTGGCGACGCCTCACCCCAACCCACTCTCGAACCGATTGAAGTCAACGCGGATTCTGCTTCCGACGACGAGGATCTGGAAGAAATTACTCCGTTACAACCTCAACCTGGCAATTCGACGTTAGTCGAACCCGTTTCGTCCCATCACGAGGACATGAATCCGCTGTACTCTCAACCTGTAAATCCGAAATCTACACACATCGTTGAAAACGTTTCATCCCATCACGAGGACATGGAAAACATAAACCCGCTACACTATCAATTTGCCACACCGGCATCTACACCCACAATCAAGAGAAATGCATCTGATGAAATGGACAAAGTAATGCCGCTATCTCAACCTGCTATTCCGGCATCTACACGCACCGTTGTATCTGATGACGAGGACATGGAAGAAGTATGGCCAGTCACAGTATCACCTGTAGGGCCCACTAGAGGTGTACCAGAGGCACCCCTATTCCTATCCGACAACACCACTGCCGCTGATCCGTATGATGGAAAAAGCACTTCCCCTGGCAATGAATTAGCTCGATCACCTTCGCCTGATGAGATTCCACTGGACAGAAATTCTCGGGCACCCTCTCCCCATGTAGAAGAGGACTGGGACGCCGCTCAAGAAATGAATCCTGTCGCTGAGGAAGGAGAGTTTGCTCGATTCATGTCTCAAGTGAAGGGGCGTGATATTGACGATGTGAGGCGCGAGATCGACAATGAGATAGAAGCCCTTGATCAGCAGAGAAAAAATGCAATGCGAGACTCGGAGGATGTCACTCAGCAGATGATAACACAAATCATGGTGTGTGATACTCGGATTTCATTGCACTAAATGGCCCGCGGACTGAACTCTTTTTAAAAGATGATGTTACGGTTGTTCGGCATTCCGTACATAACAGCGCCCATGGAGGCCGAAGCTCAATGTGCTGCTCTCGTTGCTCTCAAGCTGGTCGATGGTATAATCACGGACGACTCTGACGTTTTCTTGTTCGGAGGTCAACGGGTTTTCAAGAATATGTTCAACCAATCGAAGACAGTGGAATGCTTTTTGCTCTCCGATCTCAACCGAGAGCTTGGATTAGATCAAGGAACGCTCATCCGACTTGCGTATCTATTGGGAAGTGATTATGTGGATGGATTACCTGGTGTGGGTCCCGTTGTCGCCATGGAACTTTTGAAGGAATTCTCTGGTGAAGATGGACTCCACAAATTCAAGGATTGGTGGCTCAAGGTGCAGTCTGGAAAGGATAAGGATGACGACACTCAGTCTGCTTTCCGAAAGAGATTTGTTAGTTTTTCAAGTGATTGGCATGTCCTGTTAGCTCACAACTGGTGTAGAAAAAGAAGTTCAAGGATCTATATCTTCCCCCTGAATGGCCAAACGCTGCTGTTGTACGTTGTGTTTGATTCTTGGTATTAGGATTTATTGAACATGTAGTTACAGCGGGATGCGTATTATCATCCGACTGTAGACGACTCCGAAGAACCCTTCAAGTGGGGCTTACCTGACCTTGATGCCCTTCGCAAGTCCGTACTCACTTACTTGTCTCTTCTTGTATTCAACCGCTCAACTTCCCTGGCTATCTAGGTTCCTACATGAAGAGCTTAGCTGGGGTCAGTCAAAAGTGGACGACCTACTTTTGCCTATCATTCAGAAGATGGGAAAGCGAGGGCAGGTTAGTCGTCCCTTTTCTCGTGGTACTTTTTGCCGACTCTGTGACCCTAATCTAGACCACCGCACTGAATCGGCAAGGCAATTTAAACGAGTTTTTCGACGTGTCCGCGGGCAGTGGGACGTACGCCCCACGGAAACGCCAGGCTTACGCGAGCAAGCGTTTGCAACAGGTTGTGTCAGATTTCCGCAAACAACGTAAGGGCACGTCCTCTTCACCATCACCCGCATCCAGGGTGGCATCAGGGGACGAAGATGAGGCCGAAGCTGAAGCGCGAGAAGACGCCCCACCCAAGAAAAAAGCCCGAACCAGCCGAGCTAGGAAGAACAAGGAGACGTCGGACAGTTCTGGGCGGCGCAAAAGGCCTGCTAAGCGGGGAGAGCGGGCAGCCCGGGGTAAAACCCAGGCTCTAGAAGGGAAGGCAGCTGCCCCTTCTGGTGAGGATGATTATGGAACAGGCGCCGAAGGCGGAAAGGATGCAGACACACCGCCGCCTCTTGCTGTAAACTTACGTCCTCGGCCGAAACCCAAGTATCGAGGTGCGGCTGTTAATGGAACTGAGTAGTTTTCGAACGTGTGCTCGACTTCGAGGCGAGGAAGGAGGACAGTGACAATGTAAAAGACCAACTTAGGTGCTTCTGCGCAGGGCTCTGACCATTTACTTCCGTTCTGTCAATTGTATGAGCAGCTCGCATCGAACATGCTCGTTGTCAGTGTAGTCCCGAATTACCTCTATCGGTGTATATTGTGGGTAGTATATCTGGACCGAAGCACTGAGTGTCCTTGGGCAGGTCTTATCAGATCAGGGGTTGCTCGGACTAGGTAAGCAGAATATTCATGGCCTCGGAATGAGAAATTCATTAAGAATCGCAGGTGCGAATATAAGGGAGTAAGTAGTACGTGATTGCATTAGAGGTGATCCGTTCACAAAGGTACATAGTATTAAGAAAGGGTTCGACTCGGAGGTGTACAAGAGGCGGGTTCAGGTAGAGCGATCGGACCGTCGCAGGCTTGGAAAGACAACATGTAGCCCTTGTCTTGGAGAGTTCGAGAAAGCATGAGCGCCCGCGTCTCAAAGAAGACAGAAACGTGCAGGATGAGAATTTGCCCTTCTTTGGGCTTGAATGGATATCCTAAGAAAGGAAAACGCTTGCATGCAAGCATGTACCAATCATTAATAGGGCGCCACACAACTAGTGCGATATATGCTTTTTCATTGAGGCTATTTTGATTGGTGATCTATTCTGAAGCAACGTCACGACTGCAGAAATGGGACAAAAGTACAGGGTACCGCGCGAAACCACAGTACAGTTGAAGTAAATAGTTTACTCTTCCGCACTACCGTCCTCTACCCTTGCCTGGGATATAGAAGTCAACAACGCCGCCATGAGTAGGTATGGAAACAGAACACACCGAGTTCACCTCAAGACCACCAAGCTCTTTCACCAGACCACCGTAAGGATATGTTCGGCGCACGAAGTGGGGGTCAGGCGTAAGGACTGTTTTCACGAAGAAGAAGAATCCTGCAAAGCCACTGAATGCAAGAACGAAGCGAAACAAGGCAGTCCTTGGCTCAATAGTGGGAATGTCCGGTCCCCACATGGAAAGCAATTCATCATGTTCGGGAAGCTAAATGTGTGTGAGCAAGCAGCCAACATTCAACATATGTACTTACAGGATCACCAAAGTTTCGTCTCATTTGGAGATCTTGCCAACCAGTCGGAGGCAGATACTGACGCGAGATAGGTGGTGCATACGAGTAGTCCTTGAGAGGCTCAGGGTCAGTGTCGATGTCTATGGGAGTTGGAGTAGTAGCATAAGCAGACGCAGTAGCGTAGTGCCTTGCAAGTGGACGACGAGCTGCACAGCGAGCAGCTCGTTGCAGGATAGAGGCCATGTTGAAGGGGTTGTCCGGATGGAACGGCCGAAAGAGGAAGATAAGACACGTGATCTTCATAAATAAATAATTATTAATAAATAAAATGACTTAAACCCCTTGACTTGGAGGTTCTTCCAGAATCCACGGCCATCATGAGTTCGACTGCACCTTGTATATTTTAGCACAGATCTCCAGATTTTTCTTCGCTTATATATACTTTTGGCGCCTTCTTGTTCTCTCTAACCTATTCCTTTGTCGTCTCCAGTTGAGACTAACCGTATTAACCATGCCTCAAACTATTGCAGAGAAGGATGTCCAAGCTTTGCTGCTCAAGGAGAAAGTCTTTCGCAGAAGACCGGGAGACGTTCCATATCCGCTGGACTTCACTACCGATCTATTAGACTAGTAAGTCGCGACCCCCTCTATCACAGTATTGATGTACTTATTGACTGTGCCTTGACAGTGATAACTGGGACCATCTGTTTCTCCTGAGTTGCTTTAGAGGCCTGACTATGAGTCAGTTCGAGACACCGCCGTCTCTCGTGCTAGATTTGGGCTGCGGAGGGGGTCTATGGGTACTAGAAGCTGCCAGGCAGTGGCCTGTAAGTTCTGTCCTTGTTGTTTCAGCTGCGTATCTCATTCGTTGCCCGTTGCAAGGCTAGCGTCATCATTGGATT
This sequence comes from Omphalotus guepiniiformis, assembly GCA_028554645.1. Taxonomy (NCBI): domain Eukaryota; kingdom Fungi; phylum Basidiomycota; class Agaricomycetes; order Agaricales; family Omphalotaceae; genus Omphalotus; species Omphalotus guepiniiformis. Next base: position 552,830 of record JAQOOI010000075.1, read on the forward strand.
CGATATTAGAGATAATCAACCTAGGCTCCACGAGTTGGAATCGTATAGGGAGATTGCCTTCCGCGTCAAATGGGTGCACGGAAATCTGTACGCCAATTAGCATATTTTTCGGCATGGATTTTCATATTTCAATAGACTGGATGGCCTTCCCTTCCCTCCTGATCATTTCGACTTTGTACGAATATCCCGCATAGGACTTGGAGTACCAGAGGACGAAGTAAGCTCATTCTATATGTTACCCGTTCTGCATACTCATTTTGAAACAGTGGCAATCTGTGCTAGAGGTGTGCTCCTATATTCTCTGTCCTCGGTAATGGTGTCTGATGTCATATCACAGGAAATTTTCCGAGTCATGAAGTCGGAGGCCATACTGGAGGTAGGCCCGAGAGGTTGTGCTATCGTCGATCTTCTCATAAGTGCTCCGCGTTTCAGATAATTGAAGAAGACTTGATTTTTCCCCATAGTCATGTCGCACGACAGAGACCGAGGCCAACACCTCTTACCGTAGATCTTCCTATCAGCGATTCACTTTCGTCAAGCACACTATCGAGGAACTCAGTAACTACTGTGTCATCCAATCCTTGGACGTACAGCCAAGATGATCTCATCGATCTCCCTCTCAAAAAGAAGACCAGTCTTTCCCCGTTACACGAATCCCCTATATCTACAACTCCCCCTCTATCCGCACATTTCAGTCCAAAGTCGGCTCTCAGCTTCAAATCTCACTCTAGCTTCCTCCCACCACATAATTCACGACCAAGCCTTGCGCCGAGCCTAGCACCTCCACCTCCCGTTTCTCCATATCAAACACATCCCCAGGATCACTCCAGACTAAAAGCTGCTTGGGACGCTATGCTTTCACGCAGATTTCTGGCTCCTCGTCTCATAACTGTCCTGCCGTTCTATCTTTCCTCCTGTTTCCCTGACGTGAAATCTCATTCTCCTCTTCAAGTCTATCTCCCCCCCAACTCAACAAAAACTGCGAGGGGTTTCTCGTCTCGAGATACATTCGATCCGGTCCAACAGTTTCACCTAGAACGGTCCATAGGGAGACGTTCAGATTCGGAAGAGGTATCATCTGGAGATTCACATCAGTCTTCAACGAAAAAGATATTTTCTTGGGCACCGATGCACCTTGCAAAGAGCGTTCAAACGGTCATGGCTTGCAAAGAAGCCATATGGGATGAATACGCAAATTTATACAGCCCTGACATGCCACCCACAACCATCACCGCCCGCCCTAAAGATGGCAGGGTGATCATGTCGACCAAATCTGCAGCCAAAGAAAGCTTCGACAGGGCTTGGTCTAGCTGGGAAAAGTACGTGCACGGCTTTTCCTTTGTTTCGCTCTTATCGCACGCTCAATACGAATGACTCTTGTAGCGATATGATGGATCGCATCGGCATGCGAGATAATATCATGTCTCACCTACTTTGGGCCGAACCTCCTGGCGAACGTCCTGATTGGCGTGTATGGAGAAACAACGTGGACATAATCAACGCTACCGACACACACTGCCAAGGTGATATCTGCAGAACGTTACGGGGTTTTGTTGCTTGGAAACCCAAACCGAAAGGACCCTGAGACCTGAGACTTCATCCTGAAAATCCGAGCCTTTGTTTATCCGTCTTCACTTATCTTCATATTTCACAATAGCAGGAACGTTGCATTCTATATTACACTAAAATTATTTCTTTCGTTCAGGACTGTTCAAATCGTCGTTGCTTTGTCAAAACTATATATCCCCCTACCTCCCATCTATATGTTGCATTCACCTAGGCATATGCGACGCTCTTGATTATGGAGAAGTATAATTGTACAACCTACTACTCATAACCATGCATTAATGTACATATCCATTTTTTTTCTTTGTGCACCAGCCAGAAAGTGGAGGGACTGGGCCGGCCCGACACAACTGCCTAAAATGGAACTGTGTAGATCAACCACCTTCTACTTTGACTTTTTACATCGAACCTAAGAGACAGCCTCAACTGTTACATTTCACTTATCATGTCCGATTCTGAAAAGGCTGCCGCCCCTGCGGTTGCTGACAAAAAGCCATCTACTGTTGAGGCTGATTTGACGAAATACAAGGTTCGTTTTTTTATCTGGCTTCATCAGACTGATATTTATGTATACCTCATGAAACTTGACAGACAGCAGCAGAGATCGTTCATAATGTTATGAAAAAGATCATTGAGCTTTCTGTTGAAGGAGCAAAAATCCTTGATCTCTGTGTTGAAGGTGATAAGCTCATCGAGCAAGGCACTGGAGCAGTATACAACAAATCGGTAAAGGGCGTGAAAATACCCAAGGGTGAGTTTTGGAAAAGTTCTTGCGACCATTCGATCCGTTGAACACGATCTCGCTTACCAGGTGTCGCCTTCCCTGCTTCAATATCCGTGAACAACACGGTTTCACACTTCTCACCGCTCGCTTGCGTTTTCCCGTCCCCAGCTTTTGGTTCAAGCGGAGGCTGATCGATTCTCGTACTAGTTCAGATCCTCAGTCATCGCAAGTCCTTGTCAAGGATGATGTCGTGAAGATTCATCTTGGTGCTCATATCGATGGATTCGCTGCTGTCAGCGCTGAGACTATAGTCGTTGGTGCCAGTCCGGAGAACCCCGTCACTGGGCGTCGCGCAGACGTCATCAAAGCTGCATGGACTGCAGCGGAGATTGCAATGCGTACCGTAAAGGTCGGTAACAAGAATTGGGCTGTCACCGAGGCTGTAGGACGGGTGACATCGGCGTGGGACTGCAAACCTGTTGAAGGTAGGGTTAACTTGTGTCTCGGTCGTGTCTCTAAACCAAAGAGTTTCATCTAAATCAGGTATGCTGTCGTGCCAGCAAACCCAGAATGTTATAGACGGCAAGAAACGTATCATTCTGAATCCTAGCGAGGCCCAGAAGCGCGACTTTGAAGCTGCGACCTTCGCGGAAGGCGAAGTTTACGGCATCGATATCCTTGTCTCATCGGGCGAGGATGGCAAGGTTGGTGTTATTGTTCGCTCCCGCTCGTATTTGGATCACAAAGTATTTCTTCACAGGCTCGGGTTGAGGAATCTCGAACGACGATTTACCAGCGTGACTCTACTGTTACATACCAACTCAAAATGAAGAACTCCCGTGCAGTTTTCTCCGAAGTCCAGAAGAAAGCTGGTTCTTTCCCTTTCAATATTCGCTGTCTTGAAGATGAGAAACGCGCGCGGATGGGATTGCAAGAGGCCATTCAGCACAGTCTGGTCAAGCCTTACGAAGTCGTGTAAGTTTTGCCGAAAATGAATCAATTGCCTTTCGTTGATGTTTCACTTTTTCAGTTATACCCCTTCGAATACCTTCGTGGCCGCTTATCATTTCACAATCGCCCTCCTCCCTGGAGGACCATCGTTAATTACCCAACCACCTATTTGGTACAAGCCCGAGTTGGTCAAGACCGAGAAGGAGCTTGAGGACGAGGAATTGAAAGGATTACTAGCAAGGAACTTGCGGGAGAGCAAGAAGAGCAAGAAGAAAAAGGCCAAGGCAGAGGCTGACGGGGAAGCACCTGAGAAAGAAGAGTGAAAGAAACCTATCATCATCATCTGAGTTGGCAGACATTCAAAGATTACATGTTCGCTGTTTGTTGTATAAGCCATCTTGAATCTGTTCTAATTGATTGTACTACGAAGGCGAATTTTCTGCCTCTTCCCCAAATTGCTCTATTGTCCGTACGACTAGATCTACATTTTCAAGGAACGCGTTGACGGTTAGACGAGCTAATCGTACTGTCAGTGTACTAAAGTTTCTGCACGAAAACATGAGTACACCTAATAACTTTGAACAATTCTCATTAAACTCACGCGATAAGAACGTCGTCTTGGACCGATATTATGCGCTTTACGGCCTGAGGTTGGAGTTCAGGATCGACCTCGATTGCTTGTTCCGCTATTAATGCATGCTTCTGGCAAGCAAAAGGTATTTTGACCGTCCTTTTGCAGATGTATGAGATCAGTTAGGTTTGTTGCCGACTGAGTAGTTGCAGCTCACACTGTATGCCAGTCTTCTTCAGACATGGTGAATTGTAATCAAGATGTACTGCCTAATTTGGCGTCATGTCTTTTGCGTAATCACATATGGTTTTCTTTGAAGCTACGCGTAATAACAGGTAGCAACCAAACCTACTATGTCAGTAACAGAGTTCGCAACGCTTGAATTGCTCGCAACAAATACTCTTTACACTTCCCCTATACGCGAACACTTGAATCTAGCCTCCAGCCGCCAAGCATCATGGTCTGGCTATCCTGTTACATTCTACAAAGACATGAATCAGTCCTCCATCTTTTATCTCATTTCAGGATGGAAAGATGTCGAGGCTCATGGGGACTGGATCCGAAGCCCAGGCAATCAGGAACTATTGCAGTTACTTGAGCCGTATATCACTGTGAAGGGGCTGGCTCATCTTGACATCGACTTTGATGACTTTCCGAAGGATGGCGAGGGCGTCTTGGTTGTTTCGAAAAATGCACCGTACAAGACGTCACAAGCATCCCCAAAGTGGCTGAAGGAAGGAGTTGACTTGGAGATCGAGTCGCGTCCAAAGTACCACTTTGCACTGTTCGACGACGCTAGCGTGCTTGAAAGGGAGTCAAAGGAAGAAGGAGGACTAAATTTCATCAAAAGAATACAGGACCTGTAACTTGGGAGGAAGCTCTAGCCATGTATACACACAAATATAGATATTGATAATTGTTAGCCTCGAACGACGATGCAACAGTAAAAACACAGAAAGAAGATTATTTACGTGCAGGGAAGGACAAGATGCAGATCAACCAGCTCGACACAAGCGCGCTATATAAAAACCCATCGTAGATCGAGAAAAAATCAGCAAACCCGCCCTTCTCTTCAATAACCATCAAACCATCATAAACAACGGATTCCAGAACCAACCAAGCAAAGCAGGAAAAAAAAGGATGAAAAACGTAAAAGTGGCATAAAACCAGTGCCGGTATCAACTGTGATACACACGGTATATCCGGATGAAAAAGAGGATAGAGATGATAGACAAGGGGCGTTTATATCCCCTTGTTTAACGTGGTGGGTATCATTAGAGAGAGAACGCAAACACGGCTGCGATAGCACAGAGCATCGCGAGAGGAGTAGTTGCTTGGCGCATAGCTCCGTTCGAAGAAGAATCGCCAAGCGGGCCATTGTTACCAACAGCGCCAACAGGTCCGACAATACTAGTCGACGCAGATGCGGTCGACGAGGCAGCGGAGGCAGAGGCAGGAACGACCAAACTGCAATACAAATTAGAACACGTAGATCTTCATAGCACAAAAGTATACGCACGTGGTAGCAGAAGTGGTATCGACAACAGCAACGGAGGAGACACTGGCAACGGCAGAGGACGCGGCAGCAGCCGCAGAGGACGACACGGCGGCCAAGAGAGAAGCGGGCACACAGCTAGAGTCAGAGCTGTCTCCAATAGTAATCTAGAAAACACGTTCAGGGTTAGATGCCACTTGGTTTTGATAGTAACGGGCTTACAGCGCCGGACCAAGCCTCTTCGTCGTTCGCATCAACCAAAGACAACATAACCTGGGTTCCAGTAGGAAGAGTGGGTTTCCAGGTCATGGAAAGTCCGTTGTGGTCGCCAAGGTCGACACTAGACAAGGTTGGGTTGAATATACAGGATTCCGGTGAAAGACACCATGGTGTACATACAGAGCATCGCTGCAAGGGTCGGCAGCGTCCACCACAATCAAATTATAGGGAGCAGCGGTGCTAGACCAAGTGATACGAACATCCTGGCACTGAAAACGCAAAGAATGAGTTATTGGGATAACAAAATGAAACCATTCAGGAGTTAAAAACCTGGTTAATGCTGGGGGTATCAATGGTCAAATCGGCAAGGGCGCCTTGAATGGATGCAGCAGCGAAAAGAGCGACAGAAATGAGTGTGGCGAACATCTTTCGTAGGATGAAAAGGAGGGAAAGAGACAGGGATTTATAGCGCACGGAAGGTAAGAGGAGAGGGCAGTGTGTGGTAAGAAGAAAACGTTCAAAGTGAGTTCCCTCAAAAAGGCTGCTGTACAAATATGCCACAACAACTTATCATAATCAAATTCCGCGAGGTAAAAACTTGGCACGGAACAATGGTTTATGGAAATTAGCAGACTGGGAGTTCAAATTTCCGTCTTGACATCAATATTACTACATTAAACAAACGAGGTTCAGGCCTGCTATACAGTCTACTTATAACTTGGCACCCTTGAACGTTGCAAGCATTGTCCTTTTCGTTATGCTAGAAAAAAAAAGTCCATCCAACAAAAGCATGGAAAACACGAGTCGCTATGGTCACCATCTAATCAATACATCGGGTACTTGGACAACTCACCCAGAATGGACGACTGGCGAAGGAGTCTTCTTCAGTCCCTCGACCGCAACTCGCTCATCCACTGGAACAAACGGCCTCTTCCCAGAACCAACATATATCTGGAGGGGGAGGGAGGTAAGTTCATTTTATGATCCGCTGGTGACCCGTGACATATGGTGTATCACCCACCTGTCGTGGTCGCCATATTTTGACCCCGCCCGGTTGAAGCATCATCTACACATGTATAATCAGCCCATCAAAGTTACCCGACTGAGACGGGGCCTGGGGACGGGACTTACTTGCCGCCAGTGGGCAAGCCATCCAACTACCCTGGGAACAGCGAATAACACTGGGAAGAAATCGAGTGGGAAGCCTGCTAGAAGTCAGTATGAAAAGTGTAACACCAAGGTATATTCGTACCCATAGCACGATAAATGAGTCCGCTGTGTAAAAAGAGTGAGTTGGGACAGTGAGTTAGCTGCGGCCTCAGTTTCACGGACTTGACATAATTACCTCCTGTAATACCACCGTCCATCACATATGATCAGAGACGGAGAAATTCATGGTCGTGCGGGGAATGGCGTACCAAAAATCAACATTAGGAGCTAACTTCCGTTTAATAAAGTACTCGTCCTTCATAGCAGCTTCATGAAGAGCCATTGCGGTCTCTAATAACTCGTCCCTCCCCGTCCTAGAAAACGCTGTCATTGAAAAACATATAGCCCAGAACACTCCTTCGACTAACACTTTGAAAACCTCATCGGCCGTCCTACGTACAATGAAAGAACGAGGATCTGACTGTTTAAAGTCAAATCAGCAACTCATTAAGAATGATGACACAGTTGATCTCACCGTCTTGTAAACGCTAAAGACAACCAAAATCGGTAAATATTCTTCCATACAGCTCAGACGACTCACCGGTGTCCGAATCCTGATAAAACCTTCTCGCGCTTCTTGACGGCCTCAAGGAATGCCGGAACATTGTCAGGACTATTATCGTCAAGTTAAATACTTCTTCTAGGTCAGCTGCTATCAATTCTACCTTCCAATCGAGATGAGCATGCGAATGACAGCCTCGTTTGCTCCACCTAAGCATTAACTCGGACTCAGTGCTAGTTACTTGAGAAGAGGAAGCTACAAACCATGCAGAGGGCCGCTAAATAAGCAACATTATTGAGCGTTATAGGAAGGGTACGAGAAAGGACGGCAGCTTACTATAGTGAGGCACAGCCAGCGCTATAGTGACAAGCTCAGTTAAAACGTTGATAAACTGAAAGTCTAGCTTACGCTATCGCAGAATACGGATCGACCAATGAACTCCCGGTCTGCAATACTGTCGTCGCCGAGGCATTCAGTTCATGATCGGCATGCAAGAGAAACAGGACATCCAAAGCCTTCTCCAAGACTGGATTCGGCTTGTAATCTCGTTGGCCGAGATAGTCCATTTGGTATAGAAATCTGATGCTTGTTTCAAAACCTTGAAGTAAAAGAAAAGAAATTCTGCGTACGATCCAGTATAGCTCAGACCAGTGGGAGGTGTGACAAAGTCCCTGCCTTGTCGAACGCGATAGGCCATGCTACGAGAAAGTTCAGAGGTGAACAGATTAACTAAAATCAAGACCTACGCAGCGAGAGTAGTAGCTTTGCCGATTAGCCTGTATATCTGCTTGTCCATGACAGCAAGAGACTCTTTCGTGCCTTTCGTATAGAGCGTTTGACCTAGACAGAATGAGGGGCAGATTAAAGAGCATGCATGGTACCGCGCATACCTTTCAGAGAAGGGTTAGCTTCGCTATAATACGATCCCAAGTAGGCAAATGCGCTAGTAAGAATCGACATGGGATGCGCATCATATCTTTCGCAGTAGTCATTAGTACAATGAGCCGCAATACAAGCTATTCATTGCACACCTGAAGGAACGGAAGAATTGCTCTGCATCAGAATGTACAATTGAATGGTGCGTGACTTCATTCTCGAACACTTCGAATTGGGAGGCAGTGGGCAGCGAGCCATATATCAGGAGATAGGCTGTTGCGACCAGGATCATTTATGAGTTCCAGGATACGTTGAGGGTGGAAATACGCACCTGTCTCCAGATGCGAGGAGTGGAGGGCGAGTTCCTCAATCGGATATCCTCTGGAGAATGAAACGTTCAGCGTGTTTTCCTCAGGCGAGCAGTAGCGCTTTCAGCGGTTACCTGTAACGAAGAACTGTGTATACCAGTCAAATGAGCTGCATGTAATACAACGTGAACACAACAACCCACCTCCAGCTTCACCATCGATATAAGTGATTTCGCTCCGTATGACAGCCGTATTCAAGAACCCCTTGTCAGAGATTCTCAATCCTTTCTCGGTCTCATTCTCTTCCCTCTCGCCCTTGACACGAGCAGCCGACAAGGATTTGAACGCAGTAGCTGGAATGCTGTTGTCTTCAATGCTGCAAAAACACAGGAATCAGACACGCAAGTTATACTATTCAGACCACATACGGGATCTCGTATGTCTTGCCTGTACGATTATCACGCACAGAAAGACTGTTGTTCGAAGCTGAATCTAATGGCCTGCCCATAGTATCGACGACAAAGATGATCTTAGTTGGGCGTAAAGGTTAAAGTCACAAAGCTGAGAGCCTAGCAGGTCGGATCATACTTATAGGTATGCATATACGAAAGCTAATTCATTCAGTAAGTCCAAGTCGGCTTCATACCTTGACGCGTCCAAATCACATGCAAGTCAACTATTCAACTGCCTCACTGTTTTGAAATAATATACATTACATAGCTATAGTCTGTCAGTCTAATGATCGTGTTCGTAATCTAATATGTAGAAGAGTAGTAGTGTCTATGCACATATGAGTCGTCAAGGTCCAAGCAAATGCACTAAAATGTTATGACAATTAACCCCGGCGTCGGGTAGAGGATAGCAGAAATGTGGATCTTTTATATACCCCTTCAAGCAAGGTATCATTTCTTCAGCAGCCGTTCATGTAGTTCCGCCCCTTTTAATCTGGCTCGCAGATACTCCAAACGAGCTTCATATCGTCCTATCACTTCCAGCTTTCGTCTACGAACGTCCGCAACCTCAGCATCATCAACCGCAAATGATTCCTCCCGATGCGATTGTGATGAAGATGGCTCGTCCTCTGAAAGAATAGTCAAAGGGAGATGGCTCGTACTCCTAGATTTCTTGATGCTGCCGAAACGTGTCACGGACAGAAGGGATGATGCATGTGATGCAATGGAAGAACTCGAATTCTTCCGACGTATTGATGGGGGTGTTGTAAGGGGTGCCTTGGATTGTTTGCGTGCGGAGGACGCTCGCATTGAGGATGGCGTCGAATAAGTGGGGCGCGGCGTAGAATCTGATCGCACCCTTCGAGGGGTCGCAGGTGGTGCAGTTGTTGGCCATACTGGAAGGGCGGTGGTGGATGTCGCGGGGCCATAACGAGAGCGTCCCTGCCACTTGGCAATCGCAGACTGCTCAAGCTCATCAAAGGCGTCAACTAGCCGCTTACCTTCCGCTTCCAAGTCGAAAATAGCCTGTCTAATTTCACGGGTGGTGCTAAAGCCCCCATCATCAAAGATGCCATCGTTGAGGACAGACCCCGATAGACTGATCTTTGAAGTGGAAGAAGATGGAAAATTTTCTCCCGAACGGGACGGACTCATAGGCGGAGAAAGAGGTCCATAACTCTTCTGTGAGAAGGATGATATGGAATCGGGATGGGTACAGGTCGATGTAGAATTTATGGACGTCATATCAATGCTGGCCTTTCTAGTCAGGTGCGGAATGAGTGCGCGCTTGAGGCTAATGGTTGTAGAGACAGGCGGGGCGTCAAGGACAGGGGCTGGATAATCCTTCACTGAAGGCCTACGGCCGGTCGCTCTTCGGATGAGGCTCGCAACTCCTGAAGTTACAGAAGATTTAGCTCGAGAAGGGGGTGAAGGAGACGAAGCTCTTGGAGTATTGGATGGTGCGAACTCGACTTGTTTCTTCTTGGGAGAAGAGAGAAGCTGAGAAGTGGAAGTAGCTGAGATATGCGTCCAGGATGAGCATTGAAGGCTGAAGGACAGGTGGTAGAACCTACAAGCATGAGTGGAAGCAGAATGGGGCACAACCGGCACTTCAACAGGCAAGACAGCGTTTCCCGAGTACCGCTCGAACGCATCTTGACGGAGAAGTCGGTACTCGTCGTCGCTGCAAGTGAGAATTAGTGCGATGTTCTCTAGATGTAACGAAAAACAAACTCTAGTAGGCCCTGGGCGTTCGCAGCAGCGAGCTCATTGAGACGAAGGGCTAACGCCATGAAGGACACGGGAAGAAAGATGGGAATGCCATTAGGGGCAGTTTTTTAAAAAATCCCCAGATCATCATCGCCGCTGTCATTGGGCAAGGTTACTCTACGTATAGATTATTTGTTATGTTGCCTGAAGATGAACATGCTTGTAATTATGATGGACACCCAGAATTACAGCCCATGAATTCTTCAAGGAATATCGACCATTGTTGTGGTTACTTTTCAATCTTTGATCTGGCTGGAACGAGTACAGAATCACACACAGCATGGGTAGAAGAAGCAGTACTTATATGCCACATACTCGGGGCCTGTCGTCAGGAATCAGAACAACAAAGTATCCAGCTGTGATACAAAAATCGTATGTTATAGAAATAAAAGCACGTATAATAAAAGTATATACATAATACTAAGTACATATGTGTTAGTAGTTTTAGTAGCTGAGAGCGCACGTGCCATCCCTGCGTTTGTTCTTTTGGCAACGCGACTCGTACGATTCATATTTCTCTTTCTTTCACTCCCATGTCGTCTTCAAAGTCTTCTAATGCAGACCTGAATCCCCGCACAACGAAATACGAATTCCTTGGTCCTCCAGGCGCCTTGTTCATCTCCCTTGCTGTACCGATCACAACGTATGCTCTCTACTTCGGCTGTTCAGAGGAATCCGGTGGTTGCCCTCCCAAAGATCTGTCTACCATTCCGGATCGCGTCACTCTCGCTCTCTCGAATCCTGAATGGTGGAAAGGCCTTTGGGACACCCAAGCATCCTTGATCTATCTGGCATGGTACGCGTTTTGCGTCGTGTCTTGGGCTGTCTTACCCGGAGCGGTCGTGGAAGGCATTAAGATGAGGAATGGGGAGACAAAGAAATACAAGATTAATGGTTTGTTTATACATCATAACTGCAATCCCGTCCATTACTTATGTATTGTAGCTATGGCCACGTTCTTGCTTGCTATGGGTATCACGACTGGCGTCATTTACCGTTACGGCCCAGAAGCTTTCACGATTCTCTACGAGAAATGGGTCGGATTCGTCACTGCATCTATCTTGATGTCAGTCTTCCAAGCTATCATGGTCTATGCCATGTCGTTCCAGCCGGGAAAACTTCTCGCGCTTGGTGGAAATTCCGGCAATTTCATCTATGATGTGCGCTCCTGTGTCAAACTTCGCATTTACTTCGTTGACACTCTCTCAGTTTTATATTGGTCGCGAGCTCAATCCTTCAATCGGCTCATTTGACATCAAATCTTTCAACGAGCTCCGTCCTGGACTGATTCTTTGGACTTTGATTGATATTAGTATGGCTTGCGAGCAGGCAGTCCGTCGCGGAGGCTTGGCGAACGTTACAGACTCACTCTGGCTGGTCCTCTTCTTCCAGATAGGCTACGTTGCTGATAGTCTATACAATGAGCCCGCTATATTAACAACTATGGACATCACCACTGACGGGTTCGGGTTCATGCTTTCTGTCGGTGACCTGGCTTGGGTGCCTTTCGTGTACTCCCTGCAAGCAAGATATCTCGCTTTCAAGCAGGTAGAGCTAGGACCCGTGCTGACTGCTGTGATCTTCCTCGTCAATGCCACTGGTTACTATATCTTCCGCGACGCCAATGGAGAGAAGAATGATTTCCGTAATGGAAGAAACCCAAAGAGTAAGCGTGCGACCTTTCTCATCCACAGTTTTTTTGACTCGTCGTGGCGTGGCCTTGCAGACCTCCAGTACTTCACCACAAAATCCGGCTCCAAGTTGCTTACTTCCGGATGGTGGGGACGCTCGAGACACCCCAACTACCTGTAAGTTGTCTTCCTTAGAGTATTCCCACTCTATTGACTGTCTCGCCTGCGCAGCGGTGACATTCTCATGGCATTGGCATGGTCACTTCCTACTGGGTTTGAAACTCCCATCACCTACTTCTACGTCACATACTTTGCAGTGCTATTGATTCACCGACAACTGCGTGACGATGAAAACTGCGAAAAGAAGTACGTATACTATTTTCGTTCGTTGCATAGATTTTCTGATTATTTTTCTGGTACGATAGGTATGGCGAAGATTGGGAGAAATACAAGAAAATCGTTCCGTATCGTATCATTCCATACATTTACTAATTTCTTTTTGGTGGTTGTCGTCTCACGTTGCGGATATGGATGCGCAGCGCCTTATGTTACTTGATCATCGGTGTACCACTGGACACTGTACTACATACTCTCTTGAAGGACTCTTTTTAGCTTGGTCTCCTGTCCGAGTCGTATTCGTCAGACCAAGACGAAGAAAGACCAAAGCACTCTCAAAAGGATGCCAATGCAAAGGAGACCAAGACTACTAATCATCAAGGCTGCCAATAAAGACATGGAATTGAGATCACTAAGATACGGTGTTGCTTTCTTATATGCTTAAATTCGTGAAAAAGTATCGAGAGTGGTGATACATTGTTAGACACGGCGACTGACTCATAGGACTCACAACATCAAGGCATTTCCCTCCGAGCAAGGAACCGTTGATGAGATAGAAAGCTCAAGTCATTCTATCAGCTGCAGTGGTTCGAATACGATCGTAAGAGCGGTAAAAGTTAGTCAGTATAAAATTCAAATTATTCCATGTGAGGGCCATTCTTGTCGACGGATAGGTGTCTGGACAAAGGACCGTGTTGATGAATTCCGGTCAGAAGAGTATGGCAGCATCCAAAAGTTGTCGGGCCTGGAGGCGGAAGAAACCTTCGCTTGCCGCATTATCTTATCTTATCAGTGGCATCACGTGCCACAGAAATCTCTAAATTTCCCACTGACACTCTCTGACACTCAAGTTTCTACAGTCCTGTCTGACCCGCACACATGTCTACACCCATCATCGTAGGAGTCGGCGCCATAGCTGCTGCCTTAGCTGGCAGACAATTTCTTCGAAGAGCTGGGAAGAGCGCTGCAGACGAATGGGTGAAAGGAGGGTTTAGAGCCAAGATGGACAGGAAGGAGGCTATAGCTATTCTAGGGCTCAAGTGCGTTTCCTTTTCATCCTTTTCATAGCTTAGATTCACTCAACGTTGACATACTTTTGTCTTTGGCTTGTTTTTTCACAGAGATGGTCCTCAGTTGCGTCTGAAGCTTAAAGATGCGCACCGTCAAATAATGCTCGCAAATCATCCGGACAGAGGAGGGTCGCCGTACCTTGCCAGTAAAATCAATGAAGCAAAGGATTTACTAGATAAACAAGACGGGAGACGGTGATACCGTTGACGCTATTGAGGGTTTTCGGTGAGGTTTGGTTATTTTGCGCTGTCTAACGATTTGCTCACGTTTTTTTCGTTATACTATTGTTTTCACCTATCATTGTAGCCGTGTAATCTTTGATATCAAATTTCCCTACTCTAATCCTACAGTGTACGCTCGCCGAATTCTATCAATGAGAACCTCAAGAGTTCCGACTTGGAGGCTAGACGTCTCTCCGCTCCAGAAACGGAAGAAAGCCAACGGACGTTGGATACCAGTTCAGTACAAAGTCCGCTCTAAGGAGACACCGTAGAATGGTTCAGGACAGTCGTTCGTAAACTGATTCGAATATACACTTTGACTAGATGGCGCCAGACGAAGTTTAAGATAATACTGGGCATAGACTGAACATGACATGGCTTAATGAAGCAAACGCCAACTCATTGTATCAAAATCATCCAAGCCAAAATGAAGTAGAAAAGTCTGTTGGTGATTGCTCGTCAGTACCTCGGTATGCATCAAGTGCCGGCGACTCACAATAGGGGATATACAGCCAGTAAAATACGCTGTGGTTCTATTTTTGTGCCGTCCAGGAAGTTCACGGAGGCTGTCAATCGAATTTTAATTAGCCAAACCGAAAACATTAAGGAACTAGACCGCACCCCAGATACACCAAGCCCAAGCCAGTAGAGCTATGGGCGCGCGCACGTAGATGACATGAACGAAGCACGATATAAGAGCGGCGATGACGAGTGGAGCTATGCAGTACCCCAGGACACATAACCCTTGGAAGAAAGACCTGTAAAAGGATGTGAGCGTAGCTCAGTGAAAGCAACAGAAAGCTAGCCTACACCCTACCACCAAGTAACTATGTGATCATGTCAGTAAATACGAGAAATATGATAGCCTAAACATACCTTCGCTTGAACAGTGACAGCAAGTGCGCCCAGGGAGCATATAACGATCACGCTCGTGAATACATTGAGGGCCTGACTTGGGGGTGCCTATAGTAAAGTCGTAAGAGACGGGCGCAATTCTGCGAAAGTGAACGCGCAAACATTGATGCTGAGCATGATTCCGAGCAAAAGGCAAAGCAATAGAGGTCCCCATAAATCCCAGTCTCTGTGTTATGGTATCAGTGGTCGCCTCATGAATGCCGGAAAAGAGCACAACCTCAGGACTTCGCGACCACTTTCCCTGCGCGGATATACGACTTGAATGAGTTTCGAGTAAATTGACATCAGATCACGAGTCTGTAAGTATTGGACGATTAGGTTTAGTTATACGCGAAGATGCGACAGTGCGGGACAACTCACTATTGTCGCTGATACAGGTTCGTCCAGAGTGTCAATGCCCGTGTATCTGAGTGTCTATCAGGAGCCAGGAGTTATCCAAATGAAGTCAATACATACCGTGTTTCTACTTGAACACCTCCAATAGTTTGACGAGCCGAACGCGGGGCGCTTCCGTTGGCAGAACTTCCAATGTTTCCTGAAAGAGGATTTGAGCTCCCAGACGGTTGACCTAGTTGTTCTGGTTCTCTGGCGCGAGTCTTGCCCTTGTCCGGTAACGGTGATTGGGCCATCGAAGGATGAGAGAAGCCGGGGATGTTTTCCTCATCGAGATCGTCGTCGTCGTCTATAGAGAAGTGAGTAATGAGCGTGAGGTCCACATTTTCCGTGATTACCTGCTTGAATAAATTGAGAACTGGCAGTCAAAGGTGTTGTTGCAGAGTCCATTGCGTGCGACTTGAAGTCAGGGAAGCTGCTCAGCTGGCGGATTGCACGTCGCTCGCGTGGCAGTCGGTCACGTGAAAGACGGACTTGGAAATTCTTCCCGGTTCGGACACTGACGCGTCGCTCTCAATTCACGTCTCGTTAAGAACCTTAACTTTCATCTACCGTCTTGTCATACATCTTTTATCATGGTAAGGGCGTATTCTGCTCCACTGAAGCTACTCTAAACGATGTACAGGGTAACGCTGCATCAGGGTTGCCACCTCCAGGTGGTTCTGGAAATCAAGGCGCGGGTGACAAGGATAAGAATAAGGAGCAACAGAAGAAAAAGTGGGAGCCTCCTCTTCCAACTCGCGTTGGCAAAAAGAAGAGACGTGGCCCCGCCGCAGCTTCCAAACTTCCCCCCGTCTTCCCTACTACTCGTTGTCGTCTAAGATTATACAAGATGGAACGAATAAAGGACTATCTGCTTATTGAGGAAGAGTTTATTCAGAACCAGGAACGTCTAAAGCCCGAGACCTCGCGCGAAGAAAAGAATGAAGAGGACAGGTCCAAGGTGGATGATTTGAGAGGAAGTCCGATGGCGGTGGGGACTATGGAGGAAATCATTGACGATGACCACGCAATCATCAGCACGGCGTCTGGCCCCGAATTCTACGTTTCCATCATGACGTATGTGGACAAAGACTTACTAGAGCCTGGCTGCCAAGTCTTGCTTCACCACAAGACGCAATCCATAGTCGGTGTTTTGCAAGATGATGCAGACCCGATGGTCAGCGTCATGAAACTCGACAAAGCACCAACCGAAAGTTACGCGGATATCGGTGGGTTAGAGAATCAAATTCAGGAGATCAAAGTGAGTATCTTATTTTAGTGTCAGGGTTTTATTGCTCCTGCTCACAGACTGTCAGGAATCCGTTGAGCTGCCTCTTACACATCCCGAGTTGTACGAAGAAATGGGTATAAAGCCGCCAAAGGGTGTCATCTTGTACGGTGTCCCAGGAACAGGAAAGACGCTTCTCGCAAAAGCCGTTGCGAACCAGACTTCTGCCACCTTCCTGCGAATTGTCGGTTCCGAGCTTATTCAGAAGTATTTGGGAGATGGTCCAAAACTCGTTCGCGAGCTGTTCCGTGTAGCAGAGGAGCACGCGCCGAGTATCATATTCATAGATGAAATTGACGCTGTTGGAACTAAACGGTCTGTTTCCAACATCTTTTCGGTAATTTTATGTTGATAGGTTTCGCGATAGATACGACTCGACATCAGGAGGAGAACGTGAAATCCAACGGACAATGTTGGAACTCCTCAATCAATTGGATGGCTTTGACACCCGAGGAGACGTCAAAGTGATCATGGCGACAAACAAGATTGAGTCTCTAGATCCTGCTCTTATTCGACCAGGGCGTATTGATCGAAAGATTGAATTTCCTCTGCCTGATGTCAAGACAAAGCGGCATATCTTCAAGTATATATTCTTGTCGTTATTCCTCCTCAAGACAACTGATAGTTTGTTTCCAGACTACATACCTCGCGAATGAATCTCAGCGAAGATGTCGACCTGGAGGAATTTGTCATGACAAAGGACGACTTGTCGGGTGCAGATATCAAAGCTGTATGTACGGAAGCTGGTCTGCTAGCACTGAGGGAAAGACGGATGAGAGTAACCAAAGCTGACTTCACCTCT
Organism: Omphalotus guepiniiformis; assembly: GCA_028554645.1. Taxonomy (NCBI): domain Eukaryota; kingdom Fungi; phylum Basidiomycota; class Agaricomycetes; order Agaricales; family Omphalotaceae; genus Omphalotus; species Omphalotus guepiniiformis. Next base: position 570,112 of record JAQOOI010000075.1, read on the forward strand.
GCGAGAGAAAAGGTTCGTTTAGTGTTTTTGCTCGGCTGCGTTCTGTTCTTAACCATGTTCGGTCCGGCGCTAGGTGTTGTACAGGAAGAACGAGGGTACACCGGAAGGTCTTTATTTATAAGTGCTGTGCTGTTTGTGCTTCTGTTCGTGATTCGTGTTGAATCAAGCTTTTCATTATCATTGCCCTACTCGCATATAATCCGATTTGAACACTCGTGTATGTACCACGATAAGCTCTCGAACTTCGATCTCTTCGTACGCGACTCATGTGATGTAAATGAGTCTAACATGCGGAACGTCGCTCAAATGTTTGCAACTTGCCAACCTAACCATCGAGTCGCTATTATCGCGCCCCCCCAATCAGGCTCTATAGGAATCCATGTACAATATCAATACAATCCGCTATCTAGGATCAACGAAATCCAGGACCGAATCCAGTACAACTTTTGGTGGCATTAGTAGCCGTAGTTCCGTCACAGTGTCGTCAGCTGCACCCCCCTCGCTGGAAGAGGTGCTAGTATGGGATGTCATTTTTCTTCTAGTCTTGCATCGCAACCCTAATTCAGTCGTGGTCACTATGGATCCTCTCGATGACCCATAGTCACCGAAAGCATCCAGCATTCTACGTGGCTCGAAACTATCACCATGCTCTATGGCGATGATCTCGAAACTGGTAGACATGATTTCCTCCTTTATCACTTGTGCTAACTTGCATGTAGTCTTCGTGATCCTCCGCACTTGGTCACCAAATCGTGCACGAATACCATCTCGTGATGATAGTGCACCCTTTCCAGTATCCTGACACCCTGCAACCAGAAGGATATCAGCTGACCACCGGTACATGGTTTCAGCCAATTCATTGGCTGAGTAGCCGCTCAAATAAGGGTACATCGTGTGTATGTGACGGTGAGCTAAAGCTCTCCATCTGGAGGATGTAGGCTGTGGTTCTGACATGGCAATATCATTTCAGTTTGCGTGTTATTCCCTCGCATGAACTCACTCACCTGCGACATACATGTGAGTGTATATCTGGGTCAGGATCGAATCTGCCTTTGTTGGGAACCCCATGCAAAAGACGGATAGAGCGCGGGCTACACAGGTTGAAATACAACCTTGCAGCGCCAACTGCACAAGGATAGGATCCTGAGAGTGGTCTCTCCCTGATAATATTCTTACGAGATTCGCCCCTAACCTCGATCCCGTATCCTGAGTGGCTTGGAGCACCTGTTTCGACACAGTTGTGCTCTTGCCGAAAGTGCAGAGCTCTGTCGTCGCTGCTGAGAACTGAAGTATTTCCGAGTTGAGATCATGGATAGCCTGCAGGACCTGTGCACCGGACCAGGAGTCGGTACGGGTCATAAAAACCTCTGCACTCCTTACAAGAGCTCTAGTTTCATCTGTGTGGGATCCCGGGTGCATATCTCCGTCAAGCTGATTTCGTCCTAGCCTGCCGCCTTCCTCTGCTAGACTTTCATCCTGTCTAGCCCTCAACCTTTCTAACTCCTCGTCTCTCGCCTTCAGTAGCTCTTTAGTCTCGAAGAGTGTCTTCTCGAGCGCTTTACACTTTTCTTGTAATTTTGAAACCTCCACCTGCGTACGCGCAAGCTCTTTTCTTGTTTCATCAAAGGTATCCCTACGCATGAATGGATGTATCAAGCCCAATGTAGTGGACTGACAAGTGCATGCACCTTGCCGACGGTCCGCTTCGTCCAATTGTTCGCGCAAGGACGCGCACTCTCTGGTCAGTCTAGCAACGGGGTTCGGGACTGGTGTGAGAGCTCTATTATCCTCTGAGTTCGTAACTGACTGTGACGAGGAAGTGGGAGAGCGCAATGCAAAGAACTCGACTGTTGCAGTTGCGAGTTCCCTGAGATGCAGGTTAGCGACGGGTAGCATGACCGGCGCCGAATGACAACACCAAATAACAAACGGGCAGGGGAAATGCAAAGTATACGATAATCGAAATCAGTGACAACCAACAGGAGCCTGGAGGCAAGATACAGACAAACAGAAATTCCATGATTGATATCTTCACCTCACTCACCGGCCACGAGGACCGCCTCGTTGCAAATGCGTTCTTCTCGGCAATTCTAGGGGGCGTGGAATGCACATGCCCTGGACGTCGTGCAGGGCCAGTTTTATTCTGTCCATATCCATCTTGGTTCATCCTCGTGGAGTTCTGCTATTCTGCTCTCTCGAAAGCTGAAGCCCTAATCCCTACATGTCCCGAGCCATCTTCGGCGCAGCAGTGACGAACAACCTATAACTTCCTATCTCCTCATCTCTTTCACCGTTCTCACTATCGGTGCATCTCATCTGGTTTTCCCAGTATGAAGCACTCTACGGACACGCGAAAACCTTACACAGGAACTACTCGATCTCTCGTCGTGGCTTTGGATGTCGGAACAACGTTTAGCGGCGTGAATATCTTTTTTTAAATGCTTTACTTTGGTCACTCATTCACGAACGTTCCTTTACTAAGGTTTCCTACGCGATCTTGGAACCAGGAGAAATACCAAAGATTCATGGCGTCACCCGGTTCGCGTTCAGACCATAGTATGACGCGTCCTTTCGATGTTCATTTTTTATTGCAGATTCCCAGGTCAAGAGCACATCGCAGGCAATTCCAAGATACCTACAATAATGTATTACGATCATGCAGGAAGGTTGATGGCTGCAGGGGCTGAAGCAGACACTTCCTCCGTTCTGTCACAGGCTGAGGATGAAGGATGGATCAAAGTCGAACTGTACGAGCACTGAATTTTTTTCACCTGCTAGTACTGAGGACACCTAGTTTCAAGCTGCGGTTAAGACCAAGAACAATGAAGCTAAACATGAACGGAATGAAGTTGGGGCCTCTTCCGTATCAAAAGACCGCCGTACATGTATTCGGCGACTTTCTTGGCTACTTGTTTCGCTGTACCCGTAACTTCATCAGGGATACCCACGCAAATGGCTCTTCACTTTGGAAGTCAGTTGAGCATGACATTCAGTTTGTTCTCTCGCATCCAAATGGATGGGAGGGCATTCAGCAAACCAAGATGAGAAGAAGCGCCGTGTATGGCGGACTAATACCCGACACGAATGAAGGAAAGGCTAGGATCCGATTTGTGACGGAAGGAGAAGCTAGTCTGCACGCTTGTGTATTGAATGGTCTAGCAGCGGACGTACTTTCAGTGAGTGTAACTTTGTCATATCGGGATTTTAGTGCTGATGGATTACCAGGGACCTTCGAAATCTGGTTTCTTGGTCGCTGATGCAGGAGGCGGGACTCTGGATATAAGTTCATATACTATTCTAGCGCAGCATCCGCTAGTAATCGAGGAAATTGCGCCACCTGATTGTTCGTCACTTGGCTTTCTTCCCTGTTCCTGCCTTGCTGAAGCAGCTTACTGGTTCAGGTATATTTGCGGGATCTGTTTTTGTTAGTAGGAGGGCTAGAGAGCTATTCCAGGGTATGCTCTGAGCCTTATTACCTTGACTTCTCATCGTCTGACGGGTCTCTCCTCAGAAAAGCTCAAGAATTCGAGATACGGTACACCGGATGCTGTTGAGCATATCACTAAGCGTTTTGATGAAACGACGAAACGGCTATTCCGCGACAAAAATCAGCCCCAATTCATACCTTTTGGCTCACCCCTCGATAAGGACCCCTCTGTAGGTATTCGAAGTGGCCAATTGAAACTATCTGGGTGTGTAACATTCTTGCTATCACCCGTCCTGGTTTTCCTAATACTCGAGCTTAGAGCGGAAGTAGCTGATTTGTTCGAGCCTTCGATCCAAGGTATACAAATCATTAGAATTCTGCAATTCACGCTAATTTCTCCAAGCCGCCGTGATTGCTATCAAAGCTCAGATTGACGCGTCTCATGGAATGATAAAGGTCATTCTAACTGAATATAGGAAGATGACGCTGTTCTGAATATTCAACACAGTCTGTGTTTCTTGTAGGTGGATATGCTGCGAGTGCGTGGCTGTTTAGTCAGTTACAAGAGCGACTTGCTGCATTCAGAGTCTTGGTCAGTAGGCCAGACACGCAGACGTAAGAATAAAATTTAGCAGCCATGAAATTCAAGCTCATCTTAGTATAGGTCCAAAGCGGTTGCCGACGGTGCGATTGGTTTCTACTGCGATCACCACGTCTCTGCTCGCATGTCCAAATTCATGTACGGTGTCGAATACCTCCGACAATATAATGCCGATGATCCCGAACATGTCCAGCGCAGAGATAGACTCTGCGAGCTTCCCTCTGGACCAAAACTTCTTCCGGATGCTTTCGATTGTATCTTGGCAAGAGTAAGTGTACAATTCATCCCCCGATGTTTAAACCTTTCCTGAAAGAGAACATTAGGGTGTCAAAGTCAAAGAGTCAACAGTATTCACCAGGAAGTACTGCACAGAGCTGACTAGTCTATCATTGCTATCAGTATTCGAAGTAGAGATTTGGTGCTATAGAGGTGGTAATACCATACCCATGTGGATCAATCGACAAGCAGGTAAGAGACTCGACCTTCAAAGACATTCCCTTACTCATATTTCAATTTCAGAGAACTTTTCCACCCTCTGCCTTGTTCGTGCAGATCTTTCTCCCTTGAGCGGAAGTGCAGAGCCCAAGACAGGCAAACACGGCCGAACGTACTGGAACATCGTGTTCTCCGTAGAGATACACTTTGGATTAACCGAGTTCAGAGCTCGAATCAAATGGATGGATAATGTAAGGCGTCCCCACAGTACGAAATGCGCACTCTACTGATTTGTCATCTCTATAAAAGGGTGAAACGAAATAGTAAGCTCTTCCGTACCTTCATATTTCATTGAACTCACGACTTTTGGTAGTGGACCGGCTTCCATCATTTACAATGAACGTGGACATCGACTAGAAGAGGATGACGAGCCTGATGGCATACCCGAAGACGACATGGCCACGCCTGCCCGTTCACGAGCAGGAAGCAGGATGCCAGAGTCTCGCGCCCGTTCTCGGGAATCCTTCCATACTCCAGCGATTACTGCCTCCAACAGTAGAAGGTCATCGACGTTTGGCCAATCGAATGGCCAATCGAACCATGAACGTGGTGTGGAAGTCGCTTCCAGTCGCGATTTGCCAAGAGAGAATGGCCACTCCTTATCGCGTACTCCGACAGAGAGCAGTAGGACTGGGCATGAACGGGACCCGTCTCGAGGCAGGTCAACGTATAAGGGTAAAGAGAAGGCACAATCTCCGCCTCTTACAGACTCTGATGGAGCGAGTATGACTACTCGTAATTCATCCAGGCTAGCTGATACATTGTCCTCGGTTTGGGGTGCTATTGCGTCTCCGGCGAAGAGTACAAAATCAGTGGCAGAGTCTTTGCGATCCAAGGACCTAACGCCGCTGCCATCGCCGGTTACAAGGGAACTGAAGGAAATCTTCACAGGCCCAACATCTACATCATCTTCTCGTATGTCTCAGCGAAACGAACCGACAGAAATGCCTGGAGCATTCAACTCAGAGCAACGTGTGCCAGAACGCCAGCCTGCTCCCGTCATGGAAAGAACTTCAGACTTGCTCACCACGAATGCTAGAGATGTGAGGGGTCCGTCGGCTATAGCTAATGCAGATTCCTCTCATTTGCGGGTTGAGACGACATTCGCAGAAGGTCTTCCTCTCTTCTCCCACCGGTCGCCCTCTACAGTCATTTCCCCCATCGCTTTACCAGAATTTCCCGTTGCTGTTGGCAATGCGCAGACAATTGTGGAGACAGGTTTCTCTGACGAGTCGAGTTTACTAGCTCCCCCTGCAGCACCTGCTGCTGAACGTATATCGGAAAGAACAGAGAGTTTATCCAGTATCCTATCTTCTTCGAAATCGCCAAAAATCCTCTCTCCCGTTGCTGCTTCATCACCGAGAGCGTGGGGTTCCTCGAAGGTTACGTCTCCCAAGCCAGCTGGGTCCCCGATAGCAGAAGCTGCACCAGCCAGCGAATCCCCGAAGCCTTCAGCATCTACGCCGCGAGTCGCAGAAACACCCAAAGCCGGAGCATCCAAATCAGCATCCAAATCTGGAACACCCAAATCAGCAGCGACCCCGAAGCCCTCCGCCACCCCCAAAAGTGCTGCAACGCCTAAATCTAGCATAACACCTAAGAAAGGCTCAACCCCGAAATCTACCTCCATACCGTCATCCCCACCTAAAGCTGAACCCTCCCAACTACCGCCAGCTGAACCCGAAGTGCAAGAACAGGAAAGCGCAGGGGTACCCGCTGTGTCACCGAAACCATCACCGTCACCAAGAGCTGCCACAGCAGCAAGCTCACCGAAAATTTCTACACATCCAGATGCTGCTCCCGAGACCTCGGGAGATCCTGCGCCATCATCTCAAGCAGAAATAGCTGAGACTGCAGCTGCTAGTGCAAACGAAGAATCAGTAGTCAGAACCACCGGCGAGGGAGCACCTGAAGCGAGTGCTGATACGACTAATGGAACAACAGTTGAGACAGCCGCTGAAGGAGCCGGATTGGATTCGGGGGGCGCGTTCGGCGAGACAAACGCCTGGGCCGATGGATCTAATGCAAGAACCGATGATTGGGGAGGAGGCTGGGGCAATACGCCTACCAATGACACGAACTGGGATTCTAGTGCTCCGGCAGGTGCTGAAACAAATGGCGATACAACTGCAGAGGTACAGGGCGAGCAAGTTGTTGAGACTGCTGCTGCAGCTACGGAAGCTGAGGGAACGCCACCAGCTGAGAATACTGGTACTGGGGAAGCTGCTCTACACCCCGAGGGCACAACAGCTGAGAGTCAGACTGCTGCCGCTGGTGGCGAAGCCAATGCCGAGACGTCACCTCCTGAAGCCAATGCCGAGACGACAACTGCTGAGGCTGCTGCCGAGGGAGACAATGGGACTAGGGAAGAAGGGGAGACCAAGGAGGAAGGGGATGCGGAAGAGAAAGAGAAAGAGGCTAAGGAAACAGGTGGTAAGAGCGGGAACAAGAATAAGAAAAAGAAAAAGAAAAAATAATAGGGATTGAGTTATCATGTCTGGATACGGTGTTCAGTGTTGTTAGATGCCTATTTAGAATCATATTGTTTCCTTTTCATACAAGGGCTTAGGGAGCCTTGAGGGCATAATAACCCAACTAACATCGAGGGACTAGCTCTTTCTATAAAATAATGCTAAATATACAGTTGTGTGAGATGCGAAATCAGTCGACAGTGACACCCTTTGCCCGCAGTTCGTTCTTTGCTTGAGATATTTCCTGTTTAAGTCGAGGGGTTACGAAGTATGTCAAGGAGTTTTAAGGCTGCAACGTACTGTCAGCAGTTCGTTATATGCTTCTGGACAATCTCGGAATGTGAACAGCCCCCATCCTAATGACCATAACGAATACGATCCGAAAGAAACCAATATCCACCACGGGATCTGCCAGAGTATCAATGTAAGAGAACAGAAAAGTGAGAAGACATGATTACTTACAACTGGTAGAACTTTCTCAATTGCCCCCTCGTCAACGAAAGGTACTGCCAATATTTGGAAAAAGGCAAGTAGATAAAGAGTCGTGAAGATTGCAGAGAATACAGCTACACGTTGAGCACGAGTCATCTTGGGTAGCATCCAAAAGAGTGTAATTAGCTTGCAATGAACTGGCACGAATGTTGAGCAGAGTATGTATGGATGTGACACGTCTTGGGTCTTCAGCAAATATTGTGTCACGTGATTGAATCTTTCTCTAGCGATTACTATATACTCATGCGCATTCCTGAACTTCCGCTAGAGTTATGGCAATATATCACCCAGTTCATCCCAGATCCTACTTTGCGCAGTATGCTAGCGGTCAATAGCTTCTTCTATAACCTCTCGATGGACCTCAGGTATAACAAGATTGAACTGCAGACCTTCAGCCCCAAAACAATGAAGATTATAGCTAGACTCTTATCGTCAGTAGATTTGCTATTCATCTGAATCGCGCTCATATGTGATTAGCCATCCGGAAGCTGGAAAACGCGTACGCAACCTCACAGTGAGCCCCGACTTCGAGTACTACGGCTCAACCACCAGGCGTCCGTCCTCTTTTCGGGATCGAGTCGCAAACGTCTTTCACTCTTTTCACTTGAATAGAAATCCCTCACGTTCACAGGAGAAGGTTAATCAAGCTCTTACCAATGTTCTTCCCGGGTTGCCAAGCGTCACTACCTTCACCGTAAACTCATATTCATGGAGATCACATTCTAGTCCAGAGCTGAACATGTTCTTACATTCCGCGTGGTCTTCTTTCGGCAGTCAGCTAAAGAAGTTATCGCTGAGAGGCGGTGTTACGTCTGTTCGGACGATCATAGCCTCGAGACCCGACTTGCAAATGGTCGAGGAACTGTTTATAGAATTCGGCGACGATCCTGTGCGTTATGATCTAGTTGAAGATACCGACACGCTTCTAGAGATCATAACTCCCTTCATTAACGACTTGGCCCCGAATTTGAAGGCGCTTACGATATTGTGCCAGGGAAATCTGGACATTACAGTGATCTTCTCGAGACTCGGCACTTTCCCGCTGCTCTCTGTCTTCAATTTCCAGACAAAATTTCCTAAAACGTTCAGGGGTGACCCTTCTAATCTGAAGACGTTCCTTGAAAACAATCAGTCTGGTTTAAAAGTTCTTGTATTGAGGCTCAACCCGGTTCCTTCATTATATTTTCCCTCGGATGAAGATCAGCTCGTTGAATGGCTCCATTCGTTTTCAACTATTCGCTTCCCAACGTTACAGGAGCTGCAGATTTATCCGTCAATGCTTCCTCAAGGACTGAATGCATTGGTCTCTGGCATCCAGAAATGTAGTGCACTGACTACATTGGACGTACGAGAGCGATATCTAAAGCAAGAGGAGATCGCGCGCATTCTAGATGCACTACCTCCCAGGTTGAAGTCCCTGCGACTCAACATTCGCTGGCTGAACTCCGATTTTTTTGACATGGTGGTCAAGAGGTTGCCTGAGTTATGCTCTTTAAGCTTACACATTGGCAATATCTCCCCGGTGAGGATACAGCACATATATTGAGAAGGTAGTCCACGCTGATCGTGACGAAAGACTTTTATCACAGACATGCAGAACAAGTTATATAGTGAATCGAAGCTATGGAACCTTGGAATTTGGCACATTGGGTGGACGGCGGATGTCGGTATCATGTATTGCATAAGTCGGTCCATTCCATCTATTCACAGCTTTTGCAACCATGGAAATATGGACAGCAATAACTTATCCTCTTCTGCTTCGTGAACATCCAGAATAGTAAACTTCATTGACGATGGCGAGGCAAATGTAAACCGTGGAGGAGATTTGTGATGCAGAGTGTTAATCCTTTAATGACGCTGCGATGCTTGATTGCGATATAGCTTTTTATTGTCTATCCTTATTCAAAGTTGTATATGAAATCCGTTGAAAAATATATGAAGCTTGAAATAGGGCAATTCTAGAGTAATATAGGGTATCTTGAGTGTAACAAACCAAAGACCAGTTCCATTGAACTCAAGCAGCTGCCGCAACAACTTCCGGTACATCAATCTTCACTTCCACAGCCTGACTTACTTTCTCCGAGACAACAGCATCCGCTGTCGCGATTTCACTGCATTTATAGTCAGATTCACGAATTCCCACCGTACCTCCCAACTTTTTCCAATTCTCCATCCATTTTGCCTTTCGCGTCGTACAGAGCCCTACTAGCGAAGGCCAGTACTTCTCGTGTTGGTACTCAAAGTCCTGGCTTCCTCCCCAATGATCTTTCATTACCTGACGAAATGTATTCAGAACGGCCCATAAATTAATCAGTGGTCGGTGATGTTTACCTGGTCTGCAGTGAATATCTCATCCTTGATAATGTCCCGGTTGAAATGAAGCTTCTGTACAGTCACCGGATCGATGAAAGGCGTGATGAGCTTGAAGAACATGTTCACGAGGAAGGGAATGTTAATGACAAGGGCCTTTCCAAGACGTTCGGGGTAATGGTCTTGCAAGATGGACAATACAGTGCGAGCAGTAGACATAGACGGATTCTTTGCTTTATCGGCAAAGTTGATCAGTAAGTCGATGGACCTTTAATCATTTATCGGGTCAGCCTCTTGTCACTGAAGACGAGAGGAACATACGCACTCTACACCTTCGTCCATGAGGTCTATACAACGTTCCAGCATCCACACTGCAAACTCGACTTGACGAGCAGCTTCCGTCGTGTTTTGACGACTAGGAATCATGTAGAAGGCTGGTCGTCCATACCGATCATAGCCAAAGACAATTTCTTTGCCAGTAACAGCCTATTTCAAAGGTGTTCATGTTTGACAGCAAAGTAATGAAACGCTACTCTACTCACTTCTGGCTCAACGTGTTCCGCAGTGACATGAGTGTAGAGCCCAAAGTCTCTCCTCCATTTAAGTGTGGTCTCTAGCCGTTTGATTGATTCATCGACTTTCCACTTTGTGGCACGTAGATATCTGACATGACACGTACATATAGTTTCAGAAGATGCTATTGAGTGTGGAAATGACGAAGGACACTGACCTTAGTTGACACTCATAAGATAACCAGAATTTCTCTTCCTCTGTTAGTTCACCGCCAGACTCTATGCTTGGGATGGTGTATTCGGCCTTCGAGAAGTGCTCCTGGACTTTCGCCTGCATTTTCAATTGTGCCTCCGTTAGGTCTTGAAGAGGAAGATGGCTCTTCTCCTTTGGAGGAGGTAGGCACTCATATACATGGTCTGACATGCTGGCAAGTGAAGTAGAGGGAATGAATTAAAGAGAAAAGTAGAGCGGCCCAACATTTTTAGTCGGGCGCCTAAGTAATCGAAAGGTAAAGACATTCCTGAATAGGAAAAGCCGGCTAACAACTCCTAATTACCTCGCAGTTTGAAAGTCAAAGATCAGGTTAGATTCTTAGTCCTTGAAGGACGAAGGCGAATATCACTCAGTGAAAACTGTAAACATTGCTGCTTCAATTAAGTGAATGTTTATTTTGATCTACTTCGAACTAGGAGGTACACCACTCCACTCATCATGTTTGCTCTAATCTTCAGCTTGACCGGCGGTTATAACATCATCTGCAAGAAAGAGGGCGAATCAACGAAAGCAATGTCAGATTAATACAATCCACTTTACCAATTTTGAGAACTGCGCGCACGAGCTGGAGATAGAAAATTAGAGTCTAGTTCCAACGAAGAAAGCCTGTATTCATACCTGTGTAGCAAGCAGATACTGTTGCCGTTTCGAAATGAGAGGGTCATATACGAATTGTTTCTTCATATCTGCGGAAACAACATGAACTTTGAGGACCATCAGAAACGAAGAACCGACTACACACCGTTTTCCCCTCTACCATTGCAGTCAATCCCTAATTTAGAGTTGCCTTCGTTGATCTGCCGGCTCTTCACCTCTGTGAGTGTCTCTATCGGTGACAAACCACTATTCTCAGCCAGGGCAAGAGGTACAGCGTCAAGAGCAGAAGCGAATGCACGCATTGCATATTGTTCAATTGAGGGAATCTAGTGAAATGCGACCATATGAATAGATTACGATGTAGGCGCACAGTCCAAACACACCTCATCAGCTGCTTTCGCTACAGCAATCGAGCAACTGATATCAGCAGCGCCTCCACCATAGACAACACGGTTGTCAACGACGAGATTGCGAACAACACAGATAGCATCGTGTAGTGCTCGTTTAGCTTCGTCTACGATCTAACCATCCAAATATCAGAGGTTGAATACCTTATTGCAGAGAAAACACACCATTTTATTGCTTCCACGAACAAATATCGTCACAGCGCGAGTATTTGCGCAATCCTCAATGACGAGCATCTTATCCCGGGTAGTACCAAAAGAAACTTCCCGAACAATACCAGCTTTACCAAGCTTGGCTGCTGTGAGGTCTTCAAATCGAGGAACTATACGACCCTGCGTGGCGATTGCAATGAGCTAATAAACCAAGGGTAAGATTAATTGAGCGGCAAGACATTAAATAGAATGAAAAAGAAGTAACCTCAATCTCAGGACCGCCAACCCACCGCACGGCTGGTAAGTCATTTTGCATGAGCAAATGATTCGCCTCATCATCAAAACCCCATTGGCAGATCACCAGATTTGCGCCAGAATCCTTCACTCTCTTAATCATGTCGGTGAATTTCTCCTTCTCGTAATCCCGCAGATTTCTGTATTCTTCCACGCTGGTAATGTCCAACTTATGCTTTGTCTTGGGTCGCGGAGGTTCAAATGGACATGTCAATATAGCAAGACGAGCGTCTTTGACGGAGTGGGGCATTTGAGGATGAGACATGTCTTTGTCGAGGAGGACACCCTTGATGAGGGTAGTGTCGGCAAGAGATCCACCGACTTTACCATCGACCTTGATCAAATCAAAAGACACGTCACGACGCTCAAGGTCTGCAACTTGTAATACAGCGTCAACAGCTATCTGAGCGAATTGTTCATGTTCCTTTGACACACTGGAGAAAAACGCAAGAAATTAGAGAAGACCCCAGTCAGATCGACACAAATTAACCGCACAATTTTGCTGCCTAAACTCGTCATTGCAGTTTTGAGAAGATTGCCCGTGTCTGTTTTCGAGAATTCGACACGATCTGAGATGCGATCCAGCTCTTCCACAGCGACTGCACAAGCACGGTCGAACCCATCTGCGATACGTATGGGATGAATTCCTCTATCAAGAAGCGCTTCACTTTGCTCCAATAAAGCACCCGCAAGTACTATCAAATGGTTTAATACCCACCGAAGGCTTTTAACTGGCTGTCGACGTACCAACGACTCCGGTTGTACCATCCCCAATTTCGTCATCTTGACTTTTCGATAGCTGCACAAGAAGTTTCGCGATCTGATGTTCTACCTCCATCTGACCTAGAATAGTTGCTCCATCGTTTGTAACAGTAATTTCACCATCGGGAGAGATCAAAATTTTATCCAAGCCTGAGGAGGTGATGTTAGCTCCTTAATATATTAAACGGGACGTTGCAACTAACCCCTTGGACCCAGTGATGTTCGGATAATGTTTGATACGGTCCTTGCTGCTAGAATATGCGACTGTACTGCATCAGACAGTGCTGCAACAGACAGATGAATTGCAGCAAACCTTGATAGCTTCTACACCATGCGATCTTGTTTTCCTGGCTTGCTCTCGTACAATGATGAAGGGACGTCCATACTGAATATATGTTAAACATCGAAGCTATGAACTTCAGCAATAAACTCACCTCATCTGTTGCGTAGACTGCCTGAGGTTCAGCCATTTTGGTACGCGTCGCGGTGAGGAAGGGGAAATAGTGTCACGTTGAGTCACGTAGTGTGACTTCACCTCTCTGACTGGACCGCCAAACACCAAATCTTTACTCTTCCCATTAACTTTTACTTTTTACACAACATGATGGAACAAGAAATAGACAGCTGGATCGAACAGCTCAGTCAGTGTAAACAATTGTCAGAGGCCGATGTCAAGCGGCTCTGTGATAAAGTAAGCTTCAGTCGACATGGCTAATGCATCCTCCGATGCTGACTTTTGTCTCTTCTCTTCTCAGACGAGGGAGATCCTGATGGATGAATCTAATGTTCAGCCTGTGAGATGTCCTGTCACTGTATGTGGCGATATCCATGGTCAATTTGTGCGTTGTATATCGCATCGTTGATTGAGATCATAATGACGAGCGTTCCTTCAAAAGCACGACCTTTCAGAGCTCTTCCGCATCGGCGGAAACTCACCCGACACAAATTATCTCTTCATGGGCGATTATGTTGATCGCGGATATTATTCTGTCGAGACGGTCACCCTCCTTGTCGCCATGAAATTGCGTTATCGAGACCGCGTCACGATTCTGCGGGGCAACCACGAATCGAGGCAAATCACCCAAGTTTACGGATTCTACGACGAATGTCTGCGAAAATACGGGAATGCCAATGTTTGGCGGTTTTTTACTGACCTGTTCGACTACCTACCCCTCACCGCTCTCATTGATAACCAAGTGGGTCTCCTACACACCTATTTTTTCACGATTTCCTTTTCCTTCGGGTTGATCCTAAAACACTGACTGATTCCATCTTTCCATGTTACCTCATCCTCCCTCATTGCAACCTCGTGTGACTCTGATCTGCTCTGACCTTGCGCCCTTTCTCCAGATATTCTGCCTACACGGCGGTCTCTCCCCATCCATCGATACTTTAGATCACGTTCGCTCCATTGACCGGGTACAAGAAGTACCCCACGAAGGCCCAATGTGCGACCTCTTGTGGTCGGACCCAGACGACCGTTGCGGATGGGGAATATCCCCTCGTGGCGCAGGTTATACCTTTGGCCAGGATATATCTGAAGCCTTCAATCACAACAATGGACTTACACTCGTTGCACGAGCACATCAGCTGGTGATGGAGGGTGAGATTTTCAATTCACAAGCCAATATGTTCTGTGGCGTCGTGCTCACAGCATTGATATTACAGGATACAGCTGGGGACAGGATAGAAATGTTGTAACTATCTTTAGTGCACCGAACTACTGTTATAGGTGTGGTAACCAAGCGGCGATTATGGAGATCGACGAAAAATTATCATACAGCTTGTATGTCGACATCTTCTTCACAGCAGTCCATGACTCATGCTACTTTCAGTTTACAATTTGATCCTGCTCCGAGAGCAGGAGAACCGCTTGTATCGCGGCGTGTACCGGACTATTTCCTTTAATTTCCACATCTTTCTCGTTATTGAAAACGCTTAGATTGAATGCACGACGTCCAGTAATTTCCACACATCAATACATCTCTTTCTATTAGACATCTAGTCCCCTGAGAAAGAGAAGAGTTTTCTTCCACCCGCCTCTCTTCCCTAATTAGGTACGGTCAGCACCGTCAACCCGTCCTCTACGACTGCTTTTCACGCCGCGCATGAACAATATTGAACACTTCGCCCTTGCGAGTTTCCACCGTGCTAGTTTCGCCAGTCGTTACCCTGCGCCATCCCTCTTTATCGGTTTCTTTGCATACCATCCCCTGTGTTGTGCTTCAAGTCCAGTCTTGTAAGGTACTGTACATACATACATACATACATATAGGTGTCTATCAGCATCCTCACGTTCTTCTCTGGATTCCCTGTTTGCATCTTTCTCTTTCATTTCCTTAACACCTTGCCTTTCACACGTATCTTTTGCTTACGGACAGGAAGTATAAGAATAAGAAGAAAATAAAATTTGTTATCCATCTAGTACTCATTCGTGCACGCTGGCAGCATAGGGCTAATGCGTAATGGGTAGATGCTCACCATTTTGGATTGAGGAAATTGTAGTATCTTCACTAGAAGAAGAGTTCGTCCCGACCTGCAGCCTCGCTTGACCTGCAAATATCGAAGACGTCTCACCAAATGTGCGGGTGACACTGGCAAACAGGACGGCAAAGATTCAGTGAAGGCATGATTTTATCATATATTTACTGCGATGTATAAACAATCAGAACTACATCGCTGATGATTGTACCCTCCACTCCGAACACAAGAACGCAAAGCAAATCAATCCCAGCGATAGCCCAGCCGTGACAAGAACACTAAGCCCATTGAAGCCTGAAAAGGATCGGTTTCCACCAACTTTTCATCAAGCAATCTGTCTAGAACTGCGTCGAAATCCGGAAAGACCGCCGTACAGTCGTTCTCTGCAGGTCGGAGTAACTCATCTAAAACTCGCAGGTGCTTGAGAGGACAAAGACTTGGATCAAGGGGATCTGCAACCCGTTCGGAGTGTTTGACTGGATATGAACTAGAATGTGACAACTGAGGAGGAGGAACAAGACGATGCTGAGTCGGATTGCTGGAGCGAGAGCCCGAGGAAACGATGTCGTGATATTCGCGATTGTGGGAAGAGTTTTGCTGCTGATAGGATCGAGATACCTGAGGCATCTCAAGTCGGAATGCAATGTCAGCATACGGATCAATGCGCCAAGCAAAGGTGCTTACAGTATTGGGAGTGTTGATATTTGAAGGAAACACTTGAGGAGAGACTAAAGTGTACGGCTGAGAAACAGGAAGAGATGGGTATTGCATAGCTGGCGGAAAGTCTTGCGATGCGAAGGGCACGACGCTGCTAGAGCTCGGATACATCGGAAGAGAGGTCGGGAGAGATTCTGAAATTGACGTCTGCTTGATCCTAGGACGCTTGGTGTCGGGAAGATTAGGCGTATGATGGATGAATTGGGCATCAGGGTACGACCGTTTTTTCTGACTTTGGCTTGCGTCGTTCCACGTAGAAGCATGATGTTGACGTTTTGGGGAAGCTTCATCAAGTGCAGCAATGTTAGCAAGATCCTGGAAGAGCGCACTCGCACGAGAGTTGCGAGAATTAAAAGGAGCAACTTGAAAATGCAGAAGTTGTCTCTGAGATGAGATATTAGCTGCTTGATTTGAGAGGAAAGGTTCTGTATGCTCGTGCTTCGGTACAGTGACGTTGAAGGAAGTTGGAAACACGATTTGAGTGGGCGACTGAATCTTGACGGAGGTATTATACTTTGATGTTAATGGTGCAGGAGGTGGAGTTGTTGCGGCTGGTGATCCAGGTGGTATTACGCTGTCACCAATTTCTGCTTTCACAATGACAAGAGCGTTGTTCGCCTTGGGCTTCTTCTTTGAATTTTTGGACTTTCTTTTGGGCTTGGATTCCTCCGCAGCGCTACCCTCACGGGCCTCACCCTCTGCCGATTCCATCGTATGTGTTGTATGTGTTTCTGTTTTCACTTTCGTTTTCTCTTCCTTCTTCCTAAACCTTCTGAACCAGTTCACGATCCATTTCTCCGCTCTGGAACGGAGGTCAGCTTGGGAGTTATCAGAAGCAGATGACCTACAAGCCAGTCTCAGCATGCAATTGCCGAAGAACATCACAGTCGGGCAGACCAGATGTGCGCGAGTAGGCCTCTTGAAGAATTTCGACTTGTTTCTTGTTTGCTCTGACAACGATTCTAGCGATAGGGGGTCCGTCTAGCTGAACGATACCGTTGTTCATGTGAGACTTCGCGTCAATGCACAAGATCGCGACGGTTGTGACAGAACCAGGTGACTAGCGTGACTGCTGGCCGGCAAGAACCGGACCGCCAGCCGCGGCGAGGGGTCGGGTTTCCGAAACCGCATTCCTCTTCAAGACCTCAACAACCGCAACGATGTATCCTGAAATAAAGCCATACCACACCTCAACCTTGAAAGTGTCTGATATACACACTCTTTAGTAAGTGATCCATCCATATATACCATATCGACCTGGATCCTGATCCTCTACAGTTACGAAATTTCAGGGAGTAAGGATGGCGCACCTGGTGAGTAGATCTTCTGTATTCAACTTCAAGTTGACATCTTATCTCTGAAATAGTCATCTTTCTACACGGTGCTTATCCTCCAAATCTTCACGCTCGTGCTGTTGACCTAACATATACTCCAGGTGGTCCTGGTGGAGGTTGTGATGAACAGGATCGCTGCTTTTTTAGCCCCCACAAGTATAAGGTGTGTTCCGCCACATAGCGTGACTCCTGAGATCATACTAATTCACTGGCAAGATAATCCTCTTGGACCAACGGGGGTCCGGCAAGTCGACACCGTAAGTAAGATATTTATCTGGATCATCTTGACCCAACAGTGTAACAGAACAGCTTGCTTGGAGGAGAATACTACATGGGACCTCGTGAAGGATATAGAGAAGTTACGGGAAGAACTGAAGATCGAGACATGGCACGTCTTCGGTGGCTCATGGGTAGACGGCTCGATGTATTCTCGTTGTTTGCTTTCTGATGGTTCGACAGGGTTCGACGCTATCCTTGGCTTACGCTCAAGTACTGTCGCAGAGCTACTCTCAAATTATATACCAACTGAACCGTTTTTCAGTCCCATCCCGATAGAGTCAAAAGCCTGGTGCTAAGGTCGCGATTCTTCAAACTCGTATCCTCATATTTACTGAGCGTGCTCTCTATTTTTCACGCAGAGGGATATTTACGTTGAGGAAGAGGTTCGTGATGTTGCCTATTGCCCCGCAGATCGATCAAGTTCATGTCCGCCTCTTCAGTGAATTGAACTTCTTCTATCAAGATGGTGCCTCCCATCTATTCCCAGAAGCGTGGTAGGTCGCTTATCTACTGGTCGAAGCATGGGTCATCAGTGACATCACAACCAGGGAAGAATTCATTGCTCCTATCCCGGAAGCTGAGCGACACGATATAATTCTGGCATACCACGCTCAACTTAATTCTGTCGACGAGGCGACTAGGATCCAGGCCGCCAAGGCATGGTCCAAGTGGGAGTGCGTGATTCTTTAATCTGTGATTATTCATTCGTCCTGATTTTCGTTTTCAGAATGGCCACTTCCAAGCTCTACGTCGATCCGTCGCATATTGCAAGAGCAGAGGATGATGAGTTCGCCAAGTGAGCGGGAATGCACCTTCCTGGTTCTCTTGAACAAAAAAGGAAAAGATATCTAAACCTAGCGACATTAGTGCCTTTGCTCGAATTGAGAATCATTATTTCGTCAATGATGTAGGTGTTGTTGTCTCGTGGATTTGTACGATCACTCATCACGATATTTAGGGTTTTATGAGAGATGGACAGCTTTTGGAGTCGCAGGAGATTGACAAGATGTTAGCTTGCATGTTTCTGGAATGCTGTTTACCTCTAATATTTCCTCCAGTCGTCATATTCCTACGATTGTAGTTCAGGGGCGTTACGATGTCATTTGTCCGGTAAGATAATTTTTTCTTTTGCTTTGAAAGATGTTTGACGCTCGCAAACTTATGTAGGCAACCACTGCCTATGCTCTTAAGAAGGTCTGGCCTGAAATCACGCTACACATTGTTCCGGATGCAGGACAGTATGTGACTTCCAAGTGTTCGGGTCTGCATTTGCTCAATGATCCTTTCCATTAGCTCTTCTCGGGAAACAGGAATTGCGAAATTACTAGTGGATGTAAGTCGGAAGGCTTCATCGTGAAAGTACTTGTACTAATGTGATGTGACGATCATAGGCCACCAACAAGTTTGCTGATTTGTGATTCCGTCAAGAAACCGTAGATGGAGAATGCACTAAACCGATAAGATATACCTTACGTCTATGTCTGAACAATTAAATCTATATACTGAACTGTCAGAGCTGAAAAAACGTTGAAAATTGCGACAGGGACACGTCAATGCCAAGTGTTTTTCAGTGACCTACTCTCGATAAAGCACCTTGTCCGAAGATCGCTTGCATGCCAACAGGCTCGGCATCGGTCAGAGCTCTCGCGAATACAGTGATATTTACAAGCTTCTAATAGACATATTCGATCATGTATCTCCTCCTTTGTAGGCCACAATGAGCAACGGAAGTCATTGACCTTAATCACAACTCACTAGAATCTGTGGTTCTGTTTGTAATTTGCGAATTCTTGAAAAGACGATCTCTTTCGTCCAAAAGATCCTGCCCCCATGTTTGAACCTCAGGATGTCGGATGTGTGGGAGAGAACTATCAAAGAAAGGCTGCAGTGTCGGGGTATTGCGATCGCGTTCGTATTCCAGAGCTGTAGAAACAAAAGTAAGGATGATTGAAGGTATATAAATGAATGAATCTGCCTTGCGCGGCCATCTCGAAACGATCAAGATCTAAGGCAAGGTCAAACAGACATATTGGAATGCGAAGCTAGAGGTGAGTGACCTTTGACGAATTGTGATTCAGGAGTCTGACGCTCCTCGTATTCCTAGCAAACGGTCAAGGACTTTGGGCACATATTTATGACATCAAACCACGCACCTTCCATAGAGCTTCAATTCTTTGTGCAACAGGGCTGTTGTGTAGCATTTCACGCACGAAATTATGCATAGCTTCCTGTAACTCAGTCACTCAGTAGCTAGTAGCACTTGAAAGCTGCGGCGCGACCTGTTCAAGCCGTTGTTTATCTGCCTGGGTGATTCCATCACTGGGTGCGATATCCCCAACTAAAAGAACATTGGCGATCACTTATTCACCGCCTGTTAATGACCCATTACCTTGAGCCTCAGCAAGATCGTGCACAATACAAAGCATTACACATCTCATGATGCATTCACGTCGGTCAGCGAGCACTCGTTGATATCAATATTCTTACTTTGCAATGTCAAGTTTGGTGTCGGAACAGCACATAGCCAGAACTGCCATTCGATACATGTGGTCGGCGATACTAGCGTAACTCGAGTTTAGAAGTGCGATGCATAGACAGCAAGTAAAAAAGACCTTTCTGGATTCGGGATCTGGGGTGCGGGGTAGATCAATACAAATTTATCAAACCGCAATCATGAATTCACTGAGTTACTTTGTTGTTGACCCATCCTGTGCGTTTCTGAGTCTGTTTACAAGGCGGTAAAAAGTAATGTTGTTGATATTGAGACGGCAAGCCAACCTTTAGTCTCTCTATTATATGAAAGAAGGCCAGCCTATCGACTGAAGCATTTCCTGTGGCGGAGTATAGAGAATGGTCCATCCACACAACAATGCGCCCCAAGACAAGAGGTGTTTGTATCTGAAAAAGGAAAAACAATGTGGCTAAAGCCCAAGCCAAATAAACATCAACAGTCGCGTGCAAGGGTTGTTCAAGGTCAATCGAGGTCTGTTTAAATTCTATTATTCCTTCATTTCTCTTACTCCCATTTACTCGCGCGAGATATTGCTCCTTCATCTTCTCATTTTATCGCAGAACGTGCTTTTTACTTGCTGTGGCCTCGTGTCTGTGTAATAACTCATCCCACAAGCACATGTCATTCGCAGGCACACCGCTAGGTCAAGGCAGACGTCTCGATCACAACACTTTTCTAGGAAAACCCCCGTCCAACGGAAATAGACCCACAAGCCCTCAGCGTATCGCTCCAACATCCTACTCCTACGGGTCAGTTCTGTTTTTCTTTCTTGCTATAAATTATGTTCTTACTATCTGGCAACCATGACATGTTCCATGTTAGCGCCCCTGCTCTTGGATCTCGATCACCACCACGACCGAAACCATCTTCACATAGCTCTACAGCCGATCATAACAACGACGACAACGCTCTAGCCCGGTTCGCCAGAATTAAACAACAACAACAGTCCGGTTCAAGTTCTTCTCTTAACCCAGAAAGGTGGAGTGTGCGCGACACCACTGTTGTAACTGCTTCTGCGATACATCAGGCTGCTTTGAACTCTGAGATGCAATCTCACAATCCTAATTCCGCTTGGGCTTCAGGCTCTCGCCCACACACCAATGTGCCCCGAAGCACGTCCGTTGAATACGAATCGCAGTCTCAAACAACAAGCAACCGCCGTCTCAACGCCCCTCCTAGTCGATTAGGTTCTCGTTCGAAACCTTTGAACAAAGCGTCGGCTTCGATGAAGAGCATAGTTCCTGATTCCGAAGGAGACGAGTCGCAGGTTGATCAAAATAGCCGGGCGAAAAGTCCTCTCTTGGAACAAGTGAGGGATCTTGCCCAGTTTGCGCTAGAGAAGACGAGCTTCTACGTGCGCGAACGTTCTCGGGAACCCGAGAACATGAGCTACGACTACTCTGCCGAGGAGCGCGAGTATCAGAGATCAGCAGGCAATCTCTCCGCTAATGGGTCCAAGCGAATCAATCCCGTCCAACGAAAGAATCGAATGTCTGTAGACAATAAAGCGTACAAGCCCAGCAAGGCTTCGGAGGACGAAGATGATGATGATGACTTTTCGGATGATGGGAAAAAAAGGCGACGGAAGAAGAAGAAAGACGGTCCTATGGGTGGACCGCTGACATCCCTCCCTGTAGTGGGACAGGAAAGACGGAGGAAGAAGAGGGCGAAGGGATCAAAAGGCAATGTGGGAGGAGCAGAGGAAGACGAAAGTGAAAGCGAAGATGCACAAGACAGGGTATGTTATATCATATCTAGCATTTGCTAGTTCTTCTCCTGGTTGACATTTACTGCGATAGTCTGCTCCCGAACGAGCTTCAGCCTCTAGAAACTCTGCACCGCCATCTCGACCACAATCACGGCATGGCTCTGTTCAACCCACATTTCCCGACAGTTCTGCAAATCTCACTGGTCTCGAAGACATACCCGAAGATATTGAGGCACAGCAATCCCCAGACGAATCATACTCTTTTGAAGAACATTCATCTTCATCCGTGCTGCCTTCCCGTAACGGCATAGGCGGAAAACTGGGCTCACTCGTGTTCTCCTTTTTCAGTCTGTGCATGACTGTCAGTTCCACTGTATTCCATATAATTGGGAAACTTTTAGGACTTGTCATAGATACCCTAATACTTCGGCCATGTAGATGGATAGCGAAGATTAATCCGCAATCGATGACTACCGGTTTCCGGTACTTCATTATTGCTTTGACGGTTGTGTCTGCGGGATGGGTACTCCGGGAGCCGCTTCAAGGCATGACGCCCCCGTGGTCTTCATCGGGCACGAAGTATACTGCGCCTGAAATTCCGGTGGAGAACGTGGCCGAGCTCAATGCCCGGCTGCGAGCAATCGAGGCTGCGCTCTCTGGGCTGGCATTAGAGAGCGAGCAATCTCGTGTACGCACAGAGAATGGAGAAAGGAGTCGGGTCGAATTGCTGGGCCGTCTAGGTGCTCTGGAGGGTACGGTCAAGAAAGATTTGAGCGGGAGGGTAAAGGAAGTCGAGTTGGCAGTTGGCGAAAAGGAAGAAAAGGAAAAGAGGGCGTTGGGTGAGGTCAAGAAGGAGATGGAAGTACTAAAGGAAGTCATCGACATACTACAGCAGCGGCCAAGTTCAGCACCTAGCGAAACACCGAGCAGTGACGAGGAGGCCCGGGCCAAGCTGAAGGCTTTAGAGGAAAGGGTCGGAACTGTTGAAAGCGGTGTCAAGGATGCTCTGGATCTGGGTAAACATGCAGCCAAGACTGGCGAAGCTCCCGCTTGGTGGAACAAAGTATCAACAGGAAAGAAGGGATTGACGATCAAGTCTTCGGACGGCCAAGACGTCACTTCTCTCATCGGACACCTAGTGGAGGATGCTATCTCTGTCTATGGAAAGGACACTATTGCCCGCCCTGATTTCGCCTTGCACTCTAGCGGTGCGAGGGTCATCCCCTCCTTGACCAGCAACACATTCGAGATGCGTCCCCCCAACCTCCGTTCACAACTTGTTGGGATGCTTACCGGAAGTGGCCACTACATCGGCCTCCCCCCTGTCAATGCCCTACATCACGAGCTACATAATGGGCAATGTTGGCCTTTTGCTGGTCCGGAAGGACAACTTGGAGTTGCTTTGGCTGCTCCGATTTATGTCGAGCATATAACTATCGACCACGTAGCCAAAGAGGTTGCGTTTGATATGCGAAGTGCACCGAGACAAATGGAAGTGTGGGGTATGGTTGAGGGTCGCGATAACATTCTCAAAGTGAGGGAATGGCTGCAGGAAAAGGAGAGAGTGAGGGAAGAGGCGCGCGAGAGAGGAGAGGAAGTCCCAGAAGAGGAATATCCCGCAACGCTACCCAGGAATCCGCTGTACATTCGGATTGCGGCGTTCACCTATAACATCCATGGACCGAAGAACATTCAGACTTTCCCGGTACTTCCAGAGATAGCGGCGCTAGGCGTTGACTTTGGGATTGTCGTTTTGAGGGTGCGAAATAACTGGGGCAGGGACGAGTTCACCTGCCTGTACCGCATGCGGGTACATGGGCAGCGTATGGGAGATATACCTTTGCCATATCCTGAAGAGATGGTACACGCATGATTAACGAAAATAACGATCCTTTCCCTTCTTTCCTCGTTTTAATTACAGCTTTCTTTATTGCTTTCTTTTTCTCTTGTTTATCTTCTCTGTCCGGTTGTTTAATTTTGCTTACTTACCAGTCGATCATTGGGCACTGATGTCATTTACTGCTACATAATCTATTCTCTCGCTGCTAAAGAAACTTGTATTATTTTGTTGCAACCCACTGTAGGAACTTGAAGATGATAGATTGTTGCCCAATAGTAGCCAATGTACATAGGAATTGAACTTGAAGAATTCAATGTATAAACTGAAGATTCTCAGAAGATGAGCGTCATGAAGTTGGTGTGACGTCACTTCTGAGATCGGAAAACTCAGGCATTGACTCTGAGCAAGTATAAAACCCAAAATGCCTTCTCCACTCCAACCAAATTACCCTTCTTATCTCTTCACCACACTATGACCATTACTACCGTTCTCGCTGCAGGTTCGCGCTCTTTACGAGCATCTGCCGTTTCTGCTTCGCGTCTAGGTGCTTCAAGTTCCCCTAACTATATCACCACCAGGTTTAATCTTCTTTCTTGATTTCTGAGTGTGCACGGGCTGATGACGTACATTAGGTTTAATTCCGGGTGCGCATTACTTTGGCATCTCACTTAATGAAGATTTATGTCTATGTAGCAGTACGATGCACGATAATGACCCCGAGGTACGCTAGACAAGTAAAGTCCGTATCAATGAGGCTCTGACCATCTCAATCTTCACAGGTGTTGGAGTTGGAAAAGCACCGGAATTTGAGCAATACCCAACACAGGACTTCAACTCCCCATGAACATGCCCCGGGATGGAACGAACACCTTGCCTCTGCTTCGGAAGCGTCCGTTAAGGTACCCCCCTCAATCCATGGGCATTATGCAACGCGAATTAAAACATTTCTTAGGCCGATCGTGCAGAGGGGTCTCCTGCTGAATTGCAGAGTAAAACCATAAACTATATCAAAAACCGTCACAATCACGAAGATAGTGCTCAACCCACAGAGGCACTTTATTCGAGGGAAGAAGTAGGCGGACCTCTAGGAGCAGCTGGAAAGAAAGATGAAACCGTGGTCAAGAAAAGTGTTCATGATGAGGTTATCGAGGTTGTCAAGGAGAAATCCTCGCCGACACCCAGTGAAGAGAGTGTCAGTACGCTTACAATGTTCCGAGCCTTCAGCGACTAATATTTCTTGTAGGTGAAAGCCGACCGAGGCGAGATATGAAGCTTGGGCGAGCGCTGCATGTCATTTTCATAAGAAGTTTTGACCTAACTGTATACTATAGTATTCCTGTGGCACCTTTCATCTTGTATGTAGTTGGTTCAGTGTAATTTGTAGCCAATTTTGATGTCGCCTTAGTTTTGGACAAGTTGCGGGATCGACGCGTTATCGACTAACGTGGTTCCAGTTTTGCCGGAATAGCAGCTCAGGCACTGCTAACAACATTGCTCTTGGACGGCCATCATCAAGCTGAATGATGGATTTGATCTCAAAATCTTCGTCTAGCACTGCTTTCATTAGCGCCGCCGTGAAATAAATCCAAGCATTCTTTGCCTTCTTCATCTGTCTATTCTATCTGTCTTTACCCTAAAAGATTCAGGATTTTTCATGGGTGTTCTCTGCGGCTCTCCCAACCCTCCAATCATCCACTTTGCGCCGAAAACTGCTCAACTTCCCCTCAAAAACTCCGAGAAGCCGCAGGACGGTTCCAGCACACAGACAGACTCTCTACGAAGCCTAATTCAATCTAAATGTCCTAGTCTCTTCACTCCTTTCGAACCTGTTTGGTGGCTCGCAAAGTTCGTCCTCCTGAATTGCTTTTGTAACTATCAGCATCCGATGTTTTTTTATCTGTGCAGTGGCCATATGCAGACAACTTTCTCAGTTTTCGCGGATCTCTCTGAAGTGGACAGTGTATGGTATCGGAGGTATGTTGTGCCTTGTCTGATTTGCTAGTATCCTGACACTCATGCCACAAATCGGAGACAACACTTAAGCCTATTAGACGGGGGTACATTGTCAGTGGTAGACCACCCTCCTTGCAACACACTTCAAGGTTTAGTGACTGATTCATTCCAGAGGCTTAGACTTTGCTCCAATAGATGACTCAAAACTCAACGAGGATACCCCAATCATCGTGATACAGCACGGTCTTTCAGGTGGTGAGTGCCCTTATTATTTTACAGTAGGACTGGATTGTAATTTTATCCTGAATGTTCAAGGATCCTATGAGCCGTACATTAAAGCTATCGTATCGCGTGCTACTCTACCCGTCAACAAAGGCGGTCTTGGCTACCGATCCGTCGTCGTACACCATCGAGGCTGTCCGTCCGTTTTTCGTTCTTACACGGTCACCATGATTAATGAAAGCCATTCGCATCTGTAGGTGGCGGTGTGCCTGTGACAAGTCCAAAGTTGTACACTGCAGGCGGAACGGACGATATTCGCCAAGCTCTCATGTACATCTCAAACAAGTATCCCCGAGCGATATTGCTTGGTCTTGGGTTTTCGTTGGGTGCGAATATCATGACGCGATATCTGGCTCAGGAGGGAGAAAATAGTCGTTTAAGCTGTGCTTGCGCTTTGGCTAATGTGGGTGGTTTTCTAAACGGAATGATACCCAAAGAAATGACTTTTTGGTAGCCTTGGGATTTAGCGGCTAATAGCGATCAGTGAGTCTATTCTCTGCTTTTCGATTGTTCTGCTGATGATCCAACGGCCTTTGAATTCCAGATTAGAGAGCACTTACGTTGGGAAATATATTTATAACCGTGCCCTGGGATACAACCTACTCTCTCTCACGAAACAACACTACAAGCCGCTCGCACTTGATCAACCTGATCTTCCTATCGCAAAGTCACTCACGAAGCTCATGCCCGTGACGAAAATGACTCTTACAGAATATGACGACCAATTTTCGCGCCATATCGGAGGTCCTGCTCCGGAATACCCGTTCCCTACTGTCAACGCGTTTTACAACGCGATGTCAAGCCATAAAGTTATAGGAGATATTCGTGTACCGTTCCTCGCGCTGAACTCGGTGGATGATCCTGTGGTGCAGTGTGTGCCGATGGACGGAGCAGGGAACAAGTTTGTCGTTATGGTGTTGACTTGGGGCGGGGGTCACTTGGGCTGGTTCAATAACGGTTCAGGGGACAGATGGACAACTCAGCCTGTGTTGGAATGGTTGAGGTTGATGGGGGAAGATGTAGCTTTGAAGAGTGGGTATGAGAGGGGTAAGAGGGTCTTTGTGGGTGATACAGGGTTTTTTCAAGAAGATGACGGTAGAGATCTGGGGTGTAAGGAGACTGATGGAGGATGCTTGATCAATGGGAATGCGGGTGTAGACGGTGTTTTCAAGGGACTTTGAATTGGTTAGTTATCTCATTGCATTGTACTATACTAGACTCCACAATGATTGGTTCTGTAATAGAAGTGACTGGAAAGTTACGAAGCAGTGAGCACGTGAAGACTTGTGAAATGCGGCCGCATAACGAACTTGGAAGTAGCAAAGTTCAACTGCTGTAACTATGACTGGACTGAGGGCTAATACCTCCATGAAACCATAGTACGTCCCCTTTCGACCCACCCCACGAGGAATTTTCGAGCACGTCTTCCAATGCCGAACACGTCACAGCGAGTACCATCGCGATTTCGTCCGCTGGGCCCTGATTGCGAGCCCCTCTGACCAAGAGAACACACACTACGTAGCTGCCCTACCCACGAACCCTACCGCTGGAACTTTGGGTATCCTCCTCAGCTGGTGTACTTCTAGCGGATATCCTTGGCTCCTCGGAAGGCATCAAAAGCCCTTACGTCACGTCACACAACTCCAATACCTTCCAAGTTCCTACACACCCGTCTCTATATGGGGACACTGGGATATGGAGCTACAGAGAGAAGCTGAAGCGGTCCCGGGAGGATATTGCCCTACATTTTTTACTTTAAATGATCAAGTATTGTATAGCCCATCACGGGTCCCAGACACAACTCGAGGTTCTCGACAGATGGCATTCTTGCAGGAAATGAGCAGCAGCATGCTTTACGCGAAAATACTCATAGAAGTTCAACAAACGAGAGCTTCCCGGGTCAATCGGATATAAAACGGGACTCATGAGCTTCCGAGAGAAGGACAGTCTCAGGTGAGTAGACTAGAATTTCCTGAACTCTACTGTCTTGCCATATGGTCTCGCAACTCAAAAGAATAGCTTCTCCAAAGGATGCCGCCTCGGGGGGTACAACGCATGCCGTAGCTCTTATTGCTCTCACGATCGTATTCACTACTACAGCTGATAGAAGTTCTTGAGCTTTCTATCTTAAAAATGGTATCTTCGCGGAGGAAAATAGCCCGATGTCGTGAATCCTACTGAGTCAGACGGCGCGTTCAACGACGTATAGCACGTATGGGCACGGACAATGCTTCCTCACAATCGGCGCATATAAGAAAGCAATACCTTCTCTTCGACGTGATCTCAATCCCTTATTGGCGACCTCGATGATCAGTAATCTTTTCGAACTCCTTTGCATTGGTCTCCTTTTGAGAGTGCTTTGGTCTTTCTTGCACCACCGTTTTGTCTCATCTACCTTGGATAATTTGCCAGGGCCAGATGCTGAATCCTGGTTTAATGGTATATGCTTTCTGGAAGGATAAGACGGTGTTCTAATTGTTGTACCCAGGAAATTTCCTACAGATATTCAATAGTAATGCATGGGAGTTCCATGGCCACCTGGCTAAGCAATGTGCGTACAGCCTTCATACGAGGCACCTCGTATTCTGATTTCATGACACAGATGGCCACGCCATTCGCGTGAATTCATTTCTAGGGGTGAAAATGATTTATCTTGTTCAAAGTCTGCATCATGCTGATTCATTTCTTCAATCGCACAGGAGAGGCAGCTCTATATTTTTGATCCCAAAGCGATGCATAACATCCTTGTCAAGGTAATTGTTTGTCGAAGCGGATTTCGGTGTCATCTAATTCGATTTAAACGCAGGATCAAGCCATTTTCGAAGAAACTGATGGCTTTACTCAGTATGGGTCTAAGTTTCTCTTTTTTTAATAACTTATTCATTTGACCCTTATAGCGGCAATGCTCTCGTCTTTGGTCCCGGATTACTAGGAACATTGGGTAAGGCACTTGGATTGGAAGTTGGTTTTGAGTGGTATCTGACGCATGGTCTGCGTTAGGTGACCAGCATCGCAAACAGCGTAGGATGCTCAGCCCTGTGTTCTCTGCTGCGCATATGCGAGACATGGGTACTAGAAGCCTGCTCGGGTCTCTTTCCCTGACCTTTCTGATCAACCTTTCTAGTGCCAACCTTCAACACCATTACTCACAAGGTTGAGTATGAACTGTGTAGACTTTCCCTATAACCACTCATGATATTGTTTAGCTACGAGACACCATAGCGAAGAAGATTAAAGGTGGCTCACCGGAGCAGGAGGTACTTTAGCCATTCGTCGCTATGGACACCTTTAACACTACTCGTTCCATGTAGATCGAGATACTCTCTTGGATGGCTCGCACTGCCCTCGAACTGATCGGGCAATCTGGTCTAGGCTACTCATTCGACTCGTTGAGCGACGACGCTTCTGCCCACCCATACAGCGGGATTGTCAAGGAGCTGGTGTTAGTGCCCTTCAATTGAAGCATGATAGCATTCTGAGTAATCTTTTTCCAGTCCTGCCCAGATGCGAATGTGGTTCATGCGCGACTATGTTATCCCTTGGGCTGTGAAGATTGGTCCCTCTGGATTTCGTCGCTTTATCATGGATACGGTGCCTATTAAAAGGCTCCATCACATTAGGGACATGTCTGATTACATGCATAAATTATCAGTCGAAATCTACGAAAGCAAGAAACGTGCCTTGGAGCAAGGCGATGAATATGTCGAACGCCAGGTTGGAAACGGCAAGGACGTTCTCAGCGTTCTAAGTGAGTGCATTTACTCACACTTCTGGGCAGAAGGTGACATTGACCTGACTGCAGTGAAGGCAAACTTGACAGCCTCGAATGAGGATAGACTCAGCGAGGAGGAAGTAATTAGCCAGGTAAGTACATACTGGGGTGCATCATGGATGTAATTCACTTGCCATTCTTTCCAGATGTCGTGAGTAGCCTGCATCCTTGACTGAGCATACCATTCGTAAAGAGGTTATATTCTAGCACCCTTATTTT